>RSEF01000004.1:29300752-29390076 GCA_003993805.1 Himantopus leucocephalus | reverse complement strand
CCTGTTTGTTGTGGATATTCTTCCCAGCTTCTGCAATAAATACAGAAATCTTGCTGGTAACAGATTTATTCCCCGCATGCTGTCCCTCATGTGAAATGAGAGTACAGAATAAATGTGGTAGTACATGTGGTATATGTAGTTCAATGTGGTTTTCTATAGTCATGGAAAAGAAACTAAATGTGAAATATATAAGGCTGCAGAGTACTTGGTTACTTCTGAACTCTTGAGTAGTTTATGCCACAGTGGCTTTTTATGCTCCGTTATTATTCTTTGTTGGATCCCTTCAATCACTTCTACAGGCTCTTTGCCTTTTGGTCAAACTAGTGTTAATCGTGTTTTCCTTATATTGTTAAACAGATCTGCCTATCTTACTTGAATTTTTAAATTGTTGATATAAGCTGTGTAGAGATGAAGAAAGTAAAATCTTCCTTTAAGGAACCTCATACTTCAAACTTTGTCAGGTCATGTAGTAAAATTGTTCTTCGGGTAGGAAATGGTGACTATATTATATCTGTTCACATACTATTGATGAGATGGTCATTAGTGAACTCTTTGGGATGAAAGATGGTTTTGAAAGTTGAGTGCAGGCTGCTGCTTAAAAGGGGGCAGCTCTGTCTTGCCAGTGCCTCTGGTTTGATATCCGTTTTGTGCTTGCAGTGGAATTTTTCTGGCCAGAGATAGAGTCATAGTATTGTTTATGTTGGAAAAGACCTTTAAGATGATCACGTCCAACTGTTAACCTAGCACTGCCCAGTTACTACTAAGCCATGTCCCTCAGCACTACATCTTACAGGTCTTTTAAATACCTCCAAGGATGGCGACTCAACCACTTCCCTGGGCAGCCTATTCCAATGCTTGACAACCCTTTCAGTGAAGAAGTTTTTTCTAATATCCAATCTAAACCTCCCCTGGCTCAACTTGAGGTGATTTCTTCTTGTCCTGTCGCTTGTTACCTGGGAGAAGAGACTGACCCCCACCTTGCTACAACCTTCTTTCAGGTAGTTGCAGAGAGGGATAAGATCTCCCCGAGCCTTCTCTTCTCCAGGCTAAATAAGCTCAGTTCTCTTGCAAATAAACCCTTTCCCCACCCAACCCTGACCTGAGGTCCTCTCTCTGAGAGGGGGGGAAAAAAAACCCAGCACCAAAATAAACTTCAGTTGAACGAGTATTGACATAAAGAAAGGAAGATAGACACAGACATCAGGTCAGCAAAAAGGGGTAACTACTACAGTTTAAGGTATTGGCAAATGTAAGGCACTTAGTCCCTTTGAAGGAAGGGGGCTTTTTATAAACTGGAGGTTCCTTCAGAAATGAGTCTGTTTCCACGTGTTGCATCTCTGTGGTGTCAAGACTTATTGAGATTTAACATTCAGGATTGGAAAAGAATATCTGAGCTAATGAGAGGTGGAAATTTATTTTTTTATTTCTGCACCTGCTTAGTTAGTTTTAATAGAGAAGTAAATTGACTGCTTTCCATCTCAGTTAATCTGTGGATTTGATGCTTGGGTCAGGCTCTCCAGATTAATTAGTGGGTTTAGTAAATGATATAGGGAAAAGTAATCACATTCTGCATGTGTTAGTATCACAGCGCCAAGTCTTTATTTTCATCCTCCTGAGTCTACAATGCCTGAATCATCATAGCATTGCTTATAAGATGGGTAATTTATCTGTTAAAATGGGGACTATTGCACAGATTACATCACAAGCATTGACTGTATTCACCCAATTTTGTGTTCGCTTTAATGTGAGATGCTGAATTCCCCTCTTTGGTTATTAACACCTTCCCCCTCTGTGATTCTTAAATGTATTCTGAAAGCCCTCTATAGTTTTCAACAATGTATGTTTTTTCTGCTGAAATCCATGTTTTTCCTGATTAGCGAAACCAGAATAGCCTCCTTAGGGTAGAACTTTGTCCAAAGATCTGTACAGCCTCTCTCCTTTCTCTGTTTAACTTGTGTATCAACATTTATAGCTCAAAACATTGGCTAGCCATTACGGCCCTTAAAATTGGATTTTAGTCGGAAGAATTGTCTGCTCTGTTTAAACTTCATGAAACATCTCCTGTATTTTTTTTTTCTCCACTCGTGGAAAGATGATTTAATTTAAAAAGGATGGTGCTAATTCACAAATGTAATGATTCTTTTAAATTGTTAAATATACTGCTCTTAAAATCAGGCATTTGTAGGTACAAGTTAATGACTAGCTTATTAGAACTAGTAATTGTCTATTTTTTTCAGCAGCTGTAATGTAACTAATTATGGTCATAAGGACTGGATTGTTCAAAATAAATTTCAGGTATTATACAAGATGAGTTTTTTGTTTTTCAGTAGGCCACATAATGGTAGCCACCGAGCATTGCTTTCACATTTTTTGGCACTTTTGGTCTTTTCTAACTCATTTATGATGTTCCCTAAGCCATATCACGAATAGAATTAATTGTGGATGGTTGTGTGTCTTTCAGCATCTAATTAGAACATACTAATTACAAGCTGTTTTGTGAAGCCTAGTTTCCATTGGAATTGTGTTCCTTGTTCCCTGAGCCCTTCTATCTGCATTAGAAATCACTTAAGAATCTTAGGTCTTGTTAGAAGAGTCACAGTTAAGGAGCTTGTAATTGCTGTCAAACTCTGATTGAGCTGAGTATCAGTCATCTGTTTCTCACAAATGGAGACAACAGGAATATGTTGAGATTTTTTTGGTGAACAGGTTAACCGTTTCTTTGCTTGCACACATATAATTAGCTTTCAGTGAAGTCTGTGACCTTGTATTTGACATCTTAGGAGTATTTTTGAAGCAGGTGTCTAAATCTTTTCACATTTGTTTAAGCTCCATAAGCACTGGTATTGAAGGTTTTTTTTATGGTTAAAATATGGTTAAAAGTTGGCAGAACCTGAATTGCTGTGTGGGTCTGAAAGGCCGGGTGTTAGAAGACATTGCACACTGGAAGAGCTTCTATTTTTAAGAAATCAACTGATGCAACCTGTTACCCACTCTGGAATATTAATAGTTACGACTAGGTATGTCAGGCTGTAAGTTGCACTGGGTACTACCATACAGCATAGAATGCCCGTTTGGAACAACAGTCTTGACTGCAATTTGAAAACTGAAACCAGAAAACTTGTGCCAAGGTTCACAAGGGGCACGGGGCAGAATCTGTGGTAGATGATGAGGTTGTAATTTCAAACATTCATTCCAGCTTTGTATATCAACTCTGTTGTTCCCAGAAAATCCTGCTGAATTTGCCTTGCTCTAATGATCTGCATGTTGATTAGATTTAAAGTATATAAGCATCCAGGGTCTGAATCAAATTTGAGCCTAATTCTGAGATTTGCTGAGCAGCATCTGCAAGCTTGTGATTAGTAAGAAGTCCAATCTAGTATTCTAGGAATTGCGAATGCTTCCTTTCTGGCAGGATCAGAGCCCTTGACAGTTACGGAACCATGTTATTAAAAAAACTGCAGGCATGCAAATTATATACATAATTCACATTGTTTTCATGTTTTCATAGCCTCGTTAATAAGGAACTGCATTTCCCTTCAATCTACACAATAAAACCAGACTGCATTCTTGAACTTTTACTGCGTTAAAGGCATCCTGATGGAGAAAGTTTTCTGGAGACAATGCTCCGCTCTTCTATAGTTTTCCACTACATATGTGGAAGGTAGTTATTTACGTGGAGAAAACAATGAGTAAGAAAGTCTTGGAGAGTTCTGGGTGTGTTCAGTGCTTAGAAACAATTGAGTCCCATGTAATCTGTTCTGTTCAGGACAACAGATTGTAAATTTCCTAAAATGCTGACAAAATCTTCCATTAATACGGGACAATAATTGGATTGTAAACAAGATGGATACAGCTGATTGGGTACAATGTCACTGACTTCATAGTTATTTCTGTAAGTACAGCATTTCTCTGGAAATCTTGCATGAGAACTGGGATTAGATTGTGCCTTGCTGTAAATTCACAGGAGGAAACAAGAGCCCTTGTCCTTTCTCCTTGCTAGCCACAGTGATGAGAGTGCTTCCAAATAATTTGCTGTTCTAGCTTCTTGGCCAGTAAGTAGAAAGTTGATGGTTATAGATTTTCATCCAGACACTAAAATATCACAACAATGAATTGTGAATAAACAGGTAAGTATATGGGTTGAAAAGATACTTTAGTATTCTAATGTTAATGGTAGAGAAATAAAAGTAAATGATTTCATATTTGTACGTTAACTGTTCTGACCACACATGTACTACTCTTTGCAGAATGTATAATGAAGCAAGGGGGGACACAAAATCTGTGAGAGGAAAGTCTACTTCTAGACTTCTGCAGGTGGTCTTTGCCTTTTCCAACTCAGTGTTTGATTACATCTGTAGCTTTTTTTGATATCCCTCAACCATAGATTATGTGGAGATACTTTTACGCGTATCTGCAGCATCTTGTGCGTGTGCAAGCATGTGTCGTAAATAAAATTGGAGCCTGTTGTTCTGAAATGCACATAAATACTCTGTCACCCATAACTTCCTGCCCTAATGGGTAGCACTTAGGTTGTTGCAGATATTGTAACACCTAATCATGCAGTAACCAAGGCTAAAGAAAAGAGTATTTTTTCTGATTTATCTTAATTTTTTATATTTGTCTGTAGTTAGACAACATGGTTGGACAACTTCATGATTGTCCTTTATTTTTTAATGAATCTTTGAAAAAGCTGTAGAGGATAAAGCTAGTAGCTTTACTGGTACTGTCCACAGTAAGAGTGAATTTAATACTGAAAAGCAGTTATCTCTTACCATGGTAGTGGTTTAGATATTGCTGTCTTAATCCAAAATGTCCGTGCACAATGTTTTACAAGATTAATATAGAAACTAATTTACACCCTTACAACAATGCTGAATTGAAAAATTGATGGTTTTCAAATTGAAAATTTCAAATTTAAATAAACAATGGAAAAATTGGTGGTACCACTGAGCACTTTGATAGAAGGCCTGCACTCTTCAGTGTATATGTAGACTTTATGAAGTACTTGTTAGTGGCACATACAAGTAACAGAGCTATTTAGAAGTTAATTTCACTGTAACTTGTAAGACAATATGGTGGCCCATTTAATAGCACCTGTAAATCTGTTTTTGTCAAAAGCTGATCCTTATTGTGTTCACAAACTTTTTTCTATAAAACACAACAGGCTATGGTGATTCCGCAAGATGTGTAGTCCTAACTGCTATTTCATTTTCCATTGACCAGTTGTATTAAAACAGCTGAAAATGACTTTAATGATATTTTTCTCAGTTAAGGAATTATTGAAGTTACGACAATTATTTTAATAGGAAGCGTGAGAGAAGTTCATGTGTTGTCAGTCTCCATGTGCAATCTCAAATGGGAGAGGAAGAGGTAAGGGGATAGGAATGGCACTAATTGTTCGTAACATCTTCCAAATCTGTTGTATCCAGCAGGAATTGCTAGTCAGTTCATTTAGTGGAGTTTGATCTCGTTAACAAAAACATTATGTATCTGTAAGTATACTATTGGTATGGCAGTTTGAAGAAAGACTACTATTAAAAATTACAAAATCATCAAAATCAGAGTGTATATTTCAACATGTACACTCTAATGCTTGCAATGATAACATTCAATAATTCTTTTCCATATGTAATCTTCTGTATTTCTTAAATTTATATGTTGAAGCTTTTTGGGGGGAAACAGTTGAATAATCCCTAAATAATAAATAATTGTGAAACTGTAGAGAAACTTGGAGATCCTTGTCTGAACGAGGCAGATAATGAAAATATTTTGGAGTATTTGAAAATGCTTTAGTTCAAAGTACTTTGCCAATATCACATTACAAATGAGGTTGAAATTTTAATGACTTTCTTTTAAATGCCCTGCAAAGGGATTGATCTGCTAGAAAATGTGGATATAATCTGGAGCAGTTGGAATGGTGCGTCATTTATTCATTGAAAATATTTGCCAGCTAAGAATAACAAACTCCATGTTATCCATGGATATATGACTGGAAGAATATATGAGCATTTTATCCAATACTTAAAGAAGAGATTGAACTGGGGCAGGAGCCTGATTTGTGAGTATGAACAGTTCCTTTTTGCTGATAAAGCAAGATTGGGCTCTGAGGCCACCGAAGTCTGGAAATAAGTCTTTTTTTCCTTCTGGATTTAATGGATTTTGGATTAAATCCAGAATGGAATGTCATCTGGACTGTCATCTGCAATTAGACTTTTCAGCTAATGAAAATATGGAGCATCCTATGTAAGCTGATGATTTGCATACAGTTACAAGGAATGAATGTTCTAGAGGAAACGTAATAGCTGTATGCGAACAAGTTGCAGTGAATATATTCAGCTATTTTCCTTCCATGTAGGAACACATTGATTTCAAAGGTCCAGGGCCGATTTATAGTGCCCAGAGGCCCTGATTTCAGAACTAAAGCAGGATGTTGTTAGAGAAAAAACTACTGTAGCAGCTTTTCCTTTGTTTCAGGCTTGGTGGTTCTGTAGTACCTCAGAATTTTCTGGCTGCCTGAAGGACCCTAGGTGGTCTCTGTTTAAATTTGTTAGAGCATGTTTTCCTATTCGCTTTTGAAGCAAAGGAATTGGAAATCGCTCTGTCCCTGCCAAAAAAAAGCATATTTATTTGCTGCTTTAGAAAATTGATTATTTTGATATCTAACTACCTGGTTGGTGGGAATATAATAGCATTCATATTCCTAATATTATACAATATTACTATACAATTGTTATACAATAGTAGTTCAATTAATGGCAATAAACTCATGATAATTACTTGCAAAACCAGCTCAAAACCTCATTGCATTTAAAGCAATTTAAATTGAATTTTGCTGCCCTGAAATGTGTGGCTGAGACGGTTGTATCTGATGAGATACATATATGGCCTTGAATAACATGTTAGACTTGCAACTGGATCCATTTGAAAGCCAGAGACTATGAATTCTGGTTTCATCACATATAAGAGAATTTAGTTTTTAATTGTAAATTATTAGTGGAACTCATAACATTTACTTGCACACTGTTTTTCTGTTCCTTATTTTCTCCGTTAGTTACCATTTGGTGTATTTCAAAATGTTAATTAAAAAATGGGATCTGGGAGAGATCTGGGAACCAGCTGCCTTACTGTTGTTGATATAGATAAATCAGTTTCTACTGTCAAGTAATGACTAAAACTACTTGAAAACAAACATCTGGTCCGGATCGCTAAAACTGTGTTGTCTTATGTTGAAAGTCACATTCAGGCAAATGAGCATGTTCTGTCATCTTAAGGGGCTACAGTTCCAAATACTTCTTAAGTTTTGCATTGACTGTGGAGGGATAATTGGTGCTTTAAACTTCTCTTCCTGGGCACAACATGCTTTCCTAAGACATCCCCTTAACAGAAAATATTTGAAATTATTTTGGCCAATTTTCTAAGTAGTGATGATATTCATATTACAAAGCTATAGCTTAATCTCTCAAATTCAGAGACTTGGTTGTTCATGTTCTATTAACCACCGACTGTAAAAACCATGTTTTTTGAGACTAGTTGGAACATTTATTTTCATAAAAAATAACAGCCACCAGCTTCCATTTTCTTCACCTGTAGAGTAAAATAGTTTTCCACAACATCAAAACACTTTGCAAAACATGATTTTTGTTTTTCAGTTATTCATACTTGGTAGTCACAAAAGCTGTTATAGCTAATCCTCTTGTAGGGAAGAAATAAGCCCTTTGTAGCGGCTACAGTTTAATTATAGCTTCTGTGTACCTGTTCCTTTTGAATCCAGCTTCTGACTTTGCAGATTTTCATGTAATGTATTTCAGAGTGACTCTTGGGAATCATCTTGTGGAGCTGCTAAAATTGGATTCTTTCCAGTGGCAGAAATGGAATTCTCTCTAATGAGATTTTCAGAATAATGGAGAGACTGCATAGATTCCTCACTGTTTGTAGTATGCATATGGGAATATAATGGTAAATAAGGTGACAGTGTTTATGAACTGTTTATTCTAGACAGTCCATAACTTATGGTTCATGGTAATGAGTTAACTTTTCTTAGATCCATGTGGATTTTACAGGATTTTTGTATTCTGGAGTGTTTCACCTTTCTTTGCTCTAAATAGAACCTTTAAGATGAAACTCAATAAAAAATAAACCGATTCATAAAACACAAAATGTTACCAAAAAAAAAATAAAAGCATGACTGCTTTATATAGACAATCCTTCCATAATGTTTTTAGTAACTCCTTTATAGAGCATGGACTTTATAGGTGGCTGAAAAGAATGGTTAATAATAGGGCTTCTTTGAATTAAAAACAAATGGCTGTTGACTGTTACTGAGCATGGCTGGATCTTATTGTTCTATCAAAAAAGTCAGTCATTGGTATCATTAGTAATAATGAACCAGCTGATGATCATCTGTTTTGCTGTAGTTATGAGCACCTTTTCACTGTGACCTTTTATCATCTCTGTGCAGTTGAGAACATTCCCCTGGTGATGGAATTCCTGCAATGCATACGTCATTTTTCCAAGAGTAACAAAAAATGGAAATACGTTTAGACATGTTACTGCATTATCTTGTGTACTATGGTTTGGGTCAAACCTTGTCTTGGATTCAGTACATCTCCAATCTTCAAGTCAGCTGTGCTGTTGAGTGTGGCTTGAAGTCTTTAAAAACATTCTCTGAAATTCCTTATAGTGGCACTTTAAATGTAAGTTTAGGAACTTTAAATGAAAGTGTGTTAAGTTTTCTTTGCAGAGTGTTATTAACTAGAGGGATTCTGGATTAATTTAGCAGCCAGGTCTGTTCTTTCAGCCATAAGCCATGCTGTCAGGGAAACTTAATTACACTTTAAGTGGGATGCAAATGAGTTGTGACACTACATCATTTCACATGAAAGGTTCATTACTTACATTAACTGCACAATGCTCTCTCCTAAGCATAGGGCTCATTACAATTTTTCTGTTTTTTAACACGGCTACATTCGAGTATGGCTTTTACTTTTAATATGTCTTTTCTTACTAGATGTCCTTTCTTTAATCGTTTAAGCTTTAAGTTGTTGAGCTTATGAAATAAGTTGAACCTGAGTAGCATAGAAGACACTGAAGTAAAGGCAGAATTTATAGGCTTCCAAAACTCTCACTTTGAATTCATTTGTCCTCTTCTGAGTTTTCATGTGTGCAGAGCTGTTTCATGTACTTTGATGTGAGACATCTTCCTTAGTAGGGATGTACATTTCTTGCTTCTTTCCCAGAAAAAATAGAAGAAAATAGATGCCAGTATTCTTAGTGATTTACCGTATCCATTGGGTCATGATAAATAATGACGGTTCTTATACAATGGAATGAAATGTGTTTATAATGACTCAAACTTAAGGAATTTTGTTTCATTGTTGGTCATTCTCAAGTGAGAAATAACTTACAATGTTATGTGTTAAACTTCTAGGCCAGCTCCATAGTTGCTTGGTAGGTTTGCGCCATCAACCAATTCTGCCTATACTGGTGAAAAAGGTCAAAAGGGTATTTGTTGGAAGCAGTGTTTAGTTGACCTTGAGTCTTCATTCACCAGATTTAATTTTCATCATAGTGCTCCTCTACATAATGTCTTCTTTCTTGCTTTAAAAAGGGGTGTGCAGGAGAGAATCTTGCTTTGCTGGCACGACAGTGAGTGACCATTTAAGTCCATTAATTATTCTTTCTTGCAAGAATATCACATCAATATTGACAATTATTATAGGATATTCCTCAGGGTTTATTTTCAAATTGCATAGTGCAACCACTTCAGAGCACTTTGAAGCACCCGTTGAAGTTCTCCATTCTCAGGAAGTCCTGCAAATATATTTGATAAGAAAATAAATCTTTGGCTTTATTTTATTATCAGTAAACTTATTTTATTTGCAAGTTCACACTAAACTCGATTCTAGTTAAACACTTTATTGTTGCTTAGATAGGGTCTTGAAGGCAAGACTCTCAGGTACTATCATCTCTTCCCTGCTAATTAATAATTACCAGTTAATCTAATTAACCCCATTCCATTCCACTGAATTTAGTGCTCATGAAAAATGCCAACATAATATATTTGAAAATATCTAGCAATTCAAGGTCAGTGTTTTACTGCGCGTGTCTTTGGTAGAAAGAGCAACGTTATTGCCAATTCCCTTGTGTTGTTCAGGAACACGCTGTAACCCCGGCTGCAGAGGGTGAAACAACGATTCTGTCTCAACACCTACTCAGGCTGTTGTCACATGCAGAGTTTGAATTCATGCTTTGGTAGAATCAATTATCCTGTGGGAGTCTGTGGGGTGCCTATGGAACAGAGTGGGGACTATTTCTTGAAATCAATGGGCCTTCCCTAGGTCTTAGTTTCTTTATGACTTTGGTAAAAATGACACCTGAAAAAGTTCTAATGAAAAGTTTATTGGGTCAGCAGTCTACCTCAGTCCTAATTTTATGCATCTCTGAAGTATGTATATCAATGGCTCATTAACTGCAAAATTGCAATTTTAAGAAGGGTATCCAAGTTCATAAACACTGTTTGGCATGCTGCTGTGGACCTAAGCAACAAAATAACTTGCTTTTCCTTAGGGGGACGTTGGGTATCATCAAGCTGTCTCTTAATTTCGTATCTTTGCTTTCTATTAGATTAGAACACAGAAAAGCTAAGATCTCATGAGCTTCCTACTAAGTTTGAAACAATGTATGAGGTAGTTTTGTGAAACTTGTGAGAATGATTACCCAAAATTAATGTGCTGTGTTGCTTTTATGTGTAAATGCACGTATAACTATTTTCTGAGCTGAAAGCTAGTTCATACATAACTATCACTGTACCGTCAAAGAATTTTGATGTTGCCCCCCATCTTTGAAAATTTAATCACTCTATGAATATAACTTTTATTTAAAAAAAAAATAGAACACATTAGAAAATGAAAACACTTTTGAGGTATTTACTCTTTTCGATTAGATTATTCCTTCTCATGTTTTGTATTTTTTTAAAGAAAACTATGTAACTTGTCTTATACCTTGAATTTTCTGAAGGCTATGTGAACAAGCTGACTGTAATTAGATTCTAGAAGCAGTTCACAAGCAACAAAGGCTACATACCTTGTTTAATGAAAAATTCATAAGAACTCAGGTACTGCACTGGTTCTTCTCTAAGGCAGAATAGATTCCTTATAACAGAAAGGAGAAGCTTGTGTCATGATGTCTTTCTGTAGGTTATATGTTTGTGGATATACGTATTCCCAGTCCTAGCAAAAGGGGGACAGACTTGGCAAACTCTTCAGTTTAACTGAGTGAATGGAGAATATGACTTAAGAACTTAGTAGCCTGTTCACACACAACATCTTCACAAAAGTCACGTGATGCAGTCGTGAATATCCAGGCCAAGGCAAAAGCTGGTTCAGGAGGTCTACTGGAATGTTCCACAGGTTTTATTCTAGTTCTGTAAGAAGTAGAGACCTCTAGGTGCAGTCAGCTAAGGATCAGGACTTGTAACACTAGCAAACTCCTGCAGCGCAGAAAAGCAGAGTTCATATGGAATCATTGAGCAAAGCCAAGAAAGAAATGGGATTTTTAGTTCACGGAGATCTTGTTTCCCACAGTTGCATGATGTTTTGGTATTTTTGGTGGACTTGAGATTTGAAAGCTTCCTTTTTTTTTTTTTTTTAATAGATTGATGGGTTTTTCAGAAATGTTTGAAAGCTTACTTAAATAAAATGAAACTTCAATTTCCTTTAATAGCATCCTTTAAGAACTGAAATATTCTAAAATACCAAAATTTACCTTTAAAAACTCTTCAGACATTACCTTTTCCTTTTTTTTAGGCACATAATGCAGTGAAAAGGGAATTGGGCTTGATGGTTATTTAACTTTTTGATGTTATCTAGCATTTTCTTCTCTCAAAAAAAAAAACCCACAATGTTTTTTTTTTTTTCCACTCCACTCCTGTCTCCAATACTTTTTTGAATGTG
Organism: Himantopus leucocephalus; assembly: GCA_003993805.1. Classification (NCBI taxonomy): domain Eukaryota; kingdom Metazoa; phylum Chordata; class Aves; order Charadriiformes; family Recurvirostridae; genus Himantopus; species Himantopus leucocephalus. The sequence continues at coordinate 29,378,125 of RSEF01000004.1, read as the reverse complement.
CAAGAAGTAGTGGGCAGATAGTCTGCTCTAGAGCTGAAGAGGGAGTTGTGACTCTGACAGCAGGATATTATTTACTGTGCATTTCTGGGAGCAACCTGCCTTTAATGGCTGGTACACAGGAGGCTGGACTGAAAAAGGGTGTGCTCAAAGGCCCATTACTTTCCCCTGAAGCAAGAAGGAAGGCAACAGAAAGGATTTAGAAGGCAGAGGTGTGAGGAGTAATAACGATGATAATGGTGCTTTTGGGGACATTCTTACGTTTGTTTGTTTGGTTGGTTTTTTTCAGACACTGCACCATTTATCTACGCTAGAATTTTTGTCCAGACTTAGAATAGCCTGAGCTGCGAGTAGACAAAAGAAGAGAGACCATGCTGTGTATTGAGGAAGTTGAAGTCCCTACAAATGATCTTACAGAATGAGAAGTAGTGTGATTAAACAGGTACAAGGAAATCTGGACATAAACTAGGAGATATAAATTAAATGTAGTGAGAGACACTGCATTAATCTAGTAATCATATTTAGGATTACCCTTTCTAATAGCTGGCACTGAGCAGCATTACTTAAACGTGCCTTTTCTGAAGAGGCAACTGTGCTAGTAGTAGTCATGCAAGTATGAGGATATTGTATCTAACTACTGTTAAAACAGTCTATTGTGAATTTTAGTATTTCCGCTTCAACTTAGGAGTAGCTGATTTACTGAGAGGCTGGGGCTCAGGCCACATATATTCCATTCATGACTACTTTGATGTGAACTTGAAGCACAAATGCATAGATTTTCTGTATGTATCATAAATAACTTCTGAGGGAAAACAGCTTACATTATTTTGCACTTTGGAATTGTTTGTCTCTTGTTAATATTTGAAACTTCCCATGAAAGTAATTCAGTTCTTGAATTCTGTGTTGTAATAAATTGATTTTTTTTTTTTATTACATAAGTATCAGATTTTTATCGAAGTGCAGTTAAGGTAGAAAAAATACCTTTCCAATATCTGTGAGAACAGAATGATTCTAGGCAGTGCAGCTTGTCCAGTGCGTTAACGATACTTGGATTTAAAACATTTGCCCCTTCACTAATTATTTCTGTGCAAATTATTAGACTTCCTGGAATACAATGGGAGGAGAATTGCTGAGAACTTCTGAAAAATGCAACTTCGTTGATTCTTTCAAAAATGACTGGGAAATAGGTCAGAATGATTTTGAATCTCTAAAGTTCGTTACTTGTATTTGGTTAGGTAGCAACCTAGAGGCCATCTGAAATGCTTTGGTGTAAGATATGCTAAGCTGCATGGTAGTGAAACAAAATATTGATAGAGAAGTATTCCTGTCTCATTTGACTGTGTGTAATCTTGGAGGGGGACAAGACATGAGGAAAACATCTGCTATGAAAAACAAATGTCAGGACTTTGAGATCAGCCCTCAAACATTGTAGTAAAGTAGCTGTAAAAATATTCCTAAGGAAGCATGTATTGGGGAAAAAATGGACTATTCTAACATATCATTAACAATTAAGGATCTCTAGCACTACTGTGCAGACATAGAATTGCACATAGAGTTAGAAATTGAGTACAGTTGTGGAGAAGTGTAATGCCTAAAACAGTTTTGAGGACTAAAAAGTATACCAATAAATCACTTGTCAGTGTAGATAATAGAATACTGCATCATTTTCTATCAGCTAAAGTAAAGGTTATACACAATTGTTTACTCAAACAGTATGATCTTACTGGAATATTCGGCATTGACGTCCATGGTTGCTGAGGGCCAGAATGCCTGGGAGTAAGTGGGTAAGTGATCTTCGGTGCATTTTTTTGCATGATTGTTTTTCTCTGCTTCCCCTTTCTTGCTGTCTGTTGTGTCTATTCCTTTCGCTGAAAGAGGTGAGTTGAGAGAAATGGGGAACCGCCAGCACCTGTATTTTAGCGTTTGCTGTACTGGCCTTTCTAAGTCCTATTGGGGAGGGTGGACATGGGGAGGGGGTGGGAATTGGGAAGAACTAACCTATTACTGATAAAGGTCTTGAGATAAAAGGTAGCAAGGAAATAATTATAATTATTTCAAAGATCCTGCCTTCAGCTTCTCCTGAGGCACAGCAGTTATGAACTTCCCAATTTATTATTTAGAATGTGCTTTTGTAATTGAAATATTTTGCCTTTTCCTGCAGTTGTTACAATTTCTGAAAAAGAAGCCATGGTATTTAGTAGCAATAGTGATAGCAACATTTGAAAGACGATGATTATTGAACTAAAGGAAAAAACTACTTTCCTTGAAAAAATATTGGCTGTAAATATTATTCAAAGTGTTCTGAATAAAGAAAGTGTGGTAAATGAATAGCTTGTTTTGCTTTGAATAGTAAGATGTTAACAATCACAAGTATTTACATTTGAATAGAAGCATTAATGTACTTCAGTGCCTTTACAACTAATGATCTGTAACCAAAACCACTATTTTAAAGTAGCCTTTATAAGTATTATTTTTCTGCCATGAAATTGCACAGAAGGTGGGAACGTTATAGATTAAAAGTAAATTGCAGGAGACAGTTGAGACTAGACATTGCCACCATTATATTGAGTGGTATTTTATGCTAAATTAGTTTAAATGGGACTGTCTTGAGACTCTCATCTCAATAAGATTTAGCCTGAAACAGGAGTCACACTATGCCCACAGTGGTCACTAATTTAATTTTTTTCCTTTGTGGCTTGTCTTGATCAGGATTTTTTCCTGTGTTCTTTGATGTCATGAATTTTCTGCCTATGTTCAGAGAATATAGGGAATCTGACCCCTTTGCTGTTGTGGGGTGAAATTATAAATTAGACTTTCTTGGGTTTTTTTATAGTTGCTGTAATCTCATGAAGACTATTTATAAAGCAAGGCTAATCCTCCTTTTAGCACAAAGAAATACTGTTTCCACTCAACCTCATGTGATGAAGAAGAGACTTAATTCTGTCTGGTTTAAAGGTGTCAGAAATTGTGATTCATTCTCCACACTGGAGGCTTGAACTTTTTCTCCTGTCTATATTAGATGTCACAATAACAGTGTAAACTATAAAAAAAAAGTTTGCATTTTTGTATTTTAAAAAATGAGACAAGACTTAGCTGAAAAAAAGACATTGATGATATGACATGGCGAGTGGAGTGTATAAACTCTGTTAGGGACATATATGCCTGAAAGCTTGTTACCCTTTAATCAAGACTGCAAAAGCAGCTTGATATACTTACAGTATTTAATTTTCTCTTGCTCTTCAAGAAATGGACACTCATCTCATGGTGTGTTCGCTTTGAGTAGTTCATTGCATCTGTGTTGTGGAGCCTCTGCTAATATCATCCCCCTCCTGGATATGCAAGTGAAAGCATAAGAAAGCATTTAAATCAATGAATCTAACAAATAAACAGCATGTGGCTGATGCATGACCTGTCAGTTAGAAAATACAGTGTGTAGGTCATATTGATGGCTTCTAGTGAAGAACCATACTGAATATTGACAGCAGAAGTCTGTATGTGATGAACTTCTAATTGGGATTATGTTTACATGGAACCATAGCAAGTTAACAATAGTGAGAAAAATGTGATCCAGCTTTCTGCTATGAAAAAACTATGAAGTATTATAGCACTAATGGAGCTAATGTGTTCTAGAAACATGTTTTAAAACTTAATTTCACATATACAGGCTATATGAACCTTTTATTGCTGTTCTATGTAAGAAAGTGTGAATAACAGAAAATTATCTCTTCTCAGGAATTCTCAGTTTATTTACTGTTTTCATTGTAATTTCTAGCTTTCCTTGGATTACAGACATTTTAAAATTTTAATCCTAGGATTTACAGAGCATGTAAAAAACAAACAAAAAAGCCAGAGGAAAACGATCCAAAAAATCCTTATTACTACCTGAGTGATTGAATTTCTTTTAGCAAACACTTACATCCTTGTCCAAATAATAACCATAAATATGCCATGTTGATGAGGTGCTGATATGCTGTGAATTGCCACAGGTTTCCCTTTTAAACAAGATAAATTCCTGTTAAATTTTAGTTCTTCAGGACGGCTAATACAAATAAAAAAAGAGAGTCTATGTTACCATGTCTTTTTAAAGGGATTTTCAGGAAATGATTGTGTTAGTCCAAGGTCCCAGGGTAGTTGACTGTTTCAATTCAGGCTACTGTGGATGAATTTTCCAGGCAGCTGAGTCCTTACTCTGTGTGCAATGATTTTATTTTGGTGTAATTTATTTATTAGTTCTGAAGTATTCTGAAATATTGACATATAATGCACTGTTTGATTGCGGGTCAGATTTTAACAAGTTACATGCAAACATTCTACTGAAGTTTTGTCTTGTCTTGCTCTCAAACTACTCTCTTCAACTCTAAAATATTACATTTACTGCGTGAAAATTAATAACTACTTCAAATTCTGATCAGATTGGAAAGCAAGTGAATTCTATCTAAACTAGAGGAAAAGTAATTGAGCCTTTTGAATTCCAAAAGATAAGTATAGTTCAGTATTATTGTAAACACAGTGAGCACCTATTCTATGCATGTTTATGGTTCTGATATGTTTGTAATGATCTTAGTGCAGGAAATCAATGAAAGTCATATTACTATGCTTTCCACTTTTTCTGGCAAGATTATTGCCAAGTGATTGTAGAACCCGGTGAACACGCACTTCATCTTTAGCAACCTAAGTCATTATTTAAATAACTTCAAGAATAAAAAAAAAAAGGAACCAAATAACTTACCTTGTGTGTATATATATACCCTGTATATATATTTTGAATGTTTTTTGGCAAAGCACTTCAGCTATAACATGCAAAGATGTTTGTATGTGTTTGCGTTGTAGCTTGCCATCTACATGGTTTGTACAGAAACACTTGCCAGTAAGATAAACTCTGCAGAAGTTTAACAAATTAGAGACCTGGCTTAAATGTCACTAAACTTGTTTTGTGGATTCTATGATACCTATGCTGATCTTCTCTGCAGAGAAAGAGTGTGGCAATGCCTAATACAGTGGTACAGACCGTTTCTGCCATGGCATGTGATACGTTCCTTTGCCCGTTGTTACAGTTAATCAGGGACTGAAAAATCTAGAGGGTAGATTGTAGACAATGGAACTAGGGTGCATCCTGTACTTTTGAGATAGGAAGATTCATAATAAAAATGAAAGTCCTAGTAGGATACAACCTAGTTTTCACTGAATCTTACTTTTTTATTAAAAAATAATTCTAATAGCATCTCTTTGGTGAGCTTTCCTTCACTGTTTTAAGTTATGACTTCAAGGTCTTATGTTTTTGGCGACAGCAAAAAAAATATACAGTATGTATACAACCAGAACATGCTGTTAGTCTTAGCAAGTTCTGAATCTTTTTAAAAGGATGATAATGAGATATATCAGGATTTAATAAGTATGATGTCATAGCCAGTTAGGACACTGGCTTGGCACAGGTCAAATTCATTTAGTTAATGAAGGCTGCAATATTGTGTGAATGGCCCAAAAGGTGGTTAGGCAAACAAGGGACCATTGAAAGCGAATATAGAAAAGGCAAGTGATATGTTTTGGAAATGGCTTGATGTTGAGATAGAGAGGTAAAGAACTCTTACCAGTGTATTATCAATGTGGGTGTAGCTTTGGGATTGTGACCAAGTGAAGGTGCATGATATGCAGTCAAGAGAGTAAAGTACAGTACAGAATTAATACATTGATCTAGTGTCAGGAAATATCCATAGGAAGGTAACAGAAAAGAAGAGAGGGGTGAAAAGATTTATATATGAAAAAAAAAAATTACTGTTGTGCATGACTTATATTAAGTAGATATTACTAATGGTATTTTATCTTAAAAAATTTCGCTCTAGTCTAATGTTAGTCTTAATTTTAGGACAAATTTTCTATAGTCTGTTGTGTACAACTGTGCATTGTGAGACTTAACACCTCATTACAGTTTTTGGAAAAACAAATTCCTTAATGATACCTGATACTCCATCCACTTGAACTTGATCATCTCATTAATAAAGGAGGAAGAAAGATACTACTACTACCTTCTCATTCTAAAGGATTTTGAACCTTTTTTTCACTGCAATTATTGCCTACTTCTAAGGGGCTAGCAGTGTGCCTTGAATGACTTAACACAGTTTAAAAAAAGAAAAAAGAATCCCAACCCTGTAAAAGACATCCATTTAAGAACTTTACGCTTTCTTTTCCTGGAATTAGGTGGAATAACAATCGCAAAAGACTCCTTTGGAATGTATGTATGCCATAAATATATTCTTATAGGGTTTCCTCTGTAATTTAGCATTATGCTAAATAGGCTATTATTTTAAAGCACCATTTTACTTTTCTAACAAGCAGCCTGCAGCTTTTACATCTGTAAGCCATCATGCTTGTGAATGGTGACTGCAAACAGATTTTTGGTGATTTTTTTTTTTTTTTTAAATGAAACTAAAGCCATGCGTACAATTTGAAATATTGCACCTCAGAGCAAAGTAGCTTTTAGTTATTACAGGGTTTTTAAACTTCCAGTCTTATAACGGCAGTAACCTGCAGGTGGCAGCAAAGTACACACAAGGAAAATAAAATGAACGCTAACGCATAAACAAGCAAGAGATTAATGATGCTATGCAGTACTGATGATGACTCTGACTAAATGCATCAGCCTCTTCTAGCTTAAAATGACAGTGCAGGTAAATAGAGGGTTGATGTATTTATCTATTGTTTTTAAATTATATTGGGTTTCATCCAAATGCAATAAATTCCCCCTTTTACATCTCCATTTTTAGCAGAAGATGGAAGTTTGCATGTTCTTTCCCTTTCTTTTTCAGTATCGTTACAAGCGACTAAGGCAAAAGGCCCTTTTGATTAAAATTTTTCAGTTTTGTGCACCAATCCAACACATTTAAAAACCTATCTTCACTAGTCTGCCTGTATTTTTCAAATAGCTTTTCTTAATCTGGAAGTATACGCATTTCAATCCTCCTTGGTTTTCATGTCTTCAGCATTCATAATGGTATGATTAACTGGAAAGGTGATTCATACTCTAATAACAGATTGCAAAGGACATTATATTAGACATCCTAAGAGCCCTCTTTACTCCAAAGTATACATACAATAATGCCCCAGAGACATGAGTTATGGCTGCTGTACCTTGAATAACAAGAACAGTGAGTGCTGGCAGAAACATTATTAAAATGAAAGAGAGAAAACTCCTGGCTGCCAAATTGCAACTGTTGGTTTCAATGTTAAACTTGTTTGTCAAAATACTATTGGGTGGAATCGATAAAAACTGCAGCCAGAATGTTCTGCAGGTTAGCACTCTAACGCAGGAAAGTTCATTTTAGATCGATCTAAATGGGAAATTTTTTTGTAAAGAATATAGCGTAACCTTTTGCAAATGTGTAGCTGGCTTTGTTGGTGAAAAGAGAAGGCCTGGAGCACGGAGCCATTTATTCACAGACACAATGTAGGCAGTAATGGAACAATTTCTCTGCTCCCACTTTACCTGTGTGCCTAAATCCCAGCTCGTATGAAAGGCTTCAGGGGATCAAAAGATGTCATGTTCAAGAGAAATTTGATGTTTGGCCTTTGTGAAAAAATACGCACACTAAAGCTTTGTATGAAGTGGTTACTGGGGGAGGGAAAGAGGGATACATCTGGCTAATGTGAGAAAACAAGCTTTGAGGTCTTGCTTCCCTCCTTTGACTTCAGTGGTGAGAGTGATGGGCAGCTGTAGGTGTCAGCTGTGTGGAAGTGGTGTTAGTGGGGCCAGCACAGCTATGAGTAATGGAGAAGCGGTCTGTACCCTACAGCTGTGACATCTTTTGCTGGAGCTTCAGTGAAAGCCTGTAAGGAAACCTGAAAGCAGAGTCCATTCTTGGCAACGTAGGGGCACAACGTCCTTTTCCTCAACACTTTAATATATCCAAGGGAAGACAGGTATTCCTAGCACCTGTTTGAAGGGGAAGGAAGCAGAAAGCCTGACATTTTTCTAAGATGAGTAGGAATGTGTAGGGATAAGGCTGAGCACTGTAGAAGCTATTGCCAGGCAGTGTTTCTTTCCTGCTGAATTAAAGAACTTGCAGCAGGGTTGAATCATATCTACTCTCTCAGCTTCTTGCTCTGTCTAGCAGCGACAGTATGGTTCTAGATTGCCCCTTTTGTGGCAGGTATGATTGAAATAGCATCTGTCTGCTCCTCCTCCTCTATCCATGAGTTCTTGCATGGTTTGCTGTTTTATCTAACCACTATTTCATCCATGGCTTTTTGTCAAATAAAGGAATCACAAATGCTACTGATACTGTTCCTAAATATAGTGGTATGATAGCATAACTATCATAGTATAACATGTAACTATGTTATAGTTAGCATGCATGAGCAGTAAGAGACTCCTGTATTTTAAAATACATGGTTAAGCCCTTAGCAAAATATTTTAGATTTCTTTAGAAAATTTTAATTTTTATTGGTTAGGAGAACTGCAAAAAAGCTATCGCAGACAGCTTTTTTTTTTTCATTGATTGACTATGTTTTTTTCCCAAAGATGGGATAAATGGTAACGTTCTCATAGATTTTAAGTCTTTAAGGGGACATCTTTATTATGAAGAAGATAGAATAATAAAGTGTTAATCTGTGTTTATAAAAGCAAAGAAACATTACATGGATTAATCCTGAAATACGAATTTCAACCAAATTGTTCATGTCAGGGAGACCTCTCCTGAAGTCCTTAAAACTGTTATTTTTAATTAATAGCCTTTTAGTTTAGCTTATATGGAGTTTAAGATCACATAGAAGTTGTATACTCAGAGGTTCACATTGCTTTTGCTTAAACCACTTTGAAATAAGATTCAAGTTAATCCCAGGCAACATTTTACCGAATATGGGGTCATAGGTAACAGGATTCTGACCCCAATTTCTTATAATATAACAGATTTCCAGTTGAGTTAGAATGTATGTTATCCACACTTGACTCTTAGACATTAAGTGATGGGAAACCAATTGGATCAACTGGGTGTTGTCCCAAGTGATAATTACCCTTACTCTTTAAAAAAAGAAAAAAGGAAAAACTCTACAGGAATGTATTTTCAACTTCCACTCTTCAGTCACTTGATGTTTGTCAGACTGAGTTGTATCTGATAAGTGGTCCTGTTGGCTATTGTGGGACTACATACAGTACGAAATACTTGAGCTGAATACTGATATTACAATCTGCCTCACAGCATGACAATTCTTTGAAGGTGGAAGGTAATATGGCCACTTCCTGAACTCCCAATGTGTGCCAGTGAAACTGAAATAATCTATTAGGCTTTACTAATAGGCCAAATATTTCTAAAATTGAGTATAATTATTTAATTTGAGCAGGCAAATATAAGCTAATATAGAATCTTGCTTTTGTGCATTCCTTTTTCCCTTTGTTAATCAGACAGACCTAGAATTCTTTCCAGCAGTAAGCCATCTCCCTGATCAGTTTTTGTCCCCTAAGCCAGGTGAGCCCTTGGTGCACATGGAATGTTTGGGAAATCTTTTCACCCTTAAAGAGATCCCTAAGTGACTAGGAAGAATGCAAAGATGAAACAGACACTTTATTAAAAAGGAGTGTTAAAAATTAGATTCAAAATAAGTAGGCAGTTCTGTTCTTTATTGCTAGTTTTCTGTAAAGAAAAATAAATTGTGTTGAAGATGATTGAATAATTTTGATTTGAAATGCACCCGATAAATGTTAAAGAATTTCATCCCAAAAACGAGAAGAGGATGCCAATATAGAACTTTTAAATGAGCAGATTAAGCCAAGTCTTTCAGCCGTGACTATAAATAACTGTCTGACTAGGCTGGTAGCTGGTAAAGGGACCATCAGTACACTCTTTATTTGATTTATTTTATAAACATGTTGTGGGTCCTGCAAAAAAATATATCTACTGGTAGCCATGTAAGCTCAGATATTTTTTTTTTTCTGCTCTTATGCTGTTAAATGCTCCCTCTCCTTTGTGGACATAGTCTTTATCTCTTTTTCCTTATTAAGAGCTCAGACATTTAACTTAATAACTTCACATGCATCAGCTCAGCTATAGTAACTGGCTCCCTGAACATTTTCAGCGTGATACAAGTGCAAATTTAAAAGTCTATGTTGTTTGAGCTAAGAGTTTTCATATGTAGATGGCCAAAATCATGCACACACACTGTTACTGCTGCTCAGTTGATTAGTAACTCATTAAACTATGGGAATATAGCTGTCTGTATGGTCTTTGAATTCATGACCGGTAGAAGTGTATACTTTTTTTTTTCTCTCCATATTGTGCCTCCTTTCTGCGTTGAGCTGCTCATATTCCTGATCATGAGTAGCAAATAATAATTGCACATTTATTTAATTCTTTGGGCTCCCTACTCTATTTCTTCTGTATCTGATTTCCTCATTGGGAGTGATGAATCAGACACTTTCTACAAAGAATGATTGTTAGAGGTTAGCAGGAGTGTTATAGCTAATACAATGAGCTAAGACAATGTTAAGCTATGTAAGTTATGGTCTTCCTAACAGTCTGTGTTTTGTATGGGTATTCATTTCATTTGTGAATGACAATTCAGTGAAGAATTTAGAATTTAGCAGAAAGTTGGGAAGCAAATAGAATGGCCTATCAATGATGCAAGTAGAATGTCAGATTGCTAATACAGGCTGAAATGAGAATTGCAAATTCTTTGCAATTTATTTGCAGTTTTCAGACACTTTGAAGCATTAATCTTCTGAACCTCAGTCCTGTGATATATGGAGCCATATTAAAGGAAAATATAAAACTTACTGAAAATATTTTTAGTAATAGAGACTAAAATGAGAGTGGACAATCTTGACACCATTTTTAAAATTTGTTCTCATTACAGTCTTAAGGCTATAATGCTATCATGATATTCCATAGATAATGACCTCCTATTGGTGTACTTCAGCTGATGAAACCCATTTGTATGCTTTTTATAAAATGCATTCAAATTTTCTCCACTTGTATTAAATCTCTGCTGATTGTGGCCATCATAATTTTCTGTGAGTGGGAAGAATCTGTTCAAATCTGTGTTGTTGAGAGGTATACCTTAGGAAGACATGCTTATATTAAGGCCATAATATGTTGCCGCTCACAGCACTCAGAGTCCACAGGTGGGAAAGGTGGCCTTTAGGTGAAGGATGGAACTGTAGCTTCTGGCCAGAATAGTGGTTGATGGCAGAGCCCTGATCTGGTCTGATGCTTAGCCCGGGTAATTCCCCTGTCTTGTGGCTTTCTAGCCTGTTTCAGGATCTAGGTTGTGACTACTTAGGTAAATCAGTTAAATGTGAAGAACTTATGTGCCTTCAATATGCAGATGTTATGCATTTCTAGTTATTCTTTATCTCACGCAAAAATGCTACTGCTATGAAGATTGTCAGGGATTGGATGAAGCATATTCATCGATGTCAACTAACTGAAGATGAAACTAAGAATCAACTAATACTGATGGGCACAGTAAAGTATTTTGGGACATTTGCAGATTTGGTGTGACCTCCTTGGTAGAAGATGACAGCTATGGTTAATAAATCTGGGCTATAGCTTGCTGTCATGTAGCAGGAGCTTTCAACCATGTTCTTGATGGACCACAGCTTGACTTTACTGCTCATTTTTCTGTTGCTCCTTACCTGGTGTAGACCAGTGCTATATGTATATGGATATATCTTCAGTACTTGGGAGGTTCTACCCAGTTAAAAAACGTTGCAACAGATCTCAGCTATACAGGCACTGAACTCAGTTCTCTGGTGCCTTCCTGCAGAGTTTTTGATTGAGTTAAAAGTCTTGTTTCTTATCTTTAGTGGGTTCCATGGCATGAATTCAGGGTAACTGAGTGATTGCTTAAGCCTTCAGGATAAAGAACACTGCTGGTATTTATGTAAAGGTAAAGACTGCCTTTAAGGGAGACAATTCCTGCAGTAGTGGCTGAAGATTGTGGAATGAATTGAATGTGACTTCTGCCTTCCCCAGTGGATAGTCACATTTCTTTGAACTTGCCTTCTTTTTTCAAGAAAGAATTCTTGCAGCTCTCTTCCACTGCAAGATCTCTTATGGCAGACGTTTACAATGTCTTTCTTGTCTGGCCTTCAAAAGAGGGAAGGAGTAAATGACCAAATTTGACTCAGCTGTAAAGTCATGCTGCGTAATGTATTAGTAAACACAAGTCAGAAATAAGTGTTCAACACACCAGGAATTTGGTGCAGCATTTCTCTTTATTACTAGTGGCCATTCATGCGTACTCTGCATGAATTCTTCTTTTTTTAATAATTTTTTTAAAGGCGGAATTAATGGTAGATTTCAACTTCAAATACTTTTAAATCCACTGAGTTAACTCACATCTCTTAATATTTGAAGCAGACTTCTTTTGTGTTTTCTCCCTTTTGAAATGTTTTTAAAACTTGCATAAAATCACTTCATTTGCTGGGAACAATAAATCTCAGAATTATCTTAAATGTTTCCAGGCTGGAATTTGAGATGCAACCCGTGAAGTTACTTCGTTTCACATTCATCTGCATACTATCAAGATCCTGTGACACTGTTACCTGCTGATATAAATAGAGGTCTCGTCACGTCAGTGGAATTCCTTTCCTTGATGCTGACACATAATCTAATATTTCTATTCAACTCTAAGTAAATTTCATCAACATGAAAAAAATGGTTGGTGCAATTTAGCTTAAGGAAAAGAAAAACCAAAGACTTTCAGTACCAAGTCAAATACTTTTAAAGGTTTTCCTGTCACTTCACTCTCACGTAAATAAACAACCCATCTATCCTCAAATACAAGTGCTTAGGGTCTTCTATAACATCACTCTCTAGCCATTTGTTTTCCTTTTAAATTAGTAGATGTTCCAGATTGTTGTCAAAGACATGCTGGCATTACTTAAAAACTCAGAAATAACGCATCTCTGTTAGCGCAAGAAGCAAAAGTGATATTAGCTTGATCCTAAAAACAGTAATCAGAGCAAAAGGATAAATAGTACTATAAAGTGTTTATGTGGGCTTTAATAGTATTAAAAATGAAATGAACCTAATCAGTGTGCTGAAATGGGATTTGCGAGATTCTCACAGGCATGCTGTACGGTCACCGATTGCTCCTCTAGGTAATTTACAAGGCTTCCTGCTGTTTGATGAAGCACAGGTGCTAAGGCTGTCATCCAAGGCAATGACTTATTAGCTTTTGTGGTACTATAGACCTCCTGTAACCAGCACTAAATCAAGTATACGTATACAGAAGTAATGTTTTGCAATGATGACCCATGGAGACCCTTTAGCTGTTTTTGCCCTTTTACCATTGCTGTTGTTTTTTGTCATCTCTCATCATTACTTTGAAATCCATGAGATTCACTTTCTGTCTTAATTTCTCAGCAATGAAGGTTGATTCACTGTAGTTTTATTGCTATTGATTTTCTGTTGATATGTCATACCACTAAGGAGTCTAAAGTAATATTGAGAAGGTGAGATACCCCAGGGCAAATGAGATCACTGAGAAATTCAGATGGCTGCAGCAAATCTCTTTCATTGTGCCAATCTCTGGTAGTCTGTACCATCTTTTTAAGCAACACTGGCATGTGGTAAAAATATGTCTCAGATGTAGTTTGGAACATATTATCTACGGAGCTTTTCTTCAAGGAAATTCACTCAAAGGTTTCATCCTCCAGTTTTCATGACAGTGACTATCAATCAAAGTCACTGCTTGTTGTTTATCTGTGTACCCTTTGAACAGACTAGAGAAATCTTTAATTACTATTAAATGCTTGCCAAGCATGGACATAAGGGGAAAAAAATCAGTCAGTCAAGGTGCAAGTCTAGTGTAGACACTGAATTATAATGAAAGGACACTAGAGAAAAGTAAATGAAATAAAATAAAATGAATTAGTTTGAAAAACACAGGTAATACACAGGGGGAAAAGAAGATTTGACAGGAGAGCAGAGACTTTATTTTTATGGCCCTGTGTGCAAGCTGCTTTCCGTCTTGTGATCTAATATCCCTGCCTGTAATTACGCTCATTGCATGTTGGGAAGGGAGCCTACTAAAAGATTTTTTTTTTTTTTTTGGGGACTTCTTGGTTACCAACACATGAACACAGTTCTCAGTCTCTGTTCTTCATTAGTGTTCTTTCCTCCTTTGTCGTCTCAGGTTGAGGTATCTTGGGTTGGTTTTTTTGATAATAAGCTTGTGTAAGTGGGGCAGAGTGAGGCAAAAAATGGATTTAAACCAAAGCTTTCTGTATCCTCGAAGAGCCCTCTAAGCTGATGTGCAGGTTTTGTGTGTTGTTTATTTATTTCATTATTTGTTTGTTTTTTAAAAGAAACTACAGAGATATTCAGAAATAAAGGAGAGTAGGTCAAGTCTAGTATTTATGGTTCTCATTTAGATTGCTATTTCTTCTCCAAGGCATGTACTGAGTTGGTGAGCCACTAGCACAATTGCAGATAAGGTGTGACTCAAAGATCAGATGAATAGATTCTGCTGATCTGTTCTGGCCCAAGTTGTGGGATCAGATTGAATGACTTTGCCCTGTACTCACAGCTGGGAGCTCTTGGAGCCACGTTGCAGAGATACACGGAGCTGTTCTAGAGAGGGTCGGGTGAGCTAGTGGTTCCTATAGGGTAAGTGCATATTAATGTCATCTTGCTTTACAACTAAAATAGCTTTGCTACAGCTTTTATCCAATAAATCGGTTGCTACCATGCATCCTTACTCTGCAACAGAGCTGAATTTTAGTCTTCTGCTTGAGAGAAGGTGATTTCCATCCTTTACCACCTCCACTTCCATGAGGAAGGTGTATGGGATAGGTAGGGATTTTGAGTGTGTGCACCATTTCAGCCACAGTTGCATTTCACGTGCAGGTATTAGGATTTTTTACATCTGTTTTCTTTGTACTTCATGTCTCTAAACACGACTTTTAACTTAGACTGGAGGGAAAGATGCTCAAAAGAAATGGAGAAACAAATACTAAATGAAGTTATAGGAAAAAGGCAAACATGCACAACAAGATGTTTATTGAAAACAAACATATATCATCTGCTCATTCATAGAGTGCTGCTGAGGTATGAACACTTACGAGTTATAAATAGGAGGTTGCTAGCACACGGAACTAAGTTATACTTCTTGGTCAGAAAGAAACATCAAATGTAATGAGAGCCAGCTGAAAGGTATTTGAGACTTTGCTCTTTTGGAGTTTGGAGTGAAACCAGATTTTGAGTTGTAAAAGAACTCCATAAGTGTAATTCACTGAAATGAGAGGGTGATAAAAGACCTTTTGCTTTCTTTTCTCTAGGATAAATTATACTCAAATGTACAGGAATGTTCTTTTCTAGTTTGAGAGTAAGTGGGCTTGTATAATAAACATTTCTGTAACATTCAGCTACTTTAGCCCAGACAGCTCAATTAGGGCTGTGCAGTAAAATACAACTTCTGTGCACTTTGTGAGCACTTAATGTGACTGAAAGCCTGTTAGCAAGAAATCTCATAGAAAATAGGTCCTGTCAAGTGTTTAAGGAAATTGAATTGGCATATATTTAACTCGTAGATCTGAAAAGCAAGAGATTTCTGGATGCTGAGTAATTTAATTATATTGTCATATTTGACTTCTCCTGTTAGAGTCTCCTTTATTCATTATTTTTAATACATTAAGAGCTGTGCAAAAGGGGATGGAAGTTACTCATGCAAGCTGACAAAAGTAGAAAATATAAAATTAAGCTTGACAACGTTTTCCTCATTTCATAGTTATCCATAAAATCCTGTCTCCTCAGGTGAGTGGCGGGCTAATGTTTTTCAGCCATGTGTTCTTTGAAAAAGAACATGTTTTCCTTCCTTCTTAAGGCTTTTTAAGGAGTATTCCAATAATAGAGAAAAAAATATTCTGTTACGTTTATATAGCATTTTAACTATACCAGAACTTAATTATCTGTAGCATAGATTTAATTAATCATAACATATTCTTTGTTCTTCTCTGACACGCTGTTGCCGTGGCCCTACAATTATGCCAGGAATTGCTGGTTGATTGCAGCCACTACTCCATGAATGCTAGTTCTGGTTTGCTTTCACTGAGTTGTGTGCTACTTTGGACAAAGACACTCTCCGAGAGGACTTTCTCATCTTTAGTTATCTAAAAAAGCAGGTATCTCATTTATTCAATGGGGAACAGATATGATACAGCAATTCTGTATCATAATATTTGTTTTGGGATGAGATGAATTGCCCTCTGGAGATGCCTGTTTCTCACTATTGACTCTAAGGAGAGCCCAGAAGGCTTGCTTAGCCTGTTGGCAAAGTAGGCAAAGTAAGAAAAATCGGACCTCTCTGTTTACTTTTCATCATGAAAAACTTGAGGTTTGGTGTGGATTAATAACGTTAATGCTGAAGAGCTGCTTTCAGGCATAACTAGGATTTGGCCCTTTATTTATAGAATAGGTATTTCAAAATAGGCGTCGGGTCGAATCTTTAAAAGAAAATAAAATATATCACTACCAATCCTAGGAACGGCACACTACCTAATTCAGTTATTTTGCCTGGTGAAGGTGGAGACGAGATTGATAAATTGGTACCAATTGCGTGCCTGCTAGGTGGGACCCAACAAAAGAGGTGACTTCCTATGTTGTGAATTATACCTAGTTGTGTTAAATACACATTTAATTCTGAAGAAAGGCATGGGCAGGCAGGCTAGTATTACTGCTTCAGACAAGATTTATTCCAAATGTTTTGAATGTTCAAAATTGAAGTGACATTTTGGGGCATCCTTATCACGACGTATAACTGATGATTTACTCTCAAGAGACTACATAGTTAAAGAGATAAGAGATCTGTTATCTGTCTTCTACTCAGACAGGATGGATTTTACACTAGTGATAATAAACAATAAGACGACGCATTTTTGTTATGGATCAAATAACCATCTGCAGGCAGCCAATGTTACTTTTATAATTGCCATTGTAGCATAAACATGTTAGGAACTGTATATAACGTGAGATAGATGCTCAGCAAGTGCTGATGATAGTTCATGCTGATATAGCTTGAGGATGCCAGATCCATCTTGTCATAGTGAGAAATTGCTATTCGCTTTAGGGCAGAGAGCAGATAGGAAAATCAAAGTTTGAGATGCTATTTTAAAACAGTAGCACTTCCAAATGTATTTGCAAGTTTACATTTTCTAATTCGCAAAGAATAGGAATACAGAGAATATTTTGGCAAATATTATTTTTTAAAAGGAAGATCAAGTGATTATGAAGGCACTTTTAATTTTCCTCTTTTATTGCTCAGCAGGGAAATCATCAACACTTCTGAGTGAAAGTAAATATTGAAATGCTGCAATTTTCTTTTGAAGAACCAGTCAAATATTTACTGTTGTATATAGTGCCCTGTTTTTCATTACTTGCCAGAATACCTCATTTATTGAATGCTTCAATTATACATTGAGGAAGGTGATTTTGTGTTATGGTAAGCAGTTTAAACATTGTACTGTTGAAAATAGTAGTTGAAGGCTAATAGAAATGGATTTAAAAATGGATCAAATAGGCTAGCCTGCTGTCTGCTAGTGCTGCTCTGACTCACAAATGCTGCTGTTTTGCTAATGAAGCTTGGCTGACTTATAATAATGATTCTGTTTCCTTACAAGGGAGCAGACACACCACCACTTTTTCTTCTTAGTGAGTTCACTTTGCTATGAACATCATGTGGCATTATAACCTGTAATGATTTTATTACAATTAACTACATTTGATCTTGTTCAGCATGTTCCTGAAGAAACACTTGGTCAAGTCATTATTATTTTTACATGCAAGTCCTACGTACAAAGGTTTTAATGCAAGAAGAAGAGGCCATTTTGCTGTTGGGCATTTAAATCCAGTTGTAGGTGTTGAAATGAAGTTAGGAATGATTGTAGAACGCAGGCAGTGCTATGAAGAGCTCTAGGAAGGGTATGGGAGCTCTAAATGAGGTTAGGATGGGCACTTCTTGGCTGTTGTACAGTTCATAGCTCTGTTACATGCAAATGATGTCAATCAACTGGGTAAGGTCCTTATGTTTGGTCTCTTAATTCTGTTCAGTGTTCAATTCTGAGAGAGAAACATGTGCACCTATGTTATTTTTATCCAGGTAACAATATTTGATAGTTAGAAACAGATTGGACCTTCCAGCCACTTAACTTTCAGCTCTATGCTGGTATGCCTAAACTGAGAACGTTGTTGTCTCAGGTTCCCTCTGTAGTCACTTAAAGGAGGTAAGCACACTCCAAAAGCCATTCGTTCCATTGAAAATCTGAATTGCTTTCTGAAAGTGTCTGTCTCCAATGATTATAGAGGGAGCTTATGGTTATTGCACACCTACCTTTGGTACCGCGGTTGAGTGTGATGAATCTGAACCTTAGCACTGTAGGATTCACACTGAATGATAGTCCCTTCTCTAAATGTAATCTGAAAATCGATGGAAATCCATAGCATTTACCAGACCTTGTTGGAGATTCTAGGAGGTTTTGCAGAGTAGCTTTGAGGTGTGGTTTCATTCTGCAGTAAATCTGGTAAAGATTGTATGCCAATCTAGTAAAGATTCTATACCCAGAAGACATTTGCAGGAAGCCGTTATGGATCTTGTAGCTGAAACTGTGTACATGCCTACCACTGAGAGTAAAACACTGATGTAGGAAGGTAGGACACGTATTTTGTGCAAAGACAAATAATAGGGTAAGATGGAAGGCTGAATGTCTTGCTTTTGATGCTAGCTGAGACCATGGATTACCCTGATGCATCCAAGTTATCATGACATAGCTAAAACCACAATGACTAAAAACATGTTAAGTGATGCTGAAAAAGGTATTGAAGAAACTGGCT
Source organism: Himantopus leucocephalus (assembly GCA_003993805.1). NCBI lineage: Eukaryota > Metazoa > Chordata > Aves > Charadriiformes > Recurvirostridae > Himantopus > Himantopus leucocephalus. The sequence continues at coordinate 29,359,307 of RSEF01000004.1, read as the reverse complement.
TCAAAGATTCTCAGAGTGTGAGGAAGGCGGCACCTCTTTTATTTATATAGTTTAAAATTTAAATTAATGTACAGTTCACTGAAAGGGGAAGAATCCCTTAATTTTTCTAATACAACTCAGGGTGTAGAGGGCCCGTACCAGGCTACTAGATGAAAGAAATGGTGAAATAAGATTTCACAAGAATAGAAGCAAATAATAATCTGGAACTGGTAAGATAGGGAATTCTTTGAGAAGAAAAATAAAGTACCAAGATGTGGATAACTGCACCTCTTAGCAAGTGCAAGGACATGCCTCTTAAAGGTACAGTTGGGTCCATTATTAGTGGAGTGAGAGGAATATTCTGTACAGTGCAGATGTCCCTTATCAGTGCTTACAGTGTATTTCTTAAGGTATTATAAATGTTTAACAAAGCTCAAGCTTCAATAAAGCTTAAAACCCAAGCAACAAGAATTGTGACTCCCTAACAATGTTCCCTGTTGACCCTGCAGATTTCTTGGCAGGAAGCTGATGGAGAATTAAAGCTGCTTTAGAAACAGCACCGACTGCCCTCACTTGCTCTCCTCCACAGGAGAACCGTGCCAGTGGTAGCTGAGGGATAAGGGATAGCAGTAGGAGACTGACATGCTTCTGTGCCAATTCCTTTGTGCCACTAGGGCAGAGGTTCCTGTTCATAATTTAAGCCCCTGCTAAGAGGGCTGGTAGAGCATAAACACTTCTGTGGTTTTTCAAAGCCTAGTTAAAATGTGTTTGTGTATTAACTGATTCCTCTGGTGTTTTTCAAAAGGCGGTGTTCAAGTAAAGGTACTAATTTTGTGGAAACAGATAAAACAGCCATAGAGAGGGAGTTTTCTGTAAATATGTAGGAAGATTGTTATAAAAAATAATACTAGATAATTGATAATTTTGTACATAATCAATGATGTCACTGAGCTAAATAAATCCCTTCAGAAATTAGACAAGAGCAACTGCTTCATCATAGCAGGAAATTGAATACGAAGGGTTCAGCCCCTAAGGGTAACCTGAGTTGAGTTGCTGAAGTGGATCGGTAGACCAGGTTATAATTTTTAAGAGAGAGTTCAGTCTATTAGACCACATACGTAGATGCATTCCAAACCTAATCATTCAGATGGAGCAGTCCCCCTGAGAAGTGAAGTGTGCACGTGTGCAAAAGACTTGGTTTTGAAAACAAATTGCTCTGTTTAAATTAACACTCTTTCCTTAAATATAATACACATATTTTCCAAACATCTGGAATTCCTAGTATTTTAAATCTCTTACAATATCCTTGTGAAGTGATGTTAATGAGAACTCTTAGTAAGATACAAAAGCATCCTCTAGAATTCAGATGTAAAAATGTCTCTTGTGCCAGTCACTCCCGGGATTTGTTGCATTAGTCTTTAGGAAGACTACTGGCATGTGTAAGTTGATCCATTTCCAGGGCTTTAGAATCACAGAACCTAGGTTGGAAGGGATCTCCAAGCAGGTCTGGCTAAAGCAGGTTGCTCCAGTCAAACTTAAGTGTGTGTATATATATATAGATACACACACATATAAATATGTATATATATGTATATTTGAAGCAGACAAAAACAATGAGAAATACTGGAAAAAACTCACCCTTCCTTAGTGGGACCTGAATTCAAGGTACTGTTTTTCTAACTTCAGTTGTCATCAGAATCTCTGATCTCTAGAAAACCTGATTCTTTGCCCTTCTTAAAGGATATCATTACAGTGGCAGAGAAAATCAAAACCTGCTGCTCATGCAGGTGAAAAAAAAATCAGTTTGCTATATTTTGATTCTCTTTCTGGTGGTAGATAAAAAAATCACTCATTAACAAATTCCTTAGGTAGAAAGTTAATGACTTAATCTGAATGTGAGTTAACCTCACAGTCTTCAGGTAGAATCTACAGATAAAGTTTGCTTCCAAGGATGTGCTGAAAAATACTTCAGTGATGTGGAATATATCTAAGGCTAATCTGGTTAGTCTAATGATTTGTGATGGGGATTCTTGCCCTATGCTGCTGCTAAATTTCCCTCCGCAAATTTTCAAAAAGCCATGATCTTAAAAACTGTAAAAACTGATCTTAAAAACTGTAGTTAACCTCTGGGATTAAAGTTTATCTTCTGTAAAAAGTTAACATTAGGAAATTATTTTCCTGTCTGTAATTAAGCTGGCTGGAGTTCTTCAGGTGGAAAATGCTAGACAATCCTGAGCAAAGCCTACTAGAGCCAATGGGAAAACTAACTAGATGCAATGGGCTTTAGATTGGTTCCTCTAAGTGCAAAATAAAGCTATTAGTTGCCAATAAAAGACAACAAAACTGGCAATAGGGAGCTGAAATCATCAGCTAATTCACAGGTCAGTTTAAGTCCAATTGTAAGAATAAATAGTTCTCACAAGCTCAGAGAAGTCCTCAGAATGGCGAAAAATTTATTCTGAGGGCTGACTTTCAGGTCTTTCCTTAGGAGAGAAGGATAGAGCACACAGTTTTTTTTATGGCAATATGTAATTTGTATTTCCTGTGTTATATGAAACATGAACTTCTTTATTTTTCTGAGTTCCTGAAGAACACCTTAATTCATATGGAAGCGAAGATTTTTTTTCCTAAAGCATTTATTTCTTTTTTGAACTGGCTGAGCCATTTCTCTTGACACCTACCAAACTCACTTGAAAAAGAATATTGAAAACAAAACCTCCAAGATTGCATATACCGGGATTACAGGCAGAAGAAATAATGCAGAGTAATGCAATCAAAATTAGAAGGAATTGTTTCACTTGAGACTAGGCCAGCAGATGGCAAATAGAGTTCAATGTACAGAAATGTAAGGTAATTAAAGTTGAAGGAACTAAATATTCTGGGGAATACCTGCTAAGTGGAACAATCATCCAGCACAGTGATCAAGAAAAAGACTTGGGGACTATTGTGGAAGAAATTGTTGAAACCATGATCCCACCGAACAGTTTCAGTAAAATAGGCAAATTACATAGTAGGTTGTATTAGAAAAGTGAGAAGGCATAAGAACAAGAAAGGGTATAGTGAGCACTTGCTAAAAGCTACTGAAGTTGCTGAACACTTTCATTACAAAACCTTCTTTTGACAGTGCAATACATTTACTAAAGTGGCAGAGCAGGCTGTTGAACCCTCCTTTGGTTATTCTGTCAGTTAAATTTCTTTTGTCATCTAAACTTGGGATGATTTGTGCTCTAAGAAAGTACATTGGGCTTGCTGCTGTGTTCCACCCATAGCTCTACGAATAAGGATTTCAGTGATGTGGCTAGTTGTTTTGATTTGTTTGTTTTTAATTATTCTGGAGTTTGGGCTGGATCCAAAGTTAAGTGTAGTCTGAAAGAATACTTTCACTGACTTAATGTGAATGGATCGGGTTAATTGGTCCTACTTGGTCACTTGTGCCAGTTGCAGGGGGGGATTTTGTAAGCAACTATACAACTATTTTGTGCATGTTCTTGGGCACCTCTGAGAGTTTGTTATGAAATCCTATTTGTGATTTCTTTGCATGTAATTTTCAGATTGGTAAAAGAACTGCTGCTCTTAAGTTTTTGTTGAGACAACCAGCTTGCAGGAGATTGCAAAGTTTTCACAAAATACTTGTAACAAAACCCTCTAGAACATCAGGGACTGGAGGAATTTACTGTTTGATAATTTGAGAGCCTCTCAGCAAAAGATTCCATAATTTCCTAAAAGTGTTAAAATTTAATTTACCTGATTTCTCAGAGAGGCATGTATTATTCCCAAGACGTTGCCATAGATGAGTTTATGAAGGCTCTAGAGCTTACCACAAAATAGGAAGAGTTGCTGGCAGGGTTTGTTTGAGAACTTGTTCTATTCTTGGTCTGAAATAGCTTTTATGCTTTTAAAAGGTTCTCTCACAAGCGATGGTTGGGACCAGGTTATTGTGTGGTGCTATATTAAGCAACTCTGACCTATTAGTCAGGCACTGAAGGAAGCAGGTTTCTGCCCAATTCTCAATTGGCTCTGATTACAGAACAGCACACTGTATCAGAAGCAAACTCAACTACACAAATACTCTGAGAGGAAGGATAGAGCGGTTAACAGTTCTTCCAGAGAGGAAACGTTCCAGAAACTGCAAGGACAATCAGAAGTTTTAAATGGCACTTCATTGTTTCATATATATAAGCAAGAGGAACAAGGACGAAGGCAGACGGTCAGAAAATAATCTCATCTAAGATAACAGCTAACTTCACTCTTTTGCAGTGTTTAGCTAGTTTTGAGTTAACTCATGGAGAGGAAGCAAGTATAAAACTGCCCTCCATCTAAAAATGAACATATGATCGATCACTCTTTTAACAGTGTCTGAAAGAAAGAGGAAAACTTGGCTGAGTTTGTCTTGCATAAATCAAACCCCCCATCTTTTTTAATACTGTGTTTATGGTGAGGGACAAGTGCATTCTTCAGTGTGTCCTAGGGTCCCGATCCTGAAATGCCCAGTGAAGGACCCAGAGGACTCATCTTGTGTCCTCCAGGGCACGTTCCTGGGTTTCTCTCCTACAAAGATCAAGGTGAAAGTTTCACTGCAGTATGGGAGTGGTTGCAGCCAGGGTATGTACCCAGACCGGACAACTTAGTGCTTCTACATCTACCAGTTTAGATACTGTCATTAGGGTCCTTCCTAGGACCTGATATCTTACCTGGGAGTTAAGGTGTTACACTTGGAGTGTTTTTACACAATAGGCGTATTTATACTGACAGTTAGCTTGAATTCTAGAGAAAATGTTGTGATATTTATCTAATTCCTCTGTCCAGACTGATTAGCCTCACAGGGTACCCGTTTTGGCAGAGAAATTAGACCCCATAGCTTTAAAGTTTCAGACCAAGGATTTGGACACCAGCAGACAGCCAACCTGGATCATGGCGCACTGGTGTCACAGCTGGCTGTTAAAATATACTGCTTATTGCAGAAAGGGCTTTGCACATTTTACATTAGTGTGGCTTTGCATTTGGACTTGAACTCTGCATGCAGCACGAATTTGTTGAGGTGACCGTGATAGCCCTAGGCTTCTGGTTAATAAGTGCAGCTTGCTACAGGTATTGCTAGTGTTATAAAGAATGCATAGTGCCAGCTATAAAAATGTAGGTTTTGGCCGTTATACTGTTGGAAATATTTAATCTTTGTATTATGCTATGTTCTTTGTTACAAGATTATTTTTTTTTCATTAGTCATGCACAGCACAAAAAATCTAGAGGCACAGTCAACTCTTTCCAGGTTTAAATTACTCAAATGTGAAAGTAGCAACCTGACGCAGGTCTATTGAAGGGCAGTGCAGGGCATATGCTTGAATTTGAGACATGTTTATAGATTCAGTTTCATAAATGCTGAGAGAGCTGTGCTTTTTGTGCTGGAAACAAGTGAGTACCATACCTGAGGATTAGGGTTATTGAGTTAGTTAGCAATTTGCGGTGGTGAATAAAGTTGTCATTTTTGAGATTTTGCAGAGTACTGTTACATGTAGGACTTCTTTGGTATCCATTCAGCTGCTTTAAAGAAAGCAAAAGCACTTGATCCATGAGCACATCGGTCTCAGAAGTGCTTTACAAGGAAGTCCAGTTTTCCAGGGGTCTTTTGAACATCAAAGGACTATATTCCTCCATTCTCAGTTCAATAATTAGTGTCTTTCCTTCCCACTCCTCATACGATTGCATACTTTGGAGTTGGCAGGGCACACAAAGAAAACTTGGTTTTGTTAATAAGACCCTATTATATATATAAATTTCTGTGTGAAACAGACCATGATATTTTTAATGCTGAAACTTATTATTGCTATTATTAAATTTTGAGAGCTAACAGAAAAAAGCCAAAGCCTCTTTCCCCCAATGTATAGAGTAGTACTTCATTCTTGCCTATAGGTTTTCTTACTGTCCTTGCCAGACCTTAGAAGGGCTGAATGGTATAGAAATAAAGTACTTTCACAGGAGAGTTTAAGTAAATTTCTACCTAAACAGGTCTCTACAGTCCCCTTTTCAGGTATGTCCATAGCTGTTGGCTAGGTTAATTCAAGTTCTTTGCTATTCAGGTACATAGAGATTTAATAAATATATGCATGGTACGTGTTGTGTGTTCATTTCTTCTCTTATTTCAGGCTGGCAACTCTAACTAAATTAGATGTCAAGCACCTGCTGTTTTCTCCTCATCTCTATTACAACATTATTTGACATTCTGGGACATCTCTCTAAAAGTATTCAGAAATGAATATATCATAATTAGCTTGTCATGGATAGTGACAGTCTTAAGGAAAGGGGAAATAAGTCAAACAGAACAAATCACAAATTGGCAAGGAAAACAAGAAAAAACCCACAAAAGCTCCCTAAAGTTCTCAAGTACAGTGGGTTGGCTGCTCCCCGGCAGGGGAAGCTCAGCAGGACCTTCCATTCCAGCTCCATTTAATCACTGCTGCTGCTGTCACTCCACAGAGAAAAAACTGCTTTCGAACCAATTGCAAAACATCACAAATAGATTGCTAACACATGGAGGTCTGTACAAATGTCACCAGAGAATATTCTGTGAAGGAAATGAATTACACATGTTTTAATTTGAAGTCTTCCCCTCTTGTGGACAACTTTCCGTTATTGCCATAGTCATATGGCTAACAGTGCTTTCCCATGACTTTACAGCAGCACCTGTTCCTGTATCAGTCATTAGCAAATGTAAAATTCAGCAGGCAGAAGCAGTAAGATGTTTTAGCTTTGTAGCATATGTTTTGCATCTGTGATGGAGATGACAACGAGCTGCTCACCGGAATCTTTGAATAAGCAATTCTGTGCCTGTCTTTTATTGATGTTGCAATGGTGGGCTTACAGTGAAGCGCATGTTATAATATGTTAGGAAACCTAAGCCCACCAGTCAGTCTGAAAACTGTCACTTTACACCAAATATAATGCCATGTAGTCCAGAGCCTAGAAACTCCCTCACTCTGCTAGTTGTCTGAGTAGAGGATGGAAATTAGAGCTCAATGTCTTTTGCGTCAAAACCTGATATTCATATTAAAGGAGTTGTTTACTGGGCGTTATTGAAACTACTACTGTTGAACTGAGCGTAATAAGCAGGTTTAATGTGCTTTATCCAAGAGGTTTATCAGCATGCGTAAACACTGGAGTTACTACCCTCCCCAGTCTTACGATATTTTTGAATATTATTTTATTTTGGAAGATTTTTGTCTTCTTGTCTGATGGTGTGGTAGGTTGACCCTGGCTGGATGCCAGGTGCCCAGCAAAGCCACGTTAGCACTCCCCTTCTCACCTGGACAAGGGAGAGAAAATATAACGAAATACAATGAACAGCTTGGTTTTGTTTTGTTTTGCTGTATTTTAATTTTTCCATAGTCTGTAGAATGATTTCTCTGCTGTGGACTTAAGGACTGAAAAGTGACAGAACTGAACCTGCATCTCCTGGCACCTACTCCTGTGGCCTATTAAGAATTTTCTTATCCCCTAATAATTTCACAAATGGAACAGAACACCTCAGAGGGGAGGGAACAAGAGTGGAAGTGGAGGGAAGCTCCGACCGTTGGGCTTTTAAGATTTCTGCTGGACCGATAACAGTTTTATACTCTGGTGGTGGAATTTCCTTGATTTCAGTAGAGTTTAATCATTGCACAGCTGGAGTAAGCAGATCTACCTATTACAGACAGATAAGCTGTCACTATCCTGTGCACCTCTCCTGTCCTGGGTTCTTTACTGGAACTCAGGGAAAATGAGCCACCAGTCAATGATCCAGGCATTTAAAGAAGCGATTACTGGAAGCGATAGTGTACAAGCCTATGTGACTTTCTTCAAAGGAATATTTAAGATAACTTGTATAAATTAATCTTGCTGAGAGAATTGGTGGATTCCTCTAAAATACTGAAGCGATGCAAAAGAAGACCTTGATATCTTGTGTGCAATCAACACCATGTGCAAGCAACCACTTCCATTTGGAAATGTTGCTTAGGATGATTACTATGCTGGAAATGTATGTGAAGCTTCTAGAAAAGAAGACTTATCTTTATCTTTCATGAAATAATGAAGTATTATTTTTAATACTTCATACTTCACTATTAAACTGAGTTCTCAGAAAGTTGGGTAAAGCATTACAAGAGCAGAATTTATTATTCAAATTTATACAATGGGAAACTCACTAATTTCCAAAACTGGAAAACAGTGGTTGGTGTGAAGCACGAAGGACAACTTGGTTTAAAATAATTCTTGCCTTTCATAAGGAAAAAGGGATGAATAGACAGTGAGGGAGCAGTGATTGCTGTACCATTTATGCATGGAAGGAACTTTATATTTGTAAATCTGAAGCCCACAAAAATCTGAATTATGAAAGAGAAACTTCAACTGTGGGAGCATAGCCTCAGCCCAAATTGAATCCAGAGCTTTTCTGAAGTGATGTTACGAGGCATACAGGCCAATATCAAATATGGTTAAAACTCGGTCTATTCCTTTCATCCTTAAAAGATAACATTTTTCTGAGGGGCTTATTCTATTCTAGGCAAATAGTGGCAAACTAATACAATCAGGACATTACTATTGTTTTTGTAACACCAGGAATTGTGTTGTCCTTTACAGACAAAGGAGAAAAAACGGCATCGTCCCTACCTCAAGGGCTTGATTATTGAGCAATGTGAAGCTGTAGAAGAGTAAGTTGCTGAAAGGGGGATAAGATGCTGAGGATTGATCTGGCTGTGTGATATCCATTTTGTTAAAACTAATTGCTAAGATGGGACTCCATTTTTATATAACTTCCTGCTTGTCAGCATAAAGCTTCTGGGTGTAAAACTTGTAGCACAGGCTGAAGCAGGAAATCTAATAGTGTGGATTTATGCTGGAGTACTGGCATGAGCATCTGGGGTCAAGTTGTCATTAAAGCAAATAATGATATTAGTTTTGTGTTGTGGTGGCCATATATATACTGCTGCCGTTTGCTTGTTTGAAATAAGGCAGCAGCAGAGCTAAGTGTACTTAGGGTTTTGGTCAGGGAAAGAAATCTTCCTTTAAATCACTTTGTTTATTGTGCAGTAACAAACAAATTCCACATAAGTTTCTTGTTTAAGATGATATTGGTTTTGGAAATGCTGTGAAATCTGATGGAAGACATAGATGATCAGTTGATTGTGCCTCTCATTTTACAGGGACTATGCCTCAAGGCTAGGTCTCAGCAACAGGCAGAATAAATTAATTCAGAATCAGCTGGAACAGCTATTTTTCCCATATGCACTTAAAAAATTGGTGTTTAGTATTTATTTATTTGTATCATAGTAACTCTTGGAGGCAAAGACCACAGTAAAACTTTCTTAAAAAACAAAACAAATGAAAAAGGTAGTCTCCCAAAACTTTTGCAAAGTGGGAAGAAATATGTGGGTATAAGAGACAGAACACGAGGGAAAAAGGCCAACAGTTACGAGTCAATAGTTGTCAGTCCAGCGGCTACCTAAATAGCATCTGACAGCTTTGCTGTTTCTAGGACTGCCTGCTTAACTGATTGTAAACTAGTATGAAATGTCAGCTATTTTGCTGGTAATTATCTCACATATTCCATCCTGTAAATAATTTTCACAAGACAACACACAACTTCTCTTTCAGGTTCTAAGTGATGTCAACTTGGTTTGCTTTTGTTCCACAGATGACTGCTGAAATCAACACGAATTGTCCTGCTGACTGCTAAAATTCAGATCAGACCCTGAATGGATAAAGCTATGGTTTTTTGGGAGGAGAAAAAAAAATAAAAATCAGTATGTAAGAACTACTTAAGCACTTGAAAACCCTTCAGCTTCTAATTTAAGTAATCTGGACTTGCATTAAGAGTAGAGGAATAGAGCTTAGTAGGGAAAAATGTGAATTTTTTTTGTACGGTGCAAATAAAAACTTGGAGCTATTACAGAACATCTCCTTCAATTTAAATTGTTATCTGATGTCACACGTAGGATTTTCAGTGGTATGGTTTTAGATCTGTTGAATTATCATTTGCAAATATTTCCCTGGAAAGACTGGTAGGTATAAGGTGTAGGGCAAAATGAACCAGCCGTTACAACTTGAAATGTGTAAGTAAAGAGAGATCTGTGTACATTTTGGGACCTGTGCAGGCAGGAGAAACATTGCTGGAGGAAGATGAGTGTGACCACATAGCTGCTTGTGTGGTACTTTTCCCACTGAAGCCTGGCTGGATGAAGGGGTAGAATTGCAACTATTGTTGTTGCCGGTAATTGCCAGGTAGACTGTTCTGCTGGAAGTCTTTTTTTGCCCTGAGGTGAGCACTCAATAGCTGTTCCCTGCTTTGAGTTCCCTTTACTACTCCAAACTGTGTGCTAACTACTGTATCAGAAGATGGAAGGAGAATGGAAAGGAGCAACTACTTTTTTCCTCCATCCTGTCCATATTTTGCCTTCAAATTGCTGTAATTTGTTACCTTTCTCCTAAAACCAATCTTACTGAACACTTGAAGCTTTGGAAAGAGGGGGGGGATTTCTTGAGAGGGACTATGTTGGGAAAACATTCCCCTCTTTTAAAGCATTGTATTATTGTTCAGTGATCTTATTTTTGAAATAAAAGATGTCTAGTATACATATAATTCTGCCTTGAAAGATTATTTTCTGAGTGTTTACTGCAATCCATTTTAAAGCTGTATATACAAGTTCTTTCTTTGTTAACAGATTTTTCTGCACTATGTTTGGATATATTTCTCAAGGAAATAATCGACATCTCAGGACAGAGTCGTAAGGACATAACTGTGAGTGATCCTGCATAAAGACTGCCATTGAAATTGACGGGATATCTGTGTATTGACAACTAAGACCAAACCTTATATATTTGTAGGAAATGGCAAACATACAGATTTTTGTCACTTTGCAAGCACAAGAACACACAGATAGCAGTTTCATAACAACAGTGTTTCTCATCGTAGCTCGCTTATTTGAAACCTTCCCCCAGAAATGAAAACATGGATTCACCTGGCATTTTATCCTTTACACTTTTAGTGTAATGAATGCATGGCACAGCTGCCAAAAAAAATAGATTAGTATATATGAAATTACTAGGTACTGCATAAATGTCTTAAATGTGCAATTACTGCCTGCTGTATTTAGAACAAAGAAGATGACTGCCTGCCCCTTTTGGTGTTATGTGGGAATATATGAACTGTAGAGAAACCTGTTGCTTTGGTATCTTCAAACTGATACAGGCTTCATGACATCCCCGAACATTTATACCTGCAGAAAACTACACCTTTGCTGTACAGTCCCCACTTCCTTTGTGAAATAATTTATCATTGGTCTAGTGATGAATAGTTCAAGATAAAAACTATTTTTCCCCTGTCTTTTGCCTAGAAAATGCTGTGATTTTGCATTCAGCTGTGTGTACTTCCACATTAGAAAGCTTACGTTTAATTTCTTTCATTATGCCATGTTAACATGAAGAGGCATTAAAAGAAATCCCTGTGAGTGATTGCTTGCTTTCCATGGAATAACCATTCCTATATGTATGCTCTTTGCCTCTGCAGGGGCTTAGTATACAGCTGCCAAGTAACTGCTTTTAAAAAGTCCTGCCTTTATGTGATCAAATTTCAGCCTGGCAATCTGTAAAGGGCTAGTTATAGCCAGCTGCAATTAGCCAGCCATCCCCACAAGGGACTAATTGTAGCCACCAGCAGCCACAGTACTGACTGCAGAGGCCAGCCTGGGACAAAGGCAGAGGAAGAAAGGTGTTTTTCCTTGAGACTTGGAGGGATGACTGGAAAGCACATAGTCACCCAGGGAGCTCCCACCCTTGCTGCCCTGACTGCGGGGCCGAGGGCAAAGCTGGGGATGGGATGGGAAAGGGGTCTGCTCGCCAGCCCTGCATCTGGCTGCCCTAACTGCAGAGTGGCCTTTTGCCATTTGTAAGTTTGCCATTGTAATTTTTGTTCCAATAAAACTTGTCTTCCACTTTCAGAGTTCTTGGCAATGCTAGTCTCAGGGGAAGGTGGCCCACGCCTGCCCCCAGCTCCCTGACCCTGACCGCAGCTGCCTCCTGCTGCCGCGCAGCCCTGTGCTCGTCATCCAACGGCAAAGTTCTCAGGGTTCCCTTTCTCAGAACCCGGCGACCTTTAACGGGACAGTGCCACAACATGCGGCAGGTAAAAGCAGGAATGCTAAGAAATAATGTTTAAATTAAAAACAACAAGCAATGATGACAACAGGGGGTGACAGGAGGGAATGCTCAGGCAGGGAAAGAGTGCTGTTCCAAGTGATTTTCATTAGCAGCAGAGGTGCTGGCACTGCTGCCTGTGCGTGAGCAGCTGGATCTCCACAGTGCCCTTGCGTGCCTGTGTCCCTGGTCTTCAGGTCAGGTTTTGGTTAGCTACTGTTCAGGGTGTAGGGAGTGGGGAATGGAAAAGGGATGGTGCACAGACAGGTTTTGTTCTGGGGTGTAACTGGGATGGAGCTTAGGTACGTACTCTCTGTAGACACAGCCGCTGACTGCACCCCTATTTATTTATAACATTTTTTTTTTTCAAAACCATGTTTTCAGGAGCTGGCCTGTTTAATCTGGGTGACCACACTTGCGCTGAAGAATAGTCTTCTGTGTGCATTAGGGAAATACTCTCTTCTCAGACACTCGTTCATAAGACTTGAAGAACTGTAGAGGCTGGGGGGACACGGAAATAAAGGAGTTGGGTTTTGCCCTTTTAAAGGGTGTACAATGCCAGTCTTTTGTGATATTGAGTCTCATAGGAAAGCTGGGCATCACATAGAGATAAATGTAGCTCCCACTGCTACTAGAATCCATTTTTCACTGAGTTACTTGAGAATGAGGTCATGCCTTACTGCGTTTAACAAACTAGGATGTTATTTTGAGAAAATTCTTCCTGACTCCCTCCTAAGATGCGTTTTATGTGGTGATACATGGCATTGATATGTCCCTACAAATACTTTGTCTCACTGAGATACAAATCATTCAGTAGTTCTTAAAATTCCTTTTCCTTTGGCTCTGAGTTCTACTGATTATTTATTTAACTTAACAATGTTAGTTCCAATGTCTTAATTCACTTAAGTTTATATGGACTTTTTTTTCCCCAGGATGGCTTTCATTCATATATCTTCATCATAATTTCTAATGTCTGCAGTGAATGGCAAGTATGTACTTCTTGGAGCAGAATTAGAGGTTATCCTTTAACATAAAATATCTATTAGTGAAAGGCAATTGCATTTAATGCTTTTTTGGTACTAAGTTACAGCAGGCCCTTGACACTTATCAGTTGTTAACGTGTTTCAGAAGACTAGTAGCATACATTTGCAAAACACTTCCTTATTTTTTATTTTTACTAGGGGTAATTCAGTTTTTGAAAAATCCTTGAGCATGATGGCATGTGTTTTGGGCTCTTTTCTGTAAATGGAAAGTGTTTTGGTTGCTGTAGCTGGACATGTGAATGAGTAAAACAGCGGTGACTTCTTATCTATTATTATATTATATGCAGAGGCTTAGAAACTATCTTCAATATTATTTAAAGCCATATAACAATATCAATGCAATATTTGGTGCTTACAAAATCTCAGTAAAGAAGATGATTTTCCCTGTTTTTTAGCATTTGTGGGAAAAAATGGAGAGAGAGAGAAGGGGAGAGAGGGACTTCAGTAAACATGAGTCATAGAAACAAGATTTGGGGCTTAAAGTTCTGATTCATCTTCTAGGCCAACCTGAAAACTATGTGAGGCGGCCAACCTTGTATTTGATTTTATGGTATCATTTGCTGTTGTCATATTTACTTGATTTTTTAGTTGAAATAACACGAGTGGTTCACAACTTTTTGATAGAAGCCAAGAAATGTGCCCTTTTTTAGTTCGAAAAGAAATGGCAAGTACAGTCTGGGGCTGATTTCAATATAATATCATTTTTTCTGCTTCTGATTGGATGTTTACATGCTGGGTTTCCTCTAGCATATATTTTTTCCTTCACGTGTACTCTCAGCTTGTACTGGAAATGATCTCCCTTACTGGAGTATCTGGGCTTGAGGTCTGTTTCTGCAGGCATTGTGTTGTGTCAGTAGTGCAACTGATCACACAGGAACATGACAAATTATAATAGTTACATTCTTGTCCATGAAGTTGCTACTTTGCAGGGAACTAGAACTGGTGATACTCGTTTGTAATTAGCTTTGTGAACTGCTGTAATTATATATTTGGAAAATGACGGCATTTTACTTTTCCTCATTGTTCAAAAGAACAGATGACTGTAAAGAAGTACCTTGTAATGGCTCTGAATTACATTTAAGTGTTTGCTGTTTAATACTGCTTAATCTGGTCTTATTACTTTTATTATTTTTGAGTGTTTGCTTGGGTTCAATTTGATGGATTTTATAATGTTGGCGTGTCCGATTGTTCTGGCTTCAAATTCCAGTTAATATATAAACTGGTAAATTGTCTGTCAGTGTTATCGTGTACATATACGTGCCATATAAGCCCATCTCTGTTTACATACCATGTATGTGAAGCTGAAATGGATTTGATATCTTTATCTTGTGCCCCTGACTGCTTCGCTTGCTCTATGCCTTTTAATCTCTCTCTCCAGGATTTACAGTGGCATTTCAGTTTCATGAGGCGTTGCGAATAACTGCCATTAAAAAAAACCCTCAGAGGAAAAAACTTTCACTTATGGTACTCCTCCTCCTCCTCCCCTATGTGGAGCTCCACTCCAGCCCTAACAGAGAACTTCACATTTTTCCAGACACACTCTATAACTTTGGAAGTCCATGCTGCTGGCGAACTGAAAACACGCATTTGGTTAGTGTATGTGTAATGCCTGAGTTTCACTAGTGACCGGTGGAGAAGTATCTCTGTCATTTTCAGTTTGTAAAATATACAAGTTTAGAATGCAGGTTAATAGACATAATGTATGCTATTAATATAGTATTATATTTCATTATTATTACTATATATTATAATATATAATATAATAATTAATTATTCTATTACAATATTATAATTAAGTGTTACTAGCTTTTGTAGTACCATGACTATAAATCTTTTCTCTCAATAGAGATGATATACAGGAAGAGCTGCGAAAATGTAGGTGTTCAGATAATAATGTCCTGTGAAGTCACGTCATTCAGACAATTTCAACTCAGCTCACTGCCCTACTCTCGGGGGCTTTTATTTAGAAAAACCACATTTTAAATGTGATATTTGTAAATACATTCCTTAGACTTTTTTTTTTGTCAAAATGAAGTTTTGAAAATAAGTTCACTTGTGTCAACGTGAATCCCCTTTCTACCATTACTCAAAGTGGAATATTGCTTACTCATAAGCCTAAAGAAGCCACCAGTGTAACGGCTTTTTGTATATTATAATACTCTATGTCAAAGTCTGATAGTATATAGTCTTTCTGATATAGGCTATAATTCCTATATAACTTTTCTTCAAGACTTATTCCTCCTTTAATTTAATTTGCAGCCCTGTGACTTGCACTGGAACAGCTATATGTGGAACCATGCTGCAAACTGGATCACCGTCTGAGCATCCTCCTCTCACAAAAGGATGATGTTGGCTGCAACTTTGTACATGCTTAGAGAGTGAATGCAGGTAGTGTCCAGGGGATTGATACAGACCTGTCTTATACTTTGCTCAGAATTATGAGCCTGGAGACATAAATTCTGATGTTTTTAAAGGTCTTTGTAGGCTTTTATTACATGTGCATCATGATACCTCACATATAAATACCCACAAATTAGGGACTGTTTGAAGTCTAGTATGAAGTCTAAATCTGAATTTTTGAGCAAACTACTCAGATTTTAAAGGTGAAGATTAAAGTCCAGAATCTGAAGGCCATTTCAGCTCCAGAGTAGAAGTGACTAAGATTAAAATAATAGCATTTCTGTTTGGATGCAGCACAAGACATTAACAGTATACTGTTTCCAGTAACATAATGGGTCATGAGAATTTTGGAGGGTGGAAATTCTTATTATGAAATCTAGAATAAATCTATGTGTTTGAAATACTGAGAACATTTTCCCCTTTGCTTTTATATAACTTCTATTTATGAACTTCAATTATGGTTCTGGGCTTCATTTTCCTCCGTGCAGTAGAAGAAATTTGGGCTTATTAAATCCCAGGTCTTTTCAGCGTCTATCACAAATGTAAATGAACAGTCTGTAGTGTTGCATGCTCTCTGGATTGCTCTGATGATCCCGTTGCCATGGTGATAACAGAGCATACAGGTTCATGAGACTGTATTAGTAATGCAGCAGTTTGAAACTTAATCAATGTACTGCTACTTCTCCGTATTTCAATATCACTTCAGCAAAATTGAATTCTAGTCAGTTGTCAGTCCAGTTTATTTCCTATGGATTTCTTCTACAAAATTTCCCTCTTTATTCTAGGCACTGATCATGATATAGTAATTGAAATCTGTAGTGGTCTGTCATACTAATTATATGACTGTCTTGTAGCAGGCAATCTTTGGCTGTTGTATTCAGCAGCAAACAGGTGAGAAATATTTTGAGCTGAACACATAAATTGAAACCTCTGTACAGAAAAGATTCTTTTTTTCAGAAGATTCATCTTGCATAGTTTTGTTAATCTTGAAAAATTTTAAGCATAGTGTAGAACTGGAAAATGACTGTGCCTATTAGAAGTAAGTTAAAGCTGTCAAAAACAACCAAATGAATGTTGTATCCTGGAACTTAAAAAATACGTTGAGGGAAAGGTATTTTGCTCTTACGAAACATTAATCAAAAAATATATTCACAGCAGTACTTCAGATTCTCTTGCTTCTGAGAGAATTTTAACTTTTAAAAGAATGTCACCAAATGATTATTGATATTTATTCATCTATTGATAGTATCATTAAAGGCAAACAGTGAAATAGGGATCGATATACTTTTAGAGATGAATGTTGGTATGTAGTTAAAAAAATGCGAATTATTCCCACGTGAACAGCTTTGACCTCTTTGTTCAAGAGTAGGATAAAACCCTCAAGTTTTCTGTACTGCATGTCAGTACTAAACATGATCATTTGGTTTTTTTAGAGCGCCATGTTAATGACATTTAACATGCAAGGTCGTACAAAATTGAATTTACACCTGTGAGTCATAAACCACAAAAGCTTTTCTCTGAAGGTTTGTAACATCAGAAAACAGTGCACATGTATAACGCAGCTGTCTCTAGACTGAATATAGGCCTGTAATTAATTTCAGGGCCTCTTCTTATACTACAAACATTCAGAAACAACTTTTGCTGGTTTATGAGGAGTAGCAGACTGCAGAGGGTAAATTCAGTTTGATAGGGTCTCCAGGGTCACTTCTAGAGATGGCATGTCAGAAAATATTGAAGCTGAAATGAAACTATACCAGAATATGCCAATTCAGAAAGTTCTCTACTCTTTTTGTAGTTAAGCAGTACCATTTATATGTGACTGGTTCCAATTTTATGGTAGTGATAGTTTAAACTTCTGTAGCTCTTCTCGTTTTACTTAAATGGATTTAATCATCAGTTTGTAAAAAAAAAAAAAAGAACCATCTTTCTGAATAGACTAAAGGGTAAAAACTGCTGTTACCACGTTACAGACTAGAAAGTGGGGTACTGAAAAGGGATCTGTCTTCTGCTCGGGTATTCGGGAAGTTGTCACCTTAGCAGGTAACAGACCTCCAAGCCCTTGCTCATGATCTCTTCTAGCATCTGGAACATGTTTGCTCTTCAGGCCTGCACAGCTTACAGTGCTGTGGCACACAGATTAGAGAAGACAGAATTTTTAGTTTTGCATATACTTGTGTGTGTTGTTTTAAACTACTAAACTAAAACTAGTTTACATTTATTTATTTAAATTTGGAAACCACAGGTTATGGAAAGTTAGAGATGAAGACCTTTAAAAAGCCATGTGATTGACTGCAAGGTTAACTAGTTTATGAAATTTTGTGGAAAAATTATTGACTCAAAACCAGTATGTTGGAAGTGTAGCATCTATTTCTTACCAGGTATTTAGAGTATAAGCTTTCAGAAGTTATTTAGCCTCAGTGTTTTAGTTTCCACACCCAATGAAACATCTTTCTCAAGTTATGTTGTAGGGCTACATTAATTCATGGATGAAATCATCTGTAATGCACAGTGGTCTCCAAACTCCTGACACACAGATGACTTATATCTTACACAATGTACCGAATAAGTACTTTCCTTTTAACCTCCTGCTGAACAGGTGGGATGCCTGTAAGAAACCTTTATCACAAAAGCAAAGATTTAGAGGGCAGAACATGAGCTGATGGGAATACAGGAAGGAAAATCACTCTGAGGCAGACCTGGATGTACAATCACTCTTTAAGTCTCATTTCAGTCCTCCAAAATAGCTCTTATGAAGGTTGCTAGTAACAGACTGGTTTGGGGCCAGATCTTCACAGCTGAGAAAGTGAAGGTAAAGAGCTGTTACTGTTTTCATGCATAGCTGTTGCCAAAAATCTGTAGGGCAGGAATGAGTCATGCCTCTGAAGAGTATGCGTGCACAAGCAATGCGTACAGTCAGCCCCCAATGAGTTGCACTAAGTGTTCTGTTTGACTCCTTCAAGGCTCTGAATCCCAAGCAACCACATAGTTTCCCCCCTGCCCCCGAGCCCTCCCTTCAGATAATCCTACAGTAGTTTAAAAAGTTTCTCAGGGAAATGCAATTAGTAACAAGATTGAATAAAAGCAAAACAACTGAATATGAGGAGAGGCGTCGCTATTCTTTTGTTCTTCCTATGTAATGTAAGATAATAGTGAGAAAGCGATTACATTACAACTAAATGAATTAAACAAAGCTCCAAAACATAAATTAGAATTTAACTGTGCCATTAAAAACTAATTTAATTTGCAAGCCATCATTACTAGATAATAAAGACCTACTGCAAAATGCACAACAATCTCTTGTGAACACAGGAAAAAAAGCAAGCAATAAATCTCGTTGAGCAGATGAGTTTCTGTTACATTAGTAGAGGAAAAAAAATGCTGAATGGATGTTTTAGTACATAATGAGAACGTGGAAGTAATAGAACAATTGGGCAGCTTAATTTTAGCCATAAATGGTTTTATAGTTAAGGGAAGACCCTAGGGAATATTAGAAAAAAATGTATGCAGTATTGATTTTCTTGGTATGAAACTTCTTTTAATCAAAATAGCTTATGAATTTACAATAACATTAAGTTAACATACACAGATGTTATCCTTAGCTTCAGCAAAAACAGTAAGTTGAATGTGGAGATGTATGGCATGAGACTACCCAGCATGAGCGTACATCAAAAGATGCTTCTTTCCTTCAAACAAAAATAGCCTTCAAGCTGTTTCATACTTTTCTGTTTTGCTGGAGTTTCATCTAGTAATGAAGTGGTGGACTGGCTGGGGTAGAACCTGCTTCCAGGTTTGCATATGCAAGCAGACATTTGCTCTTTTTCTGCCGTTTCACTTTGCTTTTGGTTTTCTCTGTAAACTTATGTTGGTCCCTATTACATTTTGCAGTACATGTCAGAAAAAATCGTAATCTCTGTATTTCTTGATGCATTTAATATAGTTGCTGTAGGCAGCACGTGCCTTGGTGCTGCCAAGCCAGTGCAGTTATTTTGTCACGGCACATATGCCAAGAGCCAAGTCCTGCAGGAACTTCCAAAAAATAATTTTCTTGCCATGCTTTTATTATACAGTAGTGCCAGCAGATGGCAGTCCGGTACTTTGCTGCTAGTCTACAGGTGGTCAGATTACAAAATTATAGTTTTAATTTAAATGCAATTAATACTGTTTCTAAAAGAAACGCTTTTAGCTTGATTATTCCAATGTTGTTGTTTCCTTCTCTCCCCTCTTTACCAAGGGTCTGTCAGGAAGTCTGTCCCTCTGCCTTCTCTTCTGTGTGATACTGGAGTTCAAACTTTACCCCCAAACTCTGGTTGTGT
The DNA here is from genome assembly GCA_003993805.1 of Himantopus leucocephalus. Classification (NCBI taxonomy): domain Eukaryota; kingdom Metazoa; phylum Chordata; class Aves; order Charadriiformes; family Recurvirostridae; genus Himantopus; species Himantopus leucocephalus. Next base: position 29,339,413 of record RSEF01000004.1, on the reverse strand, counting down.
GAAACTGAGAGTAAGTGTACGGAAGTTGCTGTGTAGTCTGTCCCCTTGGCATTGACAGGACTATATAATTTATAAGCTTCATATTTTAAGACTCATTCCGTCTGAGTAATTTTAATCAGTCTACCTGCAATTCTCCCTGTAGTATTGTGAGGTCAGATACTCTCTCACCTCAGTGGCTGTGTCACGTTGATGTAGGAAGCTAAAACAGCTGCCATACTCGATCACAGAGGCATAAGGAATGTGATTTGTAATTTAGGCCCAGCTCTTGCAAACACTTAGGCGCATGCACAACTTCAGGCATGAGTTTTTTTCTTAGCAGTTGGAGCTACTCACGGATTTAGTTATCTACAGACTTACTGGGGTATTGGGCAGGATTGGGGCATTGCTTGTAAATCAACATGTAGAACTGGTGAGGGCACTTTAATCACTTTGGATACAAAGACCTCTATTAATGACAGTTGACATTATTTTACTGAAAAATTTTCTTTCTGACTCATTGTACCTACCAGGTACAAAGTCTTCAAACAGACAATTCCCATCTCTAAACTTGCACTGTTCATTTTATTTTTGCTTTTGTTTATTATTTATGTGTTCCCGTAAATGCTTCTCATGCTGCTTCTTTCGGTGCATACATAATTCTCACCGTAAGAACTTCTTCCAATACAACAGCATAAACCTTGTCATTTTAGGGGTGTGACTTTTCCTGACAAGAGAGAGCGTTTGGGAATTCAGGGGATTCTGGAAGCTATGGCCGAGCAGAATAATTAGCCAGGATCTCCTGGGCTGTCATTTTCAGCAGCCTTTCCCGGTGCAGACTTGTGCAGAGCAGTGGAAGGGAATGTGCTAGAACATTGGCAGAGGTTTGGGAAAAAAAATAATAGTATCTTAAACCTTTTTCTAATATCACTTCCCATTCTGTCTACACATGACTTTACACTGGAGGCAAAGTTGGTGATATGCATTAATGATATACTCTAAGTGTAACTTTATTTGCATAGACGTGCTACTCCTGAAATGAGATGGTCAACACCAGTGACCAGCCTGATGAACTGGTATAATCTGATCCCAAGGCCAAAGTTTTACTGCTTGTGTGGCTTGCTTTCTCTCCAAGCTGCTTTGACCTTGATTCCTTAGATAGCATTAAGCTACCACCACTGTGTTTTCTAAAAGTAAAAAAAACCCTAAACATAGGCTAAGAAAAAGAGATTGATAGGTTATAATATCTCCACAGGATGATGCTTAGAGAGTAGGCTTAATAATACTAGTAACGTACTGTTATAAAAAGTTAGAGTGGGTGAGAATATGTATAAATGTACTATGCTGTACTGTTCCTTCACTCTTGCTGTGACGCCAGCCTTATCTGAAAAAGTACTAAGATAAGCTGCCCCTGAATTAAATAAGATCTAACCCTGTAATTAGCGGTGCGGAAACCAGTTGGACTTCAGAGGGCATAAAATGTTGGCATAATTGGTCTCAGAATTAAGGTATGGTGCAATACCTTAATTCTCACCGGTAAGTTGCCTTTACTGGTATGATTCCACTGAAGAAAACAGGACTGCTTGTGTGACTGCAAGTACTATTGCAGAATTAGTCATTAGATTGTTCTAGCGTATCGGGACTCGGTAGTTTATATAATGCACAACTATAACACAAAGAGTGATTAAAAAACAGGTAATCACCCATAATGCTAATGGGCTTGTTGCCACAGAAAAGAAGTGTCAATTAAAATTCTTATGAATTATTTACACAATTTTTTTCCCCCTATAATTTGATTCTAAATTGAGTGTTAGCTTTAGGTCAGAGTTTTATGTGGAGAGCTGTAACCCTTCTGAGCTGCACATGCACTCATTAGCTACAGGCACATTTGCAAATGTGCCGGAGTTCTCTCTTGTAGCTGCCAGTCTATTAAATAAAGATCAGGTTCCCTCCTTGAAGTCCTGCTGCTGTGTTGCCTCCTACAGGAATGTGCCTTACACAGTTCTAAAAGCTGTCTCGGCCCAAGGATTCTTTATCAGATTTGTGGAAATGACCAGCTGTCAAATTAACAGCTATGAGGGTTGCTTTTTATTTTACTTTGATTTCAGGCAATTAGTATTCAGCCTCTAGCAGTAGTGTAATTATCCACAAAATATTAAAAAATTTGTGATACTCTGTGTGTGTGTAATGCCTACCTTTACCCCCTGTGGTTGTGTGAAACAAATGAGAGGTGTAATCATCTGAGTAATTCTTAAGCAGAGATATTTCACAAATGTGTGAAACTTCTACATGCCACCTGAAGCATCTGCCTTGCGGTATTTGTCACACTTGGCCTCTTTAACATAGGAGTTAAATACATGTTACCGTTTCTGGCACTGTCATGATACATTAAATGAGAAGATTGAGATGTCCTATACATGTTTCAAACATGTAAAAGCAGCATAAAGGGTGGTAACTTATTTGATGCTTTAGTCTCACAGTGAAAATCCTGGAATTAGATTAGCTGGTGGTTTTTCTTCTGTTCTGTTGGTTTTCTATTGCTGCGATTTGTTTTTGCATGTCAGATCAAATATCTATGATCTGAAGGTGGCTAAACAACACTTTTCTAGTTTAGCACTGATAGATAATTGGGTGGCTCCTGTGAGGACAAGTGGACCACCGTTGAAACTGAGGCTATGTCTTGTCTGCAAGAAAATAGTCTTTCCCGTCATATGAGCTTTTCTCTCTCTGTTGTCATATCTGTTGATTGTTTTTTATTACTATTACTCTTTTAGGAGCAGCAATTCAGATTTGAAAAATTCAGTCACAAGTGTAGTGTTTACCAGTGAGCAAGATTTTATTCTTCCTGTTCTGTCAGTTACATTGCTGGCCAAGTTTCACTGGTTGGGTCAGTCAGGTTCATGGCCAGTCAGGTGATGCTGAAGATCTTACAAGAGCATCATGGACCATGGGATCAGTTTGACTGTAACGGACTGGGAAAACAAACCAAGAAACTGTTACTGCTATATTTAAATACTAAATGGAAAGACCTTGTACAGTTTCTTTGGTCTAGATAAACTTGCCATTGTTGGAAGTTAAAACAGAGCCCGTCTTTGCATGCAAAGTGTGTGCATTTGACCTAGGAGTCATTGACGGACAAAATGCTATTCTTTTCCCCAAAATAGCTGCAGAGCACATCTAAGCCTTCATTAGCTCTTTCTTCCCCAAATGTTCCCCTGTTTGAAACATTACTGGAGTCTTTTATTTGTTATCAGTAATTTATGATTTATTAAAAGTAGGTTTCATTGTATTGTTGAGCTTTCAGGATCTTGTGTAGTACGCTGCCTCTTCCAGTGATGGGGACATGTATGAGAGAGGAACCACGTTCAGGTACTTGTTACATTTTGTGGATACTCTCTGCTGTAGCTTGCTGTGTGAAGTAGAGAACTGTTATGTTGACCATAGAAATGTTGGCTCTCATGCTCTTTGGGAATTCTGGGAGGGTTTTTTTTTTGCCTTTTTAATGTTTCTGAATTGAATGGAAGAGGGGAATGATGAGGAGGCAGACTTACATTTTTTTGCTAGTAGCTCAGTCTTGTGAAGTGCCTGCTGCAATATAGTGGCATGAAAGTGACTATTTTTCTCCTGAGGTGTGTTACAGTACAGACAAAATACTTGAGGTCTTGTCTCAGCCCAACGAATATTCAGATATTATGTGCAAAGTGGAAATGTTCCCACAGAAATTCATCAGAGGGTAGCAGGCAATAGGGCATTTAGGATAGCCTCCCGTAGAGTGGGAGAGGAGGACTCAAAACTTCCCTCCCTGTCAAGCGTGGAGTGGGATCCAGATTTAAATTGCACTCTACAGGTAAGTATCCTGCCCGAGGGGATATTGTGAAGGAAAGGGATGTTCCAACTCTCCCTACTTTTTCCATGGCTTGGTGATATTTTCCTATCTCCATTTCTTAACCTCCCTACCATCTTCTCAGAATAGTTTTTCATCCAAAACCACAAAGGAAAGTTAAGCAGAAATCGGTCTCATGTCAGCTAAAATGATGCTACTGATGAGCAAAATATTAAAAAATAATGGCTTCTTATTGTTACTGGCATGGCATAGACGGTTTGGGGTCGAAGTGGTGTTATCAATGCTTAGGAGCTCTCAATAGTACAGAAGTTACTGGGATAAACCTGTCAGGTCTGGGGTTTTGTATTCCTTACTAAATCCTGTCTCAGATGTCAGGGTTTGGTTTTTATTTTTCCTTTTTCCTGTTAACAGTACATTTATGGGTTTCACAACAGTATCCTGGGATTTGTGCTTCCGTGTAAAAGTGATGCAGTGAATCTTCCTCATCGCTTTCCAAATGTATAACCTGTTTCTCAGACTTCCTAAATAAGAATTTTGTATTAGCCTATACATATTTCTTCTTGTCATCTTCTTCGCATCCTACTTTCCCAATTCTGTTTAATTTAATTAACCAGAGTGATATATATATAGTAAATGTCACTTTCATAATACCTAATCTAGCCCAGTATTAGAATAATCTCCTTTTTTTGTATAAAAAGGAGTCAGGTAGCCAAAAGGTGAAAAATTTCACATAATCTTTTCGATTCTGTCTTCTGGCTAGTGCCTTTTACCATGCAGCAGCGACTACTAAAAAAAAAGGGCTGGCAGACAGGAAGCTTTTTTAGAGAAATCTGAGTTTACAGCATACCATTTCCTGCATTGGAATGTTAAAACGCAAACCTTTTCAGCTGTCACCTCTCTGTCCATTGAAGATACAGTTTCCTTTTCTTGTTATTTTGTCTGTAGATTCATTATCTTACCTTTTTCTAAATTGAATTGCCTAAGTCACTTATCTGCCCATGATTCTAGTCTAGCCAAGTCCCTGTGAATTTTATTGCTTTCCTATTGTGTATTTGTTGATTCATCCATTTCGTATCATCAGCACATTTCATCACTTTACTGCATTTTCCTCCTTTCAGGTTTATAAAGTAAACAAAATCAATACTAATGTTACGGTATTCCACAAGTCAACTCCTTCCGTTTGGAACTGCTTCTAGTCATAAGTACCTTCTGGCTCTAGTACGCTAGCTAGTTTTTATCTACTCAAGCAACTCGTCTCCTTTATCTCACGTATTAAAGTGAATATGCAACAATTTGCAAAGCATCTTGCAGCATTCTTCATTAGAAGTCAAACACTACTTCCAGTCAGGTCTGAAACAGGCTGACCAAAAAGTTGTTTAAGCTTTTTAAAAAGCCATCGAATTCAGAGAGATTATCCCTGGAGGTTACTTATAAAGAACAGAAGAGCTCTAAAGCACTCATATCTGCTGCCTCTTTGCTCATTCTTTTCTCTGTGTTATGAGGCTCTTCTGTATATCATTATATGACAGGACAGTTTTTTAGTTGGTGAAAATTGGTGAAGCTCGACTAGTCTCAATAGTGTCATGGTGATTTATGCTTCATTAGGCTTAGGCTGCTTAAGTGATGAATGACATTAGTGCCCCACCATGATGATATTTGGTATCCCTGAATATGATTTTGTGACTTCGATGTCAAGTATCATGGTTGCATGCATGCATGATGATCTTCCATCATGATCAAACTCAAGATGCTCTATACCAAGAAGGCAAGTCCCTGACGTTTGTGCAAGAACGGCAACTGTTAACTCCAGATGAGAAATAGACTGTTTTAACTCCTTGCATTGGTCACTGAAGAAACTAGACAAACAACTGCTGCTTTTGCTTTCTCCAGAGCAAACCCAGCCTATTTGCCAAAATAGTTACAATCAATGTAAAAGTAAATATGTCATACAAAGTCATAACATATTACTTTGCAGCAATAATAGCTGTATCATGTTTTATGTGGTATTTAATGAGAAGCCTACACATGAACCTCCATCTGGAATGAGATTTATCAGTCAATGAACCTGTGAGGAAAATTTTGTGAAAGGTGGAGGGAGATCTATGTGTGCCTTTCTTTTTGCTAAAATGCACAAAAACAGCTAGTGTGAATGTATATGTTCTAGGGAATTTCATTTTGATCAAGGACTGAACCCTGACACGACAGTTACCTTTACAGTGGGCACTTGGTCTCATTGTACCAGTCATTTCACAAAAAAAATAACAGCGAGGGACAGTCTACTCTTAGAAGTATAGAGTTTCAATAAACAAGACAAAGTCTGGAAGTGAGGGGAGGGAAGCATCAAGACGTGAAGTAAATTGATTACAGTCACACTGTAAGTAAGTGGCTTTAAAGGAGTTTTATTTATATCCCTTGAAAAATAATACATCTTAAGCGAGCCTTCAAAAAAAGCTGAGATTCATATCTTCATGAAGCCCATCCTATTATATCCAGTGGCATGTACAAATCAAACAGAATTTCTTCAGTGCCCTTTGACTCCACAATAAATTCCAGACACAAAAGAGATGCTATCCTTTCATTTCCACAATATGAATGTTATCTTCCCTTCTATTTCTAGTTCATGTACTTGTGTCTGACATTAACAGGACTGTCTGTTGGAAATAATGCCTAAAACAACTTCTGGTGTAAAATACAGTGAACGAAGGTCTGGTCTGCATGTTGCAAGCATTAGGCGCTGAATTTATTTGCCTTTAAAAAACGAAGAAGAAGAAGAAAGTCTAGGCTTCTGCTTCACCAGAAGCAGTACTATGTCTACAACTGTCTGGCTTTTGACATTTACCTGATTCAGTTTTAATGCCTAATTGTTGTAAGGTGAGCTCTTCTTTGTCATTATTTCAGGACTCTCTTCAAAGTCTTTGGACAAAGTAAGAAGCAGGATAACAGCAAAAAGCCCAGTCTAGCCATGTTTAAATCTTTGTCCTTTCACAATAACTATTCTTATGCCTACTGTTCTCTCCCTGAATTGCACAGCTTAATTGTGTTTGTCAGCAAAAAGGACAAATTGGGTTTTAAAGGTGCATTGAGGTATTTCCTCCTGACAAGTCTGTTGGCTGTAATGAATGGAAGCAATGCCTCCTGTATTTTGCAACACATTTGGCCGGGAAGATCTATCTAGTCAGTCATCCACTTCATTCTTCTGTATTCTGTTTCCCAATACTCCATCGAAGTGGTGGATTCTCTGTCCTCATAAAGCGTTCACTCAAAATGACGATGTTCTTCCATCCAGGAATTGTCAGTGTTACCATTAATAGAAATGAGAAGACAGTCAGTCAGTCACCTCACTGAGACCGGTTCTTGGCTTAGTGAACCTTATGGTTTGCATAATAGGTTCTGTAGGCTTGATTCTCCATTGCTTTCACCTTGAGTAGCCACCCATGCCCATATAAAATGAGTGTTCAGAATGGTCTGATTTAGCATCCAGGCAGGATAAATATCAAGGAGTGCAGGGCAGTGTGGAATCAAGTATTTCTGATTTCAGTGTATTTCAGTGAAAATAAAGAATGCTTTTTCTGGGTATAATTTCCTTGATAATCCTGTTTTGAGGTGCCATTCTTAGTCAGGAATGAAGAGTATAAATAATTCAGATACTGCCCTTTATAATTGTATAATGCAGCACGTTTTACATATTCTTAGCTAGAGTATAACCACTGTCATCTTTTTCTCTGTAGTATTAATTCACCACTGCAGCCATAGAAGGCAAATACCTCACAGAGCACCTCACTGGCTAGCTGAAGGAGATAGCCACAAACTAATTTACGAATTTTGTTCATCTCAAGATATTTCAGCCCAATAGGATTTCACAAAGGAAGCAAATACAAATTGCGCTGTAATATGAAAAACATCCAGGCAGTATTTTAATGGTTACAGCTAAGTTCATACTAGCAGTCCTTAGTCCTCAAACAGGTTTTGTTTTTGAAATTTTCAGGGAGTCAGTAGACAGAGGAATCTGTGAGTTCCTATTAGCTGTTACAAGTCCCACATTGCTCTTTAATTAGCAAGTAAATAACAGTGATGGAGACCAAGAGGACCACAATTCACAGCGAGTGTTTTTGTGAGACAGCAGTAATGAACTCTCCCTTTTGAGGTGCATTAGCGATGCAGTTTCATTACGTGCTGACTGTACCCTAAGCTACAAATTAATTTCTTTTGTTGCAAATACAGTTAGCCATGTACCCGTGTGTCGCCTGTCTTCAGAATATAACTGGATTAGGTGCTGGTGGTGAGGACCGCCTCTCCAGTTTTCATAACAGCTGACCCATCACGTACACTAAATGGAGTTCAGTTGCTCTTTGGACAGAGGCAGGGTAAATTAAATCGGTCAGATTAAAGTAGACTGCTACTAGTAATACATTTCATGGGTGCCTCCTGCTCTCTGTCTGACTTGGTTCTCTGTGAGGCTGCTGCATATAAAACACTCAGAAAAGACAATTTTATGTATTTGAAAGAGAAAAATCATAGCCTGAAATAGCACATTCTTTCTTTCTGACTGACAAGCAATATCATAAAGGCAGCTGCTGGGAGCATAGCACGTCCGTCAAAATGTAAATTGTTTGTGACTGAAGCACCCTTCTGCAAAGATACAGCACCTACCTCTTCAAAGGAGCTTCTTTGAAACAGAACTGTACAGATATCATACCTCATTGTAGGAGAGCCTATAAGTGAGCCTTTAAAGCTATCTCCCATGATTTCCTTTGGATTTATGGTAGATTATATGCCAGGATACGTTATTTTTAGTGAAAATTACTACAAAGTAGGTTTAAAAAATGTATAGATGCAGCGAACCTGAATGGAGTCCCTACCTTACCCCAAAACAGCATCACAATGGAAATATTTTGACTAATAACCTGATCCTCCCTTCCAGAAAACTGGCTGGTGCAGATTCTCTCTAGATGGCAGTGGAGCTCTTTCAATGACAGATCTGCTTCCTTCCCCCACCCTCTTTCCTTTTCTTCTGGAGACTCATTTCCAGCTGTACTGCACTATGATTTAACAGAGCTTTGATGCTGTAAGATGTTGGCGGGCACAAATCAGAAATTTTTTTTTTCCTAAAAGGATAATATACTGCTTTTTCAAAGTCAATTAACACTTAGGGCAAATGAAATGGGGAGAGCTAAAGGTCAATTACTAAAGGATGGCCACAAAAACCTTTCTGGTTTACATAGCGCTCATCCAGGGATTGCAGATCACTGGGAAAAGAAAGGAAATAATAATTAGCTCATTTCATCTCTTGATGGTTACCAATAAGATGGTTTAATACAGCTTATCTGTTTTATTTTCAATCAAGTGTGACTGGTGCTAATAATCATTCTGACCAGCCAGAGACTGTTGTTTCAAGGCATCGTACCGTCATCATGGTAGCTGGGAGATTGTTGTGGCAATTTATGCACCAGGCAAACGTTAGCATACAGAATAGCGTTAAAACTTCAGGTTTGGAGTGCACTTAATAAGCTTTATGTGTAAAAGAAATATTGTAGCTGGGCAGTCCAGCCATTAACCAAACAAGGGCATAAGAGAGATGGAAAGCCAGCGCCATTTTTACCGTCATTCATCATCCTATTTAAAACAAGCAGGTAAGCTAAAACTTGGCCTTTGGAGGTATGTGGTGTTGATTCATTGGCATTACCAGCTGCTGACTTTTCATGGCGTAACCATGATGCTGTTTTACACATCATGAACTACCATGGATATAAAGATTTAATCAGACAGGGCTCCAGTGCTGCTTAGGCTTGTCAGCCTCCATGTTACTCATGTGAGTCACTGACATCAGTGAGGCAACTCACCAGTGTAAAGTACAAGCAATGTCTAAATCCTTTTGAGATGCGTGCCTTGTTTGGAAAAGGGAGATTCATGTCAAGAGAGCGTACAGCTTAAAGGAAACTTTAATAAAAATAATAATAACTCCAAATTAAAGGACCATTCATAACAAAATGAGGTAGCAGATTACTGTCTTGTCAGCTTAATGGTGACTATACATGAAAATGGCCAGACTTGACTTGAATCTGTGCTTTCCGCTTGCCTTTTGTGTGTCGAACAGCTTTCCAGGCAAGACTTACACTTAAGATTGCAGTCACAGTTCATTTCTATCTTTTTTAAAATAACTCTGCTGAGTTTAATAACCTTTTCCTTTTTGAATAAGGAGTTTCTGTTTGCAGTCACATGAAAAGAAAAAAAGGGCAGTGCTACAGGCAGCAGGAGATTATTTCATGCCTACCTACTCAAAGAGGGTTTTACAAGAGCACAAGGGCCAGGCAAAGCACATAATAAGCAAACTCTTGTGAGGTAAATTATTATTTGGGATTCTGAATGGGCCCTTAATGCGTGTGGGAAACTATGCTGCCAACTAGTTGTGTGTGGCACTTGACTTGCAGGTAAGTAGCAACTTATCTGATCGCTCTCGTCCCTGCCTCATTTCACTGTCTGAGATGGCAGGGAAAGGAAGAAAAAAGTGCTGGACCTACAAGTCGTGCTCCCTCGTTTGCTGCTGTGTCAGAGAGACAGACCTCTTTCCAGCCATGAGTGCGCGTGTGTAGTGCACTAATTGTCAGCTCTCACCTACGTGCAGCCGGCGGTCTTTGTCCTTTTCGTTTGAAGAGCACAGCAGCCCGGCTCTTGAGCAACAGGCACTGAGGCACAGTGCCTAATTTGTTTCCTTGAGTTTCCAAAGAGAGCGAGGATCAAAGGTGTAGCTCCTGTTCCTCAGCTACAGACTATATCCCACGTTAAGGATATATGTAAACTTTTGTTATGGCAGTGTCTGTAGTGTGGTGACACTTGAGCTAACTAGAGAGTAGAGAGGCTGCAGGTACATTTGCATTGCACAGTCGAATCCAAAGTGAGACATTTCACTCGAAAACATGGCAGCTGCGTGGCTGCGGTGTTTTCCCTGGACTGATTCATGCTGTTGGAAAGCTGAGAGGTAGCTACGCTGTCTTTCCGGGGAACTGTAGCATGTAGGGCTATTTCGGTGGTGTGTCTGCAGTAGCAAAACACTTGACCAACTCTCTGGGCAGGTTTTATAGCACATGCTAAGCTATGTACGGCTGTGGGGTCCTGCCTAGCTTACATCTTACTCTGACGCTCATGTTTCTCTGGCCATATCTGCGTATTTTGCAGAAGATTTTGTTGAGGCAGAAAACAAGTGTTCAGGATATTTGTTTGGAGCGCAGAATGTCCAGAAATCCAAAACATGTCCACGGAGCATGTTCACATTAGTTGTACTGTGCCTACAACTGATCTGCATATGTGTTATAACTCAGTGCAAGGGTCACGTGTGATGAAGAATACACGTGTATCTTTTTGTCTAGGAAAAATGACAGCTCTGCTGAAGTTGTCTCAGGTTTGTCACTGGAATAACCCTAGAGCAATTTTGGGGAACAGTTCTCAGGGTGTGAGCAATTTCGCCACGGTATCTGTTCTGTTGGCCACATATTGGGGAGCAAGAAATTCCAGCAGAGTGTGTCTGTAGGCACACATACAGGGAGATACATTTTCCCACAACTAGCAGGATTGTAAGACTGACTCCCCTCCCTCCCTTTTTTGGACTTATTTTGTTCTCCATTGAATGAGATAAGATCTATACTGTGCTATTAAAGAAAAAGGAAATTTGGATGCAACTTTTGTCTTCACAGCTTTGAATTGGTAAGCTTGTGAGAACAGCTGTTCTTTATTTCAGCAAAATCAGGAAATGCAGAGATGAGCAACAATAAAAAAAACCCTGGGTGATCAAAACCAGTCCCTAAAGCTTTGTTTGTGTATACTGTCTTTGCATCTGAGCCAGCATCCGTTGAAATCAATGATACCTCCTTTTCTTTGTTGTCGATGGAAACAGCTTCAGGCAAAATTGGCAAGGTATGTTAGACCACGGTTTCCCAGTGTGTTATGTTTTTGGGAACCCACTCTCCCACCAGCATATATAGCATGCAATCCATTGTTTTTCATGGACTAAGCAAGTGAGAAATATATATACTGCAAGCTTTTAAATTATTTGGCTTTAGTCTATGGATTTAGCAAATATTTTTGAAATATATTTTCAATACAACTTCATCCAAGCCTTACAAGCTAGAAAAAAATATAGATTAGTTATAGTTTTCTGTAATACTAAGTTTCTTTAAAAAAATGAAACCTTTCCTCATGAGCTGATGTCATGGTTCATTTCAGGCAATCTACCTGAATAGATGCATAAAAAACAGGACGGCATGTGGCCATTGCCATTTAAGACTCCTCGTGGTCTACTTGTGAGCCACTCAGATCAGTCAGAACCTTTCAGAACACATGCATTTTATTCTGAAATCCAAATGATCAGGTAGCTGGAGAGAAGTGATTTATGAGAAAAGATTAAAGTCCCCCAAGAGTCAGTCAGTAATGCATTTGCACTCTTCACTGCTTTGATCGCTGTTGATAGTAGGGCCAGAGCTATGAATGTGTGTTTACTGGCTGTTTCTAGGATTTCAGTATTTCCAGTGCATTGTAAGGAGAGTAAGAAAAGTGAATTTAAAAGAACAGAATTAGTATTTCATGGCTCTTAATTTGCTAGAAAGTTTTTTGTGAGATTGACAAGGCTCACTGATTCGTCTGCTCTTCTGGTTGGAAGATACGTCTTTCATTTTCATTCAGGCTATGAAAGAAACAACGTTTTGGTTTCTTGACTTCCTTGGGAATGATTTTCTGGATCTTTTGTTAGACACTGGGCAAATGCGACAAGGCCAATAGGAATTAAAAGAACCCCATAGAATTAGTATCTGTTTCACTCATCCTTTGTGTAGCTAAGAAAATAATTCAAAAGGTCTGTGAAGGTGTTTCTTTCTGGAGTGAAAAAGAACATTGCATGAGGATAAGGAAGTCTAATCACCTGTGTCAATGCCATTTCTCTGTCATCTTGGAGCTAGAAGGAAGTCTTAGGGTATCAGAAACCACATGGAAGCATGATATGTTATGGGCTGCCCAGGCTTTGTCAGGACTGGGAACATTCATACGCTATTGCCAGTGTCTCCTTTTGATGTAGGAAGACCCTGAAGGGTGGTTCTTCAGGAAGCTGTAGCTGCAGGAGTCTGAGGCAGTACAACTTTGAGGGAGGAGGTAGAGAACATTGTGAACTGAAGGTGGCAGGTGTGTTTGTGGAGGAGGCTCCCTGATAGAAAGCTTATGGTAGTCTCCTTTCCTTGGACAGACCTACAAGAAAGAAATGAGAGACTACTTTTTTTTTTTTCTTTTTTAATATTTTCTTTTTAAGCTGTTTTGCAGACCAACCCAAAAAAGGGAAGGGAAGATGCTGTGATAGAGATCTTCACCAATGGGGAATTTAACTGAAGCAGTTTGTCAGCCTCATCTGATGCAACATCCAACAGACTGTGGTTATCTGTACAGGATTTGAATGCTAAAGGGGCACTAAAGATCCTTATCCACTATGAAATAGGATTTGAATAAATATAAGCTGCTTCTTTCGTTCAAGCCAACCCCAGAAATGATTGCTCACCCATGTGGAAATGAACTCTTGCTATATGTATTTGTCCTGTAACCAAGAGATCCCTAAAATACTGTTGGGATTTGGAGCAATTAATTAATTGATTAATCACAGGACTGAGTTCATTGTGAGCCAACTTTTTAACATAGCCCTAGTTTCATGTGCTCCAAAAGGGAAATAAACCCCCACTTCATTCTGTTCCCAGTGTCAGACTCAGAACAGGTTTTGTCATTCTTTTTGCTCCTGGAAAGATGTAATTCAAAATAAGTCTTATTTTTCAGCTCCTAAGGGAAGGACTAATACTCAGGTTTTACCTTTTTATTTTATTTTCAGCAATGCTTTAACTCAAGTGCTGATTAACGAGCACATATTGAGTGATGCTGAATTTTTCTGATGTAATTCATGTGGTATTTATATCACATTTCCTATGGAATGAGTTTTAAGCAGGGGATTTAACCATACCTTCCTTGTCAAGCAGACGAGGTTGATTTTCTGAGGGTGTGATATTATGTTCTCACACTGCTGAAGAAGTGATCGATGACCTTCTTTCTCGACACACTTTAGAAAATTTGTCAGATAGTCCATTTGTGTTACTCTGGGTTGTGTGTTATATGTTTTATCATGTGATTCTAAACCTTTGTTTTTAAAGGGAGGAGCTCTTTTCTTCTTCTTCTTTTTTTTTTTATACCATAAGGAATGATGTGCAAGAGAATATAGAGCATGTCAGAATCCTTTCAGATTCATCATTTCAATATTTCCTTCTGCTACAATGGTTTAATTAGAGTAGTCTTCTTTTGGTAAGGGCTTTTGTATATCTTTAATGAAATTGAAGAGCATGAAATGTGGTTTCCCTGCTTTTAAATGAAGCCACTTTTAGAGAAATAAAATGAGAAACGAAGAAATTGTTGAAGTCACAGTGCATGAAATTAAGAGAGCCCTGAATATATTGGCAACAATTTTTTTCTGTAGTTTTTTGATGACCATATAGCTTAGTGGTTGTGGGCTAATTGTGAAGAGATTTTCTTGTTTTGGTTCATGTGCCTTTGACAGTTATATCGGCTTCAGGTTCATTTGAGCAATTCATTGTCATGATCCAGTAGTTGTCTTGAGACTGGTGGAACTTTGTGCTCTGGTGGAGCCTCACTGGCTCCAAGTATATCTTCTGCACATAGAAGATGTGCTTGCACGCAGGTACATTGAAATCAACAGGGCTGTGCACAGTCCTATGTCTTTTCCTGGATACAAAGAGTTGCGGAATCAGAGCCATTGTTAGGATTTGTGAAGTTGTTCAAGTTCCCAGTCCTCTGTGAAAAATCTGGGCTAAAGCAGTGTGGTGAGTTAGCCTTGGCTAAGGGCCGAACACCCACCCAGCCGCGCTCTCACTCCTCCTCCGCAGCAGCACAGGGGGAGAAAACAAATAGGATGAGAAGGCTGGTGGGTTGGGGTAAAGACAGGGAGACCACTTCGCAGTTACTGTTGTGGGCGAAACAACCTCAGCTTGAGGAAAATTAATTTGTTGCCAATTAAAATAGATTAGTGAGGAAACAAAGACAAACATTAAAACAATGCCTGTCCTCCAACCCTCTCCCAAGCTCGTCTTTACTTCTTCCCTTTCTCTACCCGCACCGAGCAGCACAGGGTGATGAAGGGGTATGTCATGCTCCGAAAATGTGCTTTTTGGAAGTATTCCCCATGAAGAAACCTGCTTTTTCTGAAGCAAGTTGACATTTCTGACTAAAGGAAAGATTGTTTTTAAATGATGAATTCTTTTTTTTTGCTCCAAAGCAGATTTGCCAAAAAATGCTCACTATGGCAGTTTTCTTCTGCAAATTGTGCTTTCATCTAAATCAAAATGTTTCACAGAAATCTGCTATTTTGAATTAAAAAAAAATTCTAAAAGTAAACACACAAATTGAATTTGCATGTTGCTTACATATTTTGTATTAGAAATCAACATCTATAAGCGTGTGCTTAATACCCCCTAAGCAGGGGCACACAGGGCTGTTTGTGGCCAGGTGCTGCGCTAAGTACAGTAATACTGTCATAGAAGATGGTTCTTTACGTACTTTCTTCACTGCCAGTCAGTCACGGCACACCCCCCAAACCACAGAACACCTTCAATATCTTCTAGCAAACTTTAGACTCTTCCAGGGCTTCTGGAGACTCAAAAAATGACCAAATCCTGCAGAAAAAAAGGGGAGGAGAGGAAAATCGCATCAATTAAAAAAAGCCGAGGCCATACAAAAGTGGGAGAGTAAAATAAGTCAAAATTCAATAGGGTTAACAGTGAGAAAGAGGAATTAAACATTCTGAGAGTCTAAAACAAAGATTGGTAAATTTTAAAATGCTACCTTTTTGGAATGTTTTGGAAGTATTATTTTTTAAAAGGGAAGAGAAGTTCTGATTTTCCACCACAAAAAAGAGCACCAAGAGATGTTTTAATGAATAGAGTCCTAATTGTGAATGAGCACTCATCAGAACAGATCACATTTTTGCTAAATAGAACATTTCTTTTTAAAAGCGCATTGACAGGTGTCAGCTTCTTTTGAATTGTGACACTTCCCCATTCATTTTCAGTTTTGCCCGTGTCTCTGAGCAGGGTTTCGGTAACCTAAAAGACAGGGTTCGTATTCTTGATCACAGGAAAATTGTGATTCAGCAGTCCATCGGTGTTAGCAGTGTCCTTACACTGCTGCTGAACTTTACATACAGACCGACTGACTTCAGAGGCACTACAGTGTTGTGCTCATTTGGGATCTAAATCAGCACAGTCTCCCTGAAGGCAACAGAGATGTGTTCATTTAACCAGCTCAAGAGCTGGCCTCACGTGAACACAACCGTGTATATTTCAATCGAAATTCAGTGCCTTTTCTGGTATTCTAATGGTTTTAAATATATATCTCCAGTAATGGCTGCACGGTATCATATTTGATCTGCGGTCGGCATAAGAAAGCTTGCAAGCTTCAAACCCTCACAGGCCAGTTCTGTATTGTTTTAGTGGGGGAAATGAGAAAAAAACCCAACGTTTCTTGATGAGAGTGGAGTGGGAATCCATGAGGTACATTAAGAATTTACGAGGCAAGAATATTATTTGGTCGTGTAATTTAAACCGTTAGCAATGTAAGCTTGCTTGTATGTGATAACTATATGGCAAATCATTAACCCCTGTCAAAAACGCCGAGTCTTTTTCCCTGTCTTGGAAATTAAGGATCAATTCGTGTAACTGAAAAACAAGGATGAATCAGGAGTACTGATGCATGAGAATTTCTGGTTTTCATGAGAAGATTGCCAGTTTGCAGGATTTAAATTGCATGCAAACAATTTTTTACATCTCTAATTGAAGATGTGTCTTTAGGGAGAGTTGACTTGACTTTGACAAACTTCAACAGAATACAAAGACATGAAAATGGGTTTGCAGAGTGATTCACTGGCTCATACCGTGATGTTCCTTTTATTCCTAGGAATGCTGTAGGATGCTAAATTTACTTCTGCATGAGACTGAAGGTGCTAGTTACACAGCGGTGGTAAGAGGTGTTGAAGTGCAAACAGGCCACGTAGAAAGACTTTGATTTCCAAGGAAAAATCTTCTGGTTTTGAGATGAAAACAAGTACAGAGGATGATTTTGAAGTGCTGATGATCACAAAGTGTTTTTCTTTATTTTTTTTTTTTCTTCTTATGAGTAAAATTCATTCTAGAGCAGACGCAAGATGTTCTATAGATTTTATTATTTAAAACTTGATAGTCGTTAGACTAGGAGGTCTGTATGCATTCAGGAGAGCTTCATCCTGTAGCGTGTCCTGGTTCCGGCGGGGCCGGGGTTAATTTCCCGCCGGATGGGGCAGGGGCCCCGGGTCTCCCCCGCCCCGGAGCCGTGCCCGGGCCAAGCGGGCAGCCGGCCGGGGAGGGGGCGGGAGGTCGCCGCTGGGAGCGGGCCGGGGCTGCCCGGGTCCGCCGGGTGAGAGTCCGCTTTGCTCACTCCTCTGTCGGTGGCGGCGGCGTCGTTTTCCTCTTTCCTTTGCTGTTCTGTTAAACTGCCTTTAGCTCAGCCCACCGCTTTGGCCTTTTCCTGCCCGTTCTGCCCCGCGGCGGCCGCGTGGCTCGTGGTTGCCGGCTGAGGCCAAACCACAATAGACATAATTTGGAAATCTTGCCGCATTTTTTGAGGTGATACAGAAATGTGTATTACTCATATTTATTAAAATACAATATGTATTGCTAAATAATGGACTTTTCCTGCAGCTTTTTTTCAAGGTTTCTGTATCTTTTTCTTTCTAAACATTGTACATCATGCTGGGTTTGTTTTTTGTTTGTTTGTTTGTTTATTCGGGTTTTTTAATATCTAAAGAACAGGACTGGATTTCTTCTATACCTGTTAGCATCACTTTTTTTTTTTTTTCAGAGGAGTCATTGCTAGGTGGTACAAGATGGTGTAGTTTCTAGGAGCTGAACATTTTGTCAATAAAAGTCAAGGCATGATATAAGAAGCAAAGGAAGATAGTGTGAATTCTAAAAAAAAGGGTGCTGTTTGCTCAAGGGCATTGTCCTTTTAATATGGCTAAACCAAGACTGAGTTGGCTTTCCTGAAGTTGGCTTGGAACAGAGGCAATTTTTTCTTGCATTTGTCTTTAGCTGGCTGTGCAGATGTGATCATTTTTATTGCAACTGTATGTTTTGATACATACTATTTTGGTGCTAAATGAATGTTAAACTAATTTTCTTGCTTTAGATGTTCAATAAAATAATGCAAAATTCCATCTTGATGTTAACTTTATTCAAAATGATGCTAAAAGCGCAACTGGACTATTATAACTAGTAATGTATAGCACATTTAATTTGCGAGGCTACAGATTTACAGCAAGCATTGATACAATGTTCTTAAGAAAACAGAGTAAAGCTTATTATTTCATTGCAAAACTACTTTATACAGACAAGCAAATCGTAGAAACTAGTTCAACAAAAGGTTTAGTGAATGTTTATCATAAGAGAATCATACCGTTGATAGTCTCTCCTAGCCTGGAGGCTGGAGATGCAAGAATGACTGTGTGTTCTATTTCACCCCTTCAGTTCTCTTCTATTTATATCAGAAAGACAGGAGATCAGCTAGAAATTACTACCTAACCCATATTTTCAAGTGGCAGTTTTTGAGAAGTGAACATCAATAACATGTTGTTAGAGACCATGAGATGATACAGGTTTATAGGGGCTTCTAGAGAACTTTTTGTAATGAAGATGTGTTTCCTGACCGTAATCTTGAGATTTACATTGCTGTTTAATCATCTTGTCTGTCCCTCTTCAGAAAAGGGATTGAAATGAATGTAGGCATAGCAGATCCATAACAAATAATAACGTATGGCTGGTTGCTCAATGCATGCATTTTCATCTGATCGTACTTGAGGATGAATGAGTGGGTTATTCATGCCTTGTCTAAAATAAATTTGCATTTATGAATTGGCAGAAACAGACGTATTCTCTGGATGACTGTTAAAGTGCCTGGTACACCACCAAGGACTTCAATGACTAAGCTGTCGATGGATTTTATTATTAAATCCTAGGGACTAAAAAGCCTCAGAGAACCTTGTTACAGTTTTATGAAGATTAGATTTTTATCATCTTTACCTGAACTGGGTTTCACCTTACTCTGTGTGCAATCATGATTTCTTAGCTTGCTCACAAAGTGAGAGTCTCTGAAGTATGAGTAGCCCTTAGGTTAAACATACCTTATTACTATAGTCTGCGCTTGGCCCTTGACCCTCACCCCTTCCTCCTATCCAAGAAACTGCAGTTTTTCATCTAGATTTAGATCACGAAGAAAAAGAAGGGCAAATTTCTAGAGCAAAACACCTTGCTTTGTCAGGGCAGCATGTTGTGAACACATCTATTGCGGTCATTAGGCCAAAGGAAAAAGAGAAGTCATTGCAATAATGCTGTGTATTTCAAAACATTACTTAAAATGTTCAATATGCATGTGAAGAATGTATGTATTGTATTATTTCATGTTGTAATATCTTAGTGTAAGTAGAGGTGCTCCTCTGAAGTGAAAAATTATTAGAAAAGGCACTTGCTGACTGCATAAAGAATTTTATTTTTAAAAATAAGAATACAGCTGCAAATAGACTGTCTGCCAGTCTCTCACAGAGGAACCGTGCATGTGACAGGGTTCCGTACTGTAAAACAAAACAAAAAACAGCACAATGCATTCCACCATTTGAAAAAATGTTTTTTTTTTTGTATTTATACGTAATTTCAAATATAGTTAGAGAGAAGGACAGCAAGCAAAGTAAAAGATATTTTAGATGAATATATGAAATATTGCATCAGGCAAAACTTAAGATTTTAATTATATTTATCTAAATGATCTTTATTCTAATTGGGAATAATACATATCTAAAATAATAGGTAATACATTCTTTGTTGTTTCTGCAGGTAATATCCATCATTCCAGAGAACTGGCACAGTTTCAGAAAAAAAAACGACCAACAAGAAACAAACAAAGAAAGCACTGGAACTGCAGTTTTGATACACACGTAATCTGAACATGTCAGTGCTTGCAAGAGGGAATGACAGATTGGCTCTTAAAGAACAAGAACAGTGTGTTAACTTTTCATTCTTTCTAGCCACACATGCAGCCTTGAATTACAGCTCCCATATATCTGCATGCAGCCTGGGTAGGATATTTAAAAGCACTTCTCATTGGCCTTCATGTGTTCTGGTGATTTCAGGTGAATCTCTGCAGTGCATTTAGTTGAAGCAGAAGCTTCCCAGAACAGTTAGTAAGTCTGGCTACTTTTTACACTTGGTCTTTTATTTTACATTTCAACAAAAAAAGCTGAAATCTGGCCAAATAAAATAAATCTGCCTATTGGAAGTCAATTTTCATAAAATAATCCCTTTAGTAAAGTAACTATCAGAATACTTTGCACATACCAGAATGGTAAAATAAGTGATGTTTGTATCAGCTAACGTTTCATTGACGTGGTCTCCCTGCTCAGATTTACTATATAGCATACTCATCACATATAACAGTTTGATATCATCTAAATCATATTATAACAGCTTTCTAGATTCTAAGGTGTTGATTTTGTTGAGGGCCTTACTTTGTGTAAAACTGTTTTTCTAAAGGATCCTGTTTACGGGACCGTACCCAAGGAGGGGGAGCTCAAGAAATCCCTGTAACACCTTTGGATGAAATGGATACTGAAAAAAAGTAAAGAGAAAGGATGAAGCCCATCAGTCCCCACGTTGGATTCCCTTCACTTATATCTGAAAGAAAACACCGTTTTTCTGCAGGTAAGAATTAACTGTGTGCTACTTCTTTCCCATTCCATTTGAAATAGTAATACAGCCCTTTGATTTTTTACTTTGGCATATCTTCAGCTAGGTATACACTTTTTTAGCTTCTTTGAAAAATAACTTGTGTAACTCAGAGGTTTTCCTGGACATTATTTTTCAAAAATGACACTAAGTTCTTAGAAGCTTTTTACTCTGAGTTGTCTGGGACTTGTTGAACTTAATAAAAAAACAATGAGGCTGAAAGTATCAGGTAGTCACTTGTTTACTCTTAGGCTGTTTGGGAGAAGCATATCATTTACTTTTATTGGAAACTGTTTATATGTACGCCATGTTATACGTTAGCTGAGGCCTAATACAGCATGTTAAAAAGCGAGCCTGTATTACTTCACCTCAGCTTCTAGATTCAACAAATTAATTTTAATGCATGTCACGTAGACTATGAACCTTTAAGTGAAAGTACATTTCAGATACAGAAAAAAAATCGGGCTAGTAATTAGAACCCAACTTTCCTTGCATTGACAGCAGCCAAGTCATTTATTAAGTCAATGTAGCAGAGTAACACGGCAACATCACACTTGATTGAAATCTTGGCCAAGTCTGACAGATGTTTTCAACTCATTGTCAATCTCAAGTATGTTTTAATGAGTTTCAAGTGGCTGGAGCTCCCCTCTGCAGATGCCACTGTTACTGAAACCGTGAAAAGAATCTTTAGGGCAATGACAGCATGGAAAATTCTTTTGAGTAAGTGGTGTGTCAGAAGAAATCCTAACTAGCAGCACAAGTGCTGTTCCTGAGGATGGTCCTCACATTTTGAGTAAGTTGAGCTTGGGCAAAATCAGTGCAAAATCAATGCAAAATCAATATTGAATACCCCAAATTCTCAAAACATTTGATCCTAGAAAATAAAGGTGAAATTTTGAAAGAGAGAATTATTCAAGGGTTACTGATAATTCCTGTTTCCATGTTACTCAGAAAAAAAAAATTTGGAACAATCGATTTTTCTGCTTACACGTCTGGATCTTGCCAGGAGTCAGAAGAACAAAAGCCTATCAGAATAGAAACAACAACAAATACTTTATATTGGGCTGAGCAGAAATGACGGTGACTCTTCAACTGCAATAGTATGATAGATTCAAACTGGATCAAGTGCAAAGCTGCTGATCGTACCACTTATCTAGTTGGACAGTGGTTATACACTGCAGAGCAGGTAAGTGGGATGACAGAAAAAGAGACCAAGATACAAGCAATGCCTAAGGTGGCAGTCCATTTAATCCTTCAGTTTGATAAGGTTTTTTAAGTTCTTTGCTGGGCAACAGGCCAAACTGATGTAAAATGAATTTTGGGCAAACCAAGTTTTGGTAGGTTGCCATGTGAGTAAAGTGGACCTACCTAAAAATTGGTGAAGCATAAAGTGACTGATTGAGCCTTTTCCTGACAGTATTTTCTCATTTTCCATTGCCCAAATGAATCTATTTGCTTGTTCTTCATAGTTCTTTTTTCTTTTTATGCACAACATTTGCAATGCTAAAAGTCTAGTATGTAGTAGGATATGTTTTAATATTTAGATGAATAATATTTAGAATTGAATAAAGTTAGAAGAAACCAGTTAATACAGAGAATGGGTAAGTTCTTTTCATTGTACTTAAAACATTAGACAAGAGCGGGTTTATTCCTGAGTGGATGAGAAATTTTGAACACAAGTCATCATTATCTTCATCGGTCAGTTGGATGTGAGCAGCGTTATGTCATTTAACTTATTTATTAGCAGCCGGACTGAAACACCATTAAATTTCCCAGTGAAGGGAAGTCTCGATATTTCATGCTTAATCATACTAAAAATCATCCTGAACCAAAAACATGTCCTGGAAATTTGTCCTCTAGAAGTTTAATAGTTTATCTGTCCATCACAGTAATAATAAATTCATACATTTAGTTTTGAACCCAAAACTTTGTGGTTCAAGCACAAAGCTTTTGTTTGGGTTTTTTTTGGGAGTAGTTTTTGTTTTTCTTTGTTTCTTTGTCACCTTAGCAACCCATGTGGAGGGTGAAAAACTTTCCCCAATAGACAGAAGAAAATGTTTTCGAAATATGAAGCTGTAGACTCTTTGTCAACATATTCTTTGTTGAAGCAGCATGTCAAATGGAGTTCAGTATAGCCCAATGTATAAAATTCAATTTCATGTAATGCTTGCTTGGAATTGAGCATGTTCCAAAACATCCTTTTAAAATGTAAATAACCTACTAAGTGTGCTAACTGAAAGCTTTGCCTGCTTTAATGACCGTATAATGTCAGGGCAAGGAAGAGGGAATTAGCTGTGAAGAGAAACTGGCCAAAGCTATTTCTGGTTTTAGGGGTTTTTTTTTGCTTTAAAAATCACGCCATCTTTTATCTCTGGTTTACAATAATCCCTGAATAAAATATTTTTTCAAAATCTTTTTGCTGATAGTAAAAACACACTAAAGCACTTTTTGAAACCCAATTTGAGTAAATGTCTGGGAGGTACATAAAGTGGGAGTATATAGAAATTCACAAGTAATCAAGCCATACAGAAAAGACTTGGAATTGGGTACTAGGTCTGAACATATATCAAGGAGGACTAAAATTTATCACAGGATTTATTTTAGATCCTTAAACAACTAAACTGTGTAAGTAAAGTAGGATATAATTTCTGAAATTATTGTATTTCTTATTAGGTGATTAAACATACAGATGTTTTTGAGACACCTATGAAAGTAAGGGCTTCCTTCTAATGAAAGGGTTTATTTGGAATATGTAAGAAACAAATTCACGCTTTAATTAGGTTTTGCACTGGTATCTGAATTTCATGTCTTGAAGAAATATGTTAAAAGTAGTGTTTCTGAATGATGAATCCAGAATTTCCTCTACAGCAGGGTCTAATGGCCTCACCTACCCAGAAAAGTATACCTGCCTTAATCTCTGAAAACTGCATGGAAAACATTAATAAAAACTGATTTCGTGCTAACAAGTGCTTATCTCTGTACTTTTAGAAAGCTTGAGTTAGGTGCTCCAATCCAGTGTCAATAGAATTTGTACTATTTCACAGAGGTACATGTGAAAATATGAGCCTTAAATAGCTCTTACAAAAATTCTTTGATATGCATGGAAAGAAGTGTGATACCATATTTTTACTGAGAAAACTGTTGCTTAAACCAGCATCTTCATGGTTTTGGCCATTTGGTTGTTGCTTATGTCAAGCTTGTTGAAAGTACGTAACTCCTTTTTGGGATGTTCTGCTTCTTCCAGCTTTACTGTTATCATCTGATGCACGCCTTATGCATTGCTGGGGAACACGAGAAGGAGCAGTATATGACCAGAGCTACTACATAAATCTATGAGACTTCCTTGCTGCCAATTACAATGGAGAAAATAAATGAGTGCTGAAGTGGTTGCAGCAGATTTGGAGGTGAGAGGAGAAACGGGCAAGAACTGTGTTGTTTGGAGCAATTTGCGGGGTGCAATTGTGTGTAACGTAAAGTATCAAATGAGGCAAGTATGTACACGTCTGTTCCACTTTCAAGGCTGTGGCTATCAGGCTGGACTGTAGAACTGGAAATTTTTCTGTCAGTGTGCCAAACCAAAGCTATGCTGATATTCTACTGTATAGTTATTAGTATTACTATTCTTAGGTGATCACAACCTGTCACAATCAAGTACCCAACTTATTATTTACTTTACTTCAGACAAAGAAGAAAGGACAAATTTTCAATATTTTAGATCTGTTCCACTGATCTGTTCAAATTCTGTTCTGGTTCCAGGAAAGTTTGCATAGAAAATAAGCGAAGTTAACTTGCGTTTTGACCACCTTAATTCAACAACAGTTGCATTCAGTTATCATGAAAATACATCTCTGAGAAAACCAGCATTAGAAATCTGGGTTTATGTTTTCGTTGGAATAAACCACACTTTGGGTTTCAGCTTATAAGAAGGGAAATCAGGCATTTGCTTGAGAAGGCTCTGGTGCCTCTGAAACACGTGTGCTGATTAGTACTGGTGTGTCACCAGCTGGAACTACTTAAGCTAGAGAGCACTTTGTATTCTTCCCCTCTCCATCAGTAATTGGCAAGTATATTTTCTGCCTACAATCAATTGCTTTTATATTCTGAGTAATATTTCTAAGTAAGAAGAAATATTACAGCAGCTAGAGAAGCTATTGATTTTAGGCAGAAAATGCCCTTTCCAAATGCCACTCCAGATGACTGAAATACAAAGAAAATCTGTGACATCACTAACACGGCCAATAAACCTGTCACTTGGCAAACCAGGGAATGAACACAAGTAAATGCGGTTCTTAATTTAGGTTCCGTATGAACCGTGGCGTATAGACAAGGGAAGGATCAAATGGGGGCATCACATGCAAAGACCAAGCTGTTGAGCTAGGAAGTGAAAAAAGCCCAGATATATATTGTGTAAGAGAGCAGTAGGTGTCCTGTTTTGTTTTAGGAGAGAGATTGGAATAGCAAACAAAAGTTTCACTATCCTAGAGACCAACAAGAGGTTAACAGTGCTCTTGCAGCCCATGGACAAGTATGTGTGTTGTGGTACAGTTCTAGATTCACAGGTGATGTGGTTACAGTCCTGGGTGTATTCACCTAGATGGCAGTTATCATGCAGAAATATCAAGATAATAGTCTTTGGCTTAGACATTTTTGTTCAACAACTCTTTAACTTATGGGGTTGCATTTGCACGTGTCTTTCTGAGTACCATAATCTGTATCTCCAATGATCCTTGTCAAGAATTGATTGTTTTAGCAACTATTGGAAATGCTGAATGGAGAATAATGGAAGCAAGTATCTTGGAGTTGAGACCCTGCTCAGTTTAGTGGAGGTCAAAAGAAGAGCCAATGCAGTCTTCTGGTTACCTTTTTTATCCTAAGTGCTTCAGTCATCTATCTGGTTATAATGTATCTGTGTTACCATCCTGAAGAACTACATAGGATTTTTTTGTTTAGAAATTGTGCTCTGTGAAAGTTCTGGCAAAAGGAGTGGGAGGAATGATTTCCATTTTTTTTCTTCTGAAATGTGAAAGGTTTTCGATCATCTTTTTGTGCTTGAGGAAAAAAGTTACTCCCTAAACTGAGGGACCAGCAGTTTCCAGACTAGTGGTCTTAACTCGTCCATTGACAGCCCAATTGTTCTTACAAATTACAAGAATCTCAGTGGAAAGGGTTCATTATAGGAGAGAAGGCTGAAAATAGTCAGAGATACAAGTCCTTGAGAATTATGAAGCTCAACACCTAGATTTTAAACAGAGTCTTTTATTTGTCTGAAAGTCAGTTTGCCAACAAGAACACTGAAATGACAGCTTAGCTTTCCCCCATGTTAACAGTCTGGTTGCTGTGTTTTAAAGTACTTGAAGTTCATATGTCTTATCTCCTATTCCACTCCCAAGTGGTGTACACCCCATAACTGAAGCTAAAAGCTGTGAAGGTAGGAACATCTTAGGAATGGTCTGTGAATGCGTGATCCCCTGCTTGTCTCTAAAAGATGTTTCTGTAGTATTTTAGGTTCATTACAAAATACTCCCCCTGTAGCCTCTCCCCTGTTTAAAAATTGCTGCTTCTTGAATTTTGTAGTAGGGAGATCCATGAGAAAGAGCCTGCTTTACCTGTCTTCAGGTGGACCTCTGCTCTTGCTCAATATTTTATGAGTGATAAACAGAAAAATAAATACACTAAGGATATTCAGTGAAGGAACTGATGCATCAACCCCTGTCCATTCAGAGGAGTGAGAGAGTAAACTGACTTTTGAGTGTCCTCTGTAATTTTAACAAATCTCTTTTTGCTTGGGAAAAATACGTTTCATTTATTGTCTCTGTTTTAGTTACTTGTGGATTTTATGAGATGGTCTTCAGTGTCACAAAGTGCATGGGTGTTCATGGTATGTTTTCTACACCTCCCTTCAAGTTAATGTTAACAAACATAACAAAAACCAGCCAATGTGTATATGGCATAGTATTATGTGTATGTTTTAACCAGACTGAAGCAAACTCATGCAATTTCATTTTTAAGTGCCTTCTAAGGTCACTGGGACTTCCAGGTTTCATGTGTCACCGGAGATGTGCATTGTTGTTGTCGGAGAGCACTAGTCTTTTTATTGCAACAGTACCATGTCTTAACCAACTGCCTCCAGAAGTCAAGGGTATTTAAGTCGACTGTTTTGTTCAAAACCACCTTGGAATATTGCCTGTCCAAGGTCTTTTTGGGCAGAACAGTGACTTTTACCCCCTTTACCTCTGGAGGCTAAAGGGGCTGCCTGTCCCTCCCCAGAGAGCATGTATTTAGGGTCACAAACTTATGCATTAGCGGAGTAGGCCTGTTGATACATCCCTTCTGATATGCACTATTGAGTACTATTGTAGTTGTACACTGTGACCCTTCTTTGCACTGAAGTCACTGTACTTTTTTTTAATATGACTGTATCTTTGTCTTCATAAATTTTCAAATTCTCTGTTTCTTTGATATCAGCTTCCAGCATTATAAGCATTCTTGTTCTCAATGTTCTGTTAAATTAAATGTCAACAGGTGATGACTCATGCTTCACTGGTGCAATCTTTCACTTTATCATGCAAGATGTGCATTTTTTACTCAAAAATTTAGTATTTAGTGACACTATTTAGGATTGTTATGAATTTATGGCTATATGCCGAAACCTTCTGTACTTCTCTGAGTAAAACGTAAACTCTAAACTGCAGCCTGTTGCCAGATGTTACTATAAATTTTATCCTGTGATGTAAATCCAAATTTCACAAAAAATCTGTCACTATGTCAATGCAAATACCTCCTTCGTGAACAGCAAAGGTGGAATTTCTCGTTAGCATTGTCTGCACAGGTGGCACTAGATGATTGGCATGGGAAGATGGAGCATTCATGAGTAATGATGTTGTTTTGTGATCCGTAAATGCTAGCAGGACTCTTATAAGACTGAACGACCAGGTAGTTAGGAGAGCTGGGTGGCTACTCTGCTTCTGAGCGGCTTCAGTGTGCCTGTTCCTGTGCTAGGCAAAGATCTTACCCTCTAATCAGATGAACATTTCAGGTTCAGTTTTATTTTAGTCCTTAATCTGAGACTGTTTTTTAAGAAGCCATGAGCTGCTGCAGATGAGGGTGGCTTTAGGCATCTCATTAGAACGTCTTTTCATCTTCCCACAGGTGGCTCTGTGCTGTATGAAAACAACAGAGGTTCCGCTTACCATGGAATGTGTTTAACCTTAACTTGAAGGCTTTGCCAGTCTAGAATTTAAATAGTATGTCAACAGAGGAAGCCAGGCCCCCAAATGCTAAACAGACTCAAAATACTGAATGTTAAGGAAGTGAAATACCCTGCCTTTCTGCTTTGGACCTAAGTAATAAGCTCTTTGGAATCAAGTTAAAGTAAGTTAACTCAATATGGTAAGAACCTACTCACGACATTTCTCGCGCCACAACCTTTGTTAGAAGCAGGAAGCTGATGAGCATTTGAATACATGACCATCTTGCATGTGTAGGTTTTAGAGCTAAGAATGAATGATTTATAACCTCAGTGGAGAGAAGCTTCAGTGGGCTGTGCTGAAAAACCCTCGTATGATATTTGAAAATGGAACAGCCAAAGAAAGATTAAAAAAAAAAAAAACTGCTACAGGCTTCATCTTACAGGCTTTCATAAAAAGGTGAGATGAAAGACAGCAGATGGATTTATCTTTTTACTTAGCAGCAAAACTACGAATCAGCTTCATATAAACAGATCTCTCAGCCAAATATAGCTTGACAGTAATTCTATAAGATTCATCAAGTCAAGGGAAGTGATTAGGTCTGATGCCATGAAATAACGTGAAAGTAGGATATCTCATATGATTTCAATATTTCAGACATGAGTCCATTAAATACAATTTTCTGATGAAAATGCTACCCTGTGTTGCAACAATTTTCATCTTCATGTATTCTTTAGAATGCTGCATAATTCTTATACCTTTCAAATTCTCATTTCCAGTAATCTTAAGCATTACTGAAACAATTTCCAGAGTGCAGATAATACTGTGACTTTCAACTTCTGTAAAATGGCGAAGGTGAGTTTTTAAGCTTTTAAAACAGTTTTCTTGGATATTATTCTAACGTTTTACACATTCAGGCTGTCAATATAATAGTGTCTTGCAAAAGCTCCAGACAAGACACATAGTGTAAGATATTTAATGAGATGCACCATAGTCTTGCTTTCTTCTTTTTGTAACACCCAAAGGTGGGTCTGCACTGCATGAAACAAATTGAGGCATTTTCTGTTGCACCAAGGCTCTCGGGTATAATTTATTCTAATGAACTCTGTCTAAGCTTCTAAAATGGCAAATTTCTATTTAATAACTTCTGAAGAAGCATGTATTTAAAATGTGTTTAGGTTCTCATGCGTTAAATCATATAGGCTCCTAACTCTCATTGACTCACTAGGAATCAGATGCCTAAAATGCCTTTGTAGGTTTCACTTAACTTCTCTTACAGGTTTTCACTACATATAGAATCCAGTAATAATGATGTACCTAAGTCCTGTTTTTATAAGGGACTTAAAGCCAATTTGAAAAAAAAACAATTTAGATGCCTTATAAGTTTGCTTTCTCAGAATCACATATGTACCTAAATCCTGTTGATTTTACTGGAAGTTAGGTAGCTAAATGCCTTCTGGATATGGTTACTTTTAGATTTTTCACATTAGTTAGCAGCATATATTAAATAAGAGATGTGTGGAAGCGTTTTATTGCTTTGCTTACTGGCATTTTTCTCTTGTACTATTTAAAGCACAGTGTATTTTTTTTTTTTAAAAACCTTTAAAAGGTTTGTGTACTGTTTGATTTAGCTGTCATATGTCTTTGTAATGATTAATTGATAACCCAAAGCACAGCACCAGAAGAGGATGTCCTTGTTGATGGGTCTGGAAGATCGGGTCTGAACACACAGTGTTGGGGAGTTGTGCTGCAAAATCTCATTTACACAAACAGATGGCAGGCAGAGAGATGGCTTGTGCGCAAGAAGAGTACTGAGCAAGCCAAGGAAAGAACCGGCACTATAGCCTACAGAAATTAAGCTAGTTGTTAGAGTGCACAAACTCAGCAATCTGATAAGTGCCTAGTTGTAGGAACGCTACCAGACCTGTGTAAAGGTGAGTTTTGCCGGTATTACATTGCCAAATCATGATTGTTCAACTTGAGGCTAATGACTCTGATTTAACAGGAGAGAAAAGGATACCAAACCTGCCAGGTTCTCTGTAATTACACTCATCTCAGGCACAGTAATCTCTTTCCTAGCGGTACTGAAGAATAAAAATCTAAAAGTTCTATAATGAATATGAAATTTGTGAGCGAATGAATAGCATTAGTGATGTTGGCAGTGTCTCATGGAAGAGAAGATTAATAACAATCCTTCTTAGTGACCTCTTTCCCATTGCAAAAGAGGCTAAGTGTGTTTTGTAAGGGCAGATTTAAAGCAAATTTCACTGAGCAGGCTTCCAAACCAAGCTCTTCGGGGGATGGTATTTTTCGAAGCAGGTATCTCAGGTTAGATACCTAACTGTGTTGTTAGGCCCTTAATTAGAGTTCTCTTCTTAAGGGCTCCTGGGTGACTGCAGGAGTCACTCTGCAGGGAGCTCTTTATAAAGCTAGGTGTAAGTGCCTCAATTTTCAGGCTTCACCTCTGCGAAAGAAGTCCTGAGCAATACGTAATGGATTAAATCCATTGAGCTCTGTTTAATAGGGTTCTAGGGACCTTCTTTAAGGTCTTATAAAATGCTGGTTAAGAGTGAGAGAAAGCAAAATGCGAGAAAGAATGCGGCTTTCTTTGAACTCTTCCATATCAATTCACTGCTTTCAGAGTGGATTGTTGCAATGGCTTTATTTGGAGATGTTCCTAAGGATAACTACGAAAAGGGTTGCAGAATGCCTGCTACACTAGCAGAAGTATCTATACTGATGTTTTCACTGTTGGGTACAATTAAATAGTCTGTACAGAATTTATCAGTTCTCTGGGCATTGTGCACTTGTATATCAGACAAGAGAGCTGCCCTCATACTCGTGAGATGGTATTTCCTCAGAAGAGTGAAGGCTCAGCCATCTTGGGTTCCCCTGTGTGTTGACTGGGCTGTAGAAACCCATAAGGAAGTTTTTTAAAATGGCGGTCCATAGGTACGTCTATTCAAAAGGTTTCTTCAACTTACTGTGGGGCCTTGGACTCTGACAGCTGCAGTGTTACTTGCTCTAAGAAGGGGGAAAAGACAAAGGCAATTGCCATAAACTTTTAACGCACTATTAGGGTTGCACAGTAATAGTAATGTTAGGACTTTGATCAAAACTAATTTACTCTCTCGACTGTTGTTAAAGCACACTCGGTACTATTACTGTATAGCCAACAGCCATCATCGTAATGAGCACTGAATGTACCATATAGATATGCTTCAAGTTTAAATCTTGCAGAATTTCCCAAATAGTTTCTTTCAGGTGAAATCATGGCAGTTGTGGATGAGCTTTTGTTTTTCTGGACCATATTATGGGATACTTACTCCTGGGGTACACTGGTTAGCAATGCTACATTGATTACATTAAATCTGCCTAAAGTGAGTGCTGGGCATGCTTAGAGCTCTACTGCATTCAGGGCCTAGGATGTAAAGTTTAATGACAGCAGCAGCAGGAAAAGGGATATGTGCTTGGTTACTGTAACTCCTGAAAAGAAGGAAAGAACATGACAAATATGAAAATGGGGAAGATCTTGGAGGCTATAATATGCATTTTTCATTTAAGTCTAATGAATAATGCTAAAAGGAGACTGAGGCACTGAGCTTGTGTACTTCGCATGGAATAAAAAATGCTGTTACTGAAAGAAATGCTATGCGCTACAGCAGGTAACATATCCCAGCTCGCTAACATGAAATACCACCCAGCAGTTGTATGCTTGGCTGATATAGAGAGAAATACGTACAGGAAAGAACTTCTGGAGAACTTGCACTACATAGTTTACAATGTTTTTATTTTATTAATCAGAAAGCCACCCTTCTTTTCTATTCTTTGAACATTATCTTACTAGCTAAACTCAGTCTCAAAATTTAAGTGCCTGCCTTTGATAGAACATATTCTATACACTAAACTTACCAAGAAAGGAATAGACTGCATCCTAGTTTCAGGCAAATAACTTACTTCACCCAGCAATTAGTAGCTTAGTGCTCTGGTGGGACAGAAATGGCCTTCAGGTGAAACTAATGAGTGCTCCTGACAAAAGGGAGGCTGCCAGGTGCTATTAGTGATTGTATATGAGGAAGAAAGGCTTGGAAGTTTCTTTCATTTCCTTTTTTCCTCCTCTGTGCCTGCAGGTTTTGCTTTGTCTCTGGGGGAAGGAGGCATGTTTGCTCTTGTAGATGCAGAAGGGCATTCTATGTAATGGAGCTGTTGTAGTAGTTTTCCCAGTGAAAAATGCTACAGGACTTGTTGAGCCCCGGACCATCTGATTGTGAAGGTACGTTTCCTCTGGGCCTGGAGTTGGGCAACTGCCTATGGTACAACAAATGTGTGTGCTGGTTCCTCTTATTACTGTTGATTTAGAGATACAGTGATTTCCTAGTCTTGGTTAAGAAGTGGTGTAGTGAACAACTTTATTTTTCCAGTCTTTGGTAGTCTTGTAGTGTCCAAAATAATGCTGTGATGACCAGCTGAGTACTGTTAGTGGAGACAGCCTTGGAGTACTGTAAATATCTTTTTTTCCTTAAAAATGAGCAGTCTTCTAACAAAGCTTGTCCCTGGAAAGTGTTACCCTTTTCTGATTGAGTTGTTTAGTGTGGTGCTTACTTTAAAATTACCAGAGCTTTTGGCATTTACTTATGTATGACTTGATTCAGTAAGAAAAAATGCTTTTTTTTTTTGATATTTAGAGCCTTTTAGTCACTGTAATGTAACAGACAACTGTGTTAAAATTTGCAAAGCTTAAGTACTAATTGTTATTCCAGTAAAACAGTAATAGTCAGTGCTGCTTCACTGACCAATTTTAGTCCTGCTTCTTCTTTCTCTAAGGAGATTTTAGTGGTGATGACTATAAGATTTCCCTTAATAAAATAGAACTGGTATTGTAGAAATTGCTTGCTGAACAAGGGTCTAGTGTCTTTGATGGTATATGTAAAGTAGACTTGGGTAAACCTCGCTTAAGAAGTTGGTCTTGGAACTTCCTAGGACTTCAGCTTTCGAGTATTTCTCTCGGTGCTCTTTTGCAGTGCTGTGTGCCATTGAGCTTCTAACGCAGTAAATCTGTGCAGGTTTTCTGAGTCTCCTGGGTTTCAGTAAAGCCCCAGTTACCTGTGAAGACTAAGTGAAATTGGGAGCTAGTCATGACTCGTATTGTGGCTGTTGTATACGTAAGTCTACTAAACAAAGAGAGACTTTTGAGCAAG
Source organism: Himantopus leucocephalus (assembly GCA_003993805.1). NCBI lineage: Eukaryota > Metazoa > Chordata > Aves > Charadriiformes > Recurvirostridae > Himantopus > Himantopus leucocephalus. The sequence goes on along the minus strand of RSEF01000004.1, from coordinate 29,306,376 downwards.
GATATTATTTTATGAGTCAAAATATTTCACAGGAGGTCTTACTGCTTTCCCTATTTTGTGCTGAGGAGTGAGCTTATTCTGTGAACTCAGATATACATGTAGAACTACTTGAAGATATCTGCTCTTTGTTGGTTTCTGATGTTATGGAAGACTAGATTCAAACTGTGATGTTAATAATGTCTTGAGTGAAGATGAGGTCTTTTCGCCAAGACTGGCAAATATTTGAAACGTGAACTCAACAAGTTACTCAGTGAAGCAATCTCCTTGCTGTGTGGTGTAAATATAACACAGCTTAAACAACTAATGCATTTTTTTTTTTAAATACCTTCAATAGTACTTAGAAACGTAGGAGAAAAGATTTGTCACTTTCAGAATGCTTGAGACCTAAATGAGTGACAAACGATCTTAGAGATTATAAAAGAATAATTCGTGGTGCGATATGCTGAAATGAATATGTATGGCAGGCTGCAAATGCATTCATGGAACTTTCTTTTATCTTCAGGAAGAAGTCTTTCATGCTGTTCTGAATATGGGTGATTATTACTCGGATCAATCTATTTTGTTGAAATTCTAACTCTGCTTTTGTTTTGTTTCTTTTTTTAATATGTAATTTAATCACTAAATTAATTTCTCTGCCAAGAGGGTAAGGATTCTTATGAATCTCATTTCTACACATGCCATAGTAATTTTCCGGAGATCAAAGATGATGATCATTAGTTAAAAGACTCTTTAAGACTTCATGAATTCCAGATCATGCAGACAGTAAATGAGGAAGTGTTGGTAGTTGTCAGTGAATTCTTGGCACTACCATCTATTGTCCTGAACTTATATTGCCATAGATGTCTGCTGAATTGTGAATTATGTATTTGATTCAATACTACCTAACAGTATTTTGTGCCTGAAAAGATAAACAGTTGTGCTGATAGTAAATTTTACTGTACATATTGATCTCTTAATAACCCACATAGTTGTAAAACTATGGTAATTTATTTTGCAGAGTGATGACTTTTCAATACCGGGAAGTAGATTACTTACCCTTACTTTTTTTTATTCTCATGCTTTTTTCTCCAGTTGTCATAGAAGAATTCATACATCCCTTGCAGTAATCTGTTACTAACAAAACCAAAAAGTATGCTTGCCATTGGTTTGCGATGTTGTGTGAAAGTAGTTGGTGACAGCATGCACAGCTGCTGGCAAAAAATGACATTTTTTTTGGCAATACTTGACTCCTTAAGTAATATTGAGGCCCTTAGTGCCCTGCTGTATTCCTACAGAAATGCTAGAAATCAGCCAACTTTTGAATACTGAGAATATGGTTGTTAGATGTGCCCATGTTGTCTTCCATCAGCTCTTGCTTTCATTTAGGGATGTTTAATACTGCTTAATGGTGTTTTCAAAACTCCTGCTAGTGAAATTGGAATACAGAGATGCATTAACATGTCTTGCTGTGGAAGGTACTGTCAAAAATTAAATATGATCTTTCATGCATTTCTAGTGATAGGGTCACAAACTAATTCATGTGAATGAGAAAATGTGCTGATCTAGTAATGTGGCAGTCAAGATTTTTTTGCTGTCAGAATTTACTCAGAAAATATATATATGTATTTTTAAAAATGCAATTCCCCTTCTATTTATATTTCCTGAGCTCAAAGCATTTATTAACAGACACTGAAAGGAAGCTAAAACCAAATAGGTCTCCTTTTCAGCTATTTACTGTTCCTTATAGTTCTGCTGACTGTTCATTTATATTGGCTCATGAAACTTCAAAACTTCACAGCGTTTGCTTGGGAGAAATAGACTAATTTATTGATCTATGGTATTTTTATAAAGTTACATTTTATACAAGACTATTTTTTTCACTTCAAAACCTGTATGTTGACGTCTCTGATTCTGGGTGTGCTAAGAGGACATGAGCTGAGCAGGATGGAATGAGAAATATGTCCTTTAATTGCTGAGTGAATGCCATATACTCAAGTTATCATCTTGGTATTGCCTAGCTGATTGTGTGGTGTTAAATCAAAAGGGAAGAAAATTTTGAGACTTTATATGAAGACTGTTTGCAGCCAGTCATTAATATTAGGAAAAATTGGCTAGTCTACTGCAAGCCTGGTTAGCAGGTCTGTTTCACTAAGATCATTCTTTGGCTTCCATTGGTGTCCTATAACACATTCAGAAGAAAGGTCTAGTCTAATGTGTTAAGACTCTTTTGGAAAAGAGAGAAACCTATTTAGCATAAAGGAAACGGAACTGTGTAGAGTTTTACATGTGATAGTAACTTGAAAGTGTCTAGTTTTGCTCCTACTTTAGCATCTCTGTTGAAGTATAAGGTAGCTTTAAAAAAAAAAAATCGATTGACTTATGTCTCTGGGGAAATCAATGTATTGAAAGTAGATGACAAAGAAATCTGCAGAGTGACAGATATTTTTACTCAGCAGAGGGCTGTAGAGCGAGGAGGTGCAAGAACTTAAAAAGAAGCCAGCATGTCTCCCTCCCCACGTGGCGTTATGAAAGAAAGTCAGATAATTTTAAAGTGACCTATAGTGGTAACTGTATGATATATCTCAACAGATTGAGATGTCACACAGCGGCTCTGCTGAATATAAATTGTCAACATTGCCTGTAATTCTTTGCCTTTTCTTGGAGCACGTAGTGCAAAAATGAGATGGCTAGGTGTCTAAATCACATAAATGACTATTTTGTCTGTCACTGTTACAGATAAAAGCCAATAACAACAAATAAAATAAATGACCTGAAATAGAATTTTAAATCAAATAACTTGCCACTTTTGTATCTCTACTGATGACATTTATTAAGAGAGCTCTAACAACCACCTGCAGCAACTTATTGAAGCATACGTTCACAACAGTGCAGTAGGGAATACCTTGCCTCAGTCCCATTAGTGTTACCAGATTTTAAGGCATTATTCTGTACCCATTATAGGATAAAATTGCTGAAATAGAGCCTCAAGCATTTGAGGAATAGAAGGGTGTCTGGCAGCTGTGGCCTGAGAAATGAGAGCTGAAGTAGTAAAGTGTCCAGCTACAACACAGAACTTTCTTTTTTTTAAAAAAAAAAAAGTGTGTTCCGTATTGGTGCTTAAAGACAGGATTCTTATCAGGTGTGTGCTATTCAGAGAAATTAAGTTGTGATCATGTTTCAGAGACCTTGTATCTGCTGGTTAACAGGTGAAAGTTAAGTGAAAAGTGTTCACTTGTAAAGTTTTTGAAAGTTGGAGAAGTGAAGTGAAAGTGTTTGGGTTTTGGTGCTTAACGTATCTGTTCTGACTGGTGTAACTTATATGACAGAAACAGAAATTAAATTTAAAAGACCTTTGGAATGTGCTTATCAACACCTAGAATCACAAAGCAGCTCGGTAGATGCTTAGCTTCAAGTACTTGTGCAATCCTTTGATCTCTACTAAGCTAGTGATATAATTAAGCAAATCCTTTTTAGTATCTTTTAGTGATACAGGCCCAAACTATCTGCTCTTCTTTATCCCTTTTTAGTATCTATTTTACTTAAAATAGTAAAGTGGGATCACTACTTGATCTCTGTTGATCTCCTTATCCTCATACTGTTGCTTTTAACAGTGCCTTAAGACTTAACAGCTTGCAAAGAGAATTAGCTGAGCATTTCTGACTGAACCCTCTCCATCACAATACAAATTTATGAAACTTATTTATAAAAATGCGTTCTGTTAAATTCGAATTACTGACATTTATGGTGGGAAGAAAAGACCTGTTCTAGAAAAGCTACATCATTTTTTGTCTTATGTCTGCATATGGCAGCATGCCTCCGCTCAGGGAAAAGGTTCATTATTGGGCCATATTTTTTTTTATTCAAATTAGTTTACTTATTTGGTGATGGCTCTGAGTAGCTGTACCTTGCATTTGTGAGCTTGTGTCTGTCAGTTTATTGTTTGTTGTGAGCGTGTTTTGCTGAAGAATGTAATTTAGCTGAAACTGTGATTATAGACCATTTCCATTTTTGCCAAGTTGGTTGCTTGGCAAGGTGTCAGCATAAAATCAGCAGCTATTGCACACAAAATAGCCTGTTTTAAGTCAGTGGTGTACGGTGGGTCATATTTAGCATTGGCTTAGCTCTAATTGATTCCCTGGAAGTACGCGCAGATTTAAGTTGGCTCATTATTTTAAGGCAAACCTGCATTACTTGCATTGAGGGCATCGTTAGGGTTTTGGGGCATGTAACCACTGTAACACAGTTAATGAATGACATAGCACCAGGTTTAGTTGCCAAGACTTTATTTTTTTATTTTATTCTTCCCCTAGGGAAAATTTGCTAAATGTATTGGAGGTTTAAAGCCCAACTGTTCTGTTTGAGGAAATCCTGGGCATCCCAACAGTGTTCAGATTGCATTTTATCAATATCCCTTTAGTTTGAATGTGTCCCAGCCTTTGATACCATCCCTAAAATTAAACTATGTTCTTTGTGGGAAAAGATATGGAGGGATATGTTTGGAAAGTAACAGCCCATGGCCTGTGTTTTACTATTTCTCATTAAGTTACAAGGTGATTAAGAGCACAGTATTAAAAGGCTTTGGCTACTATGTGACTGTTATCAGTTTCATCTAAATACATTTAAGTTAAAAGTAAGTAGTATCACTATCTAAACTGAGAAGGATTCAGTGTTACTGTGTACTGTATTATATCTTTGATGGTAATACCCAGTATGATTAAGTAATTATCAATTTTTTGGTATTAAATGACAATATTACTGTCTTGGTAGCTTTAAATAACATGTTCCTTGAACAACTATACTTAAAGCATTGCCATTATTTTCATCGGGGCCACCAAAACCATGCTGCAGCTAGACATGGTTTAAGGGAGATTTTTTTTTTGGTTGTTTTTTTTAACTGTTTTGAAATTGGTTAGAATTTGATCAAGAAATGAGTAATGATAACTTAAAAATTTTAGTATACCACTGTGGTGTAATGGGTGAGGAAAAATAACTGCTTGTCACTCTGCAAGTATTCTGCTGACTTGTGCTGAGACATTTCGTGTTTTGCTGCCTCTCTTGAAATAAATTCTGTCTGTGGCTAATGGCCCTTGTCTTATGTGAACAGAACTGAAAAATAAAGAAACAATAATGATGTTTAATGACACTACAATGGTCTAAGAAGCCATTGCAAGTGTGCACCCTAACTAAGCATTATAGGAAGATAGGGCTGCCTACACTTAGCTCACTGAAGTCTTGGGAGTAATAAAAGTACTTGTTTAATAGACTCCTAATCAACTTTCCCTTATTTATGGCTATTTGTGACATCAGTATTTATGTGACTTGATAATAGGAAGCCATAATTTGTAAAAGATGGCGTTTTTCTCGTAATTGCCCTTAATACATTAATAAAAGGAACTTGCAAGGGGCTAGCTCTGATTATTTCATTGACATCTTCTGAGTTAAGAGAGAAAAATTACCATATCCATGTTTACACAACTTACTCTGTAAGGGGAGATGTTTCCACACAGTGTTTTGGATGATAGTGCTAGTTCTAATAGTAATGCTCTTTTGTAAGTGATATAAGAAGTAAGGCTGATGTCAGCCCAGGAGTATATTAGCAATATTTTCCAAAATTACTTAACCCCCTGCTAAAAACTGCACACACC
>RSEF01000004.1:29283229-29300741 GCA_003993805.1 Himantopus leucocephalus | reverse complement strand
CCCCCCCCCCCCCCCCCCAACCTAAATCCCCCCCTTTTAGACCTTTTAGAGGAATCCTTTCAATGCTTCAGACTCTATCCTACTTGTCAGGCTTTCACCATGACAATAACAATGTAGACATCTTCTAATTTTCTACAGACTTATCCAGGTTAAATTTTTCTAGGTGGGAACCACAGAACAGTGCAAATCTGGGTTCGAAATCCTCCCCTTCAAAGCCAGAAAGCGCAGGCAGAAGGTTAGCTGCAAATACAGTTTTACTCTTCTGTGCAGCACCCCAGAGTTTACAAAAATATAGTATATGTGTTAAAAACAAGCGTTATTGATGCAAATATGGGGGAGGGAGGGGAAGCTTTATTTCACACTGAAAAACAATAGTTCTTTCTGTGAAGCGTGGGGTTTTTTTTGTGTCATTCCAATGTGTGTAGGTAGAGCAATAAAACTTTCACTCACATATTTTCAGGCTTTTTGTAATCCTGAAATTGCGTGGTCCTACAGCAGCAGGTGTTAACGGTGGAGACATTACAAAAGGATAAGATGTTTGCATATTTGCCGATACCTGCTACAAAGCTAAGGGAAGGCCTGGAAAGCAGGGATAGTGAGTCTGTGTATGGGCTTACCTATGTGCAGAATTCTTGTATTAAAATTTGAAGCTCGTGAACCTCCAGAGGTTCCTTTAAACATAAATGATATGCTGTAACACATGTGCCCCATGCCCCCAAGGTCAGCTGAGATGAGGTTTCTTGGCGGCCTTGTCCTGTTGGGCTTTGAATATCTGTAAGGCTCTGCACAGCCTCTCTGGGCAACCTGCTCCAGTTTTTCATTACTCTTCTACTACACGTTCTTTCTCTAACATCTTATCAGAATTTCCCTCGCTGCAACTTTTCCTATTGCCTCTTTTCATTTCACCTCTGAGAAAAGTCTGCCTCCATCTTCTCCATACCCTTCCAATAGATAACTGAAGAGAGCAACGAGATTCCCCCTTTGGTAAATTAGGTTTCCTTTCCTGAAGTCTTGATCTGTAAAGAAGATATGGATCTGTATCTCTTGTGATTGAGGTTGTTGGTTTTTCTTTTTTTTCATGCTGAATTTGTATCATACTCATACAGAGCTGTCAGAAGTAGCTGGAGACAGTAATGGCTACAAATAACCCAATCATTTTTAATTGTGTATGTGTGAAACTCACAAAACAGGGGTCAGTGATTGTGAAAGGTGAATGAATATAGACGAGTACTTGGATATGGGAAGATTAAAAAAATGCCATGAACGTCAGTTTCTTTAGAGACATAACTGTATCTTGCTGTGAAAGAAATACGTTGCAAATACTTTTATTCTGAAGTACTAGCTATTTGTATTTACTTGCATCTTTAGACACATGGTGATAAGGTAGCTTATGCTTGTTTATGTGCACGTGGCCCCACTGGGCTGTTTCACAGGTGCAAAGGTGAGCACTATATCCTTTCAGCATCAGTACCCTATGGAGCACTTAGGTCTGCTTGCGCGGATGCTAAGCATCAAAGAGCTGTGCAGGAACACAAGTATGAAGTGGCCAGTCTGCCAGATATTCAGCCTGTCATTCAGTTCATTTTTCAAGCTGCAGGAAGGATGGATTATTACTTTTTTTTTTTAAAAAAATCACTGAATATACATAAGAGTAAGTCTTATCCTGCTATAAGGAAAACTGGCTAAACTCCACCCTCCATAAAGCAGGATGATAAAGTACTATATTAAAACTTGTAGATTTCTTAAGCAAAGGAAAATACGATGTCTCTCATCTGTCTTTGGATACATTGATAAACATTCAGCAGTGAATGTTCATTATAATTTTTGTACTTGTAAAAGGATTTTGGCAATTCATTTCTAAATTGCTGTTAAGATAGCTCATCATGCCATGCAAGACAAGATTTTTTTCCTGTATTGAAAACTAAGAAACATCATCAGAGAAGGAATGCGCGGTACATTTTTTTCAGCGTGAAACACATCAACAGTAGGTGTTTTTCCATAGCAAGATCTAGGTTGATGATATTGAATACTTAGTGTTGATCTGTGGAGAGGATAAGGAAAAAACAAACAAATAAAAAAACCTAAGCAGGACACAAAATAGGTAGTTGGCACAAAATTCCAGGAAACTAAGGTTTTTAAGATTACTTATACTGGAAAGCATATGCCTCTGTACCTCTATCCTAAATTAACAGTGACTATTTGGAAGAATTTCCTTATTAACAGACTAGTTTATAACTAGCCATTATGGAGATTTAACGTGGCTAGACTATCTTGTGATAGGATTTCACTGACCGTAGGATATAGAGTAACTTCTGTAGAAGTAGAGCAATAGCAACATTTGGCATAACATTCTTCCTGTTTGAAAAGCACACATGGCACAAAGCTAGCTCTACAGTGTCTGTAGGCATGCTGAAATGGCTCGCTAAATAGGTAGCACAGATATTAAAGAACTCTGAAAAGCTTTTCATTGTTTTATGTGTCTTTGTACAACATACGGATAAAATACCTCTGATACATCCAAGTGATGAACACATGTAAAATACAGGCTGTGAAAACTTGCAGTACTATTTATCTCCCGCTAGGAAGAATTGTTAGGAGGTCCTGAAAATATGTTTTTATTCTTCCTTTTGCCAATATGACTGTCAACTGAAAATTCAGATTTGGCAAAATATTCTGAATCTTAATGAGCAATTTGCCAGAAAACATGTGCATCTTGCTATCTCTGGGTAAATGGTGGGTGATAACAGCAGAGTTTGCAGATACTTATGCGCACACATCTGTTTTGTGTACCTTTCCTTTAATTGCTGTCGTACATGTGAAAACAGTACTGTGCTTGATTTTGCTGATGACGCGTTGGATCTTGATGTCACTTTGGAACACCGCTCAAGAAGTGTGTTTTATAGTGGGGCTGGGCTGTAGAATTGTCTATTACCAATGAAAGCAGTGGTAGCAATGAAGTGGAAGTAATGTGTCTTCAGACTTTTGCACTCTTTCTGAAAAGTTAGCCATGATATCAGCTACAGGTATCTTCTTAGGCAGTGTTTTCTGGTAGTTGCTGTCGCTGTGAAGGCCTTTCTGCCACAGTCTGAAAGTGGTGCTTGGTTTGCTAGGTGTTCCTTTAGCAATAGATTGCTTGTGCGCACAATCGTACCAGCTCAGAATACAGGCAGTCCAACTCGATTAGAATTTCTGCTATTCGGTGTGTCTGGTCGTACCCTGCTTCCCTCTATGGCCTCTATAATTTGATGCTGTAGCTCTCTTTATTACGCTGCTAGGACTCATGAAGATATTAAATTATTGTAGAAACTAGTGTGTGGATGTCAGCAATACTAGGTGTGTTTATAAAGTTTTGTTAGTCTGACTTGTTAACAAAACAAGCTTTATAAATTTGTTTATAAGGAGATATCATGGAGAATGTCATTATATGCACTGATCTCCTGCTGTAGCCTGTTATGCAGCCAGCTGAAACTGTCAATAAAGCAAGCTGTTAGAATCATGGGGGAAACAAAAAAACCACAAGCAACAACAACCAAACAAAAATAATATTGGTTAAAATAATGCCATCATTTTATTAGAATATTTGTTAGTATTTATTTCTGAATATTCTGACTTGGAAGAACATTAATTAGGGAACATATAGTAATAGGGGGAATTTATGAAACAAAGATGGTTTTTACTTTTAATTTTAGAGGAACACTGGGAGGAACAGAAAAGAAGTAGAAATATGCAAATCCTAAGTATGTGTAGAAATGAAGAAATTGTGAATGGGAAGAGAGAAGCTGTCAGTCATTTTCTGTACTGATTTTTACCTGTTACTTGAATCTATTATGCCATTTATATGACATCAGTGGGATGCTGGAATAAATTGGATATGCTCAGCAAAAACTAGCACTTTTTTTTCCTAGTCTACCTAGAAATACAGCACTATTTGAGTGGTTATCCTAAAAAAACCCCAAAAAACTGCTAATAGTTGAAACAGTAGCTCCAGGGATTCATTAAAGCATACTGCTGTTGTACAAACTGGTACTGTTTAGTTTTGATGCTTTAGTCTTTACCTAATATGTAATTACAGAGCTTAATCAAGGCTTGAATTCATGGCCTTACCAGTAGATTTTAGGTTTTTATTATTATTAAGCAGTCTTTTATTCCTTTTTTAAATCTTTTATTCCTTCATTAGGATTCAAGCAATTTCTGCTTTTATGTGATTGCTAGAAGTGCAAAAACTGGTTTTCTCAAACTAATGGAATATCTGTGCTAAATCTTTAGACCAGTTAGATTTCATTAGGTACAGTTTAGACCAAAGAAATAAGAATCTGAGTAGACCAAGTACTTGCCATAATATTACTTTCCTCTGTCCTCAATATGAACTGAAATGTATAATGAAAAAGAAGACTCCATTATTCCTTGGTGCAGTAGCTCAAACTGTACGGTTTTTCAAGCAAGACTGTTCTGTTTTTTAGGGGCTGGAGGAGACTTTCCCATGCCAGATCAGGTGATTGATACTTTCAGCCTATTTTCACTTGGCAGTAATAATTGCATTTTTAAAGACGGGTAACTCTTGCCTGACACAATCTGACCCAAACTGCAGAGATGTTTATGGATTGGATCAGGTGATGTATTGAAGAATTACATGATTACTTTTATATTACCACATAAGCGATGAATTTTCCTGTTTGCTCTAACTTATGCTTCCACCCTTGCTCTGTTTTTGTAAATCTTAAGTTTAAATAAGTAGTCAGTTGACTCAGTTTTTTCCTAGTCCTTGATAGGGAAGCAAGCAACAATATTTTTCTCTGAAATTTGTTCCTGTTTTCCCTGAATTAACTGCTTAAATGCACAGTTAATAATCATTGATTAAAAACCTTTCTCTCTTTGTGCAAACTACAAGTGTGTTTGTGCTCTGCCATGTGGAGTCTTCCCTGTATATGGACCAGGGACATGGGTGTTTGTAGTTCTCTTTGTCATCAAATAGGTTTGTGTGCGCTTCTAAGATACTGCCTCAGAACCAGTCTCTGATTCTGAACTTTAGTGCAGGGTGGCTTACGTTCTTGCTGCTCCGTACTAACTCTTTCTATGGTGGACTGGATCCATCCATATTGCCCAGCTTTTGCTCAGGTCTGTTCTGGGTCACGTATGGTTACCAAAATAGAAAAAAATATTTTTGTCTTTTTTTTTTAAGTTCAAAGTGTATGAAACAATATATTGCAGTCTACCAGAATAGTGTTGTGTGACGTGAATGTTCCGGGGTAAATCTGAGAGCACAATGCCAGCTGGGATTGTGTTGGAGGCCTGGCTGGGTACAGAGAGCCAAGCCTAATGTGATCTCACCTGCGTTGACTTACAAGAGCCATTCCCGGAGTGAATGATCCCTAGAACCATAATCAATTTTTGATTTTGTTTGGTTTTTTGGAGGAGTGGTTCACACCAAAATGGGAGCCCAAGTCTGAAGTAATATGCATATGACACAGACGGTCGAGGGATCTGAACTTGAGCGTTAACTACATAGCTAACTTATCTGACTGCGTAGATGTACCCAAAGTCATCTAAATACGCAGTTGAGTTTCAAAGAAGGTCCCTAACCCTGATGACCCATTTGTGGTAACAGGATAGGTCATTAAAGCCCTTCAAGTCCTTTGAGACTTCTGAGATGTTCTCTGCATTGTTTCTGTATATCTGAATTCTATTAAGCTATTCAGTTGAAACCATCCTGTATGACTGAAACAGCTAATTGCACAAAAGTGAGTGTAGGTGAGTATCTGTGACAAGTGCTAGCATAGACAATAGACATCTGATCAAGAAGGGTGTGCAGCATACCTGGTCCATTTTCTACTCTTCTGTGTCTTGTTAAAACACCAAACAGTCTGAATAGTCTATGGAAGACTGAATTTAACCTACTTGTGGAACAGTTTTGAATGAGAAGATTCATTTAATTTGAACTGTAACAAAACGTAGTTCTCTATAGACTCCAGTTTGCTTTGTGCCTTCTAAGCCCCCAAGCCTTTGTCTCCCCCTGTTTACCTGAACCACCTCTCCCTTCAGTGTCCCTTGCCAATGTATCTGAAGTGAGTGCTGTTGCTGCCGAAGCTTGCTGGTTTGAAGCTGCACGTGTGCTGAGTTGACTAGCTGGAAATTTCACTGGCTAGTTGGCTGCTATCTATGGAAAGACACAAATACCCTTAGTAGAGGTAATAACCGGGGTATCTATTGTCTGTTCAGCAGCTGACTTTCATGTAACATGGAGTATTTTGTGTCTGAGACTGTTACCTTCTTTTCATATTTCAGCCAAATTTTAGTAATGGGTTCTGAACTTGTTGGCAATCGGGATAGCGTGCTACCTTTGCTTCCCTTAAGCCTAGGCTAAAAATCTGCCATAATAAAACTTTGCAAGGGAAAAGGATCTCTTTCAGCAAACGATTGCCTGCCACTGATTTTTAATGATTTTTTATTTTAAGAATCAACTCCCACCTTCCTTTGCTAAAGTAAATCATGTTCCTTTTACTCCGAAGGCTGAACTTGACTATTCACATTTAGAGAAATAAAAATGGAAGGTGCATCCCTGAGAGGTTTACACAATAACTTCATTAGGGAGACTCAATTACTAGAACTAGAGACTTCCATTCTCCCTATTTGACTTCACGTTTCATGGCATTTTATGTTTACAATAGCTGAGGGTTTAAACCCCTTGAGAGAGGAGTTGAAGAGCTATGTGTTTGTGGGGACAAATCTTTATGTATCTGCAGTTGCTTATTGCTTCAGTTTCTTAGCATAAATAGCACCTTCACCAGGCACTACACAGAGGCAAGATTCCAGGAATGAGCTGCAACTAAGACACAATTTTATTAGCTCATCTACTGTATGTTGTCATCGTAGTAATCTGTATATGTGAAGACTGGCTCTGGGAAGCTATTTAAATCATCCTGCGTGTGTTGTACTGAGATCCTGTTGCCATTCTTTCCTAAAATAAGGAAGCTTACAGAGAAAGGGAAGGGACTATTTAACACGTTTCTTAAGAAAACATTTCCTGTTGAGGCAGGAGCCTGACTCTCAGCTGAATGGGCAGTTTGTCTGGGAATCTGCCAGAATACCATTTCTGCAGTCTTGTGCGTGTAGTTGTCCCTGAACTATTGGAAGATGGTCCTCCTCTGCCCTCCAGCTAAACCTACATCTAATCTGACAGAAAAATTCCTTGTTTGCTTTCTTGTTCTCTTCCAGCCTCCCTCCGCAATAACTGGTGTGTGTATCAGGATATCCAAACTCTTTCCTGTGTAAGTGAAGGAAAAAGAGAGCAATTGTACAAAATAGACAGTGAGCCAGTGGGTTTCTGATGCTTTTTTTTCTTATGATGCAAAAGGGGGACTTTTTTTTTTTTTAGAGTGACTAAATGTCTTCTTTTGGAATAATGCTTAAAGGCACCAAGTATCATCTGAGATTAATGGCCTGGTAGACCTGATAAAGCCACCTTGTGTTGAGACTAGGTATATTACTAGGTGAAACTGGGAGGATTGTTGGGGGAGGGGGTATATTTTTTTTCTTTCTTCTGGAACAGCTTCTGGACTCTTAATTCCATTTTTGGGGGGCTGGTTTATGCTCTTGTCTTGTTATAATGTGTAAAGATTTTTCTCTTTTCCAAGTTAACGCAGAGTATTTTTCATAGGCATTTCTCATGCACAGAAAGGCCTATTTGTAAATGACTCTGTAACTAGAATATGTCCCTTCTAAGTGCTGTTCTAAAATTTCGCTGCCACTGTGCTATTTTCACATGTATAGTTTCCATTACTACTTACAATATTTGCTAATTTTACTTTTGAATTATACAACATTGCCATCATCCTCCCTTTATTCTGTGTCTCTTGGGGGTGAGCTCGCTAACCAAATGCAGATAATGTGACCTATGAGGGCCATTTCAGAGAAAGTGGCTGCCTCAAAATCCCTGACCTTATTCTGTTTTTGCTTGCCCCTTCTGAAGATAAAGGCGTTAAAGCAGCTTTAGATTTCCGCTTTATGCAGAAGACTCTGGTGCATATCACTGTACACTACACAAACTTCCAAATCCCAAACCGCCTTGCTTCAGTTTCTTCCTCGGATGCTTTACATTCTTTTCAGTGCAGCTACTTCAGATAAGGTCCTTATAACTAAGAATCATGGCTTTCGTTTTTATTTTTCTGTTTGAGAGTTATTAGGTATAGCGCACTATTTCATGCGTTTGCAGTGAGCTTACAGTAGCAGTGTTGCTAGGATGGCCACAATTTGGAAAAGAAGCCAGTGTATAAGCTGCCAACTTCAGGTCGAAGTTATGCAGATCCTTTTTTTTTTTTTTTTTTCCTCCNTATTTGTTATTTGTCAGTGGTGGTGTGGTAATTGTGTAGTATCCTCCAAAGCAAATAATCATGAAAATAAAATGATGGCATCGCTAGTGTAATGAACCATGAGACGGGAACTTTGAAAAACTCAGCAAATCACACTTTCCACAAGCAAGCAGTTCCAAGTCTTCGTGCAAGGCAGTCAAATCGTACTGGAGTTCAGAATCAGGGAAGGAAAGAATGAATTCTGGTGCCATTGCAGTTGATGGTAAAACTTCACTGGACCAGGGCATTGGCAGACTTCCTGTTGCTCAGCATAGAAGATTCTTAATGGATCTGTATGCTTCTTGGCATTTCCCCACAAAACAACTGAAAAAATTCATAACGAAACAGCCAAAGCTCAGAAACATTAACTAAAGATCAGAAGCCCAATATCTAGAGCTAGTTTTTGCCTCTATTAGGTTGATGTAAATCCTTCAAAATGATTTGATGGCATGCATGCTTGCAATGGCAAGCAGTGTTGGCTTTTGAAACTTCTATTGGGAAACATTGATTGAGGGAAAGAGAAGAGGAAAAAGTTTATCAGGTGTTCTGTGGATTCTGCTTATCAGGTTCAATGCAATCGTCTATCTCCTTCTCCTATCTCCTGTCATCTGAGTTCTTACTCATCCATTGGCTCTAGACTTAAGCTATGTGCTTTTGAACTATACTATCTCTTTGCTGCAGCCGTACTATGCCTAGTAGAGTGGGAATTAGGCCTATAGGTGTTACTGGAACAAAACCAGATAACAAGGATACTGAAGGAAAAAAATTCTGATGTTTTATGAAGTAGTGCTTTGCAGTTGATACATGAAAGTGAACTTCTCCTGTGTGTTCTGATTGAATGATTGGCAAATTATGTTTAAAAAAAAAAATTTGGAGCGCTGGAGGGAACCTCCACATCCTTGTAATCAGAAAAGCAGTACAAAAACCCCTTGAGTGTCCCATATGCGGTGTAGCTTAGTGTCTAAGCAATGAAAGGTCAATAAAAGAAGACAAACAATATAAAGTAACAGAACTTGTTTGTTTCGATCACGTTTAACCTTCATAGTTCTTTAAGTCCTTTATCCTACCCAAAATATATAATCTTTGGACTTTTAAGCTTAGGTAACATGTAAAATCATGAGAGCTTATTGTAATTTCTAATAATTTGCAGCTCATTTATCTATAGTATAATTAAAAATGGAGTTTGAACTCTGTTTCTTATGCTCTTGGTAAGGACACGAATTCGGAGCAAAATTTGCATAATAACATTTGCTTTTGTCGATGTTCAGAGCAGGAATATAATTAAAAAGGTGAAAGGCTTAAGAGATGATGGTTCATAATGTACTTATTAAAACTCTGATTAAAATAAAATGTCTAAGGAAAAAGGATTAAGCTGCTTTAGTGTTTCATTTTTGATTTTTCTCATTATATGTATGGTGAGCAGATGACTCAACAGTGCTATAAGAGAAAAAGCATCCTAAGCTACTGCTGCTTGGGCAAACCTATTCAACTGGAGTTTTTAACAGCTGTTCCCAAGCTTCATTAAGGCTCATTATGAGTTGTCATGTAGTAGAGAACTTATATTTTCAGATGATCTGTGCACAGCAGTAAAGATAAAAGTCTATCTTAAGGCTGCACTAAAAAGAACAGAAGATGGTACATATTAAAAATAGATTACTGAAATTCCCTAATTAGCTAGCATAGACCTTAAAAGCAAAGCACAATCAGTGAGTTTTAAAGAGAGATGGGGAAAAATGACTCATCTAGCCGGACTCTTTGACTTGAGCCTGACATACTCATTAATAAGAATTATTTACCAATTATCCTTTAATAATATATGCATACTTAAGCACATGTTCATGTGTCTTTATTTCCCCAAAAGCTAATGCCCAGCTAGCTTGTTGAAGAATTGTCTTTCGATCTGGTTTATGTGGTAACAGAAAGGAGAACACTAAGTCCAGTCTAATTTTTGATTGAAACTGAAAAATATTTGATTCTAAATTGACGCGTTCCATAAACTTACGTTTTGAGGGTAAACAGAGCTTCAAATGTGAATACCTCTGACTTTTGGGGAGGGTGGAGTGGGGAAAGACAACGGTAATAACTCAGCTCTCAGTTTTGCAGCAGTACAAGTTGGTTTCCGTGTCTCATTTAGCCTCCTATAAATGACTAATGTTTGTCCCTCCTCTATTTTGAAGGGTGGGAACTGTAGACATTTTGAAGATAGTAAATATATCTTCCACAGCAAAGCTAGGAGGGGAGAAGTGACAGGATCAACGAAGTTATTTCTCTTAAAGAGAAATGATCAAGGTGAGAGGAGACTCAGCAACTTGGTCACTCTAGTATTTTTATCCCACCCCTCTTGCTTGGGGATGTTCTGCAATATGGGCAGAAAGTCACTCATTTGCTTGAAGTGATGATTCAGTGTGAAAACCTCAGCCTTTTCCGAATATGCTATCGGCAAGGGAAAGGGCAGGGTGCAAATGAGGCAGGAAGCTACAGGACAGACACCTCCTCTCCGTTGACGCTGGGTGGGTTTCCCTCATTCTGTTAGGTTGAGCAGGATCAGACACTTGAAACTAGCATTTCTGCAAATGCTTCTCCAAGTCTTGCTGGTAGTCTTCTGATACCTCATTGTTTTGATGTTTATGATGAGGTGCGCTAATATTTTCAGTCTGTTCTGTTGGTGTTAGAAAAAGATCTGGGCAATAAAGTGCTTTGTGTGAAGAAAATCTATAGTTTTTTATGAACTTGTGATGACAAAAGAAAAAATCCAGATAAAATGAATCTGCTGCTGGTCTGCGTCACAGGCATCATTTAGCATCGCCTAAAAATAAGCATTTCCAGTCCTGCTGCTATTATTCTGCCTGTAATGCTCAAATGCAGCAATACTTACATTCAGAGCTGGATTCTGATGGGAATAAAGTCTGATGTTGTTCATCTTCATAAAGCAACTCTTCTTCTTGTTGCAGGTGTTTTATTTGGATTTTGCATGTATTTTCTAATCTCAGTACTGTCAGTGCTCTTAATTTGTAACAAATATTACGCAATAGGTAATGCCATTCTCTCTACTGGTATGTTCATTTCATAAAACTGGTACATTATCTAGTCTAATAAATAGGTTGTTCTCACTAAGAAGAGACCATCTAATGGGCGTAATGGTGTCTTTCAGGCCAAGACTGAGATGCGTTGGTGGAGCAGCATACTGTGCTTGCATAGTACCTGCTAACAATAAAGGCTGATAATAACTAGAGCTATTGCTGTCAGCTTCCTCTGCATAAAAGATGCCCCCAGGTTGTAACGTTCTGTTGGTCGAGAGGAGGGGGAAAAAACCCCAAAGTACTGTTTTCCTTTTGTGCAACTAGAGTTGGATCCAAACAGGATCTCTTCTTTTTGGAAATGATGTGTGGTGGAAGGTCTGTAAATGAGAAAAATACCTGAAGCAGGTGGATGTTGTGAAACGGCAACCTCCCAGCTGGGGAAAGCTTGTAGATACTAAAACATGAAAGTCCCCCAGGACACAAGGGGAGATGTGAAAATGCTCTGTGTAGAGTACCTGAAAAAATACCTTTTAACAAAGAGGTCTGGAGGAGTGTAGTAGAAGTGTTCAGCAGGAAGCTAGAAAGGGCACAGAGAACAGCAAACCGCCAAATCACAGGAAGAGCAATATATAAATACCGTCAAGAAACCTTTTATCAAAGATTAGATGGGATGGAGAAGGCTAGGAGGGAGAGAATGAGGGAGAAGAGAGAAAGACAAAATGAACATTTTGTTCTTCCTGGAAATATGTTCAGACAGAAGTTGCTTCATTTATAAAGAATCTTCTCCAGGCAGTTAATTAGCTTTGTCAGTCAGCTGTCGTAAACCAGATTATTGAACTGTTTCATATTTGAAATTCTTTAAACTAACATCTTGACATTGCCAGTAGGTGTGTTAATAATCTGAAGACATGAGAAGAATTTATTAGCTTTGGTGTGCCTGTCTGTGAAATGTAGTAGAGAGTTAACTTCATATTATCCAAACACAGCTTGAGCTTTCTCCTGAAAGGTTCTAATTGCATTTTGAAAATGCTATTAGCTTACTTTGAGGTGGCAAATGGCAATATCGTTGTGTGGGAGGCTCTGTGTACATAATAATGAATCCTAATGGAGCAAATGGCAGCTTCACGAGTGCCGCGCTGCTAAAGACGAGAGTGAAGGGGGGAAAGAATTTGTATTATTATTATTTTTTGGCTAGCAGCTTCCAGCATTCTCCGCAATGATTTGGGTGCAAACTTAAGACGTTTTGATTGCTGTCTGAATGCTGAGTTGGGCTGAAAGTGTGTTGTAAATGGTCGTATGCGTTTATCTGTTTGGCGTGTTTTCTTTCTACTAGTAAAATGAAAGTCTTTATTCACAAGAGAGCTATTGATTTCAGCAGTACATATTTCAGACGAATATCTAAGTGTGCGTGTGCAGCATTATTTACTGTTTAAATTTAAGGGCTTTCTTCCTCCACCACAGTGATCAGTCACGTGCTCATTGTTTTTTCTTTTGACCGTATATCACCATATAAATTTCTAGTAATAAAAAATATTACCATATGTCTCATGAAGTATCCATGCCCTCCAAATTAGACTATGTTATTTTTTTTGTGATTTAGATGCCAGCGTCCTATCCCATCTCCCTTTTTGACTATTGACTTAGTCTTCTAAGTCCCTGTTTCCTGCGGCTACTGCCAACTGCGTTGGGCTTCAGTCTCTTTGCTAAGTCGGTCCTTGTTTTATTTAATTTATTAAGTTCCATTTGCTGCATTCCATTCTCTTATTCCATTCTATTCACACACTCGTGTGGTTAATGTTTAGGTCTTGTCTCATCTGTCTCTTAAATCTGACTGATTCCTCTGTTCTACTGATTTCTTCATGAGAAGAGCCATCTCAAAGAAACCTTGTGGCCCATAGCAGCCCACAGGATGCAAAATGCAGGGAAATCCTGCTCAGATCCTGCGGCTGCTAGAGCATGCTTAGAATGACTGCATTCTTCAGGGAATTTAGCTCAAATCACGAGATTAACTCGGATCACGCTCTACCATGTACAAGGTAATACTCTTCTGAAGTCTTATAACTTGCGCAAATTCACCTCCCCTGACCTGCTCGCCACACTTCTCTTTATGCAGTCCAGGATATGATTTGCTTCTGGGCTGCAAGCTCACGTTGTTGGCTCATGTCCAATTTTTTCATCCAGCAGAATTCCCGAGTGCTTCTTGGCAGGGCTGCTCTCAATCCCTTCATCCCCCAGCCTGTACTGAGACAGGGGGTTGCCCTGACGCAGGTGCAGGACCCTGCACCTGGCCTTGTTGAGCCTCATGGGGTTCACACAGGCCCACTTCTTGAGCTTGTCCAGGTCCCTCTGAATAGCATCACTTCCCTCTAGCTGTCAACTGCACCCCTCAGCTTGTCATCTGCAAACTTGCTGCGGGTGCATTCCGTCCCACTATGTCATTAGTAAAGATACTGAACGATACCAATCCCAATATGGACCCCTGAGGGACACCACTTGTTACCGGTCTCCATTTGGACATTGAGCCATTAGAAAGCTTTAACTCTAGAGTCTGCAAATATTCTTTTGTAAAATAAATTGGTGGACTGTTTTGACAAGTGGTTTCATAGTTGACTGACTCTCTTTTCCTTCACGTGGGATTTAACGATCTGGGATTTGCCTCCCTGGCAGTGCAGCTGTGTGGACCAATGCGTGGGTGAATTCAGAATGCTGTCACCTGAATTGGTACTCAAGAGATGCTTATCAGATTTTGGGGAAAGATCTATATTCTTGGAGTGTTGACCAACTACTGTTTTCCATAGTTCTGTACAATATCATCATCAGGAGAGCCTGAAGAACTAGAAAAAAAAAATCAGCGTTACGTACATGTTTTTCTGTGACCAAGATTTTCACAATTCTCATCTAACAGAATCTTTTCTTGCACTTCCAGTGAAATATTTTGTCATGCTCTCACCAGTTTTACAGTGTATGATTCATGAAGAATAACAAGAGTGTAAAAATATTATGAAATTTTCCTCTTATGTTCTCCAACTTTGCCTGGCAGATGGTAGTACTGCTTGTAGATCATTCTTTACAAAGCAAGTAGTGCACAGCTCTGCCAACTTTATCATGCTGTACTTCATACTCATCTCTGGCCAGCTTGGTACATCCACTTATAACTAATAGTCTCTGAGGCTCAGCTGTGCATCTAACATTCCAGACTGGGATCTTTCTTATCATCCATCTTACCTCTATTTATCTTGCATGAGTAGCCTATTCCTACGAGGCAATAATTAAGGTCTCATTTTCTCTTTTTAATTCTCTTTTGACAAGCCACTTATCTTCTATCTCTTTTTTTGAGAATTTTTGTAAAAATTCATTGTCCTTCTCCCAAGTTGTTCCCTATGCATATCTGTCTTGTGGTTTGCTGCACTAGCAGTGCACTCCTCATTTGCTTTTGGAATTTGATTGAAGCTCTGCTCAGTTCATCATTTCACTTGCAGTTTATCATTGTGTCTTCTGCTCTTGCCACTCACCTGCCCTTTTTCCTTCATTCAGTGTAACGCCTGTACTTTGGTAAGCTTGTGTGCCTTTTTACAGTGCTAACTTTCTCCTACTTCTATTCAACTTCATACATAAGTTGTTGGGATTGTAGTAGAATACTCTATATTTAATAATCAAATTATAGTCAATGGTTTCACCAGATGTGCAAGTAGCCAAGATAGAAGATAACGAGCTAAGTTAGCGCTAATGGTCTAGCAAGGTTCAGGTTGTGTCCTGCTCCTTTAAAACTATAATTCCAATGGCATTTGATATATGCACAGTAGGTATAAGCAGGTGGATTGGAGCAATACATAAGTTAATCATCATTATAACTTTTTACAGTAGTACATACCATTGATTTTTATTTTCACCTGACCAAACTTTATAATTACCAAGTATGTCAGTCTTTAATGTTGGAAGATGTGTATGTGCTGAAAAGCATAAATCTTGAATGTGTCAGTTAGAGGGGAAAAATAATAATTAAAAAATATAATAATCTGTAGTCTAGAAAATGAGTCTTGGAAAGAATACATGTAAAAATACCTGCAGGAATTGTGCATTCCTGTTTTAGGAGCCTTCCTTGCAAACAGAACGGTTGTAATCACAGTGTTCAGAAATAAGGACCACTGATGCAACACTGTCCAATAAATGTCCACGCAAATTTTGTTCGAAACTTGAAGGAGTCCAGGATTTTGTCCCATATTGTTTAAAGAGATTTTTCCATATCCTGTGTCACTTTGCATATCAGCCTGGATGATAAATGATGGCACACAGAAAAGGTACCCTTGAATTTCTTCCTCTGGCTAGAATTTTAAAGAAAGATTAAGATAAAAAGAATTTTTAGGCTTCACTTTGCAAAGCCGCCCAGAGGGCTGATTGCCTAAGTTTAATGTAAATCATTTTGAAAAGCTCGGTCTCTCTGTCTCTTTTCTTTGTCCTTGGGACTATAGAAATACTGGTTAGTGTTTTACTGATTTATTTGTGGTAGTACCAGACCTCCTGCTCATTGTGTTTGCAGACTGTGGTGTTAATGCCACTTCTTGCGTAAAAGAAAACTTTTGCTCCTTATAGACTGGGTATATTTGAATAATCAGAGAATTACATGGTGTTGGACAGCAAATCAAGGGGTCATGACTTCACACAAACTTTGCTTGCTCCTACAATTTGAAGAAAGCAAGCTGTGTTGCCTCTCACTTGTACAGGGTCTTGTAACAGAACTTGAAGGAAGAATGGGCACCATCATTTCAGATTAAATTAAAAAAAAATAAAAATCAACCAAACCCCGAAAACCAAAAAGAACCTCACCAAACCCAAAAGAACCCCCAAAAGATGAGGGCTACCTTTTAATGAACTAGCAAGGTGTTTTCTTTCCTGATTTTTAACTTCATAACAGAGATAGTCTTAACTATTTTTAAAAATGAATAATTAATTATCACCAATAAGCACTAATTCAGCAATGCATTCATTAATTTCACTTTACTGCCTGAGGTCAATTCTTTATGTGAATTACTTTGATTTGTATAAATTCTTGGACTTCAATGGATAGCTTTGTTTTCTGCCAGGAAGAAACGCTTCAAAATGACTTGTTTTCTATTAACTACTTTGCTAGTATGATCCTAAGTATAGTATATATATTATGGTAATATCTAGTACATACCAATTTTGACTACAAAACGGATAAGCTTTGCTGATGATTCTCAAACACCCCTATTTTTAAGACGTAAATCCCAACAGCTGTTTAATTTAAACGTGAATTTTTCACGTGAGAACTTCATGCTGTGAGTAGGGTCCAAAGAATCTTAACCTGAATCAAAAAAACAAACAGACAAACAGATTTGAAAATAATGGTGAGCGAGGATCTTCACTCTCAGGACCCACTACGCTTTAACATGTTGATTTGTCATTAGTAAACTTGTTGCTTATACTTTGCCATTATATGACAAATAGATGTAGGATTTGATAAAACTGCAATTGTTCGGTTAGTAAATACTTGATCAGGAAATTGGATCTGACTATTGAAAATGCTGTGAACTTTCAAGCCTTGTCTCAAAGACATTTCTAAGTTGTCTATGTCACTTTTTTGAGAAATTTTATAAGTTTTAATTCTTATTTAAAGATAGTATTTTTGTTCTGAAACGCCACTGATTCTTTCAGAAAGAGTTCTACCTCCTTTATATAAAAAATTCTAATTTTTTTTGTTGCTTTCAGCTCTAAACATGCACAAATATCTCAAAATACTTTATGACAAGATTTGAGTGCTTAAAACTTTTTTCATTATTGTAAATAACATATTTTGCATTGTATGCAGTGGATTAATGAACAATTTTTTTTTTTTTTTTTTAACTGGTGAATGTGAAAGAGCTATTCCTACTTCAGGCTGAGTAGGAAACTAGATGCCTGCAGCCATCAGCATTCAGCATAATTGAGAGTAGTTGCGGACAATGGTGGATCTACAAGGTAAAGGTTCCTGGGCTGTGGCATATTACAGCTGCAGCTGCTGTAAGCCCAGGCTATGCCAGCCCTATGTTACCAGGGTCCTTCATGGGCAAGGAACTTGATTTACACTACTAGTGTGGTTTTAAATCAGAGTCATAGAATGGTTAGAGTTGGAAGGGACCTTGAAGATCA
>RSEF01000004.1:29262844-29283129 GCA_003993805.1 Himantopus leucocephalus | reverse complement strand
GCTGCCTGCCTTGCTTCACCAAGAATTGAAAATTCTACCATTCGTGCTTCATCATCGCCAATGAGCAGGACAGAGTCCACTCTCATGGCTGTATTATGCTGCTTAGGTCCTTCTGGGTTTGATGTTGTTTATTAAACTGAATGTCTTATTAAGGCACCAAACAGTATGCAATTAGCCAGAGAAAACATGAAGAAAAATGGAGAAACAGACTCTTTAATATATATGTCACAGCTTTAGATAGGCATATTATGACTCTTGGGACTTTGCTTTGAGATATTTAATTATAATTCCTAAGTCTAGATTCACATGTTTCTTTCTAGAATTGAGATCATTCAAAGGTCACTTGTGAAATCATGACGGAGCATACATCTCATTACAGTCTGTGACACGAGTTATGCTTTCCCAGTAAACCTGGGGAAAAGAAAATATACCCCAAAGAACAGCAAGGTAATAAAATCTGACAATCTGACAATAAGAGAAAATTTATGATAAAGAAATCTAATAATGGCTCCTAGCACTTTTTAATCACAGCTACTGAACTGTTGCATCCTGAGGAACACGGCTTGTTTTAATTATTTATTGGGAGTTGATGGTTTATTTGGAAGAAAATGCAATTATATTCTGACACTTTAATCACTATCAGTTTGTTTTGTTCCCCTGCTATTGCTAAGAGGAAGGTTACCTTCCTATGGAAATTCTGACATTTCTATAATTGGTTTTGCAACTCTTCCAAGAGACTGAAAATATTCATATTATTGAATTTGTGCAAAAATTGGAGTTAAGATATTATTAAGATTGATGGCTAATAACACCAAACCTCAAATAGATTAAATTTCTCCTTTCCTGTTAGACACATGCTATGTGTAGTCTTTGGGAAGCAAAATCTCCACTGACGTCAAAGATGGAAATCAAGCACAGCCCCTTAACAGACCCATTCAAATAGCTCCAATATCCAGGAAAAAAAAATATATCAAAGACTGGCAAATCAAAGGCTCACAGAACGGATAAGAGCTCCACTCCACTCAAGT
The DNA here is from genome assembly GCA_003993805.1 of Himantopus leucocephalus. NCBI lineage: Eukaryota > Metazoa > Chordata > Aves > Charadriiformes > Recurvirostridae > Himantopus > Himantopus leucocephalus. Next base: position 29,282,101 of record RSEF01000004.1, on the reverse strand, counting down.
CAAAGGAAATTTTGCTAAATTTAGCCTTCAGGTTAGAGATTTGTTCTTGCCAATGGATCAAAACCAGGAAAAATAAATTAAATTCTCGAAAATGCTGTGGAAAGCTGTAGCTAGTTTCATTATTCAGAGTATTTCAGAATATTCAGTAAAATATTCACACAGTTGAAAGCAACAAAGTTAAATATTTAGCTTCAAGATCAAGTTAACTCATTCAGCAGAGATTCCAACATTGTTTATACGTAACCACATGATAAACCTGCTACCCGTCCTTCAAGGAGCACTACACATGTAGCTGTGAGAGGAAAGGGAGAGGAAAAGGAAAACACCATAAGCAATGGGACCAGATCATACCAACATCGTTTAGGCTGACTTCAGCACCCGTACAACTGCACTTTCATCCTTCTGCTGTACTGTCCAGGGACTTTACTGCACACTATGTTATTCTGCAAGTAAGAGGCAATCCTGGTTATCAGGTCACCTCTAAGGGACCTGAACACGGCTTGGCCATCACCGAGCCTGAGCTTCACACCATAATTTTCAGCAGGAGCGATGCTCTGGCTTAACACTGAATGAGCGGTTACACAGCTCCCAGCCAGCACGGAGCAAACCCAGGCCTCTCTAATGCTGGTGAGGGCCCCTTGCACAGTCTCCGAAGAGCACAAAAAGCTTGCAAGGGTGAATGAAGCAGATATCAAGTGCCAGGCTCTTAGACATAGCACCCAAGAACAGGGACACACATTTGTTTTCCCACCCCCTGAGCCTCACCACACCATTGTGTGGTTCAAGTAAACATTAAAACACCTAACCGCTTATCTCTAGCCGACCTATGCTATGTAGCCTTAAAGGCTTACCTGTGTCAACCAACAAGGTAAAAAGTAATCTGGGGTTGCAGAAAATTGGATGGTCCAGATGCTCAAACAAAGCCTAGCTTCCTAAAAGCAGAGTGTGTTTGGACAGTCAATAGTTATGTCAAATATAGCAAAATGGAGAGCGATTTTAAGTTTTCTATGTAGGATTTGGAGATAACAGAGGAAAACACACATTGGTGAATCTGTCAACAGCAGAGCCCCCCATGCCAACCCAAACAGTATGAACCATTCAAAGAGAACTGATTTAAAACACACTTACCCAATATTAAGTAGGAATAGGTAATTTGAAGAGAAAGATACACTTGTTCAAATTATCCCCCATGGCTCACAACTACCTCACTTTGTGCCCTCAGAGTTTTATCAGTGCTGTAGAAGACATTTATCGACTTTTGTTTTCCCTTCTGTTGCCAAAGCACACCAAGGTTAATGTACTTACTCAGCACCTCTGATGCAGCCAGGAGAAAATTTGACTTTAAAACATACACGCTTTAACAAAGCAAGTTTGTTTTATATATATATAACATTGCTATAAAATTGCTAAAGGAAATAGTGACAAGAATTCTTTTCAAAGTGTCACAGTTAGTAAATGACAGTGGCAACTCTGCGCTTTACTTCCTGTAAGGGCAAATACTAACAAGGAGCTGAGAATCTGCACAATCCAACCAAGTTCAGTCATGGAATTCAACAACACCCCACAAAAAGCCATCAACAAGTTCTCGAAGCAGGATCTCACAGAATGGAGAAATACTGATCTGTGTGCCCTTTTATTGGGGAAAAAAGGCCTTCCTCAGGCTGCCATATGGATTCCTCAAACCACTTTTCTGTTTTCTCTGGGTCACCTCTGAGACCTGAACCACAGCAACCTTTGCATTCAGTCCCTGTGCTGCATGAGTCTTCTGCAAAGGAAAAAAAAAAAAAAAAAAAAAANAAGAAAAAAGAAAGAAAACCCACACAACAACAAAAAAAACCCCACGCCACACACGAAGGAAAGCAACTCCTTTAAACAAAGCACCTTTTTCCAATGTTACGTGTTCCATATGCCTAATTTAGGAAGTTAATTCCCCCTTTATAGTCGAGAGAGTGCGCACTTTCCTGTAAGGAGATCTAATGCACAGACATACACTTACTTGCCCACCATCCTAGACCCCATCCACTTGCATACAGCCTGTTCAGGTGAACTACAGGATTGCACTCCCTAATTTTCCAGCCTTCATACAAATAAGAGGCATCAGGTTTTCTTAACACAGGCACTACAAACATTGTAAACATACATAACTGATAAACATCAATTACAAAGTTATTCTTAAAAGCTAAGTTAGCCTGGGGTACATGGCTTTCCACTGAAGTCTAACAGTTCTTCCTTGTGAAAAAAGAAAGCCTTCTTTAGCACAATCAGACACTCCTTGCATTCGAAAACATGATTTGCAATACACTGCAGGTCTTCATGGAAAGCCCAGAGTAGGGGGAGCAGCAAATCAGATTGTGATTTTTTTTTTTAATCCCACATAGTCACATAAATCTTGTGCCATTAGATTTATCTAAATCCATCATAAGACTTGCTTTATCTTTTAGCTGTTTGGTTTTTTTTATTCTAGGTTTTCATTTTTGAGGATGACTTTATAATCTACGTTATTACCGCTCTTGTTAGCCAAGACAATTGTATTACCAGGTGCAGGTAATTTCTTACAATCTGCTTTTAGTATTTCTAGGTCCCCACTTCCTGACATGATACAGTAAGCTCAGAAGACAGATACACAGTGTAGTAAAACAAAATATCCTGACATTGCAAAGACATTTTTCTAAAGTAAATATTGTTGTTGTACTATGCCTAGTGTAAACCACTACACCCGATTCCAGCAAGTATTGATGCATATCCATTTGTCTGATATAGACAAAAGATTCTCATACAAGCTTATTTCCTCTGTTTGCTAATACACTGAAACATGAGAAATATTTAAGCTTATTCCCAGCTGAATAATATGAAATATCTAGGTCATTCACCTACGTGCTATTCCTTAATTACATAGCTCTTGGTACTCCCATTGAAAGAATACGTTCCATGATAAACCAAGGAGTAAACTGCTGAAATACCAGTGAAAAGGTTTTCCAATCCAATTCAAGCCTTAATTTAAAACTGAGATCAGAAAAACAGGGGTAGACACAGGGATACACAATAAAAGAGGAAAAGCCAAATCAGTATTCTACAATATGGCTCTCTGCTTACAGATGATGGCATATGTATTTTTGGTCTAAATACTCTCACACTATAAAATGGAGTATGCCATTAAGTTAGATGAAATTCATCTATTTTTTTTTTATATGGAGTACCTTCTAATACCTAATTAACATAGATAAACATAATTACAACATGAAACGATCAAATGGTTAACTGAATGCAAAGTGTAAGGGTAGAAACTAAACAAAGTACCTGTAAGAAGTGATCTGACAAGAAGGTGTTTATTTGTACAACTATTAATAGTTTAGAGGCCTACCACACCGCCGACAAGCTTCTACGAACAACTGATCTGCTCCAAGGACACAAAAAGAGCTCAGATGAGAAAAAAGTTCCCACTCCACTCTTTTGGCATCAGTTTTTAACATGACACCCCTCACATCTGTGAAGCTATACCATCATAGCATAAGCAAAAGAATAATCAAGATACTGATCACTACCAGAAATGAAACACAGTCAGAATCTTAAATCTGGCCATTAATCTACTAAAATTTAAAGTTTGCTCCTGAACTCTTTGATCCAAAGCTATTCTTGTAACATTTTTGGTGCAGTTCAAAGTCAAAGAAGGATAAGACCTATTTTCTAGATGTACTTCAAAGTTAGCCCAAGCTGGTTGAAATCTCAAGAGATCAGTGCTTCTTTTTCTTTTCCCTTTTTAATCAGTATGATGATAATTTCAGTCCCTCATGTTTAACAGATTATTTCACTGCAGTTGCCAGCCACTTTTTTTTTAAATAGTCTTCTCATATAGAATGAACTTTTCTTTTACCTTCCTTGAATTCAACAGAACCAGAACATCTAAAGAGCACATGTGTTTTCACCTTAAATTTACCTTCATATTAATACATCTGTATTTTGCTGTAAGAAACATCTGGGGCAACTTCAGGCAGCCTTTCAAAAAAATATGGTAGTCCATATGGCAGAACAAATGCCATGAGAGAAGAATAAATTCTCTTGTTATTGCCATTTAATTTCACTTGTAGTTAAATGAGGAAAAATAACAAAAGGTGTTTCCATAGCCAGCAGCCCAATTTGGTGACGCTGCGTGCCTCCAAACCAGAAAACACAAGTGCAGCCCTCTTCTTGGCCTAATCACCTTATATTGATAAAGGGCTACAAAAATATTATTCTCTTAAAAGATAAGATGAGCAACAAAGCACAGTAATTACTATTAAAAAGCCATATTCTTTAAAAAGAAGCTAAAATCCAAACTACATATACCTAATAAAAAGACAACTACCATTACGCCTCTACTGCACAAGGACAAGCACACGCAGGTCTGGAATGCAACTTACATATTTGCCATAAACACATGTTATTCAAAGCTCAGAAAAATCTTGGAAGCAGGGACAGGAGCCCAGCTCTTCCCACTTGCAAATAAGCATCCTCACAACCAGCCACCTTTCCTCCTAGGCTGAGGACATTCTTTGCTTATAATAGTCAATTCTGCTCCAAGAATACATTTCACCTCACTAAAAATCTTACCCACGCTACATAACCATCACGTGTTTTAACTGATATACCAAAGCCAACCTAGATAGTAATAATCCCCACTGTCATCATTTACTTAACTCAGTAAAACAGTAGGTTACACTAAAAGAATATAACACACCAACTTGCTAGGTTTTTATTTTTATTAATAATGATTCCGAGGCATTACATTTAAACTGGATGTGCACAAAATAGAAAAATTGGCTTTGTTCACATTTGTAAGTTACAGGTGCATAGTGTGTTGTACCACAGTTCTACATACAGACTAGAGAAAAATATTTTCCTGAGAGTGGTAATCCTGAGAAGGGTAAGCAGCTCAGACACTAAATTTCTCCATTGTGAGAATTGCTATGTGAAAGTTATAGCTATAACAGATCTAGCTAAATTCTCTAGGTAAGGACACATGGCAAGAACGTATCAGACAGCCCTGAACAAGGAGCTACATACAACTAAACGCCGTAAGAACTCCCATGCTCAGAAACATCCTCGTGTCATAATTCTGCCATTAGTCCCTTTATGAGAGGGGATTAAGAAGCAGCTGCTGATATACCTTGGTTAAAGACGACTGTCTTTTCTAAGCTAGTTTCCCCATGGTGCTCCAAGCAAGAGACAGGGAATTAGAAAAAAAAAAAAGGGGGGGGGGGGGGGAATTGCATCAAAAGACACCCACAAAAACATAATAAAAATACATAGGAATCACCTGAGCTCTAGATAGTCCCTGTAGGTCATGAACGAAGAGGGTGAAGGCAGGTTCCCCTGATAAAAATCACGTCAATCAAATTCCCATTTCAACTTAAGTAGCAAGAATTAAGTCTCCCTTTATCGACTGTCAAGACCCGACCAGAGAGTGAAATTTCATCTCGATCTCCTCTCAAGTTTCACTCTTACTTGCTTTAAGTATTTTCCTACATCAAACAAGTATTGGTAAAATAATATAATGCTACTCAGCTACCACACTTCTCAAAGTATGCTTCTAAGACTTACTAGAATAGTATTTGTGCCATTGGCATAGCTGTGTCCCTCACTAGAGGGAACCGCGTGCATCGTCTTTTAATGGAAGCAAAAGTTATAATGTTTATGGTATTTTATGCAAGACATTTTGTAGTTATAGAATGCAATCAGCAGACTTCTCTCCTTAAAAGGCTTTATAAACATTGTATACGCCTCAGAAGAAATCATGCTGTATCTTCTGTCACGTTTTTATGTAACATTATGGCAACAACTGTTTAATACTCCTAAAAAAAACCAAACAAAACAGGCAACTAAGTGTCCTCAACCACAATTTAAAAGTTAAAAATTCCAATACTGAGGAAAAAATGTTTGGTACTCGAACCACACAGATAACGTAGCTGATTTTTCAGCAGATGCCCAAAATGACATTTTGAACAAGATGAAAGCAAAAATCTTGATTGGATTACTTCCATCACTGACCTTCCAACCTTCTTGAACTTCTTTGTGGATTTATTAAAGGGCTTTTCTTCCCAGGCTTCAACTACAGACTTAACAGGGTGTAGCATTAACCGAAGTTCTGGTGTGCAACCTCCAGCTAGCCAGTCGTACTGATTCGTTTGTCAGCCTCACCCTCCTGCTGAACCCAAGCAAGCCTACCTGTTCAGGACTACCCCTAGGGCATAAGAAATCAAAGCATCAGGTCATGAATGAATCCTCTTTCTTCAGACAAATCTCTGAGGAAAAAGGCTCCCCGTGTTGACTCGGAACCAGGGCTTTGCTTCAGGAAGGCAGCAGCTGATGCAGAGAACGTTTCCATCGTCAGGAGCTACAGATCTGCTCCCAACTGCATTTTCCTTCTCCCGTTTCAAATCACTCCCTCTGTGTCTCACATCTCTCACAGGCTTATTGAGGCACGACTGACCAAGCTCACCCCTCCTATTAACCCCGTTAGAGACCTACAAAAGACAGGCCCAGGTTCCCCTGCCCGAAACAAGATAACTGAAAGCGAATTCAGAAGCACAAGCAACGAGAAGGCCCTGCACAGTGATGGCGGGCTGCTGCAGGCTGCCATCCCCGAGCAGCGCAGAGTCCAGATCATTGTTCAGAAAGCAGTGGGGGCCAGATGAGAATCAACTCTCTTTCCTCACAATTTAAGTACAGGTCACCCTCAGGCAACCAGTCTGAAAAGTCATGGTAGGCGCCTAATCAAGCCAGAAATTGCTTCCCTGGTGTCAGCTCAGATGGAAAAAAGAAACTGCATGTCATCACCCCAAATAGCGAGCTAGAGTTACATTTCTGCACGATGGCAACTTTAAACTAATACACAAACAGAACAGCATGGGTCCAAAAATTTTGCCCTGTAGGATTTCTCAGAGGACTTTGACTAGACTAGGAGAAAATCCCATCCGTAAAATTATGTTTACTGCATGAAATAAAGTTAGTATGAGATACTTCATGCATCCTCCAGATACTGAAAAGGGTATTGAGAACAACTGTGCTAAAGAAATGAAGGAAAAACCAGTTGTAGTGAAGGAGATGTTATGAACTAACATTTACACATGAATCATTAACACATTAAAGACACAGGGAGCTCTGGAAATGTCTGAATCCCAAATGAAACACTTCTGAAACTACTGTAATACTGTTCAGTGTACTGTAACAGTCAAAAGAGTAATACATTGCTATTTTTACATAAGAAAGGGAATAGGATGAGGTGAAAGATAGTATAAACTCATCATAGAAATCAAATTTATGCTCAAGTGGTATATTTTGTTCACTTGAAGATTCTTCATTTCAAAAGGAACAGATGATAGCTGATTAATTCAGACAGGTGATAGATGTGATTAGAAGTGCTCAGCCTCTATACCCAAATGATAGGGGAAGGAAGAGATTCTCGAAGAAATACAATAAACTGACAGAAAATACAACTTATGAATTTCTAGTCATCTTTTCTTGCAAAAGATGACCACACAGACAAGTAAAAAAAAAGAAAAATTCCAAACTCTTATTTATCATCCCTTCTTCCCTACATAAGGCAATGAGTCTGTGAAATTCGTTGCTACAAGGTTATGACCTAAATGACAGCAGCAGAATAAAGAAGTGGTCAAAGTAAATTTTTTGTAATCAGTCAGGAGTAATGACAAACAGAAACCAACTAGCGATGTCAGCCTTGTCAGTTCATGAGTTTAGGGAAGAAAGTTTCTCCTGCCTTTTCAAGGAGTGTTTTTGAACCCTCTTTCCCATTTCATTTTTCCTTTTCTGTCTCTCTCATCTCCTTTTTAAGCCAGTATCTGCAGAGGACAAATTCAAACACTCAAGCTTCAGTTTAGAAGCCAAAACATGATACAGGATGTTCTTAAGTGTAATGTCTTCCCAGACTGGTTTTTAACACATATATACACACACACACTGGATTTAGTGATTATAGACTTACCACCATTTTCCACCAGTATTAAGTTTACGAGGGTGGGTGGGTGGGGAATATATATTTTTTTTTTGTTGTTGTTGTTACAGAGAGCATTTAATTTACCGCTCAATTATAATTTTACAGTGGCCACTGCATGTAAAGGAGATTTTATTTTGTGATTTTGTTACCATAAAACACACTCTTTTTGCACATCTCTCTCTTCCCCCCAGGGACAATAATTTCTTTAGGCATCTCTTTAAAGCAGAGATCCATCCCTGATAGAAGCCATTCTGTTACAAGATGGAATCTAGAAAACAGAGCGATGAAGCTGAATTTTTAAAACAACTAGATTGCACTTTTACTAAAGAAAATCTTCCATTTACACCTATTCAGCTGTTTAATCTTGAACACATCTTGCTCTCTTCAGAAGAGCATGCTTCCACTACACTGTATTATCAGATTACCCATCTTATTTCAGTTCAACTGGTTTGCAATTGAAAATTATTATGTACATTTCCCTTCATTTTGATTTTTTTTTGCTGGATGGCTTATTATTCCTTTTGTTTGCATATGAAATCAGTCTTCCTTTTATACTGGGAATTATGTCTGCCTCCCAGAGAGGACAGAGAGCTCAGCCTGTAATGAACTTTATGCGAACTACATAGAATAAGACGACACAAAATGGAGCAGCAGGCTTTAAGACATAAATATACCTGTATACATTATTTAAAGGCCAAAACCACCACAGGTATTCTAAGTATTAGCAACTGTGAGATGAAACTGAGTAATCTGCCAAGAAAACAGTCAGTTTGACGCACAAACAGGCTCAGATTATGCCGATCACAGTGAAGTACCTTCTGGAAGATAGGTGTGTGGGTGGGCTATTAACTGGTGCTCCTGCCAGCCTGTTTTTCCACAAGACTGCTGTGCTGCCCATCAATGTACAGAACAAAGCAAAAGCCATAAAGCCAACCTCAGAGCAGTGTTTTCACGCACGCTTTAAAGTGTTATAACCTAGAAGTTGGCCCTAATAGTGACCTTCCTAGCCTAAATGCAAAATTAGCGGAGGTGAAGCATGTACTGCCAGAAGTGTACACCATACGTTGGCTGCATAAGCCAAGAAGATACCCTATTTGGCTTTTAAATACCCTGGGTACCTAAAGTTATGTCTTTGGGCACACTTAAAACCAGCAATATCTAACCAGCTTGTGAGGAAGACGGATTAAAACCTAAGGACAAGGCATAGGGAGTTCAGTATCTGCCCTTTGGACACACCACGTATACCTAAAAGAGAGTGCCTGTTGGAATGCAGCAAGGCTACACCCTGTCCTCAGCAACTGCTGCCACCAGACCAGTGGCAGGGCACAGACGATGGACTGCCGCTTCCTAAGGGACAGTGAGCCGAGCATGATGTATTTCAGCTCTGTCCTGGGCCCATGGGCAGGGGATGTGGCTGGAAGCCCCAGGTAAGGCTGGTCAGGGCCATCAGGGACCTGCTCAAGAACCAACTTGCACCTAGCAGAGCCCTCCTTGCGCGCTGCCTCACCCCACCAATGCGCCCACACACCCTTCCCAGCCAACACACAGCAGCAGAAGCAATGGCTCTGTGCCTGGCTGGGGCAGTACAGGATGCCGTGATCAGGTACGGGACCACACTGACACGTGCCAGAAGGGCTATGGTGATTACCACTGAAGAAACAACAAGAACAAAGGACACATGTAAGCCAACCTAGAACCCCAGATGTATTTTCACAGCTTTCCTACCTGCTAGGCTACAGACTTGGGCTTCTTCTTGAAGACAACCGAATGACGCTACAGCAGATAGGTAGGCAGACACAGCTCACGTGTACTAAATTTTTTAGAGTCCCTACCAAGCCCAACCAAGGACATATGACAGTCACTTGTTATATCTAAATATGTAACTCTGCATGTGATCAACATGATCAAGTAGTTCTCTCTTTTCCCTCCCTTTCCCAAAGATTTACCGTTACCCAAGTCATTTCCATTCACAGACTTTTTCCAATAATGAAATATTTTTTATTCCATTTCACTGGTATGATTTCTGATTTGCAAGTACATTTTGAGCCCCACCCGTTACTATTTTCCATCCATTTAATATGCACCAGCTGACTGTACGTTTGCTTATTTTCTTAGCTAAAATGCCAGATGGTAGCCAGTCAAATGCTCTGAATACTTCCATTGCATAAATAATACTACAGTTGCAAACCAAACGTGTTATCTCATCAGAAGAGATGAGGTGAGTTTAAGAAAACCTATTGTCTATAAATGCATGCCAATTGGCATTAATTATCTTAGAACTTCTTTTAATTTTGTATTAATTGAGTCTTGTATCAGGCTCTTCATTATCTTGCCCAGATTAATATTGGTCTGACAAGCCTATAATTATCCTGGTCATTGAATTTACCCATATTAAATACAGCACAGCATTACCTTATTTGCAATCCTCTGGAACCTATCTAATATTCTAAGACTTTCTGAAAATCTAAATTCTATTAATTTCTTCCTACTGTATATTTAATTGTCTGGTAAACATTCACCATTTAACTTGTAAGTCATTTTCTTTATTTTTATAGGTAGATATAGACATATATAAATCCACATATACACCTTCATTACTTTTTTTGTGAGACACCCCCAGTTTACTAGTTGCTAGTTTCATTTTGTCTTCATTATTTGCATTATTCTCACATAAATGTATAACTAACTACTTTGGTCACTTTTCAATAAGCATCACAAGCTACCCTCTTTACTTGTTTTTACCCTAAATTAGCAAAACACTTGAGCTTATGCACTGTTTCAATCACACGATGCAAGAAATTAAGCTCATTAATTTTCTTTTCAAGAACTGTAAGTACATTTAAAGGTGGAAAAAAGAAAAAAAAAAATCAGTTCTTCAGTTATAAGAATGCTTCCTTGAAAATAAGCACATGTAATAGGGCTTTGATATACCAAGAAGTCACAACTTAAGTTTCCCCTGCCATCTGTACAAAACTATAACAAGAAAAAAAGAAATATTTCCTTTCAAATTATCACAAACTTTTTTAACATTCCTTTTAAACAAGAGATAAAAGCCTTTCATTAGCCAGATTAGATCAAGAACTGTTTTAAATTTTTGTTGAAACTTTGGTAAGACACTGTGAACATGTATCCTAATTGCTTTGAATGTAAGTGTTAACAAATAATCATATTCCATTCTTAAGCAAAAAAAGAGAAAAAAGGTTTAAGAAATACTCAGGCATTATCCTACTGGTTTTCAAACTACCTAGTTACAAATTATGATTTTGCTCTAGTTTAATTTAGACTGATTCCTAACTGAGCTTATCAGGATAGTAACCTAAATACATCAGCAAGCATTTATTAAAAGAGATCTTTCTGCCTTCACAATCAAAGTTACAAATAACAAAAAGAATTTGCTTTGTGAGAAAAGAACGAAGTGGCAAAAAACTTTTAGAATTTTTAAACTGGAATTAAAAAGTTAACTTTACCGTCAAATGACTCAAATTCCTGAACTTGAAACCAAAGGCTAATATGTATTTGAACACATAGTTTCCCATTTATACACAGTTTTATGTATCACAGCATAAACCCTAGATCTGTTTTAGGGCACTTAGTCTCACTTTCACTACTTTCTATTTAATATGACCAAGCTCACTTATTTAGGAGGCAGTTGACATTTCTTCCATTTTTGCTATATCCTTTTTATAGGTTTGCTTAGAGATAGACTACTGTCTAATAAAACTCTTCTCAACATCCCAAAAGCCCAGGCTCTCCACTGCAAAATGCTGTCTACAAAATATTTTTGGCACTCTGAAAGAATTAGAGATTCTCATTTAAATTTTCTGACACAGAAGCCAGAAGCATCATTGAAATATTTAGGTCTAGAAGGGACATCCAAATGCCACCACAAATTGGGACATCTAGTCTTGTAAGCATAAGTGTCTTTTGGCAAGGAGAAAATCCTTTGAGTAAACATCAGAACCTTGTTTTGACATCTGGCATTTCTAATTGGAGGGGCACATTTCAGCTCCTCTCACTTTCTTGCTTACCTTTACCTAAGTCCTGTGAAAAATGCAGATACACCTTTGCCTCCTGAATGCACAAGTGAACACAGAGAACAAAAACACTGCCATACACAAAGATAGGTCCATCAGAGACAACATCCAAATGTTTAACCAGCTAGGAAAACTGTAATATGAATTACACACCAGCTGGAACTTAGAGTTGCCTCTGTGTCTTGGTTCAGGGAAGCACTTAAGCAAATGCTCAACACCAGCCTCGTCTCATTAGCACGTGGGCTAATACTTTCAATAAGATTAGACACATGCTCGCACCCAAGCAATCAACGGGTACCTGCATCCTCAGGACCTCCCAGCTCAGGTGCTCACATAGGCACATTTCCCTTGTGTGTCATGTTTGGAGGACCAGGAGCTACAGCTTGCGAAGAGCACCAATCTTGGTCACCATACAGGTTGAGGACCAGCTCTTTGGTGCTACTGTTTTTAAGTCACTTTTGGATTTCCTCCCCTTGCAGAGTGTTTTTCACTGCCATTCAGCTAGCATCACCAACAAACAAGTATTCACTTTCTATTTTACTGCTACTTTAAACTGAAATGAGACCAGCCTTTGCTCTCAACTTTTTTTTTTTAACCCTCAACTCACCTGGACAACATGGAAAGGTTTTGTTCTGCAATATGAATCAAAGCTAATGTTAACCATTACGTTTTCCTTCAGTCGCCTGAACTCACTTCTTCCTGAATTTTAACTTAACATTTACATGAAAAACTTCTGTCAGTTTTCTACTAACCTATACTAAAATGCCCATAGTATGTTTCTCAAGTACAGCAAGAATTAAGCATGCATTTTGCCTATTTCTGTGAAGCTCCTACAATAGTAACTAATCCAAGTACTCCCCGCAATGCAAGAAAACCCTAAATGCGGTGTTGTTAACACTTTTTTTAATCCCACACCTCAGTCTGCTGTGTTTTTCTCAAAGCCTCAGGTCCTAACCTCACGAGATTACATAAATTCAAGCTGATTTATTTTCGTTTGCCTTTTTTCCAAATATATTTACAGTCCCGTGATTGCCGAAAAAAAAATTTCAAAACTCTATTCAGATGTTCTCAAACACTCATGTATACACCTAAAGACTTTCAATGATCTGTTAAATCACCTGCAAAACGCTAGAGTGAATTTCATAACTGGGGAACCTTAAGAGGAAGAACATAGGGTTGTCTAGCTATAAGTCCTTAAGCACAGCAACCAGCCCTAAAGTTTGATTTCATCTAGCCAAGGAGAATAGATACACACATAGTGAGTCAATTAAGAGGAACTGACAGCTGAGCACCTTGTAAAGCCTGAACTTAAGTATTTTGGGTTTGCATGCTGGAAACTGGATGTTTGCCAATCACACATGCTGCAGACTAGGAGCTATTACATAGCTACACATATGTGACATGGATATCTTAGCACTGCACTGTGAAAGTTAGAAAGGATTTCACCTTTCCCCCCCATGTGTTTATGGTCTTCTCAGAATAAAGAATAAATTAAAAAAGGTATTTTCTCCTTCTTTCAGGAATAATAAAATAAACAGATGCAAAAAATACGTGTATTCAAATTCTATAAGTCTTGATTAATATGTACTATGACTCCATTTTACAATGTATAATTTTTTATTCTTCCTATGCAAAAATTGCTTTTTTTCTTGTGATTGATCTCAGATTCATTTCAGCTAATTTTGTTACACATTCCAGTGATTAAAGCTGGAGTCACAAGGTGCTTCTTCAATTTCATTAATGCCAAAGTGCCTCAGGGTTTTGTTCAGCACCAGTAATACTAGATTTGCCAAAAGCTTAATGGTCAAAAACATTTTCCAGGGTCGTCCAGGGACTTCATATCAAGAACACTCCATGAGGTGAACTCTTCCTGGTGCTCATTTAGGTCTAGTAGCAATTATAAAGCCATAAAAGCAGAATGTCCTTTTTTTTGCCTAATATTCATAATATTTAAGAGACTGGAAAAAGAGAGGGGAGTGTAAAGTCATGAAGGAAAACAAAATCCTTGTTTGATTTTCTTGCATTACCTGTTTAGGTATGCAGGCAAGTCCCTCAGCATGCATCTCGAAAAAAATTAACTATAGCTTCAAACAAAATACAGTTCTCCCAAACAGAATTTTGAAGGAAAAGGAAGAAGGTTAAGTGTCTTAACATCCACTTTGCTTAGGTCTAGCTCTCAGCACAGCAAGCATTCCACCTTAAAAAACAGCACGCAAGAAGTAAAACAGCATGACCAAATGTGCATATTTTGTTGCCTGAATAACGGTGGGGAGCCTCATTAATATAAAAAAAATTAAATATGTAATTAAGAAGAAGGATACCAATATTGCTTCTAGGTTAAGCGAGATTCCCACAAACATTCTGAAATAGATTTTAAAACTTTCACTAGGGTGAAGGTAGCTCGTATTTTTGCTGAAACGTGAATCTGCACAAAGAAAAGGAAATTGAAGATATCCATTGAAAAGGCACTTGAAAAAATCTTACCGAGAATCACAGTGCTATAAAGCCATTTTTTAAAATCAAGTGCTACATTTACTTGAGCCCATTTTGAAACCTCACATAAAGCTATACACAGTATAAAACATTTGATTATCTGATCACCCTGACGGGATGACAGTGCTTCCATCATCGCACCTATGAGAAAATTCTTCCAGAAGCACATATCATCTTCACACTGTTACACTAGAGCCAGTGCATTTTCTCACATGCACAGAGATAAGCAGCGACTCAAAAAACTGCTGTGCATGATCAGTGGCATGGCGAGTGATCTGCATATGCAGATATGAAGGGCATGACTACCCCTCAAAGCCTGTTAGCGCACCGATTTATATGAGTGTAGCTCTACAGTCAACAGAACACTGCCAATTGACAAAAGCTGGGGAACGAATCCCAAATCTGCACGGTCTTCCTTGCCAGTTCACAGCAACCTGCAGCCTTTAATTCTGTAAGCAGTAATGACAACTGGAGGCATTCAATCCCATGTCATTTTGAGACCATTTATTCCAAGTCTACTAGCCTGCTCCATTTGCCAAATCAAAATTAAAATGAGTTTGAAAAAAAAAAATTGTCTGGCGTTTAATTCACAGATACAACAATCACGTGAAAGAAAACTCAACCATATTGGTTCAAATATATATATATACACACACAACAATATTTTAAAAGTACCAAGAGAAGCAGAATTAAGTTTAGGCCATGACACAAGGATTAAAGTCTAGTTTACAGCAGCTAAAGTATTTGTTGCAGAAGCATCCAAGTACAAAGACACAGATATCACTGGCCTTGACTATTAGCTTCAGTAGCACATTTCAGTAACAGTTGTATTTTTGCAGTATACAGAAAATATGGTCAGTCCGGGTACATGCAAGAGCGAAGTGACTGCCTTTGGCATCATTACATGCTTGGTTACTGTCAGGTTACTGCACAGAAGGATAATACGTTGAGTTTCAATCTTTTGATGACATTTGATTGTCCTTTACTGATTATTATCTTGGCACTAAAATAATTGCAAGAAGAAATAAAAAAAAGGATGGATGGAGAAATAAAGTACATGAATTGTATATCTTTTCCACCTTCTCTATTATCTCTCTCATCTTTCCCCCCTTTTTGAAACAAAAGAAAAAGGACTCCTCTTATACTGAATTAGAATGAAACTGGCTTTGAAAATCCCTGTCTGGCTCATTAGGTCCTGGTACAGCCAATCATATGAGTACAGTGGGCTAATTAAGAGTTTTCAGTCAACATCCATACCAGTAGGACAAGGAAAATGCAAATCATAAAGTTTCCCATAGCCATACATTTTTACTATTAAAAAAAGCTATCTTCAACATCTTGGTCTTTGAATCAGTCAGCAAAAGATTTGCAGGAGTATATTTTAGCTATGGACTGTTCTCCACAGAAACTCTTTGGACAGGTGTTACTTAATCCAGGCAACAAATATACAGTGGGTGACTTAAAACTTCAGCTTGCAAGAAGGGTGCATTGATGCTAGCATTGATTTTCACTGAAACAGCTACTAACTGGCTGTTTCTGAAACTCAAAAAACTGCAAGTATTTTTACGTACAAAAATTCAATTGGATACAGTTGTTTAAGAACGAGTCTCTGACATGACAGGGAGATAAATTTTCCGTTATTGCCTACAATAGGAGCTCAGACCAAGAAAGGAACTCAGAGTACTTTCATACCCTTTCTCTGCTCCGCCTTCAAAGCAGACTGGGTTAGGAAGGTTCTTGATTTTACTCCAAGTAGAAAAGCTGTTCCAAAATTAGGCTGGTTTCAAGGTTAGCAGCCTTTTCTCTGCAGATTGCACCTGGGGAGCTGGCACAGATCAAGTGATTTGCCAATGTCTCGAAAGGAAAAAAGGATCCTCATCCGAGCCAGGCAACTGTGCCAGATCTCTCCAGACCTACTTCAGTGCCCAGCTTGGCAGGCCAGCTTTTCTACCTAATCTTTAAAGCTAGTCACATAATCCATAGCGGGACAACGTTTACTGAGAGTGCTGAAGGGAGACAGACATGCAGCCCCTTCATTTAGGTTTGTAAGGATCAGAGCCCCCAGCACAGACCACTTACAGGAGCGATCTGGTAGGACTCTGACAGATTGGCTCAGGTACGGCTCTGACAGATGTTTTGCACCCCTGCAGACTGTGTTTGCTATAACGTCTCAACCCAAAGTCGGACCTTTCCTCAACTGAATACTGCTGGAAAGCCTCGCCTTCCCTCTAACGTACTCTGCTTTGAAAGAGTTGCTCAAACTCAGACCTCTAAAAATGTTTAGATTAGACTGAGCGTTCAAAACAGGAGATCAGCCAGACCTCCTGTTCAGTCCTACCGAAGAATTAAAGTGGCAAATTTCAAAAGTGGTTAAGTCATTTAGACACAGAATTAATAAAACCCCCACACCTAATATTGATCTGCATGGTTCATAAGTGACCTGTCATCTATGCCCACTGTGAATCAATAGCTTTTATCCTTTTGCTTTCCATCCTTAAAGCAGTTGAGCTGTTCCAACACTTTTTGCTCCAATCAAATGTCACAATGAATAGTGATTTAGTTCAAACGCTCTTCCAGACTTTGTAGGCTCTGTTCTCCCTCTTTGTGACCCTTCAGTCCTTTTTCTTCCCCATACACGTAAAAACAACGTCCATAAATTTCTCTACAGCACAGAAACTATCTCAAATTTTGTCCCTCAGTATACCAATTGCTTCCTCTCTATACATAAAAATCAGAAAATTTATTTATATATAACTTATGTATGTGTATATGTATGGATGGACTTTTAAACATGGATTTGAAGGTACACATATAATAGTTAATATTCATCTATACTATTATATATATTAAAATATTATACACTTTTATATATATTATAGTCCATCCATACATTTAGAACCTACTTTATGCTTCAAGGTATTACAACTGCTATTCAGTATCTGGTGCTCTGAAATTTCACCAGTTCTGTAACCTTCACCATCCCCCAAAATATACTCGTATTTCCTTCAGTACCTCACTCTAAGGAATATGTGCAACTGACAACACGTAGGTTTACTGAGCTATCAAACAATATATGTATTAAAGCATCTTAAAAAAAATCATTATTTGCCTCTATCAGCTGTTTTTGTCCCCAAAATGATGAATTACAATCTTCAAATTCCACGCTGAGTCAGAGAATACATTTTGATCCACCCACAGTATTCTCTTTTTCTGTCCTTAGACACTGAACTTCTTCAGCACTACTCTCATGCACGTTGTCATGTTTATGGTTAAAATGTACAGGGCAAATTGCAAATTAATAACATCCCAGTTCCTAATGTTTCAATAGATTCAATTGGGGTGTAACATGCCGTGGGAGAGTAGTGGCTGCCAGAAGGCATCCACTTGATTTCCACGCAGGCACAGGCTCACCAAACACTGATGGACATAGCAAGTACCTTTCATTTAGGCTAAATGAAAAAGCCAAAATAAGCCTACCTGCACTGACAACAAAACACAACAAAGAACTGGAAGTACCAAAACCAAACCAGAATGCAAACACAAAGCAGAGGGACCCTTGCCCGCACATCCAGAGCAGCTGAAAGGAGCTGAAGCGGCTCCATAACGTGAACGCCCCCAGAGGGGCATTAAAAACCATAAAGAGAGACTCCTGCCAGGGGACCAGTAAGTTTTTAAACAAGAGTTGATTGCTTTCAGATCAATTGAATCATACATGTTTACATTCTTTGCATAAGGAATGTAAAAAGCACCAGCCTTCGTCACCAAATTCTCCTCCCAACTGAAACAACCCGAAACGAACAAGAATATCACTAATTTCTCAGACTGATTAGTGTAAAAGCACACAAGACAGCCGAAAACCACATTTGCTTTCAAATCCATCCCTCAATCCATGTTTCCACAAACCGTGAAACAAACCCAATGTTTCTAAGACCAAGTTTAACAGACACAGTACGTTACTTTGATTACAGCATAGATTAGCCTTAGACAACTAACTCTTACAAGCCATCTGAGAGCTGATCACAAACTTAAGGCATAAAACCAAAGTTGGGTCCTTCACCTAAAGTACCAAGGAAAAGAATCACTACACACATAATACCTGCAGAAGTGTAGGTACAGATACTTCACACCAACATGAAAACTGATTTAAAAAATAAAAATAAGGTATGAAGATGATTTAAAAATATTTCCAGAAAAGCTAATCAACTGTAGTATTTCCTCTTTCCTTATTAAAGATCCCTATCAGTTTCGTAAGCCCAAGTGACTATTTTGAAGCAAACGGCACAAACGTAATTTAACAGCCTTTAGAGTAAGAAGGAATCTCTCCCACTATTTTTTTCTCCTTCAAGATAAGATAAAGAACAAACCTCTGAGCTGTCTGTAGGCCTTCAAGGATTTTGCACGCTTAAACATTTAGCAAGAATATCCATAAGAAAGATGTCACCATATTTCAAAATAAGAATGCTTTAGTGGCATTTTTGTAGCAAAGGTTCTATATCAAGCAAGTTATCAAAAAAATAGCAATACAGACAGAAACTTATCCTGAAGCAAAGCAACCTTTTCTCCAGCTGGTTCTGGGGTCCCCAACATAAGGGCATGGACCTCTTAGAGCAAGTCCAGAGGAGGCCACGAAAACAATCAGAGGACTGGAGCACCTCTCCTGTCAGGACAGGCTGAGAGATTCAGGGTTGTTCAGCCTCGAGAAGAGAAGGCTCCAGGGAGAGCTTATAGCCCCTTCCAGTA
>RSEF01000004.1:29192718-29253278 GCA_003993805.1 Himantopus leucocephalus | reverse complement strand
GCCTACAGGAAAGATGGGGACAAACATTTTAGCAGGGCCTGTTTTAAGCCCTTATATATTATATATAATAATAATATAATATATATAATAATAAAATATAAAAATAAAAGTCTTTGAAGTGTTCTGTGTAAACACTGCTAGCACCCTGTCCTAAGCATCGGGGTCTTTTCTGGCTTCGCTACTACTAGTTTTCAACCGAATACACAACTTTCCCGCTGTAGCCAAGTTCTAGACTCATGCTTCCAACTTGGTATTCCTGCTAGGGCATGAACAAGGTCTCTGAAAGCAGTGCACCCCCTCGCACCACCCTCGGCTGTTATCATATCCTTTTTTCAGTATTCTAGAAGTCTCAAGCTGTCTCCTTGACAGACATCTAACCAAGCAACACAGCTCCCTCCACTGGATAAGCCTTTTCTGTTCTTACCTCCATAAAAGTCTCTGTCAGAGCAATGAAGCTTAATATGACAAGAAATATTTGATAGCATTAATAAGGCTGACAAAACAGGACCTGCAGCATCTGTTTGGTTCTTAGGTGTTCTCTAATCTATTTAGTTTGGGCATTTGCTTGAGTACATAACCCTAGGAATATGGCTTAATTGACTGACATATTAGTATCTTTAAATCCTGGCACCTCTATTGATTTTGTATATGACAAAAAATTAGCACACAGGAACTCTTTATCCAAAGTTTTATAGCGCATACTGAACCAGACAGAAATGAATGCCACTGAGTTCCAACCTCCTGTTTTTGTAACCAGAATACATTTCTTAACATGGGTCAGAAAATGAAAACACAGTTACTGTAAATAAATGCAACAGATAATGAAAGATAGACCTGAGGACAAGGAAGAAAACTTGAAATGACATACAAGGAAAGCTTGGTAGTATAATCACAGTTGGAAGAAGCACAGAAACCATCAGATAATTATATCACTTCCATAAAAAAACCCAACCCTGGCATATGTCAGGAGGGAACAGGAGAATAATAAAAACAAGTAGCTCTGTAACCATGTGAGTTTATGATTAAACTTCATAAGCTGTCCATCCTGTCCATCAATTCTCCTTACCCAAGTGTGAGCTCCTACTTCTGCAGAGCATTTTTTAAAGCATGGGCATGACCAACTGCAGGTGGATAGCCAAGACCAATTGCAGGTGGTTAGATGTTTCTGCCATAAGGTAAGTTCCAGCAACAAGTTTATGAAACCAAGAGGACACCCTAAAAGTAGATACTGAGAGTATGAGAGTAGCCATCACCTGAACTTGTAATCAGTTTAGTGACTTTTTTGCATATATATTACACAAAAAAGTATGCAGTAATTTTGCTACTTAGAAATTATCCTTGTTAAGCGAATCCTCAAATTACCTTCTTTTTTATACTTCTTGAAGGAAAGAACGATAGACCAATTACTAATCAGTCGTCATATTGTTGCAGATTTCAAGCCAAAGTCACGTAGCTTCCAAATTCCATTCAAACACAATACCTGCTGCTGCTTACCACAACTACCATTCACATAATTATGTTTATGCCTATCATGGACTACTGAAGTGTCCATAATACTTCAAAGTTCATATTATCAAAAGGAACTTTATACCTGTATAACTACTCTGACTCCACGGAACACATTTTCCAAACAAAATGAGTATTGGCAGAACTAGCTTTGGCCGGTACCTCTCACAGTCTCTTAAACTGATATTGGTTGATCTTTCATTTCAATTTCTTGATCAATTTTATACTCAGCAAAGAACATGATAAAAAGTACTGCCAAAACCTGTACAAAAGGTACAAGCAGATATTCTAAAAGGCAAATTGTATTTTCTAATATTAATTAACTTCCACGTCATGTCTTGGTTGAGTAAGGATTCCCAGTTTCTCATTTTGGATTAGAATAGTGCTGTATGCAGAGTTTTTTTTCATTTCTCAACAGACCTAAGTGCCAAAGGAAGTGGCAGTGCAATCTTCTCTCCTACTAGTTAAAAGCTCTTAGCCTGAACCAGAAGACACCTTTCTCTAGGTAGTCACTCAGAAGGCAAAGATGACAGACATACTATTACTGTTACTTTAAAATTTAGTGTTCCTCTTTTCCTCTTTCTTGCAAACTAAACACAAAATGATGAACACCACCTGTCTTGGTTTTGATGCTTTAGCATCTACCTGCTACAGCCAAAGTCAGCAGTCCTGGAAAATGGATTTTTCTGCATTGAGGCAGAGAAAAATGAAGGTAGTGCAAATCAAAACCTATATCCCATCTCAACTTCCTTCCTCCTTCTATCCAGCAAAATAGGATATTTTTACACTTTCAAAATTATGTGTAGATTGGATAATTATGAGCTCAGGCATGAAACAATACCAAGGCAAATGGGGTTGCATACCATTTTCAAAGCCATGCAAATATGGAGTAAGTACATATGATGGTTAGTCTGCAAGGATTAGCATGCAGGGAAGCATTTAATCAGTTTGTTTGAGAACTCTATCCTGCGATACCAAGAGAATCCTTGAACATTTCTACAAGAACTCCCTATCAAAAAAACCACACTGAAAACCTCTCAGAAAATGCTGCATGTTAGAAGAACTGAACACTTGGATTTGCTTTGCTTGATCATTTCCAAGTATTAAATCATCCAGTTATTTCAGCGAGAAGGAAAGAAACAAAAAACAACAGAATGGTTTCAAAAGTTACAATGTTTCATCTCGATGCTTTTAGTTCACAATTATCATAAGACTACCATAAGCTGTTTTTGCAGATGGATAGTACATTTCCTCCTGTATTTCTGGTTCAAAGGTGCATCATAAACTGCTGGCACACTGATCTACTCAACCTTGTTACAGAAAAAAACATGCCACCTCAAACGCACGATCTGCCCTACCCCCACACCCCTGACCTTTGCTATCTTTATTCTGTAACACTGGTTATTTGTGTATCCGCACGATTTCATATACTTCCAGTACCAACTGAAAATGAAGAAGGTTCTTAGCACTTAGGCCGAGCTTCTAGTTTATATTTGCTGCTTAGAAAAAAGCCTACTCTTGGTACCTTGAGAGGAACTGGGAGTAACAGTTGGCAACGAAGGTATGAGAGAGGCAACAAAACTATGAAGTGACAGCCAGGCAAAAGAGAGACGGAGAGCAATCTCTTGGAAGCACTGAAGATTTTCACAAGCTTACAGCTTGTGTTTAGCTAAAAACTTAATATGCACAAACTCAAACTAGTGGCTGAACCCATGTTCATTTTCCTCCATTTCCCTGCTTATCCTATAACCTGGATTACTTTCGGTGTTAAAATAAAAATCTGAAAAAAACCCACAGAATTCCTGTGTGCAAGTGATGCTGGTGGCATACACACTGCTGTAGTTTTGGGAGGGTATACACTACACATATTTTATAACTGATTCAAGGATGTTTGAGTTTTCCTGTTAAAATACTGATTAGCTTTTATGTAAGCAGGATGTACAGTTAGTTCTCTCCACCTACTAAAGGTCAGAAAACATCAGTGCCGAAAGAAGAAAGAAAAAAATCTAAAAAATACCTTTCTCCCCTACTGTTAACCTTTCTTGTTGTGGATATCCATTGTTACAAAGAGATTCAGACTTCTATTGCTGCAGATTTCAAAAGGCTTAAAGTTCATTTATGCATACCCTTTAGCACTATGTTAACAAAGGCATCGGTAAAAAGGAAATTTCTCAGCAATAACTGTGACTGTTTTTGGATCATGCTGCTCCTTGGACTGAAATAGGCAATTAAAGTTGCTGAAAGCAGAACAAGCACAAAACCCAGATAAATTATTTATATTTACAACTTCAAGTTACCATCTATTCTTAGGTTTTCATTAAAGTGACCTGTAGAAAGTGGAAGAAAAAGTTGACATTCTACTGCCTGAGCGGGCTGCCTTTAACAGCAGACTGATCAGCACATCATTTCAATCTTCAAGTTATTTGTGACTATTTTGAGGAATATGAAAGAAATTATTGCCACATGTTCGTGTGACTAAGTGTCTAAAGGAGGAATCATGGAAGTTACTGGGATTAGAACTATCTCATAAAACTGAATTTAGGTTAGTATGAACAAATGGATTATTAATATGCAGAATAGATCCATCTGAGTAGTAGCTACAGAATTTTGAGGTGGAACTGGAATAGTTTATATCTTTTCAAGTTCATGCAGTTCCATTAGAGCTGATTAACTTGATACAGGTCAATTATGGCATTTTCACACAAGTTTAATGTATTTATATTTACATTTTTTAACATCCTAAGTATAGACAATCTAGTTTTCTCAGCAAAACTGGTCTTTCTCAAATGAAAAACAGAGCCTAAATTGTTTGCAGTTTTCTAGGAGAGAGAGTCATGCTTTTAAAAGTGTTCTTTTACTCATAAGGATATAAAGATAGAATAGCTTAAAGATTTGTAGGAAGATTTAGGATTTAGCATCATTATAACTTGAAGAAAAGAGAGTGGTAGTTTTGATTCTAGTCCTCTCACTGGGTCTCCTTGCATACTTTTTAAACAGGCAGCTGGTTCTAGAGCTGCGACATCCTATCGCCTGTGATTTTTCATCTCTTCTATCTGCAAACATCAATCTAACGTACCACAAAATTCTCAGATACTTTGTTCCACTGATCTATCTTTTTATCTATCTTTTTTTTTTTTTTTTGGTAAAAGCTAAATAACAGTCCCTTCATTCTTTAAAACAGTGAGTGAGATACAGAACATGATAAATAAATGCGACATATAACCTATAACTTCGTATTTCCTCTCTTCTGTCTCCCAGTGGTCTCATGGTTTTTCACAGTGATCTAAGATCATAAAGGAAGTCAACTAACACCTTGGTTTAAATTAACCTAATCTACTGCATTCAGTCCACAGGTGTGCCATGATGCTTCTTGTTCCTTCTCAGGATTTGCAAATTTTGCATAAACAAATAGCCTGGTAAAATGGAGACAAACCCTTTTTTCTTAGTATATTCTCTCATAAAGCCTCTTCTATTTTTTTATATTATTTGTAAATCATAAACCCTAGTCCTAGTATAACAAGTGCCTGTTGATTAGTAGCCAATGAAATAGAAATTCTTCACCAAAGTTTTCCTTGGTTTATCTTTAATCCTATTAAAAAAATACTGGTATGAAATAAGAGAGAGAAAAACACTACAAATGAACCATTAATATATTAATTGTGAAAACATATGTAGAAAATGCTCTAAATGTACTACAATCAAGTGATTAACTTCATGTGCAGTTATTCTGCTTTACATTTTAGCAAATTTTGCTCCTCCATGTTAGCATTAGTTATTTCTACTACAGTAGAAAATACATGTAGATCAAGGTTTTATTGTGGGTAGACTTTACTGGCAAGATAAGGATCCAAAGGTCCATATCGACCTTGAAAGAGCACAGCAGATGAAACCGAAGAAATGAACCTGGATGGACCTTCGTTTATGAATGCAAAGTTGCCCGTTTATTGTGATCACTAACTCCTACACAAAACAAGTGTCATAATTTTTCTATACAGATGAAGATTGTATTGTTCATTTCCAAGTATAATGCTACTAATATTTACAACTTCGAATTTCGTTCAGCCTTATGGAATATGGGAACCTCAATTATACATTACTTTACACCTTTTTTTCTATCGGAAAGTATCACGAGGGATGCCAACCAGTAGTCTGATAGAGAATAAGAATACATATTTTTAATGTGAATTTTCAGACTCTGGAATTCTAAATTATTGCTTTTTTATTTAAATTATTGTTGGTACAACTTCACAATTTTTCGTAAGAGCCATGTTTTGTTTTCCTTTTGCATTTCTGTAATGACAAATCTTCCATTTCCCACACTTTTCCTGCAGCAGATAAATCTTGAATATATACTGAACATAATTCTGATTGACAGTTCTAATTAAAAATTAGTAATGCCCTCTTTTGGTTTTCAACTTGACTTTTAGAGAAATACGGAAAACCCACTAGGACATAGTTCATTGTTGAATCACATATAAGAGGTGAGGAATATCTTCCCCGTAGTTGGGAAAGACTTTTGTTGGGAAACTTTTTGTTTCATGCAGATAATGGCAGCAGAACTCTGCTCTGTGCATCATTCAAACTATGCAATAATCTTTTTCTATTTGGGTTTTCATCAGAAGATGCAATAACTTCAAACAAAAACCTATCAGTGTTTAACATTCAGGTTGAGCATTTCTGGGGTGAGTCCTTCCTAACTTAGGCTGCTAAGGCAAGTCACATTCATATATATATTAGCAGAACTGGATGGAAAAGTTTTCCTACCTCATATATCTTCTCACCATTTCCAAAATGTTGTTCGTAGGAACAAATGTGAAGCCTTCAAAGCTCACAGCACAGGTGTCTGTTCTCTGGGCTTCAGTGGCCTGGGCTCTCTTAGGCAGATTAAGGACTTATACCCGATTTTTGTATACTCCAAGGCATTAATCATTGGATAGTTGGCTATTCTTTTTCTATCCAACGCTTCCTAATATAAAGTGACTTACTACTTGCATACATCAAACACTATAATTAAGGAAGTAACAATTTCTTGCGGTGTCTTTAAAACCCAACGCCTTGCAGCACAAGCATTATAAACATCATACCATGTAAGTGACTAGAAGTACAAGTAAGTTCAATATTAAGCAAATAGCTAGTAGAAAGATCAAGTTAACAACAATTTCAGTGATGAGTGAAAAAACAGTGAAATAAACATCTTAACAAAGGGCAGAAGAGACATTCCAGAAATGACTGAACTAGCATCTTTCCAAAAATTTCTGAGACATTGATTACAAACCAGAAGAAACCGTGAAAGAAAACTCAGCTGCTGAGAAGCGGAGACTGAAGTAACAAATAAATCAGTTCAAGAAATAGCATCAATTTCACAACTGGTATCAACACAAGTGTTTTTAGTTAAAGAAGTTCTATCAACTCACACAGCAGTGACGTTGATGCACATTGACCAGATCCTTAAGAAATAATTTTAATTATAGTCTCAGCTTTTCCTTACTGATGTTACATATAAACAGCTTGATATCTTTTTAATTATGTTTATGATTAATTTCTTCTGTGTATTATTAAAAAAATAAGATTTCTGAATACATTTTAAAAACCCCAAATCTCAGAAAAAACAGGAAACAATATAGCCATGTCTGCTGAAGGAAATACTAATTGTCAACAACTTCATAAACTGCAAGAAGTTTTATCTCACTGCTTTTCACTTTTAAAAGGTATCCTTCTTATAGAATTAATAGCCGCCTTTCATTTTCACTGCAAAAAAAAACATTGTCAAAGACAACTGGGTGAGATGGAATTCAGGAATTCTGCCCATTCATCACCTTCACAGCATGCGTGATGCATGCTTGTACAGAATACTACTTCTCACAGTAAGGGAATGAAAAAAATGTTGATCATTCTACAGGGGCAGGTATTGCTGTACTAATTTTAAAAGTGTCAAACATGTAACTTCCAACTGGCTTCTTTTGAGTTTATGTTAATGGATGAACTATAGAAAGAAGGCTATCAATACCTACAGTTGCTCTCTGCATCTGCAAGAGATGCTAAGCTAATACTCTTTCTGATTGTTGTATATAACAGGCTGGAATAACATTCTCAATACAACATAAAACAGCTGCCATTTGAAGAGAAGCTCTCCTGTCAGGAAATTCTGGCACCACACTGTAATCATATTGAGTCTATAAACCTTGAACTGATGGCTTGTGACAAAGCCAGCTAACATCACTTACATAGGTACATCCAGTATCCCTATGAACGCCATCTTCTTTTCTGTTACGGCTTTAACAGACACACAGAAAAATAGTAGTAGGCCACTTGATTGGAAGTTCTTCACAGACATGTTATATACAGTTCTACAGAACAGTATCCTGCCTTTTTTGTAGACATTCAGACTGAGGATTATGACAAGTTTAAGGCGGCACTTTCACATGCGGGCTACATACTGAAATTAATATTAACACTTAATACCTAATTTTGAAAGATGCCAAGTATCTGAAGATACCAGACACCTACAGGGACACCTCTGAAAGCTTATCTGCACATTACACCAATATTGTCTGGAAAAGTTCAACACACACTAACAGCTCAACCTCTTCAAATAGGTCACAGCAGCAGAGATCAGAATTGCAGAGATTTTTTGATCTCAGTTCAACAGTTCTTCCTCTCTTGTCTACATAAACTCATGTTGCAAACAAGGCATGACACAATATTGTGCCTTTTAATCATATTTAGCATTATTGTCTTCTAAATTCTGTGTTAGCAAAATATCTGATATTGATTGCTTTCCTAGTAAATTCTATATATATATTTTTCCCCAGAAAATTCTGTATATTATCACATTAAACTCTGTTTCAAACATTCTCAGCACCAGACTGAGGCAACAACTAATATTTAACTTTAATGTCTGTAACCACAAACTGAGCATTTTGTAGGGCTTTATAAACACTTTTCAAGCCTGAAGACAACTACAGAAGCTCCGTGTAGCATGCCAGCTCTTGCATTATCAAATAATTATTTATGGTGTTGGTTACAGCTGCATTGTCAAGGTGCAAATGTATTTCATACTTCAAGAAGGTACTCAGTCTCTCCTTTTTGTTAAAAAAAAAAAAAAACCCAAACAACCAAATAAAAAACAACCCATCATTCCCAAACTCTTTGCAATTACTTCCAGCGTTTGCTGAATAAACTATTTTCAGAGAGTACACAGACAAACCTGTTAAGTAATTTGTGAGTTAAGATAAGCTTGAAAAGAAAAGGTTCATTAGGATATTTAAAATGAGAGTCAGTCTTCATCAAAAAATAAAACTCACTAATGATATTCAGCTTCAAGTTTTCTAGATAGCCAATATTACTTTAACTGTTTAAAGAATATAAAAAAGAAGTTATAATAAACATGTTTGCTGTTATGTCATTGCTAATATATGCTGCTTCTATCATCAAATACTAATACTCCATGGACAGATACAACTCCATAGATGAGTTCTTTTCAGGAAGGATCACTCTCATGGTTGAGATAGCTACTTTACTACTCAGCTAATATTAATTATATTAATTATATTAATAATTTTGTTAGCTTTGACTTGGGATGCAGTTTCCCAAATGCTGAAAGCTGATTTCAAGTCTCGGCAGCCAGACATTTCTTTTCCTCCTCCTGTTAGCACCTTTTCCCTTTCTTATGCTATCACTATGCTTGGGAGCAAAATATTTGGCTGAGGGGAAGGCAAGATTTCCATTTCTGACAGCAGCATAGACTTACACTGGCTTTGGCCAAGCAAAACATGTATCTTGACTGCAATCAAGATTACATCAAGTGTTGCTAATGGCAAAACACAGGACTCAAGTGCAGTTGCACTAGGGACTCCGAGGTCATCGATTTGGACATCAGCAACCTAAAGGATTCTTGTAATAGCATCCCTCTCACATCACTGTACACAATATTCACCTCTGTTTATATGTTGACTCTATGTTTAAAAACAAAAAAAATTTGCACAAGCAGCAGTGAACATTATACAATGGGACGTCTATTACGCAGCCTTCTCTCCTTTATCTAGGGCAACTTTACTTCTGGGAAAGAAAGCTCTGGGGTGAAATTTGATTTTTACTGCTCTGCAGGAGCTGCTAACTCCTTTCTTCACAAATGGGCCTTGCAACAGATGTGCTGGGTACAGGACCACCTAGCTCACTCTGCACCACGTATCATCTGAAAATTGCCATCCTCAGCAATCTCCCTCCCATACATACAATCACCACTATATATACACTATTCTTGCACACTTTCTACTTCTACTGTCTTTCTACTTCTTCCACTCCTTCTATTCTTCACTTGTCAGAGTTTACTTAGAATGACAAAGAGCAACAGAAAGAAAAAAGTGGTGACTGCAGAAAGGGAACCCTGTTGACTTGCTGCCCCAAGCATATATTTTTGTGTGTTTAAATTCAGTACGTGATTGCTAAAAGAACAGTTTCCTTATGTTTTGCAAGTTACCCTGTGAAAACATGTAATTAAGCAAATGACCTTGCTAAGCTTGAAGACCCTATGTCATACTTCTTCTCAAACACATTCCTTCGTCACACTCCAAAAATTCTTGAGGGAGATGGAAAAGAGGAGTTTGGACAATGCTAAAATTAAGCTATAAGTAGTTAACAGCATAAGACCACTGTTTCTTAAGTACAGTAACATCACTAACATAGGGTAAAAACGTTACTACAATTTTTTTCACTTCTCTCTCCCCTCCTTGAGCTTTTCATTTTCAGATTTTCAGTTATAAATGAACCATTGTAATCTGTCTGACAGCAGAATGAGTTACATGTTATATATAAACATACTGTAAGAAATAATATAAACATTACACACCTTAATATTCACTGACTACACAAAACAAAGAACATTCAGAATAAAGATAGCTAACCAGTGTCCGAAAAGCAATAGCATGGAAGAATCTCAGTCCACTATGACATTTAGGTACAATGACTAAGCATAAAAAGCGCAGAGCAACAGCCACTACCGCTTATTTTTTTTTTCTGACTTTATCTTAAACCTTTCTATTGAATTTTGTATATATAATGCACTTCCCTTTGATGTAGCACTATGAGAAAGAACACAGTTTTGTTGGGACATAAATCACAGCAATAAGAAGATTGCTCAAGGAACAGGCACAGTCATTGTCCATTATTTGTCTAACACTAAATTGCTCCAGGCAAAAATTCGCTTTCAGCAAATATCAAGTTTATAGGAGACAAAAAAACAATCAAAAATACTCACAGCTTTGGTTTGGCAAGCACAGGTGGTGGCTCCTTTGAGGGTGAAAGCAAGACAGCTGGAGGTGGGATGGATTTATCACCATTTGGCTTGCTGTTAATCATTCCATTTACTCCATGAACAGGATGGATGCCATTTGTTTTTTCCTCAGATGAATTGAGCTGTAGTTGAAGGGCTGTCACACCAGATCTCAAGTCAGTGTTGTTTGCCTTGTGTGTCTCTGTATGTTTCTTAGGAGGAAGCTCAAGAGAGCTAATTTCAACTGGAGGAAGTGGTGGGAAATGATGGAAATCATCACTGTTGGATTCTCTTGTCAGTGATTCATGACTAGAGCTTTCTGAGTTGGCTAAAAGAAATCAAAAAGAATCTCTCTCCAACAAGTCATAGACAAAGTACATGGTACACACATGCTTTACTTTCAATTTGTTAAAGGTGAGGTCTATTTGGTTCTGTACTGATATTTTTCTTGACCTCCTGTTGATAATTCATGCTGAATTAGATACATGACTGACTATTCGTTTTCTGACTGCCTGCCCCACGAAAAACACACAATAAGGAACCTTATGGATCCCTCTAAATCTATTCCAGGAATCCAGCCACTAACTGAGATTGGCAAGTACTATGAGACAACAACAGCTGAAACAGCATTTCCTCTTCCTGGAGTCTTGGCATCATTTAAGAACAAATGATTTAAAAATACTGAAGGATGTATGTATACATGGCATCTTTGCAATGGCAGCTGGGTTAGTGCACTCCACAACAATATGTATGTAAACATACTACAAAATTAAACATACAATGTCACAGTTTTTTATTTTACAAAAGGCATATGCCATCTTTGGTGGCATAATTTCATTTGCTTTCATTTTGCCTCTGCTGCCATCTAGTCCCAGAACCCTAATGCTTAAAAATCTGTCAGGCTTGTGGCAGACAGTTTAAAAAATGTATTTCACACAAATAAAAATATTGAACAAGGAAATGAGACAATAAAAATGTGCAATTTGCTTTATATGAATGCTCTGAGATTGACAAACCCCTGTCTTACAGCAGCCCTTTTCTGCAAGGGAAGCAGACCGATAACTTCACAGGTAAATTAATTATCCAAGATTTACAATTAAAAATTCCTCTTTCCCTTCATCACATACCTGAGCAGACAGTTAGTTGCGCACTGCTTGTTACTGAACCATGTTCATTCATTGCTGTGCATGTGAAAAGTCCTGAATCTTCAGGAAAAGTTTCTGCAATTACAAGGGTACATATCTCTTCTGGAAATAAACAGAAAAATAAACTGCATCATAAACTATTTAAAGTACCATGTAACATTTTTGCATTGTATGTTAGAAGGACATCAGACAGTGCTCCTTATATAAAGAAATGCTTTGAGACCTGCAGAAGAACTTCCAAGATAAATGGCTTTAATGAAAATCACTTTGTATCTAAAACAAATAAATTTACCAAGCTAAGTTTTCAAAAGGGGTCTGCCTTGAAGAGTAATTTTGCACTCAAAAGTCTGTGCAGTCTTTTTACACACTCAATATCTTAATTTTTATGCACGATAGTACTAATTCATACAAATCAACGTATTGGTTTCCATACACAATTAATACTGGCAAGCTCTTTTTATGTCACTAAATAACACCATCAATATGAATGTCACATCATTCCTTCCTTCTCTGAAATCTTCTGTATTTAATGCAACATTTCAGATCAAATCCCATTCCCAGTAAAACCAGAAAGTATTTTGTCATCCCTTCCAATTAACTTTTCTGTATAAACTGGCCAGAATTAAAAACTCTGAATGCATAAATATTCCTCTTATGCAGAGTTTGGGAAGATAATTTCTGTCTCTGTCTGCACAGCAGTGAGAATGGATAAACTGAAAATATAGGACAAAACAGCATCCCCAGAAACTCTTCAGAATGCTGTGACACAGACATCCTGTGGCTGTTTGAAATCTGTTCATTCTACTTTGACATGCCATAGTATATGCTTTGATTATACCAGGGCCTCAGTAGGAAAACTTGTATGAAGTCTGCACTGTTCATATTTCAGGTTGGGTCTCACAGTAATGTTTTCTAAACCATTTCCATCTGTTTATAAGGGGCATATTTAATTATCTAGCCACAATTTTTCCAGATTCTTCAAAGATGTCACTTTATTTTATCTCTACTTGTAATGGTATTCTAATAATTTTAAAAATTCACAATATAGCTAATCTAAATAATCCTAGTATTTACACAACAAAGCTAGATAATTTTAGACACAGACAATGTTACATCAGGGGTTTGCTTAATTAATTAGGAGTTTCTTTTGATTATGCTCATTTTCTAGTGTCAAAACAAAATCAGGGAGGTTTTATAGGATTCAGTTTCATTTAAAAATAAAAGGCATTTTGCATTTTTGACGTTTACATGGAGTATAGCTAATAAAAACTAACTGAAAAGTGAGGAAAAATGTTTCAGACTCCCAATAATATTTACACGAAAATTATTCTGTAGAAGAGGTTCAGTAAGGTAAGCTTCACCTCTTTTAGTTCAAGGAAGAAAAATATTTTCTAATAGTTTGGATTTTTTTTTCCTTCTTTCCAAATTTTCATTGTGGAATGGCAGACTATTATCTCATTTAGACAGTTAACAAAAAAGTTATGGAATTTTTCCAGTTATAAATGACAATGTATCCAAAAACTTCCTGTACTGGAAATGGACTAAAAATGAATGACTAAGTAAAGATTTGGCACAGAGTTGTTTTTCAGAGAGCAGAACATGCTTTTTTTTTTGGCAACACAAACCAGTCATTCTGTGTAGCTGCAAGAGGCATGTCTGGTAATACTGTAGCACGTTGGATCTTATCTGACTCAGATGAAGATTAATGACTCATGAAAGGTCTTATCGCAAAAGTAATGGGTAACACAAGCTAGTTTTTGAACTACTGAGATCAGCTTTTTTTAGAGTCTCGGTGTGTCGTAAGCAGTTGAAGCTATATTGTTAACCACACGTGCATACTCCTGGATTGAACTGACTCTGGGGATGCAATCCGATACATGCAGCATACTAGCTTCCTGTTCATTTAACAGCAGAATTCTGAAAGCTGGGTATTTCAGGACTGTAAAAGAAAATCACTCCCACCATGCTGAGAACTGCTGTTTGAATGCAGCTAAAGTACTACAAAATACAACAACCAGTAGAATTCCTATTTTCCAAATAGCAATGAATAATGTTCTTTCAGTAAGTATGTAAAACGATTGCATGAGGAGAGCTGATCTTCACTCTTCAGTGATAAAAGAATTCTAATGGATTCTACTATGATATGGTTTGTTTACTGAAGCTGTATATTTGAAAATTATATATGGTAAATTGCAGTACTTCTTGTAAAAGAAATTGGAAGTAAATTAGCGATGAGAATAAACAGAGTTTAAAACTCAGTCGTCAGAGCCAGATGAGCAAACTACAACATATTTGTTATCAATCGTGAGAAAACTGGCTAAACTGAAAACCTAAGAACTAATCAAAAGGCAGCTTGGGCAAAAAGCATGTGTGAGTAACACATTGCCATTGTCTTTATTCATTTTGCTCCCCCCAAACCAAGAATCACTGACCTCCAGGTGCTTGCTAAAAGGCTTACTACTGTGGAAAGCATAGAAATAAAATACTAGTTTGACAAAAGAAACGTTCTTTATAGCTTTCCATAACACATTCTGGATGCATAGCGCTCCAAGTATTTTTCTAGCTTTACATCCTGATTTATGTAATTATTTTCCTTTCTGTTACTGTGCTAAGTAGAATCTGATGATTTGAAGTAAATAATGTCTGTTCTACTTCCCAGCAATCATCAGCTGACAAATAATTTCATCACAAAAACGTGTTCCAGAAAGCAGCTCTGAAATGCTGTTCTCAAGGCCTTAAAACATATTTAACACTTGACTAAATGAATACAAAAGCATTCTGTTCACTGAAACATGTAAAATGCTTAGGCATGCAAGTACTTGACTATTTTGTCAGTTATTTAGAAAGAAAGATTACATTTTACAGAGTGATGCTTTCCCTTTATGGTTCATGAGCCCATTAGGAATAATAATCTTTGGTAAGACAGAAAACTCTTGCATTTTAACAAATTTCATCACTGGCAATGTGTTTACTTCAGAATGTTTCTATATATTACATTAAAGGCAGAGTAGTTCTTATCTCCAAATGTGATCATTAGTTTCCTCCACTGTAAAGCACATACAGTCCTGGGAAATAAATACAGTCTTTTATTAGTAGTTGTTCATTATGATGCAATGAACGGAGCTATTTCTATAGCTGTAGGTTCAAAGCCATAAGTTTTCTGCTACATAAAGACAGAGCATAGTCACAGTGTTAGTTTCCTGGTAAAAATCCAACCAAACACAGCTCTGCCATCTTATAGACAACTTGTCTCTTATTCTCCCCGTTGTTTCCCTACCCATCAGATATTTAACTCCAGTTTAACAGCAAAGAAATATGCCCATCAGGTAACAACTTCTCATTTAGGTATCTCTGCATCTTTTATGTAAAGGGAATGGGGAAGTGTGAAAATAGAGAACTGAATATGGAGAGTAGGATAATAGATGGTAGTATTGCAGACCTAGAGACGCCTTAACTTGCAATAACACAATGAAAAAAGTACTTATTTTACCCATTTCTGATATCACTATTGTAGCTACCTTTACCTAGTCAGGCGGCAGTTCTGGCTTATTTGATAGGCTTTATGCCACTCAAGAAATGAAGAGACAAGTTTTTAAAAGATGCACAGAACCGACTATGTTTGAAGATATCTCAAACAGCACTTAAAAAACACTGAGAAGAAAACTGAACAACAGCAAGTGTGATTGTGGCAATATAATGCAGTTTTAGAGTACAGAACCTAGGTTACAGCGTATGTAATCAATACCCAAGACAGCTGCTATCTAGCCAGCTCAGGTACAATAAATAGGAATACTGCTATGGCAGCATGGACTTTAGTCCCTAAAGCAGTGTTTAGGTTTAAGGAGAAATTAAGCCATTTATCAGGGTCAAGGAAAAGTTTATGCTAAAGCTTACAACTAAGGCAGTTATGGTGCTGTAGATGCCTAAGCCAGCTAGTTTGAAGTTGTCAGCTGTATACATCGAAGCTGAAATCAATGTATTCAGCAACATAACTGTGATGATTAGTGTGCCCCAATAAACTTTAAATATGTACAACTGAAGAGGAACAGCGGCAGTTTTTTTTTTTTTTTTAAATCACATAGTACAAAAAAGATCAGAGGTTTACTTTGAATTCAGAAGCATCAACAAGCAAGGACAGTCGTAGCAGGGGGTCACTGACAGGACCAGAATTCTGTAGGTACCTTGGGAGTGCAGAGTACAAGTGAAAATGTAATTGACAAGCAAGAGTGATCAGACCACCTTTAATGAAGGATAATTTTAGCTTATTTTCAGTTTTTCTCTTCATTTGGCACCTTCAGCTGTAGCTCATTGAAGATTGCAGTCTTCAAGCCCTTGTTTTCACTAAAAAATGCAAGGATCCAACATGAATGCTGACTTACTGAAGTTCCTGTGTTTCGAATTTCATCAGCTATCAAGAAAGCTGATTTTCTTGGTGTGGGGAGGCAGTAAGGATTTCTGTAACATTTGCCATATATTTTCAGTTTCAAACATTATCCAGAAATAGGGGGGGATTTCTAAGGGAGTTACCTACTAGAGTTGAAACTCGAACACAGCAGCCAAGCAGGGAACAAGAAAGCACAATCCAAGAGAAGTGATGACTATCTTTTGAGATGTTTTTGGTGAACATATACAGTATTGTGCTTAGGAAAAAAAAGCATGTGTATGTGGCAATTCCCTGGCAATTTAAGAAAAATTACTTCATATAGTTTTCTTCTTACATGCCATTAGACAATTGTTTTAATGTAATTCAATACAGTTTGTGGCTGCCTCCAGACAGCTGAGTAATGGTCAAAATATCAACAGCTGGCAAATGACTCCATGGGATTTTTCATTCTCAGGCAGCCTGTTCTTTGAAGGATTCAATCAGTATAAAGTCAAAACGTCCAAGAAAGAAGTACAGAGCAGGTAATTTGACAAACTGTGATGTTGGCTTTAAGTAATCCGACTAGCTATTAATTCACAAAGCAGTCTGGAGAGATTTGTGATGCAAACTGATTTCTGTCTAGACAGAAAAAGGAGTGCAAAACACATTAGGGTAGATAGAATGTACCCAAAAAAAAGCAGCCGCTTACCCTCCCCCCTAGCTTCTTAATTTCTTACCTGTATCAGTTCATGGAACATTTTTCTTTTAAATCATTAGTACTGACCTAGCAAAGAATAACCAATGTTTTTGAGCACTATAAAGTGTTTATTGATGGCTGGACTTTGATTGATAACCAGCAATTAAAGTCACACTACAATTTGTTATAAATTATGTAAAATTCCATGGAAGTTGTACACTTGGAAAAATGTTGGGAAATCATGTCCGTCTTTCAAAATTCTGATATTTACCCAGCATAGGCAGGGCTCAGTATTGGGGTCAGTTCTGTTTAGTATCTTTCTCAATGATCTGGACAAGGGGATCGAGTTCACCCTCAGTAAGTTTGCAGATGACACCAAGTTGGGTGGGAGTGTTGATCTCCTTAAGGGTAGGAAGCCTCTACAGAGGGATCTGGACAGGGTGGATTCATGGGCTGAGGCCAATGGTATGAGGTTCAAGAAGGCCAAGTGCCGGGTCCTGCACTTGGGTCACAACAACCCCATGCAACGCTACAGGCTTGGGGAAGAATGGCTGGAAAGCTGCCCAGCAGAAAAGGATCTTGGTATGTTGGTTGACAGCCAGCTGAATATGAGCCAGCAGTGTGCCCAGGTGGCCAACAGCATCCTGTCCTGTATCAGGAACAGTGGCCAGCAGGACTGGGGAAGCGATTGTCCCCCTGTACTCAGAACCGGTGAGGTCACATTTCCAATACTGTGTTCAGTTTTGGGCCCCTCACTACAAGAAAGACACTGAGATTCTGGAGTGTGTCCAGAGAAGGGCAACAAGGCTAGAGCACAAGTCTTAGGAGCAGTGGCTGAGGGAACTGGGGTTGTTTAGCCTGGAGAAAAGGAGGCTGAGGGGAGACCTTGTCGCTCTCTATAAGTACCTGAAAAGAGGTTGTAGCAAAGTGGGGGTCAGTCTCTTCTCTCAAGTAACTGAGAGACAGGATGAGAGAAAATGGCCTCAAGTTGTGCCAAGGGAGGTTTAGTTTGGATATTAGGAAAAATTTCTTCCCCGAAAGGGTTGTCAAGCATTGGAACAGGCTGCCCAAGTTGCCATCCCTGGAGGTATTTAAAAGACATATAGATGTGGTGCTTAGGGACATGGTTTAGCGGCGGACTTGGCAGGGCTAGGTTAACGGTTGGACTTGATGATTTTAAGTGTCTTTTCCAACCAAAATGATTCTATGTTGGTTTTCCTATCAATCTTGCACACAAATTCACCATCTGCACTGAATTCAAGCTGTGTGTTTGCTTAGGAACAATTTCCTCTGCAGGTATTCTTCTGTCTGGCTTCTTAGAGTATGAATTGCATCACAAACCAGCGCTGTACCTATTACATTTCCAGTACCCACCCAGCTTGCTGTTGTAGAAATTTTAGGATCCTTCATGACATCCTAAAAACCAGTGTTACTTATTACCGGTATTACTACTAATACACAGAACACTGCTCATCATTTATGCCAAAAGGAAATATTTATGTTTTGCCCAAGCTTTATTTACATTCCCTTCCCATGCACAGAGTCAATTCCTACACAAATAAGCCAGTAAGCATACTCTCATTAATTTTAGTGGAGAGTAAGACACTGCACGTTATACAGTAGAGCTTAGTAAGAACTGATACATGCACAAATCTTCCAGGGATTGTACTTAGCTCAATGAATCCAGGGAGAAAAAACTACCAAACAAACTCTTTCATAGGTTTTGGGTAGCAGGAAGGTGCTTATAAATATATATTACAATAGAATTACAAGCATGAAAAAAAATAAAGACAGACTGCTGTCAGGCATTGACTACTGTTATGTCTATTAAACTGCAACAATACAGATACCAAAATAGTATTTTGAGATGCCTTCCTACTCTTGCCTTGCCACCTGCTTTGAGAGTGGTATGAGGTACCTTGATATTAAATAACTTTTCTGTACCTCTGAAAACTCAAGAAATGCACCTTTCATGTAAGGCTCCATTCCCTAGTAGTACCCTTTAGAAGGCTTCAGGTATCTTCTTCCAGGGTCTGCAAACTAACCAGTCGTGGGAAGAAGAGCATTCAGCCCCATCAACATGATGGTTTAGGTATGTGAGAGGGCTGGCAAAGTGATGATCTTTTCGGACTCAGAATGCCACATTCTATTTCCCACTTCAGGTAGTAGTTATGAAAGGAAATTGTTTGCTTTGTGAACTATCATGAATATTCTTACTTATTCCACAGCAATATCTGTCAGATAGGCTATATGAACCTTGCAACTAACAATACTGAAAAATACTTGGTTGTCCATGAAAAAAAAAATCTAGCAAGAGGCATAATATACGATTTCCTTTGCACTCAACTATTCACACAATGGAATTTGAACCTTTTGTCTCAAGCGAACAAGTGCTTCTCCTTTCTATTAGATAACGCTGCATTCCTGCTCTAAAATAATGTGTTCATTTAGCTTTATACATATTATGTTGTCTAAAGAGGGTGAAGGGGTAAAAAAAGATTACCAAAAATAACCACGTTTCATGATTGCGTTTTGGCAGAACTGTTTCAAATTAGATATTTAAAAGAAAAATCCTTAGAGATGCTAGTAAATTTAGACTTGATAGAAACTTTTGCGTAAAGTTTCAGTCCTTTCAGATACTTTCTGTCATGTTAAAGGAGAGAGTGAGTGCAGTTGAAGTGATTTTGTAGAAAAGAAGCTCCTAGTAACAGTGAGCTAGATATGTTAGGTACTATTCTCATAGCGTTGGTAGATTAAATCTAGAAAAGACGTTACTATTTGGATGGGAAATAAGTTTCTCTGGGAAGGGGAAAAAAGCCAACCCATTGATCTGATTTTTTTTTTTTTAAGATATCAAGAAAACAGCTAAGTTTGGAGACTTATTTTGTAATATATATTATAGGAAAATATTCCAAGAAAGGTACAGAATTGAACATATTCCAACACAAATCTATTCCCCTTAATTTCTTTTCATATCCAAAAGCTTGACATGATACTGAAACTCTCCTCAAACTGATTTGTACTGTAACTTAAAATTTTTAAACCTTAAAGTTTGGGTTACGATTATAAACTACCAATACCCCATTGTTAGAACTTGGACATGTTTTAATTCCCCATTAGAGGTTAATTTGGTTTTCCAGCACTTTTCTTTCCTTCACATGGCTCACATTTCAAGCCTCCATAAATCAAATCATTCAGTCACGTGTATTCTGGGCATCAGCTGTTACTAGAGGTGATGATGTTGCACACCACAATTAATATTAACTATGAGGATAAAGCATACATGTGTGCGTGTCTATGTGTATGTCTGATGGTCATGAAATAAAATAGGTATATAACAATTTTGTGAAGCAGTAAGAAAATTAGTGAGGAACTGACAAAGAAAAGCGGAAGCATTTTCCCTCTTCACCTCTTCTCCTTTCCATGAAAGCTAAAAGAATGCTTCATTTCTGCTTTTTCCTAGTCCATATCCTCATAGACACACTGCTACTTTATAAACATCACTCAGCTGCTAAGTCTGTTCTCTCTGCAGTCAAAGACTGCCAATGTGACCCCTCAAAGTTTAAAATATGCCCCCAGTGCTAAGATCCTTCAGTTCAGAGACACTCTTTGGCAATACCCAGATCTTAGAAAACTTTTCCGTTTTATCTTTCTACTTCATAATTAAAACTTTTTCCAAATTCAAGCATATTCAAGTACAACCAGCCACTCTCTTAAAGAAAGGCTCAGACCATATCACTGTCTTCTCTTCTACATGTTGTTTGACTTAGAAACATTAAAGAAAAGAACATTCTCAGTCTTTTAGCATCCACTTACTATTCAAGAAACTACCACAGCATATAATGATGTGTAATGGGAAAACGAAGCGGCCAGAGAAAATTCATAGTTGGAAGAACATTTCGCTAGGACTTTTATCTTGTGAATATGCTAGAAAAATTCAATGTGGCCTTGTTTCTGAGGATCATCTTTTACTTACATTGAAGACACTTCACATCTGCCAAGCTAGACTGGCAAAACGAGCATTCAGTTGTTGCGTGTTATGAAACTCTTATGAGTACAATTTGGGTAACGGAATTTTGTGGGATTTGTTCTTTTTCCTCAGCAGCATGCAAATTGCTCATTTTCTGAGAATGAAATTTGCTGCAAAGTTTAAGCTGTGAGACTCTCCTTGCTGGTCTAAATGGAATTTACTGTTTAACTAATAAAGGAATTGATGTAAAGGACAGTGTAGAGTACGGAAGGTGTGATAAAGAAACATTGTCTTTAAGGGGGTTTCATATTACCAATGCTCAGCAGAAACACTTTTCTATTTATGGCTTCAGTACAAACTCAAAGAACTAGTGAATCAAGAGATTATTTTTTCATATGATTCTTACCAGGTTCAGTTGCAGATCGTGGCTCTGCAGATGACATCATCAGGAGGGACACAAAAAAGAAAAATGGTGTTAGAGATTACATTAATGAACAACAGTATATTGAATGAAGATATTATACCAAAATACTGTAGACAAGCACAGAATCTGTGCAGACACACTACGAAATAAGGAAGACTTAAATTGTCTGTTGGTAGCAGTAGTTCAATTATTACTTCTAGCCATTATAATCACTGAAATGTGAGGAAGAGAGGATTCTATCCAAAACTCAGTCCTGACAGACTAATTTCATGATCTTTGCCTACCCTGTATCAAAAGTAGCCAATTCAGATTATTGCCTTACTTTTCTGGAGAATTCTGAAGTCTGGAGAATCTTGAATTTCAACGCCCTGTCGAAACCACTTAACATGAATGGGCGGGGGTCCTCTGACCCTGCATTCCAATACCACAACTTGTCCCTCGGATGCCGTGGAGTTTTGTAGCTCCTGAAATATAACAATCACAATTCAAATTAACTGGGGCCATTTTAAATTCTTAAAAATAGTCTTTTCTTCCCTTTGTATTTCAACTTTATTTTATTGTGTCATTACTTTTTTGCAATAGACATTTTCTGTGAGATGTATTTTCCTTCTGATTAAATTTAGTATCAGCTATATAGTTAAAAATGACTGAATAGGTTATTTTCAAATACATTCTTAATATGACTGAACATGGAAAAGTTGTAGAAGTATTTAATTCCTCAGACCATCACGGGCAGATAGTTACAGTCTGACCTTTCATTGTTCACTCTTCTTCCACTAAGGGAAAAGAAAATTCTGCAACTAGCTACACATTGATTGACTTGGTCCTGAGAGAGTAGCTGTGCTGCTTTCAGGTCAGCCTCTAGAATGTGGAGTTGCTTTTCGTCTGAGCCATTTATAATCAATCAGGCAAAATTAGATGACACAAATATGATTAGGATATATTAGCTTGCGTATGGATAGCCTCTGAGACAGTATTAGGCTGTAATAAATTCTTGTATACATCTGAAAAAAATCAGGAAGAATCTAAACCTTTGATGAACCACAGTGAGAGAGGAGAAGCAAAGTACTTTAAGTAACAGAATTGACAGAAGACAGCTGCTATTTTGCCTTTGTTATTCATCTTAAGATTACAAATCAAAGAGTCTTTTTAACTGTACTGTCTGTCTCATTCCCTTTCCAGTTTATTAATAAAGTTTTGGGCCTTGATGCAGCAAAGCACTTCAAGTTAGGTCTAAGATCAGAGTTATCCCTAGTTACTATTCATAGATCTCTAGTTAATCAAATACATAAGAATTTTGTTACATGGAAACTTAAAAATCATTGGGTTGTTCCCTGAAGTTTGTATAGAAAGAAATTTACTGGATAAGTAGATTTTTTATTGTTTTTATCTGGTTCATTTCTTCTGTAATGAAAGTTGTTCTGGTTTGGTATGTCCCAACTGGCTTAAGCCAGTTAACATTGGATTTCAGGGACAAGAGATGTGGGGATTGGGAAAGAACAGTGGAGTTTTGATTGCTTTGGTAGTTTCTGAACGAGGGCTGGATTTCTTCTACTTCCCACTTTTACTAGGAAGTTGCCTGCCTCCCTACCTTGCAGTAACCGCATTCTCTAGCCCCTTGCACCTCCACTGTTCACTCTCCTGTGATACTGCAGTATCAGTGCAGAATTAGGAGGGATAGATTCAGACCTTTCCTGACATGAGAAAGGGATATGATAGAGCCAGGATAGACAGTTGTGGAGAACAGGGCTTGCTCTTATCTCTTGGCAAAACTTGCTCTTCCATATTAGCTTTTCGTCAATTGCTTTTCTGAAGTAATAACCAGAAATACCTTCTTTTCTTCATTTTGACTTCAACAAATGGTGACTAAATAACAGTTCCTGTTATGGAAATGATGGTTTGAAGGCAAAATGAAAATTTATTTTCGATTAAAATTGTGTTTTAGAGATTAGGGAAATATGCTGTCCTTTTTGCTGTTACCTAAGTCCCAGTTCTAAAGTTTCATTTGGGATGAATGTGAAGATAAATACGGACTTAAATAATTACTTAAGAATTAGTGTATAAAAGTTTCCCTTTGAGCAAGTCCATGCCTTACATTTTACAAGACATGCCAATGAAGAATATCTGAACTGCTTTTTTAACTAACACACCTGCATGGTTTTTTTTTTCTAAAACAAAGTAAAAAAGCCTGTGTTATTTGTTCTTGTCAGTAGATAAATTATTGTGAATGAGGCTTTATCATGACTGTGATGTGTAATTGGTGCCTGCCTTGTTTTATTTTACAAAGATTTCTCAATGGAGGACAGTCATGGGCATAAGATAAACACATCAAGAATATTCATATAATTCTACTAGGGATTTTAATAGGGTAGAAGGCATAAGAACTTCATTGTTACAGTGGAAAAGTATTTTCTTAAGAAGTCATTAATACTGAAAAGGATGATGAAAACTGCAAAAGTTCTAACGCAATCAAACATTCCTGCATTAGGATATCTCATTTTGATATTTCCCCTGGACTATGGGAATATGATAGAAAAATCATGATGGGTAAAACATACCTTTGTAAAAATGGGTGCAGAATAGCTAGGCTTAGGTCCATCCACACGGTGCAAATATGAAGTAGGGCTTTGAACCTGCAAAGCAATACAACAATGCTATAAAATGGAAAGAATAGTGGTTTCAATAACATGGCCTGCATGTATCTATGCAATAAAGCAAACTCTGAAATGCAGAGTCTTATGGTGTTCTTGTTCTAGCATGCTTCTTGAGTGACATCACTATTTCATGACTGTTATATTTCTGAAATCAAAATGCAAGCTTAAAGGCTTCTATACTTCCCATGAGAATTTTGTATTCAACTGCCTTTGCCTTAAAGTATCTTGAGAGTTTGACTCTTGTTAATATAACTCAAGGAAGTCCTTTGCACTGAAGCATTTTTGCCTCTCCTGTTATTACATCCCTTGACTGATGTAGTAATAAATAAATCCAGGCACCTAAATGCTTATCAACGTTAGCCAAAAGAAGGGAAAAGAATTTACCATGTACTGTCTAACAGAGATTTTTATTTTATTTGTATTTTATGATTTATGTGCAAACTTAGGTCATCCACAGTGACATTAAAACTTAGTATAAACTAATGAACATTGATTTCCTACATTTAACTTCTAGACTGTAAAACTTAATTTTCTCTGAAAGGCTCAGAGAAATTACAGCAATATTTAATTTAATAACAAAATTTAAAACTTTTGCTAAAAAATATCATAGGCATTCATTTGTATTACGTTCTTTTGGAATTGGACCAAGTCACTATTATTCTGCAATTTTCATCATCAGCAGATCTGTCAGCTACTCACATGCTGTGCTGGTACACATTGTGTAAGAATCCATATGCATATTTACTTTTACGCCCCATTCAGTAGATACATACTTAATTTTTTCACATCATCATTCTTAATATAGTAAGATAAATTTATAGTTCAATAAATAATATAGTTCAATAAACAATTCCTTAATATAATGGAGTTTTTCAGGACTTGCAAATTTTGAAATTGAATTTTAAATACTTTTCCTAATTTATAAATTGGTTTCTAAAAATACCTGCTGACTGGGCACAGAGACAGGTTGAATTACAGCTGTGGTGACTCCAGACTTTGGTGTAGAAGATCCTATTGTCAAGGAAACAGAGGTGGTTTTCTTTTGGGCCCTGAAAAAAAGCAAAACAAACCAGCAAGCACTTTATAAGCTCTGAAATAATAATATGTTAGTTTGTAACCAATAAGCCACCTTGTATTTTCTACATCTTTATATACATCATTATCAACTGAAAAGATCAACGTTGGAGGAAGCTTGAGTAGAACACAATCTTTGGCTAATTTATA
Source organism: Himantopus leucocephalus (assembly GCA_003993805.1). Classification (NCBI taxonomy): domain Eukaryota; kingdom Metazoa; phylum Chordata; class Aves; order Charadriiformes; family Recurvirostridae; genus Himantopus; species Himantopus leucocephalus. Next base: position 29,228,024 of record RSEF01000004.1, on the reverse strand, counting down.
CTTTCACACCCAATAAAAAGTATTGATTCAAGATACAAACTAAATTGTATTTTGTTTCTTTAATTGTAGGCCTCTGCGTGTTCTCTTTTGGAGGCATAGGGCTGGGTGATCACAAATGAAGAACTGGGTCACTTAAAGTTACTGAATATGAAAAGTTGATATCAACAAAAGAATTGTGAGGGTAGGGCCAGACTTCTCTGACAGCACAAGCACATTAATACAATCTACAGTTATAACATTACACATTTATATCGCATGAGAGAAGGAGAAAAGATAAGACATACACAAACATACCCCAGATGCTTAATCAGATCTGAAAATACCAAAGACTTTCCAGTGTCCCTCATTAAGAACATTAGCACAGCATTGGTCCTACTTTGCACACTTACTGTGGCATAGCTCCAGATTTTGATTTGAAAATTAAACTTTCACTCTCTGAATCTGTGGAACTGGCACCTAGAAAAGAAAGTGTTTTCAATAATCTCATATCCTTTTACTGATTTAATATTTACATTCCAAACAAAAAATTGTGCTACTTCTGCATTTCACTTCAAGAGTTGAGAACGGTCTGTAATAAACTATTGCAGCTTTTCTTATCTGATAAAAGATTGTAACTATGTACTTTAGACAGTTACAGAAATCATAAACATGCTGATTTAATTGCAAACTGTTTTCCCCTAGGCTCTTAGCTGTCTTCCTTCATATTGAAGCAAATATGGCCAAAAAAGAAAAAAAAATAAAAACGCTGACGACTACTACTACTCTACTGGAAGTGTATAATTTTATTTACTTGAATGCTAAAAGATTAAGCAAACATATGGCTTATACACAGATAAGAAATCTTCAACCTTAAGTAAGAGCAATGCAGCATAGCAAGACATTTTCAGACTAAACTTCCTACCCACGATCTCCAAAGTTCAGACTATTTATTTTAACCTATACATAACATTTATGTACTAGTATTTCTTGCCAGTGGAAGTCTTGATATAATGTATGTGTTTGGCAATACCCTGAACTCCCTTAAAGAAAATAATGTGAAAGCATTTATTCCCTTTGTATTATTTTTTCCTAAACATTTATTCCACTACATACTATTCCTCAAAGGATTTGTGCATACATATGCATTGCTGTATTTGTAATAAAAATCATAAGCAGTTCATAATCAATATGCATAGTATAGCATAGACTGATTCTGACAAAACAAAACTTGGACTGAGGCACTCGAGTGCCCTATTCATTTACAAAGTTTAGACTACAAAAATCAAAGCAACAAGTAGCACAGAAAAGGTAAGAAGAGAGCAGCAATGTCAAGTGAGCAAAGTGGGTCTACATGAAAGTATTTCTCTTGAGCAAAGGATAACCAGGTCTTATGAGGCTGGGCCTGCTGCACAGAAGAAAGTATGAGGCATCGGTGTCATCAAGACTATTAATGTACAAAGCAACGCTTATGTGACATTCTGGTTTCCTTAAAGATCATAGTGGAGGAGCCTAACAACTCATACAGTTCTCTCTCTCTCTTTTTCAAAGCTACATGTTGTAAAACTTCAGGATAGCACTTCCACATAGTGAGACTGCCAGGTCTCAAAAAAGGAATTGTTTTATTCACTGTATCTCTATACCTACTAGTTTCTTTTTTAGTGTTGCTTCTGTTATTGTAACTTCACACAGTATTATATATTTGTACTATACCTGAGTATTTCTGAAATCATGCTTACTTCTGTAAAGAAAAGTCTTGCTAGTCTTGGGGATTTTGCTATTATATCCCAATGTGGGATAACAAAGTTCTGAGAATAAAAACCACAATGAACGAAACCCTATAAATGCGCATCTGTCATGATTTAGCTGATTTATAGTGAATAGTTTATTGCTTTGTTAAACAAAAGCTATTTAATCATTTTGGTATGATGTTATTCAGATTTGTTATGGGTATTTCTTATAGTAATTTGCTTTATGCTTTCAGTTAACCATTTACATTCATTTTAATGAGCTATAAAACTGGTAAAAGAATAAACATTACAAAAATGTTTGAAAGGTACATGAATTTAAAAAAAATCAGTATTCAATTAATATAATCATGCCTAAAATATAGTCCTCCACTAAAAAAGTAATTTAATAATTTTACTTATGGTCAAGTCATTAACTTTCCTCAGAGAAAATAATACTTGAATTATAATTAATTTTGAAGTAAAAAAATATTTTGATAATTCCTGGCAGTATGATTCTGGACAAAACCAATATGACTGACTTTTAACCTGACTTAAAGTTAGTGTACCAAATATTAAGAATTATAATACATTTACCTGTGACTGAACAAGACTCATGTGTGGCGGCCACATTTAATTGCACTGGGAGGAAGTTCAGAACTGAGACGGAGATTACTGCTACAGTGAAAATCATTATTGGTATCACCAGTCAAATCTTTGATTTACAGAGGGTACTACTAAGAAGCTAACCGTATGCCAGAAGCTCTGCTTATTCCTCCTTTTCCATTCTTTATCTTACTTGTACCCTAAATAAATAGCAATCTACCCCCTGATTCTCAGAACATTCCTTGAAATACCTGAATTGATATGATGTGATGTTCAAAACATGTTGCATTAAAGGGAAGGAGAGGAACACCATAAAAATACCATCAAAGCAAATGTAATCTTAACATACAGAACCAAGAGTAAACTTCAGCTTAATTATCTTTTCCTGTATGTGTCAAGTATCTTATTATTTCACCCCTTACCTTCAATGAATATTTCAGCTGACGTACTATCTGAACCAATGGAATTTGAAGCCAGACAAGTATAGCGTCCAGTATCGTCTTCAAACGCTTCTGCTATAATTAGAGAATGAAGTCCTCCACTTCCAGAACGGATCTGAATGTCAGGCGTATTCTGGAGTTCTTTTCCTTCACAGAACCATCTGCAGCCCGCACACATTTAGAAATACAAAGAAAAAAAAGAACAGAAAAGATTGGTTCAGGCTCATCGCACACAACACGACATTACACTCTGCTGCAAAAATCTAAATTGCTACTGAAATCAGCACATGGTGCTTTGAAGTGTTTAATGGCGTTCACAAAGAAATAACTTGCTTTGTTTAAAAGGTAGTGAGACATTTCTGAGTGCTAAGAAAATTGTACACACCTACAACTTAAAGCTATTCCCTGCCCTGTTTTGGTAGAATTAATGCTTTCTGCATATCTTGTGTACTGGCTTGCTTTGACCACAGCCTAATAATTTCAATTTAACTTGCTACCCTCGTCTTCCTAATATTCACTGATACTCCACACAGGATGCTTGATTTTTGTCTATCATGCCCAGTCAACCTAATATCATCCCAGGCTACAGGTTCTATATTGCTAAACTTAAAATAGGTTTACTCCTGCCTAAGATCAGGAATATAAACTGGTTTTCTAGCCCTGGATTTTTATATATGTATATAATACATGTTCCACTACCAAAAAGGTATGCCCCAACAAAAGGGCTGGGTTTAGGTACAGGCAAAACAGACACTTATCTGGGTACTAGGTAAAAGCACAGCCTATTTTGTTAATGTCGGGTGAATCAAGCGTTTTCCAGTGCAGGATGCCTGAAGAGCTAGTCCACGTTCTCAGTCCGCATTGCTTCCATGAAGGTACTAGCTCCCGTCCTTTTTCTGTCTGATTCCCTCATATCAGCTGGTCCTGTTCTCCCTGAGTTATCCATATCTCTAGCAGCCCAGCAAGTCTGAGAAGTGGATAATCCTTTTTTTACAAGGGCTGCTATGTATTTTTGCGAGGGATGGTAGATTGGTGAGTCGCTAAAGGAAAATTATTAGGGAAGAGCCTTCCTTTCATTCTCAAATTTTCAGTATGTCCTGAAAACAAATTTTGCCAAGTCTTTCTGAGCTCCAGCCCTACAAACTCACCATGAATTTTATCACTCTTCCTGCCCTTCCTCTCATCCCATAAACCTAATCTGTGCTTTTCCATGTTCCCTTTTTGCCCCCATTTCCCTTTTTTCCCCTCTGCCACCCCAAAATTCAAATCTTGCTGTGGTGAGGATAAAGAAAAAATGAGCAATTCTTGACAGCAAGCTTCAAAAGTGATCTTTCATTCTCTTCCCCCAATACATTTTTAGTTTCCTACTGTAGTAAGGATTTTTTTAAAAAATAAATATAACCACTTAAAATCCGCCACCAAAAAAAAATTTGATATTTTCCCTTTAGTTTGTACATGTTTATGAGAGCATTTTTGCAGTTACATTCCAGGAATACTTCAGAATTAAACTTTTTTTTCCCTCCCTACCAGATGACTTTCTCCTGTCCCCCCCCAAAAAAAAAGTAACCCCAAGGAGTTACAGAACCCCCCTACCTATTTAAGTAAAGCATGCAACACTACAGGATGACAGATACCACACAACAACAATCAGCGAGTAGTCTTTAGAAATGAACTGCCTCACATTTATTGCTCTTTTTTCTTATTAGTAAACTATATGTAATTAGCAGAAATAAAAAATATGTTACAAAACTTTCTTCTGAAAATATTAGATTGCAAAACTTGAAAGTTCATGCTTATTTCAGAATGCAGAGTTAAGAAACCTAACAGATCTACGCATAAGACAATTCCCCTTAATAACACCCAGAACTGTAAGCAAGCCCTCTGTGTTTATGAACAATAGATCTTTTATTCCTGAGGGCAAAAAAAATGTTGATAGTGGCATTAAAACCATATGTAATTGTCTTCTGTAATTAAAAGACTAACAAGTTCCTTTTCTGTCTCCTGTTGTGCCCAGAAAGCGCACGCAGAAAGTATCATTTTTGGAAGCAACTAACAAACTTCCATTTGTTTACTCAGTAGACCCCTTTGGCCTACTTTTACAACTATTGGGCTTGGAGACAAATCTATTCTGTCAGCTCGCCTGCCAAAATTAACGTTTCTCTTCCCCCTCTTCCCCTCCTTTCCTCTCTTGTCACAAGTCCTCCCTTCTCCCGGTGTGAGGACCTCTGCTACTATTTCTACTTATTAGACCTTCAGAGTCCTAACCTCTGTGCAGCCTTTCCTAAGTTACATTTTAAACGATATGCACAAGAGAGAGGTTAATTCAATTTCTAGACAATCACAGACAAGAGCCTGTAATATGAGGCTCTACTTAACCATTAGTTCTATTTTTCTTTCCTTTCCAGAAACATCCTGCAAAGGAAAACCTCTCCTCCAAGCCTAATTATTTTCTCAGATAGGTCCTGTTTTAGTTTCATGCAAATCGTATGCCTTTCTACTGTCTCCCAAATTTCATGCTCACAATATTTAAGAAACTGTGATAAGCATATGAACCTAAAATAAAAAATCCATTTATATTTTTTTTTGTCAGATGATGTTTAATAAGTAAGCTATTTTCTTAGGAGGACAAGTTCTACACTGTCCCTTGTTTCATGCATAGACACCATGAACCTCAAGTAGTGAGAGCTATTCCTCAACACTGGTTGGGACTGAGATTCATTGCATCATATAAGTGACATACTGAAAACGAGTCCTGACCTGCTACCTCAGGCAGTGTCTCCCACAGAGAAAAACACATAAGTAAGCAATTCAGTATAAAATTACCTCAGCCGTCATTAAGGTGATGTTTAATGAATGGGAAACAGGCCTGGTTCTGGACTGCGCTGTTTATTGTGGAAAGAAGAATTCACCTTCACAATGGGCGAGAGCAGAGTTATTTGAAATGAAGAATACTGGAATAGACTTAGTTATATTATCTTTCCTTTTCTAATTGTATTTTTTTCCTGTCTATCTACATGGTGATAGGAGGATGAAGTATTTTTTGCACAAACACAGACTGAATTTTAGTTTTCCGTTTTTTATATACTATGGGCCATTATACAGCACAAAACTGCTATCTCAAGGCCCCATCATCCTTATTGCTCACTTGGAACAGTCATGGTAGGAGGATTTTCTGCTCTTAAGGACTGAAAAAATTCAAAGACAAATCAAAGAATGGTAGAGGTTAGAAGGGACCTCTGGAGATCATCTAGTCCAACTCCCCTGCTAAGGCAGGTTAACCTAAAGGATTGTGTCCTTTGAAGCATTCTCTCTTTCTACAGAAGGATCACCAAAGTAAGCAACAAATCACTATCAAAGGGAGACTGAGCCAAAGAAACCAGAAGGACTCGTGGCTAGACACAGAAAACCAGCCATAAAGCAAGTCTTACAAGAAAATTCCAGCTTTATGCTAACTAGGGCAGCATTAACTCACGTCCAGTCTATTCCAGCCTACTGATCCTCTTGGGGATAAGAGGATTACTATCTAGCTGTGAGAAGGCAATAATGCTTCTGGAGAGCCAAAAAACCCCATACCAAACCAGAACCAAAAGACACAGAGAGTAACACAGAGGAACAAATGCACTGCAGATGCTTTGCAAAAAAAAAAGAATTCCCTGTATAGGGACCATTGGTTTAAAAATATATCTATTTCACACGTTCTGGATACCAAAAGTACAAAAATTATCTACTCATTTCCCTATCCCTTTGCTGTAGGTTCTCAATATTGTATAAAGTGTGCAGATAGAAACAAAACAGGCAGAGAGACCAACAAAAGGCTTTGCGTATGTGTGTACATATCAGTCTGCAGAGTAAGGACTCAAGCTTGCATCCTAGGTGCACTCCTGCAGGCCACGCTGGCGTTCATGCAAATTTGTAGAGAACTGTCCCCTTTAAAGAGAACAGAAACTACTGTAATGATGTCAGATAAAGGCTGGCAAAAAAACCCCAAAACAATAAAAGGAATATAACTTTTATGTAACTGGAATTAATTTTATTCAAATTACACTGAATTTCTTTGTTCTTTCCTACTTCCCTCTTCATTCTTTCCTCCATTTCTCTTCCTGCCTGCAATTCCACTGTACCACTCTTTGCCTTGCCTTTTCTTCAACTATGTGCAGTATTCACCTACATTGTACCTACTGTATGTTAAAACGATAGCAATTAAGTATTTAATGCAGACACTGAAACACAATCACTAGACTGGAAAGTCAATACTCCAAGGAAGCAAAGCAGAAGTATTTTGGTAGCAGGGGAACAACGGCTAAGATCCTCGCTTTTCACGCTTCAAAGCCTACTTTACTTTTCCACTGGCTACATTATTGTATGACAGCAAAATTAGAACAGCAAACATAAAAGGACAGTCAGATGGCAGGTGAGCAGCAGCCGTTCGTGCACACTGACATCAAGTAGCAATTCACAGAGTATGTCTGTCTTTTTCACTTTTCTTTATGCCCTCACAACCCTCCATGCATGGAAATACATAGGAGCACATGTGTCTGGGATTTTAATGACTGTGAACAAAATATAAACAGAGTTGAACAGTGCACTGACTGAGTAAGCACCAGGGCCTTAAGAAAAACAGTTCAAGGTTCTCTCTAATGCATAATCCTGCTGGAACTTGTGTTTTTTGAGAGTCACTGAGGAATAGAGAGGTTTTCCTTTCTGCACGCTTTTAAAAGCTAATTTAAAATGGCAGCTGAAGTGAAACTTTAAGATATAGCCATAGGGAAGAATTATAATAGGGAACTCTGACCACTACAAAAAGTTCAGAGAGATAAGTTGTAAATTAAAAAGTAATTTTATCCTTAGTGGCGTTAAGTACGTCCAGCAAGAAAAGTTAAAATGAAATACTCTGACGTTCCTGCACTGGCAGAGTCAGCGTTTCCATCACAATACTGTGTGCAACTTCCATGTTGTTTTTTCTCCATTCAAGTTAAGCAGTCCAACACTTCCAGACTGTAAAACATTACTACTTAAAGAATTTAGCTGGATTTTTAAAAGAAATCAACTTTGCCATATAAGATTTAGAGTACACTGCAGTAATCAGATTATTAAGATGCTTATGTTCTTTGCACACTGCTCAATTTTTGTGCAACCACAATGAAATATTTTTATGCCTTATGTACAATTCCATTATTTGTATAGGAAATCCATAAAAGAGTTACCAATAACAACATACATCCTTTAAATATTTATATTTTGTAATCTTAAAAGAAAATTAAGATCTGAATCTAGATGCTTTGCCTGAACATCCAGTTAAGCAACTAAAAGATGGGTCTATATGATGAAAACCACAGAAGCCAATTTTTGTTATAAAAAGCATGTTACATTATAAACCGTATATGTTATATACTTATCCAGAATTTAACTGATTCTTCACGTGTTGCAGTGTTCTCCAATCTCTCACAAATGTCAGTGAGGACTTCACATCCAGCTGAGTAAATTGCATGATTAGGTATTTGGGTACCAATNTTTTTTTTTTTTTTTTTTTTTTTTTTTTTAAAAAAAAAAAAAAAAGGCAAAGAAATACCAAAATGGCTGTATTTTCAAGACACTCATCAATATATCAGCCCGCCATTTTCTACAAGTTAATTCTGCTCCCTCTGAAGTCAAGCTTTGCATCCACGCTCTGTGCAAGGATGCAAAGAGGAGGGGGTACAGAAGGTAACAGATGTGACCAGCTGAGCCACATGCTACAAAGCTTCCAGGATGAGTGAGCAATGGCCTCCATCGTGGCTTGCAGGCTGCAGTAACTCCAAAGATCATTTTTTTTTTGGTTATTCCTGTCATTAGGAAAATTCCTTCCCTACATTCTTGTGTAGGTTTTCCAAATCTTTTTCTGTTCACTTTACCTGTAGGACAAGGATTCTGCTCTGCTTTAGCATTTCAGCTGGGGAAATAAATAGCTTCAGCTATTGACAGCTCCAGACAAGATATTCTGAGTTACAGCAGAGATCCTGCCTGTAGCTCATACCATTCTCACCGCAATGTTCCACAGCCTTACATAGCTGTGTACAGTTAATTACAAAAGAAAAACAGTATTGCCAGACTTGATTAAAAACTAATTGTTCGGTCTTAAAATCACAGCATTAGCTTAAAAATTCTTAAAATTTTTTAAGAGTGTATCTTGTCTCTGTATTTGCAATTGTTGGCCTCACTTTATAGTTTTTAAGTATTGAAGCTTTTAAAAAATACATTTATGATGGAGGCTTTTAATTACCTGAATGATACATCTTCGCGCAAGAAAACACAAAATCAAAGCTAGAAAGAATGAAAATTTAACACAACGAGCAAAGATTTATAGTTGTCTAACTTGCCATACACCAAATCTTTTAGAGAATACTTTTCTTACTTTTTAGATTAAGAGAATTTTAAATTGTTTGCTTGACAGATACCTTTGCTTATTTTGCATTTCTCTGGCATTGGTATAATGCATGCCACAGGCTTAAACTCTGTTACTGCTAAATTATTCTTAGGCACAACAAGAATTTTTGCCACAAAATACATTTTTCTGAAGTTACTGAACTTACTGAAATTTACTCCTACTACAAATTTACTCCTGAGGCAGCTACCTCCTATTTCCTAAGGTCCTTCTGCTTTACCTCAGCTTTTTGCAACGAGGTATTTTTAATGGAGCACCCTAGTCAAAACAATTGTGTGCATTATAATATAAGCTAAATCAGTAAAGATATTTGCAATAGTGACTACATCTATTGGTAATTCTCCACTGAATTAAAGATTAAGGACAAATTTTTTTTTTGAGAGTGTCTTGAAGATGCAGCCTTGTTTTAGGAGCAGTATAAACTAACTTAAAGAAAGAAATTGATTTTATTTTTAACATTTATCATGATTTGACTGTGTACTATGGAAAGTTATAGAGAACAATGAGTTAATAAAGCAAACCCATTCTAATTTACTAAAATTCCATTGTTACAAATCTCACATCTCTGTGTTAATCCTTTCTTATAAGAGTCTAGAAGATATCCATGATGTGATTCAGTAATGAAGTGTGTGGATGTAAAGAAAAAAATGGTGAGATTTAAAGAACAAAACTGAATTACATTCCATGCATATAATGAAGAAGTTGAATGCTAATTTTTTCTTTATAGAAACCAGAGATAGTATATCATATAGGAAAGAGGTACCTGCTGTAGGACTTATTTGGATATGTAATCAAAAGCTATTTATTTGCAATTAATAAACATCTCTGTCATAAAAGGCTGGGCAGGAGGTTAAGGTAACGTTCACTACTGGCTACTCACTTCTTGCAGAAGTAACTTTTTTAAAAACTAGGTACGTTCACTCTTTTTTTTTTTTTTTAGAACTCAGTGATTATAGGAAAAATATCTAAATATTTAATAGAAGAAAGATGACAAGCATCTAGCAACTTTCTTGTTGAACTGGCTTCAAGGCCTCATGGACACGTTTACGACCTACGGCAAAGAAAGCAGGGAAGTGACTCTTGTTGACAGTATTGTAGTGTTGGGGCAAATGATATTTCATAAATGCATCCAATGGTATCCATTTGAGATACCACATTTCAGGTAAACCTGTTTCATCATCCAGAATAAAGACTTCTGTGCAGCTGTATTTATTCAGTAAGAAAAGCAAGGAGATCATATTCCTTTAACTGGCCAAAACTGCAGTCAATATTAAAGGAAAAATCTGTATGTTTTCTTCTCTAACCAGAATGAACAAATATCTTATGCCTGTAAAACAATTTCTTCCAAAAAAATATTGCTTATGTTATAGTCAATCTTCATGTATGAAATAACAGAATGCTGAACTGTATGCTGAATAACTTATTTTCCATTTCTGAAGTCCAAAGTTTAAATCTTGGCTCATGTCCTATTTTGATTTATCTTTGCCCTTTACCCCAAAAGATTTATCTTTTTTCCTTATCTTTGTCCATCACCAAAACACAAAGTACCTTACTCTCTTGATCATAACTGCATGTTTTCTAAAGACAAAAGCACTGACCAGGTGTAGGTGTAACCCATAAATTTCACAAACAGTTTCAGAAACCTTACACAGAACCTTCTTCTCTGTATTTAGGCATGAGCCAGTGCTATAAATGTGTCACTTTCGGAAGCAGCAATTTAACTGACAAATAGATGTGGGTAGATAATTCAGTTCATGCTAGATTTGGGTAATCATCAAATCAAGAAACAGAGAAAATACCATGCAATTTAAGGACCAATTATATAGTGCAATCTGCAAACCACCTTTTACAAGAAGCATGTTGACTATTTGCCACACATACAGCTAGTTATTTAAAAATAACAATGTCTTCTCATTTCATCGAGTAACTTCTATAACTAGTGAATTTGGGCATATATTAATTTAGAAATTATGTGTCCATGTTCATATATGTAAATAAAAATCATGAATAAAAATCCAAGGATAATTTATATGCAATTTAAGATACTAAATTTTCCATGCTTTTATCTGTAAGACATTTTTGAGGGCTGTTGGACTCATTACATAAGTGGCACTGTACTGCAGGTTAATTTAATGAGATTCTTTATAGCAGTCATTTTCTTCAGAAAATACAGAAATCTTATTGCAGAACAAGTGATTAATAATTTCCCTACGTTATTTCTTCTTGGACAGTTTCTTCATACTTTACTATTTTCTGGAGCATTATTTTGTACCTGTCACCCTCAAGTCTGTAGGAGGATATTTTATATAACCTTCTGTTTGACTAAGCTTGTGTTCCTGGCACACATATGGTTACTACCACCACTTACAACTCAGCCATACATCTGAGATATAGCTCCTAAAGTGGCTTTTGAGATGAAGTGCAGTCTGCAAAGATGGCTAGAGCTTCTTTGCAGGTGCCTAAGAAATAACTGTTGCCTCATACATTAGCCAGACTGAGAAAAGATAAATTGGAATAATCAAGGGGAAAACTACTTCTCTCCTCAAAAGTCAGAGTAGGCACCTTCTGAGGAGTCAAAAGAACTCTGCTCCACTACAATTACAGTTCTGTATTTCAGTAATGAAAGCAATCACTCAACAACTCGGATGGCTGCACTTGACAATATGTCATTTTTTCAAGCTCTCATTAAGTGCTGAAATGGAAATAAATTTCTTTCCAAACAAAGCCAATATTGCCTCACAACAAAATACCTTCAACTTTAGGAGGCTAAGCTGTTACAGATCAAGATTGAAAAATCCCTTCCCTTAAAGTTGTTTTCCTCAGTCATAACATCCCAAAATTTAATTAAAAAAGCCTGCAAATATCAGGGGGGAAAAAAGAGTGATTGGATTGGAAATAGCAGCAAGCTGCAATAACCCAACAGTTTTTTATATATCTTTTTATACACATAATAGATATATGTTTTCTCAATATCATTAAATATGAGTTATGGCGAAATAACTGAATAGTTGTAAATTCCCACTTGTCTTAGCCCCCAAATTACACCACTTAGGTTTGGAAAATGGTTATTTGTTTCATAAATACAGTAGTAAAACCATCTGTAACCTCTCTGAGTTTCAGAGTTAAAAAAAAAAAAAAGAAAAAAAAAGAAAGAAAAAAAATCCCAAACCAAAACCTGTGAATGCTCATGGATTATAATCTGGTCTGCAATTTGCAAAATTATTTAAAATGCATTAAAAAGGAAAATTCTTTGGCCTTCTGACATGTTTACAAATGTAATTGTCCATAATGTATTAGTAAAAACAAAACAAAAGCCAAGAACCAGGACAGTAGATACAGAAAAAGAATGTTCATACAGTAGTTTTGTGGTACATTTACCTGTATTCCAGAAGACTTTACACTAAAATCAGTAGGTGCTATGAGCAGTAAGTGAGAGGAAGAATGAAGAAAAGTACAAGTCCAAATTAAAACAGGCAGAGTACGTACAGCTAATGTACATTCATTTCATTACTTAACACTCCATGCAAGTTTCTCATTTTGTCTTTTTAGGTTTCATATTGTGCTGGAAGCTTTTTTTTTTTTCTTTTGAAATATCCTATATGTTTCGCTCTCCACTGCATTATAGGCAATACCTTGCCTCCAATGCAAATAAACATGGAAGCTGCTTCCATGTGTCAAACCACAAAGATGGAACAGTATATAGATGCAAAGAATGAGGAACTGCAGTCATAAAACAACTTGACAATAGCTGACAGTGCAGATTTGTCCCTAATATTATTATAGATGCTTCCATTAATTTTTAAAATGTAAGTCAGGTTTAAATGATTACCAGATATAAACTCTTATTTTCCACACTTTGATACTCTCGGAGGATTATCACAGACAGAACTGTGAAACACTCTACAGAATTCAGCACCTGAAACAAGCAATTTTTGCATTTAACTAGATACTACGTAGGAGCCCCTATAGTTTTAGGGCATGAAATGCCAGACAGTGAGCAATAATTTATTTCTTTCTGACAGGTAATTAAATTGACCGTTTTTGTACAACTTCCTCCTTGGGCCTGCAACATCTTACCCTGAAGTCAAAGTGTGGTAGACATTATCTGCATTTCAGATTGTTCCACTAATTCATTTGTCAGTAAGTCAAGCAGACCCCTTCTGCTTGTGTCTGTAGTTGCGCCAGTAGAAATTGATTTATTTGCTGTTTTGTTTCATGTGAAGATTATCATCTCTTTCCAAAAATCAGAATATTGAATTTCGAGTGTAGAGATGCTGCTCCGTATTTTTTACCCTGTGGCTAAAGAAACATTTTGCCACGCATGGAAATACATACATGCAAATTTTCTCCCCAAAATGGATTCCGAAGATAATCCAGGAAACTCTGCCTGTTGTATTTTCTGTTGAGAGTCCTCAAATATTTGTTTAAAGGAAGTTGTAGAAAGATATCCCATATATTTTAAAAAGCAGTCTTGAAATGCAACCAGCCCTGTACTGAGAGTCAGTAATGGGAGAAGCATACGAGAACAGAGTTACAGTTTAGAGCCTCAGAAGAAGCACACATTTGGTACTAGAGATAACATTTCTGCTTTCATAAGGTTTGTTCTCAGCCTTAGAGTGTGCTGGAAGAGCCAGCTAGAGCAGCACACTATGCCTCCCTCATTTTATTCCACCATTCCCTCCCCTCATACATTTTTCCCATTCTGTTATGTCAGGCATACCCTCACGTGTATTTTCAGTAAGAACATTCACTGTAATTTTCCAGAGTGCCTAGCACGCAACATCTATCTTACTGAATATAAACATTGGACCACCTGGTAACAAGAGTCTATGCAGGATCTAATGGGTCACAACAACAGTTCTCTCTAATCTACTGGTGCACCTCAGCAATTGTGCAATGAATGTTCTTGTGTCTGAGGTAGCTGAACAAAAATGCTTCTTTAAAGAAAAGCTCAACGAACAGGACTTTGAGCACTGAAACAGTAATTGGATGCAAGATAATTAGATATGTTTTATTATTGAGAAACAGAGGTTAAGGACTTTGTCCATCATCACTCAAGAAAGGTATGAGCCAGGTCAGAACTCAGCTTCCACCGCCTTAACTCAAGACCATCTTCCATGCGCCGATCAGGTCTCTAGAATAAGAGCAGATTCTGACCTTGCATTACCAGATGTACTGTTATCCTTAAAATTATTATTTAATCTTTTAAAAACCTAGCAGATCAGGATGAAGAGACTAATGTAAGTTATTATACAGCACTGCGTGGCAATGAAGTATGGAGTTGCATTCTTAGGGGTCTGTTTGCCTATTATTACAGAAGGATTTTATGTGGCCACCTTCCATTAACTCTGAGGGCAGTTATGCACCTAAGTCTCCAGTGCTCACGCTAAGTAACTATAACTACATTCACTTAAATTGCAGATACCATCACTTGGCTTATGCAGGTCTAGACTTACAAGTTACTACTTCTGGTACTTGATAGGAAATGAACATGATCATGGAAGGGAAGAAAAGAAAGAAAATTAAAAGCAGTGAAGACAGTTACAGCAAGTTAAAAAAATTAAGTATTTAATAATCCCATGTAAAAGGCTGAACATTTTTCAGATCCAAAGAACTGTTGAGGCTTGTAGGATTAACACGATTGCTTGTCTAGCTAAAATGGAATGCATGTCGTCTATAACAGAAGTGCCGCTCTCAGCTATCCATTAGAACTGTATACTCCTTTGATCAGAAGCAGATTTTGAACAAGCATGCTGTCATTATTTTGCCTACACGGGGAGGGGAACCGCTTACAGAACTGCCAGGCATAATTGTCCAGTGGAATAACATTTTGAACTTTAAGGGAAGGACTGTAAAGAGCGAGGAGTAAAGAAAAAGATGGAAAGTTATGAGGGTAAAATTGCATTTACGCAGTTTAAATTTTATACATAAAGTAGGCTGCATTTAATATGATTGTGGTGAGTTAGTTAGTGGCAAGTTCATGGCCGGCAACACACATTTCAGATGAAGCAGTAATACTTGTTCTCAGAACCACAATACTTAAAAAGGGGAAGAAGCTGAGAAGTATATTAGACCAATCACTAGTTCACAGAAAAAAACAACAACATTCAATCATGAAACCTTAATAACTTGCAAATCCACAATAAGTAAAAAGAAGCCTCCATCCAGGGCATGTAGTCTAATTCATACTGAAAACACGGAAGTGGCAACTGTGGAACTTGCAGGTTTGCCTTCAGAACTGGCAGCCATCTTGCTGGAGTTATGAAAGGCAGAAAGTTATTAACTCAACTGTAACAGATACTGCAACCACCGTGCTTTTTATAGGCACAATTAAATGATGGCTACAGAAGAGGGTTATCTGCATTATTATAGCTGAATAGATAGACCCTTTTATTTGCAGCTGCAACGTTAGCTAAACTAGACCAGATTAAATACAAAATGAGACCCTACATATCCAATACAAAACTGTCTCATTCTTGTATAGATACTGTTTCTACTTTCATCTCCCTTTTTCTTACTTCCCAGTGACTTCTAAGCCAGAGTCAGTAAATATAACTTTATTGACCGGAAGATAAAATGCTTGATTCACGCAGGTCAGGTCAGCAACTCAGTAGCTGACAACAAAGGAAGAAAGCTGTCAGCAGTTTTGTCAGTGGCTTGCATTAAGTATGACAGCAGTCACATTTACTCAAGTGAGGCTCAGCCTGCAGAAATCGGCATCATTCTGCAGAGTGTCACAGGATGTGGAGAACAAGCACCTCAGCAGTTGACTGAATATGGTTTTCAATACAAGCAGCAGGTCTTGAATGGCTGGGATGCCAACGGAGGAAGCTTCCATCACTGAAGCATTCAAAATTAGGATGACCTGTATTCACACACAGTTGCAACAGTTGAATCTGTTTCATGTATTTACAGCTAACAAAAGCAAGCAACCCTATAATTAGAACAGATGGTTTGGCCAAAATTGGTGGCATATGGCTTAAAGCTCTATGTAATAATTTCTGTTAGTCATCATCACAATTTTCATCTCATAAGCTTAAAAGAAAGTCCTCATGCAAGTGCCCTTAGGACTATCAGGAAAATAAAATGTGGTTTTTGTGTGTGGTACCAAACAATGTATATAAACAAAAATCTCAGAAAAAAGTTCACATGCCTTCTGTTTTCAAAAAAAATCACTAGTAACCACATATACTCTGGTTCTTGGGGGTTGGTTTGTTTGCTTTTTCAGTCAACAATTTCCTAATAATTTCTTGCTCATAAACAGAATCAGAACTTTGTAAATAGAGACTATTCTGCTGTTTCGGGGTCTTGAAAATTTTGTCGTTTGAATTTTTTTTTAGTAATGCCTGAAACAGTGTGCAAAAGCAGAAATTCTGATCACTGCAGTTCAATTTTAATTTTAAATATTTATCTTTCTATACAGTGTTTTCTTAAGTTTTATTTATTTTGAACTTTTTCTTTATTTTTCACATTTGCTTGACATCTCAGTAGCCAACAGGAGTTAAATAATCAAGGCCCAGCAATAATGGAGCTCACATGAACTATTTTTAAACAGTTAAACTTTTTGTCAAATTTTGTTCTTAACTTACAGATGCAGACTTTCCCAAATATGCTGAAGTCACCTTCATCCATACAGCTAATTCTTGCTGTCTTGCATGCATTCTTTAATTTGTAATTCAGACTCAGCAACATTGACTATTTTCTTTATGTAAGGACACCGGGAAAATTTTGAGAAAGCTATTTAAAGATAAATTCACCTGTATAATCACTGAAATACAGCAAACAATCTAATAATTAACTTTATTTCAATAATAGCTTAATATCCAGAAGAGCCAGAGAACTTCAGACACTTTGCAAACCCACATTTGTAGCATGTTAAATAGCTTCTAAGCTTACTGGTCTGGACTGAAACTGGAAGCTTTCTGAATTAATCTCCAACATTAACTACCAAAACAATACACCAGCAATACTGATCTGGTTCATAATGTAATATTATCAAAGTAATTCTTCACAGTTGCTGGTGGGACAAAAAAAAGGCTTGAGCTCTATTTAACAGCTGTCACCTTTGCAAGTAACTGTACTTTTCTTTGGCATGCTATTTCCTTATATCCTACCTTGAAAGTAAGTACAATAACAGACATAGCAAAAAGCTACCTACAAAAAGAGCTAAAATAAGATTCAAGACTTTGGACTCCTAGATAACATCTGTGGTGTCCTAGGACAGATTTAGAGTGTGCTATGTGAAAGGGTCTAGTTGAAACAGCACATAAGAGGAAGGAAAGGGTGGGGAAGGAAAACTGACTGTCTTTGGCGCCTCAGTTCTCCCAAGGCAACAAAACTTATGCCACCATTTCCTCTGCATCCTTATACCCAGCATCCCTTTGCAGAAATTACATACCATAGGCAAAATCTGACTGACTGACTTGGTTTATGCAAGGGTTAACTGCTACATTACTGTGCGTTTCAAAACCCCCAAGGACTCTCTTTAGAGGAGGACTACATTCGCCACCTAAGCCAGACCTGAGGACTAGGCATCACCTTTGCCTAATTAATAATAATTAACTGATGCTAACTGTTCAGTTATCAGTTAAAGCACCTTTACACGCCCTCACTAGCTGCAAGACACAGCACGGCTCTCACTTGAGACTTTGGTTTCAGCCTTATCAGACAAGCTTATATCCATGGTTGCCAGCCATCAGTATGGTATGATCCAAAAGCATGCATGTACCCTTGCCATGTGCTTTGGTCACTATCTGCGAAGCTACGGCCAGTGCCCGCTTACTCCAAACAGCCATCACTTCCAAGATTCTTCCCACCTACCAACATACACTGGCCTAGCCAGCCATGCCTCAAAGCATACCATGTGTATATTTCACAGCTATTATGAAAACTTAAATATGAAACAGTACCAAAATCAGGCTTTACTAGAAAAATCAAGAATACCATTGGAATCCAACAGGTTGAGGGTCACCACTGAAAACTGCTTTAAGGTCTACTCCTTTTTGCAATGACTAGAATTTATATATGCTTGCTGTGGCCCGTGTAAATCCTGGAATTCCTTGATACTTATTTCCAGCCCTTTTCCATCATGCCTCTCTCTGCTGTTTGAAAAACTGACTAAAGAGGGGGGATCTATTTTACAGATGAGCAGTGCAACGCAGATTGCACCAGCATTACAATCACAAAAAACATGTAAGTAGCCATTAAGCTTGGGAAGAATGGTAAATGTCAATCTAGTTACAGATCAATACCTGCATACCTTCAGCAGCCCTATCAAAGCTGTCCCTGAGATGTCTCAAAGAACAGAAGATTCTGCTCTTTATATAAAGACACAGGAATAACTCCCACCTATACTACTCAGGAGAATCCTACCACCTCTGCTTCACTCAATTTTTAAAGCACTAAGGGGCTCCGGAATTTGTCAAAGACTTCAGGCACAAGATGCACCTTTTAAGACTGGGCACCATAAAGGCCATGCTTTGGGTTTTTTTGGTAGAAAAACTGTACTGTTTTATCCATGCTACAATTAGGATTGTCTAGTATAAAACCAATTCAGGTTGGTTCTACATGTTTCGTATGCATTAACACAGTAAAACTGAACATTGACACAACATATAAACATATCAGAGGCAGGAATGTCAAGGTGCTGTAGTATATATTTTGACCTCTGATTAATTCTCACAACAGTTATTCAGAAATAATAATAGCTTTCCCATCTGCATTGTGCACTTCAAAGCTACAAAAAACTGTGAATAACTTTTAAACATTTACATTGTAGTTTACCTGAGGCAGAAATTAACTGACATGGATTCATGAACCCTGGTTAAAGGTTGGGTTTTTTTTTCAGTTTTTATCATTTTTTTAAGTTAAGAACAAAGTTCACACGTGTCCTGGAAATTAGAGAGAGGAGTAATGTTAAGCAAGAAACTAGTTCAAAAGTATGTATGCAACTACGTTTCTGCCAGCTAAATTTACTACACCAATACTTAAAGATAGAAAAAAGCTTATAATTGTTGTTTATTGGATTTGCTATTGTAGAATAATACTTATATATTATTTTTAGATAAATTACCATGTATGCAGAACTACTGTAGGAACTGTTCTTCATCTTTACTTCACCTTCCAACCAGAGGCAAGAATACATAGGTTTATTCAATGCTGTAACTTGATCTTTTGTCTAAATTTGGAACTCTATGGACTTTGTTTCCCATTTAGAAAGTATCAAAACTTATATATATAAAAACATTCACCATCTAATACTGACATGTGAAGGAGATTTGGATGAAAGTCTTATATCAAGTGCCATGCAACAGTTTATGGGAGAAAGGATATAATTGAGAAGAAAGGACTATGAGAGTACTGAGGGAAGAACAAGTTTTGATTAAGAGTAACTATTTCAGAATAAACTATACATAAAACCAATATAATAGTGCAAAGTGCCTACAATATATATTACAATCATATCCTTCAGATTAGGGATATATACTTTGCTCAAGATAATTACAACAGTATTTAATAATATAAGCTTTCCACTCCTCTTAAGAGCAGCCCAAAATGCCAACTTTGAGAGCAAACAAATAAACTGTATACAATCAAAAAGGTCATTGTCCTTCCTTTTTATTTTTCATACTTTCCATAATGTATTTGGAATGGAACATATTTATTGTGATTTATGACAGGGAGATCTTCCCTTATCTCTGTCCTGCCTCTCTCTCAAATCAGGTCACCAATTACCCTGTAATGTCCAAAAGAATTCCTGAGATACATTTGCTCTCATTTAAGGAGGCATGTTTGTACTTCATGCAAAATATTCAAAGAAGCCATTTCTCCTTTTATTGAAGAAACATTAAAAATTATTTGGTTCAACCCTGGCCTTACCATTAAATGCTATGATCCCACCTCTTGGCCTCTAGGCAATTAAAAAAAAAACACGTTTGAGTACATCCAGCCAACAATTTCCACGTTAAAAAAAAGTCTAAGTTGGAGCCATGTGGTCTCAATCAGGCAGTAAAAAACTCTCTGTATTTTCTTAAATGCACAACTGCAGTATGCCCATAACGTCTCTTTTAAATCATCTTAACCAGATCTGAATCACTCTCACCACAAATGATTTGGTGGCCCTGGAATGTGCTGGGGTAGACAGAGTTGCTCTGCAATGAACATTGGGACATTTCCCACTTCCTTAGTGTTAAGAGAATAGTCTACAGCAAAAAAAAAAAATTCTTTAAAAGGTTAAAGCCAAGACAAAAAGTGACATCACAGTTCAATCATTCAAGGAAAAAATGCAACTACTGCCTAATAAATCAGTGCTGTGTGCCACAAACCACAGTGAGCCAACACAGCCAAAAAACAGCTTTTCTTGCTGAAGTAAACAGAGATACCACAAGCAGCTGGCAGAGACATGTGTAATTGTATTAACAGAGAGCCACTGAATCCATTAAGCCAGCCAGATTTGGATCAATTAAAAAAGCAGAATAACCATGATTTCAGTAACAATCTGTGTATCCCCTTACATTGCAATACAGTATTTTTTTACCATGGGCTACCACAATTTTTTGCACAGATGAGTACATATATGGTACTTTGTTAAAAGCTTATAGGCAGATCACTTAGGATCAAACAAACCCTTTGAGTATCTGCATTACCTGGATGTAAGCTGCTAGCCTTCGCCGCTTCTCCACTCGAGTGAGTAGGAACGATAGGCACAAAGCACCTTAGCTTTCTCAGCACCTATCAGGAGGAGTTCCAAAATATTACTTACATCTAAAGTTATAATAGAGGAAGGGGAATGTAATTCCTTGGGGGCTCCTAAAAGTCAAGTTTAAGCAGCAAATGAGCAAGCTTTCCTTAACTAACTGTAAGATTCTTAAACGCCACTTCCTCTTTAAAAGTTTGTCTGCAGCCTGAAAGATTTCTTTCAGTCTTAAATCACCTCAAAAACCAATTTAAACATGTGGCCAAAGTGATGTGCATTTAAAACAGGAATAGGCCAGAGCCAAGATGTTTAGATCCAGTTATTAACGTTCTCAAACTTCATGGATGTTGGATCTAGGGGTTTTGGTATAGACCCATGTCTGAACTCAACACCCATTGCCAAACCTCACAGTCAGTAGAAAATATGCTTTAACATATCAAAGCAGGAAAAACAGCATAAAGATGTCAGATATTTCCACCACATCAGTGAGAAAAAAAAGTCATTATAGCACCCATGTAAATTGTGAAACTGAAAGCAGCTGCTGAGGCAGCCTGACATGGTGCCATCAGCAGGGGGGAGCCCAACTCAGGAAAACACTATTCCATTTTTAGCTCTGAAAAAGAATCTTTGCTAGTTCTAATGTGTGATTCTAGTTCAGTGAATAACTTGCCATAAATAGAGCTAGTAACTTTTATAGAAAGAAGTGCCTCAATACATGGCAGACAAAATGTGTACTAAACATCCCCAACATCCTAATACAGTGCACACTATCCTGCTGAGGACTGTTTTGCGGTCATGCCATAGTAACAGAATTTAGTGATCGTTTTTACCAATTACCACACCAAGCAGAGTATTTTTCCAAATGAAGGGTGAAAGTCTGAATGGGAGAGCATTGGTTATGAGTTTCTGAATTACAAAAAACAAACTTACAGACCTCAAACAAAGAGTTGACTGTGCCTGCTATACTTTGCACAATCACCCATTTGCTCATTCAGCATATTTTTCACGTGACTAGATTCACCCTCACAAATCCCTGATAACCAGCAGTTAATAAGGGGGTAGGAGGAAGAGACCGCTCACCTTGTCAACACAAGATATTGGAACAACTACTTGAAGTAGCCGATGGAGCCAGAGCTAAAGGAAGGGAAAGAAAAACTTTCCTCTTTTCAAATCTATTGTCCCAGTAATGTTTTAGTTTGGTTTTGGTTTTTTTTTGATTAAAGTACATAAGTACATTCAATCACTTGGTCTTTCCCCCTTTGTCAAATTCATTACACAGTTGAACTTTTGGATTTCAAGGGTTTCTTATTTATCAGTTTATTAAGATAACCCATGTAGCAAGACATAATAGCATGCTGATAGCAGGGCTTATCAGTAGGTTTAAAACAAATGGGTCCCTACAGTGAGTTTCCTTTGACAGCTAGATGGCATTTCTGAAAGCAAACCATTTGGATTAACCTGCCGCTCTGCTGATCATTATAAAACTTTTTCTAAAGACAAAACAGGGAGATGAAAAAAAAGGTCCTTGTAACAAAGCAATCCATTCTGCTAGTAAACTTAAAAGGCAGCAGCGTAAATGCTTTTATAAAGCAAGAACATCTAAATCATTTGGCTTATTGGAAGAAAACCAAGTTTCTTTTTGTAATTCCTGTCCTCTCTGAGAGTCATTTATCCAAGCATACACTCTTTTCCACTGTACATTACCTTTCACTTGCATGTTCTAGAACAGTAGACCCTCAAAGCTTTTTCTTTTTAAAAACGGATTCACTTGGCTCCTAATGCTGGGGAGGGGAGGGTGTGTGTGTGTGCTCTGAATGAATGCCAATCATTTAAAACAAGTTTATTTTGTGTTCCTATAACCTTAACAGTCTTAGGAAGCATCTCATCCCTTTTCACTCCCCCATCCTCCTGAGCTTTAGTTCTATTCATATCATCTGTGATGGAAGATCTTTATTTCCCAGGTTCAGCTCTTGCACTTAAAACAAATGGGTTACTCTGCTAGTTAAAGTTATTCTATACTACACACAGTTCAAAACAAAATAGATTTGCAGAAAACCCAATAATGAAGCCATTTGGAAAGCTTTCTGGAATTGTACAGGTACTTAGGAATTTTGCTAAAATGCATACATTCTTATAGTGCTTTCTGGAAAGGGAGAAACATTTTACTGCTAGGCACTGTTCCGAGACCACTATAACTGAGCACACACTGTATGATTCATTCACGTACTTTTTTCCCTCCTCTATTGTAGTAAAACAGCTAAAGCATCTTATTGTTTCTTACATCTTTACACACATTTCATGCTGGCACTTACCGTTGCGGAAAAGACGAACCCCCACCCCCCACAAAGAAGCTGATAGCTGATGGTCTCTGGATCCTTTTTTTCTTGACTATTCCCGGCTCTTAGCTTTGCTGCTCTAAATTCAGCATAGTTCGCAGAAGAGCACAGAAAAAAATTAATAGACAGCCGAGTTGCCAAATTCCAGCCACTCACGATCAGCAATGAAGAAGTTCTCCCTAGTTCTGACTGATTCCAAAGAACAAAGCCTGCTGGCAATGAGGAAGCGGAGTTTAAGTCCTCTGGCTTCAGTCCAACTGTTGCTCTTGCTTTTGCTTCAGAGTACGTGAGAGTGTTTGTATGAGCTTGTAATGCATGTAAGAGATGGGGGCTGGGGAAAAAAGAGGGTGTGTGTAAGGGGAGGAATGCTAGTCATATCCAAAAATAACATGAAGGAAGTAATGTAGTGATCCGTCTCCCCTCATTCTCTCCTCTTATCGCATGTACTAAGAGTGTCTCTACCCTAAGATTCGGATCTCAAGAGTAGGTAGAGAAAGAATTCCAATGTGACTTACAGCTCATTTGATTGCACTATTAAACTGTAACTGAGGAGCTCTACACTTACAAGGACACGTCACGAAACGCATGATTTAGTAGCAACCTACTTGATAATACCGAAGCCAGAGTGCATTTCACACTGTGTGCATTTGTTCGCAAACTGGAGAGAACAAACAGAAACTACTATTTAAGTTTACTATGTGTCAGAAAAAATAGCATCACATTTGCCTTTCTAGGAGTTCTTAAATTCCAGTCCTAGGAATTTCTAGATACTGCTTAATGCTGATTTTTAAAATAGCAAATATTGCAAGTTTACAATATAAGCATACAATATAAAAATCTCTATATAGTTTAATTTCGTCCTGCTTTTTCAGAAATTTTCATAAACAAATTCCATATTCAGAGGAGTACTCTGTCAAAAAGAAAATCAACACCCACAACACAATACAAACAAGAAAACCTCACAGAACAAGAAAAATTAAGGCTTCCTTCCTGGATAATCAGAAAGCTATAATGTAACTATTGTGGCTTTTTTTGGTAAAAGGCTTTACTAATTGTGGGCTTTTTAAAATCTTAAAAATGGTCATTAATAAGGAAACAAAAAATTTAAGGAAAAAAATCATTAGTGATAGCTTCAATATTTTTTGTTACTTATTTAATTTATTGTAATAATAAAATAAGTTTATTGTACTTAATCTGGACTCTGTCAAATAAATTTGAGGCCCACTAAAACTATTTATACACCCAGCAGCAGTCTCTGTGATTAGTTAAAATTTCTGGAGAATCTTTATTGTATCCAGTAGGGCTTCAGTCTCAAGCAAGTGCCCTCAAAATACTACAAGCTAACATAATACAATTTATACTTTTATCATACTACTCTCTGTGAAGAGTAGGACTTCACAGAGTGTAGTATTAGTTTTTAAAAGGTTTAATTAAAACATGACAGTATAAAGAAAGGTCAAAGCAATTTTGGATTTCAATTCATCTCATGCAGAATAATTTAGCCCAAGATTTTGAGGTATCAGACCTGGTACTGGGTATTTCAGAAAAGCAAAACTGGTCAGTTTCCACAATTAATAGTTCTGAAATACCAGTTCTCACAACAGAAATGAAAGTGGGAAAGAGGGCAGAAAAGAGTTAGAAATTAGACTCCAGTGTGCCAGTTTCAACAATGATAGCATAAACCAGCCACCTGTTTACAGAAGGCAACGTTCCTCGGTATGGGAGACAGTGTAGATCAGACCTAGTGATTTCCTTACCCAGGGTCAATACTTTTTCTGGATCTACCTTTTTTTATCCTTTAGTAAGACTAATGGAGCTTTGGATAGCAGCTTAGGTTTTACAGAAACAATACAATACACTTCCCCACATTCCCATTACATTAAAGAAATTACAGTGCTTTTCCAAAGCTAGTAGCAAAAAGAATTGTTATGATAAATTTCAAAACTACAAATACACTCTATGTTGATGGTAAATCTCAGAAGCCTATAGAAACCATCTGGAATGAAAAGAAGTTATGATGATTTAAGTTTGCCTTCCTGCATATTCACTAGAGACTGAATTGCAATATATTGTAAGGCCATAAAAAGTTACAGTAAATTCAAGTTCTGTATCAGGACATTCACTGAGCCCTACTGTAATGTACTTTTCTGCTGGTACTTTAGTCCTTGGTAGGATTACAGAGCTTGGCTTCCTTTGCTGTCTTGAGGTTTGCCAACGCAAATTTAACCTGACAAATTTCACATGCAAGAATAGATCAAGAACAGATAAGATTACCTGAGGGCTTTTAGTCCACACCTCATCCCATCTTGAACATCAGCTGCACTGAATTTGCTGAATTGGCTAATTACAGTTCTAACTTGAAAAACATACGCTACGAGTGGACAACAATAAGCCTGCATTTAGTTTCACTTGCAACTGAGTCTCCAGAAGAAAGATGTTAGTCCAAAACTCAGTCTTGCTCCAGATATTTGAATTTGTTTTGCTATTATGGAAAAGCACAGGCCTGAAAGAATACAAATTCAGCAAAAACACAAAATTACAACATAAACACAAAAAAAGCAAGCAAACAAAAAAGTAATGGGGAGCTGTCACCTGCTTTCCTCTGTCTGAGCACTGCTGTCATAGCCAGACCCAAAACCATAATGCTGCTTTTAGCAGAATTTGAAGCCAAGACAACCAAAACCTCAAAAAAGATAGGATAAAGTACAGTTGAGTAGTTCAGTAGTTTATATTCCACAATATTTATCCATCAAATGAATAATTACTTGGATAGATACTACATTCTTGTTATTCTTTGATGTCTACACAGATGACAAAGACACATGGCACAAAAAAAATACCTGGAATTATTTGTCATTGTGTAATTAGTGAACTAAAAGATTGAATTTTTCAGAGGTCTCAGTTGTATAAACCATTACTACACTAACATTGTTGTTATTTAACTCAAATATAATGTAACCCTATTGCGCTTAGGAAAATTATGACAACTGTACATTTGCTAATTTGCAGCTGATCTGCTCCAAGTAACATGTATTTCCTGCCTACAAAAAGCTGCAAGTTTCAAACTCTGATGAACATTTATCAGAATTCAGTTTGTTTTCCAACTGTTCTCATTTCTAGTTAAGTAAGTAAGTAAAGAAAAGATATATATTATTGGTTCTTTCACTGAAAGTTCATTCTCATTACACACAGAAATGAGACACTTTGTGAGAGCAATGCTTTGACTGGTAAGATATAGCAGCCTTAAATTGGTAGGTGCTCAGACCAGATGGCTACAGTAATTTCTGAAGCATTAGATAAATGCATCAGAAATTATAAACAGCAAAAAATAATACAGATTTAAAAGATTCCTTAAGGATGATCAAAGTGCTCTGAGTAATGTCAGAGTTGACTACCAGTAGAAGCTTCTAAAAACCCATTCAGAGGTGTTATGGTAGACCCTCCTGGACTGTTTACATGAAGAAGCCTTTATATTGTTGGTTGTTTGTTTTTTTTTTCCCCTTCCCCAGAATTTATATATATATAAAATATATATCTATTATATATAATATAATATAATATAAGCCATATACTAAGAGGAAAAAATAATTTTTACTCGCTTTTTTGAGCACTTACTAGGTACAAGCTCTGGTAAACTGGGCCATTTAACAACTTCAATGTCTTGTACTGTGTACATACAAATGTGTTCCCAATATAGCCTATGTAAATTTGGCGTTCAGTGATAAAGCTCATACAGTATTTGGATGTAGGGAGGACTTGCAAGACAAGGGCTATAATCTAATAAAAGAAACAAGACTGGTGAAAAATGCAAAAAGGTAGAATACTGAGGTCAGACAGTCTGTATTTTCCTAATTCAAACATTTTCCTTTTAGTATCTACATACCTGAACTGTTCAAATGATGACCCATGCTGAGTTTATCTTTGATTAGGAAAACATTTAAAGGTTTTGTTTTTTGAAAGTGACACTTACGGTATAGTTCCAAAGTCCTCTCTGTCTCTTAGAGAAATAACATAAGTTAGTATTTAAGAGAAACAGAACTTCCCTCCACCCCATCCGAAACAAAAAAAACCTGAATAAACTTTTACAGAAAATATGATTTATATCAGAGGAAATTAAAATTTTCATAATGCTTTCCTTGCATGAAAACTTTCTTATCTGAAAGAAAAAAAAAAAAGACATAATTCTATCTTTGGGGTGTCTAGTGTTTCTATTGATAAACATTGTTGATACACTTACACATAAGCAGTAGAGATGCAAAAGAACAAGGTATTAGAAACAACCATACAGGCTGTGTATATAAAAGGATGTGTTCAGATATCTCAGAATAAGTTAATTAATGAGATCTCTTCCACACAACCCAAGGTCAGAATTAATATCATACCTAAACTGAAGTTTCAAAGAAATCACAAGCTTTTCAAAGCCAATATCCATTAAAATGAATGGTACCTACAAGCTACAGCCTCAACCAGAATGCCCTCAAGATTAGTATCTGTATTGTACTGGCAGTATGCATTCAGACAAGTTTGGTTTTCCAACTGTTTTATAGCTGCATCATAACATAAACTGATAGAAATACCTATTTGTTAGAATTACACAAATAAAAATCCTCGTCATCCGCACTTAAGCCTGAAAGTCAATCAAACCACATAAATGATACTCCAGAACACTAGAAGAATGTAGGAATCTTGTAGAGTATGCATCTCATTTGCATGCCAACAAGAATTCCCCAAAGACTGAAAAGCCCAAGAACAATCATAATAACTATTACTTTCCAAATCAGTTGCTACATCTGATTTCAATGAAAATTTGTTTACTTTTAGGGGGAGATACACGCAGGCATCCCAAGCCCAAACAAGTCAAATGACTGAAATATTTGTTCACAGAGTTAAAGAATCATCTACTTCTTTTGCTTGTTTATTGAATCCATTGTAATCTCAGGATAAGTATATAATAATCAGCCCTGAAATAGGTTCCATTTAAATTGCTGAGTGATTAAATGTAAAAGCACCTTAAAAGGATGCATGAACTAGGATAATGGTAGGGTGGAGATGAAGGGAACCAAACATTTCTAAAACTCAACTCATCCACTTCTTTAATTCATGCATTGTCCATATGATTCATACACTAGGGATATTCTGCCTGAGGCTACAGCTCATGGGAATTATTCTTCTTAATTGCCAGTGAGTCTGAGAATCTCATGCCTTCTCTGATGCATCTATTTGTCTGCAATTTTAGTTCACATTCATTCTCATGTTGAGCGAACATACAAAGCTAGAGTATGGAATCAGGTAATGATTCTCCATTGCATTCTGTCAGAAAGTAAAAACCCAAGTACTTCTTTCTGGATAGAGCACATATTCGCAGTCAGAAATTAAGATTTTCACAAATAAGTGAATGCTTTGAAAGCTATTAAAGAAAATTACCCTCCTTCTTTCATAAGAAATTATAAATCCAGTATAGGGTTAGAGAAAAGTGTCAGTTTTGGTCATAAAAAATAACAAACTGCACCTAAAAACTGTTGCAACTCTTGTAATATAATTTTCAGTGTGCATGTTCCCTAGTTCTGGCCCTATTATCTCTTTTTTATTTTCCTCCCCTTAATTTTATTTCATGCCATTATCTGCAAATATTTACTACAGAAAATCTACAAGGAATGCCACAAACAAACATAGCTCGAAGACAGCATGAAACTTCCATGGTCACATTACTAAAGAAACTGGAACCACAGGCATTTAGCAGCCTTTCTTTCCAAGCAAACAAGGCAAAAGGTTGGAACAAGTGACCAGACTCCAGTACCAATACAACCCCAGTGTTCTGAAAAAGCAGAGCACCTGCTATTAATCTTAAAACAGAGCTTCCAGCATTACCAGTACATTCTTCTCTATGCAAACTGGTGTGCAGGATCTCAGCAGATGCTGCTGCTACCATCTGACCACCAAATCCATTTTAGATAAGAAACAAGAAGTCAAAGAATAATGATAAAAGCAGCTCATAAAAAATTTTATTTCAGTTTAAACTTAGAGAAGGTGGTTTTCATAAAGTAACAAAATAATTACTAAATCCTGTACAATATATATTTTTTTCTTATTTAATTTGCAATTCTAAGAACCTGTGAAGAACACATTCTGTAAAGGAGGACTGTTTATATTAGTTCTTAGCTTAGTTTACGTATTTTTAAAATATGAACAATGCCAAAGTCCTTATGTTATGATCTAATAACTATCAGGACCTTAATAATAAAATGTAGCAGTACAACAAGATGTTTGTGGGGCCCAAACCCTTCCAACCACCACATATTTCATACACATATTCTGAAGGTGGGTTTTTTTGTTTGTCGGTTTGTTTTTAAAACCACAATGTTTTTTAAAAGTATAGTCATTGCCTTATCCCATTCTAGTTGAGCCGGTAATGAATAATTTTCTGCAGCCTCTATTAGTGAAAAGAGTATTAAATGAAGCAATGCAGCTACTGCTGCATTTCCATTTAAATATAAATATATTTTAAGATTGAAACAACAATTATTTTGCAAAAAATAGAATAAAATAAAGTGTAGCTAAGCTGGGAAGGAAAGCTCCTATTTTATCTCATGTCCTAAAGGTTCATTTCTTGAATTCTGATGAAGTTTTTAATTGACAGTAAGGCACCTGCTATCCCCTGAAATCATACATCAGTTATTAAAAAACAAGTTGCATTTTTTACAACTAAACCATACAAAACTATAAACATCCTGCCCTTCTCACCATACAAGAAATTCTTCTATTCTCAGCAAACAGCAGGTTGAGAACCAGCAACCACAAAGCTTTAAAATGGGAAGAACAACCTCCTTTTAGTGAAACACAGTGATTAGTTTAAGCCAAGTGAAATATGTTGCATTTTTTCAAGACGTGTTTACTAAGCAGTGGAAGCATTCAGCAGAGTTGATGGTTAGCCAGCAGTTATAAATTCTCATAAAGAAAGGAACTAAATTGAAGAAACAAACCCATGTAATGGGTTCTGATGTTAAATTAATCAGTACTTGAGAAGTTCTTATAGCCACGACATTTAGACTTTGTTTTGGAAAAACATCCCTATGATTCTTTGGTTTATTACCAAGAGAAAATGTAAATTGTTTGCACAAATGCTTTATGTTAGACAAAGGTAGCATTTAAGTAAGCCAAAAATTTATGTCCATCTGCAGTAACATAAACAATATGTATGTATACTTATTTAAAAAGAAGTCTTCTCTTTCTATCACTATCACTGTTTTCTCTTACAAGCGAGTTACAAACGTGGCCATGATTTTTCCTTCTCAAATTTTTGTAACATTGAATTTTGAGAGATACTATATATTAAAGAATCATCTTTTTCTGGAAGGTCAAAGTATTTTCCTGATCAATGAAACAGAAAAGAAGAAATTACACTTGGATATAGAGAGTAAGGACTAGAAAATACTTTGAAATTAATATTTGTTATAAAGGAAGTATTGTTATCAGCAGAAAATGAAATGAAAAGTATACATATATTACATATTCTTTCACTTTGGAGTCAACACAGAAATTTTTAAAAACTAAACTATGCAATGTCTCTAAGAATCATTTCCAGAAAAGATATTTTGGCACAAATGCTGAGGATTCAGTCAGGTGGGGGAAAACTTCCCAATAGATCACCTAGCAGAGACTGCTGACTGGACCATAAGGGGGTCCCAGTTCACGCATCACCTGGAATGGGCCTCCCTTGAACATCAATCAATGCTTTTTACATAGAATCAAGCTTGCTTTGGCTGTTTGGATAGCTGTGGAGTGAAGGCTGAGCTTTACCAGGCTGCCTGCTTCACCTACTTCTGGGACAAATCCCCTTTCATGATTTGAAAAAATCTTAAAAATGCTATTCAGAAGGATTAACTGTGCAGCAGTAATTCTTCAAAAGTAACTTGAGGTAAACCACATATTTCTATTCCTGAGTATGGAGGAAAATCAGTTCAGGAAATGAGCTCATAGGTACATTAAAAAATAAATAAAATAAAATAACCAGAAAAAGTCATGTTTAACACACAATGCTATTCACCTTCTAATGCATTGCTGAAACCTTGAAGGGCGGGGGGTGCGTGTATGTGAATACTGACACATGGATTCGGTAGTGTTTCCAGCCAATAGTAACCACAGCTGTACCCAAGATTTTTTTTTTTTTGCTCTCTTTAATGGAATTTTAAGATTAAGTTTTTTCTCCAGACCCTCAGATGTTTTATGTTACCAAGTACCCAGCAGATTCTGCTTATCAAAACAGTATTTTTTAAATATTTAAAATATTCAGACGTTTTGGAAAATCAGGATATTTGTTAAATATCAGGCTACTTATTAAAACATGTAACAAACAATTTAAGAAGCAATACGCAGTATTCTTGTGTGTGTTTGTTTTTAAAAATATATATATTCCAATGTACAGGCTATTTGTTGTTACCTCATGCCCCAACTTTTTTCCTTTGATTACTGATCTTCCCAGCTTTGACTGGGAGTATTAGGGAGCCTAACTGCTTCTTGCATATAACTTCCAAACCAGCTATGTTTCTTAATAGCAGATAATTTTTGCCATTTAAAAGTTATACCTAGTTTCCAATCCACTATCTCAAAGAACTGCTGATTTGCAGTTGAAGACAGACATATCTGAACAGCCCCTTCTTCAAGTGCCTATTGCCTTTCCCAAGGAATATCAGCATACAGTTAGCAGTAATTGTAACCATGTTTATGCTTATAAAGTATTACCTCTGTCCCTGAGGTACTAATGGTTGGAGATTTTTTTCTTTTCAGACCTCCCACATATGAAGTTTGTGCCCCTTTGCAAAGCTAAATTATCCCAAATTCTGGATATAGTTTTCTCTCAGGCTCACTCTGTTTGCAGTGGCGCAGAGCGCTATTTTATAAGTGTTTCCCAAAC
Organism: Himantopus leucocephalus; assembly: GCA_003993805.1. Classification (NCBI taxonomy): domain Eukaryota; kingdom Metazoa; phylum Chordata; class Aves; order Charadriiformes; family Recurvirostridae; genus Himantopus; species Himantopus leucocephalus. The sequence continues at coordinate 29,195,912 of RSEF01000004.1, read as the reverse complement.
ATTACCAGTTTAGGCCAGTTCAAGGAGTGATTTCTTACCTCTATCCAATCAACCTAATACATGCAACTTTTTAATTTTACAAGCAATAAAACTCAGGCTATTCTTCAAGGATGATTTCTTACAGATATGCACAATTTATGTTTTCTCCACCTTAGTGTGTTACAAAACTGGGTTAGACAAATCACTTTCTCTTCCCCTCAAGAGCATCAGTGTCAACCCTCAAATCTGCACCTTGCAATCCCTTCTATGCCCCCTAGCTACCAAACATTATACACCATCTTGACATCTATACTTCTACTCTGGTATGTACAAGCTGACTCAACAGGAGCTGGGCAAACAAAATAATTTTGCATAATGATTTGCACCAACAAAGAAGCCTTAAGCTCAGTAGGTATATTAAGTTTAGTTTCTTATTTTAACAGAATCTTTAAGTAGTTAGCTTTGAAATCTCTACTTATGATAAATTCTATTTGAAACCAGCCACCAGTTCAACAATTATTATGCCAGAAAGAGGCAGAAGTATTCAGCTGAAGGGCAAGCAGGACTGGAGTGTGGCCACACCAAGGAGATCACTTTCTAATGCTGTGGAGCTACATGCAGAAGGCAAGCTGTCATTAACAGTCAGGATTCTCTAAGATTATGGCTTCTACAGAAAAAGGCTGTCTAACTCCTCTGCTGCTGACACACTTCAGTACTTTTCTCGTGGTGAGCTAGCATACACGGGTGTGGTTTTTTGCCTACCAGTCCTTTGAAATCCCATGCTCTTTTAGCTGAGGCTTTTCACTTGAGTTTTGTGTTTATGTTTGGTTGTGGCAAGATGAAAGAACAACAAACAGAAATCAGTGAAACAGGAACAGTGCCACAAACAAAATCAGTGAAACAGGAACAGTGCCACATCTTTGTTACAGGTTTTACATTTTTAAGATACAAGCTTTCCTAACTTCGTTCCACGTAAAGCATATCTATGACAAAGCTGAATTTGGAAAGTTTTACACAGAAGGAAGTTTCAGGATATCTGGAAAACATTAGGTGAAATTGTAATGTAAGGTGAAATTGTCTGGGCAATTAATACATAGCGTACATCAGAGGAGCTTTTTAAACTGAAGCTTTTAAACGAGGACAGTAGTCTCTGCAATAGGCCACTTCTTATAGATCAGTCACAGACATAGCAAGGGCTAAGCAGGAGATCATTACATGGGAGAAGCTGAGATGCCGTATCTCTAGTGCATTATGCCTGAAGCACCACCCCTCCCCCTGCGTCCTCTTCCTAGGGCCCAGAGCCCTTCTTGCCTGCTCACATCTGCTCCCCGTCGAGGTGCTTCCTCACTTGGGTGGGCTTCAGTAAAGCATAGGTAATGCTGTCTACCTAAAGATTGCTCCTCAGCCCTGGTCGGTGGCAGGGAGTGAGTTACAGCACTACTGGCAGCCAGGGCAGGAAGAATGCAGGTACCCTCCTGGAGGCCACAGTCTGCTCTTTAACCGTCTATTCTACAAATACTTACTATCCTTTCAGCTTGCATTTGGAGATGAATTGCTATCAACATGTTGTCTTCCTTCAGTCCAGTATTATTTAGCAGGATAGTTGCACCCTGTGCATATGCAAAAATATCTCAGGATGGCATGAGCACTAGTAACCACTATATAAAAATAAAAGCAGAGACTTCATGCGTGTTTCAGGGTAGAACCTGAACATTTCACATCATTCTGCAATGCCAGCTCTGAGCTAATTGCATGGCAGACAGGATTTATTCTGAAAAATGGATACTCCATGCATACACTATCCAAAATGTCTTAAGCAGATATCCTGCTGCTCTCCAGTACAGTATCTGTGATCTCTGCACGCCTTCAACAGCAGCCTCACAAACGGGAAGGCAAACTGCCTAAGCAGATCTGGAAACACATTCTTAAAGTTTCACTCTTGCAACACGGCCAGCTGCTCTATAGCAGCTGATGAACAAATGGAGAAAGCATCCACAAAGCATTTGAATACTTCTTGCTCCCTTGCAGCTTCACTGTGCACAAAAGGGTTAAGCTAGGTTAAGAGGACTAATGAGTAATGCAGCTGGCAAGAAGTTCTCTTTCCCCTCTCACTCACTGAAAAGCTGGCTTTTGATTCTGCATTCAGTGAATGAACTCATGCAGCAATACCTGTTGGCAAATCGAGGCTTGCTGTATTGCTAAGATACATACAACGCTGCCAAGTCCTTGATGTCTTCACAGATCTTTGCTACCCAGATCGGTATGCCAGAGACTCAGCAGATCATCAAGACCACAAGTGCCAGGAGCAACATCCCATTGCCACATGCCAACCAGAGCTCTCAGGATACAGACAGAGCATTTGTGTTTACCAAAGTTCGTTCACAGCCTCCCCTTTGGATACGGCTGAAAATGCCAACTCCTCATTTAAAATGGCAGACGCCTTATTTTAAGCACGTAGTAAATTGACACAAAACTTATTCCTTTCCCTTCCCTTCGCTCGTGCCTACTCGTATAATAGATATGATTAATATTGATTTCTTACTACCGGTTGCAGCGATCCATGCATGTGGGGAATAAAAATAAATTTACATTTACTTGCTTTTTATATATATCTCTCTCTCTACAATTCCAAACACTGGGGCCCTTGACTTGTCGGAGGCAGAAAATATTGTTATGCTCCAGCCTTACAAAGAAATCAAAGCTTGTTAAGTAATAGTGCTCCATTTTCTATAGGCAGTTTACCTACTTTGTAAAGTACCCAAAAGCACACGTAAACTGAGCTAAGTCTGTCTGTGCCACCATGGTTCCAGCAACAGGTTCTCAGTTCCAAGGGCAGAATTTTGCAAACATTACCTGTCTTGCTTTATGGATTGTCTGTAGGACAACTTGCATAGTAACTACCTTTCAACAGACCTGTCTGTGGAAGGAAACCTGGCCATTTTAAAGAGAACTACAATCCGTCAAACATGTAGCTACAAACATGTAGCTTGCTGAACTGCATTCGCCCTTCTAGCCCTGGGAAGAAGGGATGAACCTGGCCAGATGTAGATGGTACACAGACAACCACGTTGTATTTCCTCTTAATTTACTACTTTTCAGAAGAGCAGGAAGCTGCTCAATCACAAGGAGAGTCAACTTAAAGATGCTACAAATACAAATTACCGGGGACTTGAAACTGGGAGGGGTGGCTGACACTCCAGAGGGCTGCGCTGCCA
>RSEF01000004.1:29113010-29192618 GCA_003993805.1 Himantopus leucocephalus | reverse complement strand
GGTCCCTTCCAACTCTGAAAATTCCGTGATTCCGTGAAATAATATTGTAATTTAAAAAACAAGCAGGCCAACACACACAAGTGTGAACAACGTTTTTATAAAAATTGCTACTACATACAAAAAAGCGTATTTATATTAAAATGTATGCTTTTCAACATACAACATTGGCTGAACAAAAATGATCAGACTAGCTACCTGTACTATTGAAGTACTGGACAAAAGACTATAAAGACTGAACTACTTAAAGCTAATGATATAAGCCACGTAAAGCACCCCAATTTGTACAGTCTCAATTTTGCAAGCATTATATTATCTGTGTACCAAGATATTGCAGGCCTTCCCTGTAAATATACATTCAAAACCAAAGAAACATTTCTGGTTTCCTTTCCATATTCTTCAAAACAAAAAAGAGAGAATAGAAAAACAAGAACAGATGCCAACCAATAGGTAAGACAGATAGCTCACATCCATTATTAAACTAGCATCATCAAGTCAGAGGTTCAAGAACTTGTTTTATGTTACAGCTACAATTGATGTTTGTTCTGCAAAAGGCAACTACTGAAATGGAACTGCAAAATGGGTATGTCTATAGCAAGCTCTTGGTAGCAGCTTATAGTTAATGCTGCATTCCTTTTTAAAGGGAGGACAAGACTTTTCCTTTAAATATGTGTAAACTGTGAAATTGCACATAAAATTGGAATATTTATATGGAATAAAAGTTACTGGCTTTCTGTTCACGTTGCTGATGAGGAAAAGAGCATAAAACTTCTTCTGCTGATACAGAACTTCAGCTTTTTTCTTTTGCAATCCCACTTTTTGTTATCTGAAAAAAAAAATTAGCTACAACACAGAAATGTATGTTCTGGACTGCCCACTAGAGAAAAGACCACTAGAGAAAAGCCAGGATTAATTTGGATTTAGTTTCACTTTTGAACAGCTATTTACATTCTAGACAGAGTTTGATAACATACACAAGAGCCTGATTGATTGACACAGGCCGCAGGCACACATAAAGCTATCTCCATCAGAAGTCATACTCTTCTATCAGATTTTGCACCCCTTTTGTAATATGGATTCTCATGCAAACGTTCTGAATAACCCAGCTCAACATCACTGCAAAGCATACGGTAGTACAGTTGGCACCATCCCCTAGTCAAAGAAATACAAAGATAAGCTACCCAAGTGTCAGATCCTTCTAAGTGCCTAAGTACAGGCAAACATTAGCTCAAAGCTAAGCAGGTAAACACAGAACTCCTCTTCCAAGTGACTAATTCTGAATTGTGGCTTTAGCTTCCCGAAAGCATCAGCATACAACTGAAAACAAACAGTTTGAAGTTCCAGTTATTAATATACATAAAGTAACTAAAACCTCCTTTCAATGTATGGCAACTCTCAAACAAGTAAGCAGAACACAAAATACTACATTTTGCTTTAATATTTTTCATTTTGTATCAAAAACCAATAGGTGGTGGGGTGGGGCAAGACTACAGGCATCCAAAAGTCATCAGAATTTTGCGAGAACTTTAGTGTATGGCCTGGCTATTTTCCCCACCCTACTCTTCATAGAGGGCAGATACAGAGGCGGCTGAGGTAGTGTCTGTCCTGCTGCTGAATGACAGTATGGTACGAATGTGGTACGCCTCAGGTCCTTCAATCTGGCAAAATAGTATCAACAAGTCTCTGAAAGTCAAGTCAAGTTAAATTAAAAAAGGGGTTAGGTATAAACATTGGTATGTCTACGGATATATTTCGCAGAACGTAAAATCAACACTATAAGGAGCATAAGCGAACTAGAAAAGGCTGAGAACCTTTCTGCTGAAGATATTCTTCTATAAGCATCAAAGATGAGACTTCTTACAATTGGCCAAAAGAACACAGTGTGACATTTTCCATTTAAAAAAATAAATAAATTAAAATATGCCTCACAAGTTTAGTCATGAATACAAACTAACACACACAGGGGGATATAAGTAAAAACTGAACTAAATTCAGTACACCTGCTTACAGCTTTCCTTGCTAGGAAGTGTTATCTAGTATGTGTATTTCTCATGGCAATAATAATTCTACAGATGGGATGATCATTTTCCAGTCATCACCAGAGACGAAACAGGCTGATAGCACATTAGCTAGAAGGACATTCACATGAAATGTGACATACATAATGACTTTTTTTTCCTAATACAAAGTGCTGGAACCTGCATATATTAATTAGTATGTTGAAAATTCAGTACAAGTTTCATTTTAACATGTGGACTAAACACCAATAGTTTCCTTTAGCATCCTTGAAGTACTCCTTGAAATGGGTGCTCTTATGCTTAGAAATAAGTAGCAATTTGGGGCTTGCTAATGTTAATATACAATCAACCAAGGATGTCACTGTTGAGAAAGACATAGATAACAAATTATTTGGCACTAAATCAGAATGCTACGTAAGTGTTCTCACACCATAAATGCTAACTCCACAGCAAGTTGATTTGTCTCTGATGTAAACTTCTTCATCAGTATTAATTTTTATCAGTGTAAGACACGTGCTTCACTAATTCACAGAATGTACAAGTCAGTTTATTCCTGCAGTACCTTGCTGTAGCCTGTGAGATGCTTCAGTGAAATATCAGATACAACCCCATAACAGAAAGGTTGGGTCAGAGACAAGGTCGTGTATCCTATTCTATGATCACAAGATTTGCTTAGCTAAGCTTTGCAATATTAATTGTATTTATTGATGTATTTTACCTCAAAAGTTCAAAAAAAGAGACCATTCTAAAAACTGAATAGTATTTGCCCTCCCTGGCTGCAGTGATTTGGGTGTGCAACATGGAGTTGGTGGTAAAGTTCAGGGTTTTTTTTCTTTACTGTAAGAGCATGCTTGCAGAAGGAAGTGCATCAAATTAACACCTTTTTGCGACTTTCCATTTGTTCTTGAGAGGAAATTTCAGTATGTTTTTCTCAGCTGTGCATGCTTAAATGCTTCCCTCATAATTTTTAGGTAGGTGGGTAGGAAATTAGTATAACAAAACTCAGTGCAAAACCTTACAGAAGATGAAATAGCATTTATAATTATCTCCAGGTAATTTGATTTTACTTACTCACTCATTCCCTTGTAGATTTCATCCACTGTCAATTTTAACACATGCTGTCACACCCGTGTATTTACAAGCACCAAGACGTGTTCAGTGGTCAGGCCAAGACCACTTGTATGCAACATGGAAAACAAGGGATGCTTGCTATCAAGTCCTTGTGTTTTCTCTAGGTTTCCTTGGTTAGCAATAATGACAGATTTTTATATTCTTTAAGAGTTCACAGTTGTTATGGGAAGTCTTTTACTATAAGATTTCTTCCTCTCTGGCTAACAGAAAAAGAAATAGCATATACTACGACTTTGTTCCCACCCTTCTGTTATCAGAATGCATATGGTCCTACTCAAGTGCAGTCATTTTGGTTTTATAGAAGCAACGCAATCTTTTATTTGTTCGCCTGGGAATGATGTTCTTTGCTATCATTTCAGGCCATTCTTTTAACACTTATTCTTCTGTTGATTACACACACATTTCTATTCATGCTTCATTCATAGCTGTTCATTATGAGTCTCTACAAGGGCTTTTTCCACAGCTGATAATTACACTTTCCTACCACCTCTTACCCCTTGAGAAGACCCCAGTCCTATACTGCATAGACCTTCGTTTATTGGATTGGTAAAAAACAAAAACAAAACCTGCTTTCAAAATCCTATTGGTATGGTTACTGCTGACTGATAGTTTCCCAACCAGTCTGTTTTGAAAACAGTTCCAGGCTACATTACTGGGGCAGGACCAGGAATATAACAGCCATTCAATCTGACAAACAATTTACTGTACTATAAAAGTACTCACCAGACAAAACTACACATATATCCATACCAAGAAGCATCCAGTTTACTATTAACACATAGTGCCAAAGTAACTAACTCCTGGTTGATACCCACTTAAGTCAACACTATCCCTTACTCCCTGTACTTCCATAGAACCCGAAACGGCCTTTCTTCCTTGATGGCTCTCTGAGCTTTAAACGTTCCCTCAGGCCCAGCTATGCTGTGGGACTTCCAATTCACAATGGAAAAAAGAGGGATGTATTTATGGAGTGCCTATTATTACTTTGAAAAAGCTAACTAGGAAATAGATAATTCTCACATATTCAGTAGAGATAACAGATGTTGGTCTTAAAAATATCACACACACACACAAAAGGCCCCATAGCCTCCTTCCAGCTGAGGCCTTAGGCCCCTCTTGGGTCATGGACTTCATCCTATAAAGTGGACGCTAAGAAGTCTGTTGCTCTCCCTTGAACAGAAACAAAATAAAAACAACTGGTTCCTAATTCCAATTGGGAATAAAATGAATTTAAAATAGTGAAAATTTTCACAACATGCAATGCCACATAATAGCTAATATTCAGCTGGATTTCAGACTATTTTATAAGTTTACTTGTACTTCTCCCCACGGGAAGGCTTCTGTTTGCTTGTTTCTAAATTTGAGGCAAGAAAAACCTAGATGACAGTATTAAAGAGTGATATTTGGATGCTTCTAGCCAACAAAAGCACGAAGACTGTATTTCAGCTCTTCCCAATGAACGTAGGCCCTTCTAGGAATAAGATCAATGGAGCTCACCAGCACCTGCTACTACTGTTATTTCTGGATATCCCCTCTAAGTAATAACAGCTATCTGCCAATTCTCTTTAAAGCTCAAACACTGCTTCCCCCGTATTTTCAAATATAGCAGTGCGATATGTGTTCAACACATCAAAATGACCACAGCACCAAAAGACAAGTTTACTTCAAGTATGCTGAGTTTATTCACTACTATTTGGCTAAATTAGTTTATAAGATTGCAAACATTTAATCTGAGGTGTTATCGTGTGTAATATGAATAGTTTTAATCAGAAAGTAAAAAAAAAAAAAACATTAAAAAACAAAGACCTAATAACTCACTATCGAATTTTTCTTTTGTACATCTTCTCCAAGAGTGAAGTTCTTAGTAGTTTCTACTGAGCCTAGGAGAGATGTTAATTTATAATAGATAACTACCCATTTATAAGCTGAATCAACCCTCCATTTTAATGATGCAGTCCTTCAAGCCCTATTTATTCCTTTAGATCTTAAAAAAAGGCAAACGAGAATGTTTTCATTAAAAAAAGGGGAAAGGCTGTAGGTAGAAGTGTTCAGGTATGCAATGGCACTTGCCTTTTTTGGTTTCAATGGCAGTGGAGCTTTCTGTAGCTATGAAAAGATAATGGTTCATAACAAGTCAATAATCTTAAGTTCCTAATACATCCAAATACAGAGGTAAACAATGAATAACTTAAAAGAAATACCATGGAAGTTTGTTATAAAGATCCTTAATCTAGGAACATTCCATGATCAAATTCCTTTCTTCTTCTGTAACATCAAGGCTTAATAAAAACAGAAGTTTGTCTACCTTTTAATCTCATTTTATCACTCTGCTGGTATGCTAATCTGTCATCAAGATGTGGAAATCAGAGGCTACAAATGTTAATTAAAATGACACAATTCAGTTTGGATCCAAAGGAAGCCATGAAGTTCAGGGCTTGAATTTCTGTAAGTGTTCTATGGAAAGGTCAAGATCAAACATGTATAAATGCAATATACAATGATATCATTTTTGTGTAGCCATAGTGAAGTGGTGGAGAATTACCGCTGGAAGATGACACACATTTCATATGAAAGGAAGCATTTAATATCATGCTTGTACATAGACTAAATCTGTTTTGTCACTTGATGTGAGCTATTTCAAACATTCACCTTACAGGGACCATATTTATGCAATTCTGGTACAAATAACCTGCAGCATGATGACCCTCACAGGGCTAGTCCTGGAAATAGTATGAAAGAACAAAGTGCTCCGTGACCAGTTCTTTTACTCTACCTGCAAGGAAGCTTACTGACTCATTTTCTACATACTCTTAATTTTCCTTGTCTTTAAATACTCTTTTTGCCCATTTGTCTCCACATAGCCAAGATCATTATGGGGAAACTTACGAAAGAGAATTAGTCTCTAATAACTGAATTGTCATAAATAGCAAGCATACATGTTAGAACTTAAATACCCTAAATTTTATGCCACTTTTGGATTCTCTAAAAGCATCCAAAAATGCTTCAATCTATATAACTCCTCTTATGTAGCCCATGTAATAATGTTGGCAAGTCCTGAAACAAAAGGGTTTCTGTACAAGGTAAACATAAATTCACTTTAAATTCAGGATTAGAACCAACTAAGGCAAAAACCCCAAAGCAAACAAAGATGAAACTTAAGGGAAGTATTCATTTGAGGTAAGAAGAGATTCAATGTGTATATTCCTATACTTAAAAACATTTAAGTCCTTCTGAAAAATCTGTTTAATATTCTTTGTCAGCAGGACAGCATGGGTATTAGAATTTTAGGTTTTTGGATCCCATCCAATTTTAAATATAACTTTGCAGCTCACCTTTAAGGCCCAGGTGCAGAAACCATTATATCACTGACCTTTCTGGTCTTCAGATGAAGTTGGCAGATAAAATTTTAAATGACCTACTGAGATCATTATGAAATCTGCATGATCAGCAGGAATCAGAACAAGAACATACTCTATATACAGTGCAGCAGTTTATGGCATATTAAATGATTTTCTATCAACAATTCGTATAAGTAATAATTCCTGTATGAACACTGCACATTTAAACAACTGTTCTTTCTGACTTCAAGATAGTAGATCTGATAAAATATACCTCCACAATATTGTTTCATAGTCTACAACTTTTGAAAAGATGGTCCTACTGGTTTTAATCTATATATGACAAGTAGCATCTTTTGTTTCATGACTTTAAAGTCAGACAGCTACACCAAATGCTAAAAAAATTAAACTTTAAGTAGCTCTTCAGATTCAAAAGAGCTCTGCTTAGAATTTGAGTTTAGTGTAGGAAGAACATCAAACACCTGATATTTTTGGACATTTGTTGCTACTGTTGACACATATACTGTCATCTCACCTATCTCTAAGTCAGAAACACTATCTTTAAAACATAAGATGACCCCATTCCCAAAAGCAAGATGAAATGAAAAGGTAGTATTTTCCCTATTGGCCTCAAAGCTCTCTCTCTCTTTTCTTTGCATTGCTATAGAAGAATTTTCATGTAATATTTATGATTAATGAGCAGGTAAAGCCTAGATTCCTTAATATATATGCAAAAATTATAAGATATTATTATTATATTCACTAGTGGAATATACACATATTACAACATTTACTCAAAATATATTATACCGAGTTTAAATTGAAATAAGAGGGAAGTGTCCACAGTAGGAATTGTATTTACATAGAAAACACCATTAAACAATTAAGACACCTATAAAAAAACCCCATGTTTAACGTTCCAAATACTTTCTGACTTACTTTTTAATGGTTCATCTCTTTGGATGCTCTTATTCAATAATAAGAAGTAGATTCTATATTAAGAAGATGTAAAAGGAAAACTAGCGATGTAATATTTCACAATTTATTATTCTATCAAGAGTGAAGTAAAGACATTTTAGCAACAAAATGAAGAATTAAAAGAGGTGTTATTAGGCAACAGATGTTAAAAGGTTATAAACAAGGGTAGTGGAGAGTTTTGGGGTTTTTTCTCGTCACTGCCTGTTTATGAACAATAAAAGGCAGCTGAGTGCAGTTCCACTAAGAGTCCCGAAAGACAGTGAGGACTTTAAATAAAATGCTAAATACTGCACACATGAATTCTTACTGAACTTACGAATCAGTTAGCATAATTAAGAGCACAATTTTTTGTAAATAGGTGTAAGTCATTAATAACAGAAAATTAAAAATGCTTCCTACCTAAATTCTTCATGAAGCAAGCCTCAGCATTTTGTAATACTTTCCTGTCATAAAAGTGCCAAGTATTTACAATTTGCAGATGAGATCATGCTCTAAAAACGTTCACGTCAGTGAAATGGGGAGGGGGTTGTCAGGAGGAGGAATTGCAGTACGGCGCTATTGGTGTGAGCAAAGCTGCCCCAATGTGCCCTGCCTCTCATCGGCCACTCCAGACCACTGGAACAATATTTGCTGGTTGCTATGTAGACAGAATTCATTGCCAATTCATCCCATTAACAAGACTGAACCTGGTTCTGGTTGATAAGAATGGTTATTGTTTGAATAGAATGTTCTGATAAAAGACTCCCCACAGGTAAAACTGATAGTTTTTATGTGCTTGAAGAATGTCAAACTCATGCCTTGTAACCCCTTATTTAACAGAAATTTTTATTTTATTTATCATCTTTGTTAGTCTTGCTTTTCGTCAGATTTGGAACAGTGATTCCTCATGTTTTTCAAAAGGCACAAAGAATTTGTTGAGTATTTTAATCATTTCAACCCACAGGTTAAATAATCATTCTTAAATAGTTTTACAATTTATGGCTTGGGTTTTTCTAAAGTCAGCTGGAGCAGCTGTATGTCTGACAAGCTGACTTTATGCATCTCATGAATAATGATTGAGGGGTCTGAGCTGTCAATGTTATATGTGGAAAGAAAAGATATTACATACAAGCCTAGCACGTTAAAAAGCATTGCAAAGAAGTTAAGCACTCACATGTTAGGAAATGCTAAACAGCGAACACCTATTCTTGAGAGAATTCACTGAGCAGATAATGGTGTTTGGGAGAAGAATTGATGGGACCAATTGTTACCACGTTTCACCATTTGCTAATGCTGCAGGAAGGACAAGAGTAAAGATCTGAGAGCCTGAAAAGGACCCTTCTCCTCCATTTGTCCTCATCTTGATATATCCATGCCCATTCCTGTCCCATCTCTTCCATAACTTGCCTTCACCAAAATACTTTTTTACTACACAATGCCTACCTACTTTTAAGACAATTATTAATATCTTACGGCCTTTTTTATTTCCTTCTACATGAATGCTTCATAAGCAGCATCTTTGCAGAATTAACACTGTGAGATAAAAGGTGTTACCATTGCTTTGCAAATGGGATTGCAAACTACACTTTGAAATATTTAGGAGCTGTTTTTCAGAGAATATATAATGTTGTATGTATTTTAAGTAGCATTTCTATTACTTTCAGTTGTAGCTGAAAATGCTGACTTCAGTACCTTGAATGACATGCTTAATTTTTAGTATTCATTCAATATTATGTTTTCCAGTTTCAGCAAAAATAAGAATCCTACAAAAATCCTTTCTTGATCGTACCCCTTATCTCATGAATAAAATGGGGTGGTGGGAGGGAAACGTGATTACATAAACAGTATGCTACAGTATGTAATTAAGTGCAACTTTGTTTTCTTCATTTTGAGTCCTTGACTTTATAACTTCAATAATTCTTTATAATTGAAAGTATTTTTACATTTCCTAGAACAAGCCAACAAGGCAAGTTCTATCATACAGCATCACAGAAAGGTACGGAATTGCATCAGAACCTTTTAAGTCTATCATGAGAACTTATGACTTTACTAAACATCCAGCAAGAGAGTTGAACACTGTTGTCCTCACCCATCCTGGTCCCATCCCTTCTACATCTATAGTTTTTTGTCTAGGCAGCCCTAATACATATTCTTCAGATTTCTTACCACAGTCCCTGACCTCCCATTTAGTTTTCTTTGTGTTTTACATCCTTCCATCTATCCCTACTGGATCGCAGTTCCAGCCTCCTTATTCAGGCACTGTGTCCTTCCCTCGTCCCCCAGTTCTCAAGGGCTTTCATTTGATAGGGTCCCAGTTTGTTCACAGCTCCCAGTAGGGGCCTCTTTGGCCAATCAGTGCTGATCCTAAGTGCACCCTACACTCCTGATCAAAGACTCTCTTCACGCTCTCTTGGTTTCTTTAGCCTATTGGAGAGCATAGAAGTCCGCCAGCCTGCAAAGGCTTTAAGCTGCTTGGACTGTGTTTTAGGGATGAACATAGCCAGTGCAAACATAATCTTTGCTTTAGGGCAAAATTCCTCAATCATGGAACTACATATAAACCCAGGAAGAACTACAGGCTGCAACTTGACCACCTCTGGGTGGATTTTCATAGGAGTGGTAAAAGGCACATCTCTAGCACAAAGGTTGCCCTGTATCAAATTTCAAAATATGCCCTAAAGAACTGGCAGGATAATACATATATTACTGGGCAGCATTTTCTTTTAATTCAGGCAAACTAAACACCTAATTTTCTGCTCATTCCTCTCTTAAAAAGAAAAGAGATAGAAATCCCACACCCTTAGCTGTCACAAAATCCTTCCCAGAAGCTTTTAATTGGTTGGGACTTTTGAAGTTAAGGGATAACGCAGCCGTAGTCAGCAGGACTTCAAAGGATAGAAACAATTAAGGGAGGTGTTCATGCCCCCAAAGAAATAATTTATGATATTATGTCATTACAGTATCTGGCATCATGAATCAGAATGCATGCAGAACTAACGTGACCGATGCTGATTCTCCCATGCTATCCAAAGTAGAATTTCTGCATGGGACTGGCAGAAAGAAGGAATCCCCCAGTGACACCTTCTGTTGCAACATCCATCCTACTTCAGTGAGAGATGGGATCAGACTAACTTTATGGAAGACAATGGTTGTCTGAGTCTTAATTCTCCCCACCCCACTGGATCCTACTGGTGCCTTTTTAAGTTACATGAATATTGCAATTGTTGAATCATTCACTTAGACAAGAAGTATCACTATCACAATTCATATGATTAATGTAATATAGGTAGTGACATTTTTAAAGCATTATAAACGGAAGTGCACTTTCTGAAATAGAAGTTATTTAGTAGTTAATAACATATTGTGATCACTTTGCCACCATAAATACAACAGTGGTCAACAATTTGCAATTGTCTTGAGCTAAAACACATTTCACTGTTCAAATTTCAGCAGCATACCTTTTTCTGCGCAATAAATAACAGTTATTTTAGAGGTCTGTAAGTAACCAAATTCCTTTGAAGGTTGAAGGGATCTGAAGTCCCTTCAACCATCTAGAGCCTTCCCCTTCCTTGCTGCACCCCCAGTGCCATATATATGCATACAACAGTCTCCCCAAAGACACTTAAAAATTGAACAAGCTCACTTGGTATGACAAACAGGAGAAGCAGAAGATAATTGCAGGACCTATCATTGCACTTTTCAGGATTTATTACTGACATTGACTGTGCCAAGAGTCAGTTCTGTTAAGTGAAATACAGCAAACGTTATTTTAGTGTTTGGCTTTATGGTGACACATTTGTACTATAGAGTCTTGAATAGCATATGCTGTTCTCCAGTATTTATTCCAGTATATTATTGTTCAATAGTAATAAAGGTCCACCCTAAAACAACGGTATTCTGTAGTTTTTCCCCTCTCCCCATCCAATTAAAACATATTTTAAATAAATACAGAAAAAGAGTTAGACTGCAGACTGCTTTTCAAACAAGAAGTCTTCTCTAAGGTGACAATCTAATTCTAGAAAGCAGTGTGAAATGAAGCTAGTGTCTCTAAAAATACATTACTTTTCAAGTTACTCGATACCTTCACTCTCCCAGAGAAAATTTCCTGCTCTGGCTGATGGCCAAAGAGATTACATAGTAAGAGGCTATATCCTTTTGCCTTTCATTATCTAGGCTATATTTCATACTATTACAGTGTAATCAAAATACTTCCTTTCTAGCCAATATTTGGCCCTAACACAGGTCAACATTTTTTCCATTGGTGTTTTTAAGTAGCTACTCCGAAAAAAAAAATCATTGAATCTCAGCATTTCTTCATTTTGCCTTCATGCTGTGATAAAAATCAAAAGTATTCTGTTAGATCTATGATGACTACCCTCAAAGGGTTCTCAGGCTATAAGGTTTCATGACGCATAAAATTAGAAAAGTGAAAGGGGTTCAAATATGAGGTGAAAGGATAGTTTTATTTTTCTCAGCCCAAAATAGACATACCAGAAGACCCATTTATAGAAATAATATAATCACATACAAATAAAACTCATTCAGATACATTTTATAAACTTGCAACAATTATTTGCCATTTGTTTTTCTCACTTCAAGTTCCTCTCCCGATTCCTGTGAAAAAGCAACAAAAAAGCACAGTTCTGTTTTCAAAACAAGCTAAGAGAATGCCTACAGGACTTGCTGGCCTTACTGAAGTTACATGGTGTATGTGTAATTTGTCTTCCTGGAGGAAATGTGTTTTTTGGTCATCACGTAGCCAATAGAGGGGTTTGCATGAGAGCTATGGTGTGTTGTGAAACCACAGCAGACTATAATCTTTTCAGCCTTTCTATATATTCAGGACCTTGGGTTTAAGTGAAGTCTTTAGTACAAGTGCTTGCATTATGGGCAGTACTAAAACAGTGATCCCTTCCCTGCCCCCCTCCCACCCCCCCCAAAAAAAAACAACCCAAAACCCAACTAATAACATTAAGACTAATTTAAAACTTTCCCAGAGCTGTTATGTAGAAAGACTGCATCTGTCAGAAATGAATCTCCCTGCAGCCTAAATGGTCAATCTGAAAGACCCTGGCATTCCGTTCTTCAGTGAGCACTGATTTAATTGATCTTATAGCTGAAGCTATCCTGCTTCAGCTTATGCAAGGAAGTTTAATTTTAGAAGAATACCAGATGCCTGCAATATTTTAGAAGCCTCAGCAGTTCTCCTCCTCCCTTTCCCTTTTGCCCACAATAAAAGGTCTTTTGGGGAGTCAAGATGAAATATGCCAGATTGAACATTTGATACTGTGTGTTTAGACAGCTCTGTTCATTTTGACTTTTATTTTTTTTAAAAAACACAGTAGCTCTCTAAACTGCCTCATAAGACTTCAAATAGATGACAGTCTAATTTGCAGTTATTCATACATTTTGTTTTGCAGGCATAATGCCTCAAATAATATTGGTGATACACTAAGTACAATGTGAAACCTATGTCCACTGCAATAAACGTGAGGAATGACTAATTAAAGACTTTACAAAAACATCTAGTCTTACAACTGAAAAAATAGAATCTTTTCAAAATTTAGCAAAATATGCCCAAGTATGTCAAGCACTATTCCTATATTTTAATTACCAGCGTGTATGTTCCAGTAATCTTCAATACATCATACAATTTGTCCCCACTGTTGTTTTTTTAAATTTTTATTAAAGTAAGGAAGAGCAAATAACAGTTCTTTATGGTACCACGAGTGAAATTCCCTTAGAGTGGGTCATGTGCCTTCTTCTAGAGAATATTATGCTAACACTCGATTCACTGCAGAAGGAAGAAACCAACAAAGAAACTCCACATTTTAAATAGCCTACTGTCACTCCTAAACAAAGGTGTAAATAATTATATTATATCAAATATTACATCTGTATTAACTTGCCACTGAAATCCCTTCTAGTTCAGATACAGGTGTTAAGAATTATCATTACACTTTTCAAGACTTGAATGAAAAGTTCAATGCCAGGTGCATCTCTAAGATGGAAACATAACACATGGAACAGGTAATGGCATAGTGTTAAAGAAAACCCCAGCCCCCACACTCCAGTATCTTTGAGATTTAATTTCAAATATTCAGAGTTTTTGATGCTTCCATTCTTAATACCCACTTGAATATTTTAATCTTTACTGACTTTTAATTGTCATGGATTTAGTCACTGGTTTTTGATGAACAATGAGGAAAAAAGCCTTTTGTTCAAAGAATCTTATCTTAGGTACCTCCTACGTGACCAACAATTTTGAGGGAGATTATATAACTAACTAGATGGTTTCAATTTTGAGTACAGGGAAAAATACATACAAAATAGGTTTTGCACTGTTCAATAAGTATAAATGAGCAAACAAGAAAACAGATCCAATATAATATGTCAGGCACAAATAAAATGATAAGTATGAAGCTATTCCCTGTGCATTGTTCATCAAACAATACACAAGAAGGAATTAAAAGGTTGAAAACTCAATTAGCAATAAAAAGAGTTATTCTAAAGAACAACAGAACAGCAATTTGATGAAAGATTTAAAATATTTCATGTACTAAGAACTTCAAATTGAGCGCAGACGTGTTCTACTTGTGGGAAGACAAGAAAAATCAGCATCACTCTATGGAAGTGGAGTACAGCCTAATTTAGACACAACTAAATGTACTAGCTCAGCTGAGGCAGTTAAGGAAAAAAACAAAAAAAAAAAGAAAAGACAGCAAGAGGCTAAAGAAGAGTTACAACTAGTCAAAACTCCTAACTGTGTTCTAGTGGAATAAGAATAACCATCTTGGTAAGATACCTGGCAACACACTAGGGAACCTTCCTGGTCTAACTGACACACTGAGGAACCTTCCTGGTCTAACTGACACTTCTACAGCTGAGTTTCCACAGCCTGCTTCAATCTCCAAGTTGTATTTGAAAACCAGACCAAATCTGAGGAAACATAAAATCCCTATAATTAGATTCTGGATGTTATGCCTGAGTGGGACTATCTTATACTGTGAAAGAAAAAACTTCATGAATACCTAAAGGCAAAAGTAGGGAGACCTGAAGACTCTTGGCAGACAGATGTAAAGTCACTTGATTTCTCAGAGATACTTGCCCTTCTAAGAAAAGAAATTGCTGTTTCTTGAAATACAGGTTTTAAGAAAGTGAAAAGGGGATAGGCAGAGATAGCGGTGTTAAACGTTCTTACACACACACACAAAGAGGTATCACTTGATTTTTTTGAGTAAGTTACTGAAGTTGATTTCTAAAGCAGAATTCCCCATGAGTAATATAGACAAAAAGTATAGAATAAAACACTAGGGACTTCATCTGCTCTGTTGTATGCGATGGTCATCACATCTTCCTTAGTGTTCTACGTGTAGTTTAATTAGTAGAAATAAGTAAAGGACATTTCCGTTGAAAGAAAATATGTAAGCGCATGGTTGACATGAAAGGCAGTCAGATTGTGGTATTTTCTAAATCTGCTCCTGGGAAGGTCTGCACCTCAGTTTCATCACTTACGAGCAGGAGATAAGAATAAGATTTTTGTCTACAGCAGTGGGAGTCCTTAAAGAGATGTCAAAACCAGATTGAACCAGCAAAAAACCAAATATCCAGTAAGGGCAGAGCCTAAGGCCTCTCGCTAGCATTCCTAAGTAGTGGCTGTTTCTTCAGTTCTTTCATTTCACCCATAAATAGCATGTTTGCATGTCTGCAGTTTTCTTGTGCTGCCAATTCACAGAATGCCTTAGGCATATATGGGAAGATCCATGCAGAGGGTCGGTGGTTCCTCATGTCTCCCACTGTCAGACATTTGCATTCCAAGAATCTTTATTAGGTGTGTCAAGAGAGCCTTTCTAAAGAGTCAAAAGTTGCTTATTTCACCCCTGACATTCCTTATCTAAGGAAGCTATTGCAGTACTCTTCATAGAGAAACACAGATAAGCTGCCAAAAGTGCAGCTACAGTGTTGCCAGCTACCACAATGCAAATTGCAGTAAATATTAAAAGCAGACATTTCACTTTGAATTGAGGTAAGTTAGATACATTATTCTCATCTACATACCTTAGGAATAGCCCTGCACTTCTTAAGGCAGCAAAATGCAACCAGACTATTTCCAGAATAATGTTTTTTGCTTCCAGCTTGTCTCTCTAACACTCTTGCTGGCTGCAAAAGCAATCTTAATAGAACACCATGTAAACTGGGTGTAAATAGAACTTAAATTTAAGTAAGGACTTCTTTATCTAGACTACTTTGCTTTTGTTTGCCCCATGCTTCTTTTAGGTGTATAAACCCTATTACAACACTGAATCAGGTTCTAGGTTGTAATAATCCCCGCTGCAAGTTTTAAGATTATATCTTTAAAAAAAAAAAAAGTGTTTAGGCCAACTGAGATTACTGCAACTGCTAGTTTCATTGCTGGTGCAGAATAAGGGGAATTGGCAAGGTGCTGTACAAATCAGAGTCAAGAACAGATTTGCCAGGCAACGTGTTCCAGTTTGAAAACAGACTTCACTGAAGTTCATGGGAGATTCATACCATGTACTACAAAAATTATCTGAACATGGGCTCTTCCTGAAAAATATAGAGCTGAATTCTGTTTTCACAAAGATTAAAATTATCTTCCTTTCACTTGAAAATGGAGAGACAGTAGTCTAGATTGAATAACTTGCTTTAGGAGAAAAATTAATCTTTTAGATTAAAAGAACTTCAGTTCTTCAAGATATTCAAGAAAAAGAAGGGAATCAAAGAATACAAAGAAGCTTTTCGGCAAGTGTGCTTTTTGTAGATTGTTCCTATTTCTTAGTGCGTGATGACCTGTGATTTTGGATATTCTTTCTATAACAAATATTAATCCACTGTTAGACAATGCTCATTTTACATCAGCAATATAAAAATACATAACTAGAAATAATATCCCTCATCAACCCAACTTTCACACTCCCTTTTCCACAAATAGTGAGAAATAGATACTTTTCCAAAGGTTACCTGAAATACCAAATTAGAGCTTTTTACAGAATTAAGTAAAGGGGAGGAAGGAACCAAAGGACTGCAAAACAACCACACATTTGTACAACAAAAACAGATAGTAAGCTGGACTTAAGTAGCAAATTTCCAAGCTCCTGAAGAAGCCTATTTGTTGAAGTCAAAATTTTCATTTGCACCTTACACCCCATAGAATTGTTCTGAATTCTGAATTAAGCATGAAGAACTCCATGCAAATTCTTTCTAAACTGAGAGGTTATTACAATATGCACTGTTTCACTTTCTGAAGGGTCTAAAGTTTTAAATTTGCATATAATACACTACAATGCTCTTTCCAGAAGCAGGAAAGTTATGGATAGCATTACATATATTCAATCTAGAGACATTTGTTGGGACAACAATGTCCACTTTCATGTCAACATTTAACTCCTTTCCTGCTCCCTATTTAGAAAGCAGTATTTCAGTTACAGGTGAGCAAGTTAATCTTTGAGAATGCCACAACATGAGAAAAGTGAATAGTTGCCATACTATGAGTAAACAATAGTGCAGCAAACCAGGATCATCCTTGGGATCAACATGACATAGAGGTACATGCCACATTTTTGTTGCAGTTCAAGCTAGCTAGACATCACATAATGTGGCAGCCTTAAAATACATAATATCAAGGAAAATATCCACACCTATAACAAAGGCTGCATACAAAAACCTGTAATGTCTTTTAGTCAAACTGCACTACACTAAAATCAGCAGAGCAGACGATATGGTTAATTGAAGCAATAATTAATGAATTCAATCTGTGTTTAAAATGCAAAGTATTGAAGTGCAGTGCAACCTCGTGCTGAAGGCCGACATAATAGAGCCATCTTTCAAATAGGCAGGAGGCAGAGTAAGACAGTCTGCTTTGAATCGTGATGGCTGCATTCAGTTAAAGGTTACCTAAAGGTTACCTATCCAACACCATCCATCTAGGGAAACTTTACTATTGCATCTTCCTTCTCAATCCAAAGCATGTAATTTCTATCCTTATGTCATACACCTAAAGAACAATCCTTCTGAGGACAGAAGTGGTGAAGGAACATAATATAGTGGGCCTGCTATAACTATTAAACTAGGGAAGGCCTTCATTGAAAGCCAGTCTCTGCATCAGTTTATATGGAAACTTGCTGTGGGTCTTACGCCAGTCCTGGGGTCTGGAGTGACGTTGGCTGTAATATCACACTACAAAAGGTTACATGCATCCAATTTTGAGGTTGCCAGTTGCCTGGATTACAGCAACAGTGGCATTTCCTCCATCCAACAAGAAATTAGGATAATGTCATTTAGGGTGTGTTTTAGTTAGTTGTGTTTTTTGTTTTTTGTTTTTTTTTAAATGTGGGGGCTTTAGTCAGTGATATAGAAATCCTCTGAGAACAAAGACAGATTCTAGGCTGAAACTCTGAATCACCAGTCTCTGAATTTGCAGACAGAAGCACATTCTAGAATTGCAATGCCTGGCACCTGTAACAATTCCCCAGTTAACTGTGGATCACCGTCTCCACCTACTTCCTTTATAGGTAAAGTCCCCCCAAATTACCTCCCATGGGTTTTGCGGAAAACAGGCTTTTATAGATTCCTTCTGGCCATATGGCAAGCCTGAAGAAGCCTAGATAGAATCAACTCTCCTTCTGTCCCAACCCTCCCTAATTAAACTTGAAAGCTCTCACCAACAGCAATGCTATTTTGAAAAAGAGGCAGAAAACATAGAGTAACATTTACCTTCGTAAGGCTACAAGTGTTTTCCCTTATTCTTCACTGTACAAGAGACTCACTGTGCCAACATCTCAAGCAAATCATAAATTGAGAGTTAAGTTGTCCATCTCTATTTTCCTAAGGGACAAAGGATTGAAGTCCTTAGATCCAGTCAATATTGATATTAATTAGTAATAAATACTGTAACATAAAAATACTCTCTGCAGTATATAGGAAAGACACATTTGAAAAATTAAGTTCAGCATTCTACTTTTGATTATGTTATACTGCTTCTTCACTATGATTCAAGCTCTCCCTAAATTAACATTTGCAGAAGAACTTCTAGCAGCAGTGATTCACAAGCATTCTTGGGGAAACTATCCAATACAGAGAAAATAAGTATTTTCACCTCCGAGTTTTTTCCTTTGCAAATTTGTTTCACCAATGACTGGTTAAGTATAATTATAGCTTGGGAGGCAAAAAAAATCCATATTTAATTAAGAAAGCTGTTAAAGTGCAGAAACAGGAACTGAGAGAATTTCCTCTTTTTTTAAATCAGTTTGGAATATTATACCAATCTTCAACTATGTTATATTACACATAGTATTGAAATTAGATTTCTCACCTTTGTGCATGAGAGATCTCAAAGACTGTGAGAATTAAGTTTTCCATGGATTAGTCATTCAGAATTAAGGCAGACCCTTAAAAAAAAAGTTCTCTTTCCCCACTTTTTATTAATAACTTCAATTCTGCATGTGAACTTTCCTGGAGGATTTTTTTTTGCCTTTTTAAAAACAATAATACACTCACTAACTTTTGTTTATCTGCTTGAGGCACGTATCAGTTGATCACTGCAGGTTTTAAAAGGGTTTGGTTTACACTGCTGGTAAACAGGCTACTTGATAAATAGCTATGTCAGTTATCTTAATGTAAGTCTTTACGGTTTAAAAAGTAGAAAATTCTGAGTGAAGGGATCAGACTGGAACTAAGAATGTGTTTTGCCAGTAAGTATTTAACAGAAGAAGCTGATTTTATATACCAAGGATAGGAAAAAATGAAAAGCAATGTAAGCTTGTACCTTACATTGCATTCGTTAATTATCTACATACTTTCCTGTTATTTTCTGAACTAATTGGTTCAGCAAGTATTTACATTCAGAACTAGAAGAGAAACACGTTTCCAGGAAGAAGGGAGCAAATCAGAGAAAGTTTTGATGAACTTCACATTCTACTAAG
The DNA here is from genome assembly GCA_003993805.1 of Himantopus leucocephalus. Taxonomy (NCBI): domain Eukaryota; kingdom Metazoa; phylum Chordata; class Aves; order Charadriiformes; family Recurvirostridae; genus Himantopus; species Himantopus leucocephalus. Next base: position 29,173,235 of record RSEF01000004.1, on the reverse strand, counting down.
TGGGACATCTGATACTGGAATAAGAGTTCTAAGCTAGCACACTTTTTAATCAGCCTATACTGGACAGTAACAGAAATTCACCCTCAAACACTTTAAAATTCATAAAAATTAATGTAAATCATTCAAACTATGCATATTGCATTACTTCTTTTTATCCAGAACTATGCTTTAGCTGAAAATAAGCATGTCAATTCACTTATGCATTATCTTTGTTTAAATTACTTGGGGTTTTTTTAGGGAATAAGGTGGAAACTAAGTCAGTTCACATTGGGGTTTTTTTAGGGAATAAGGTGGAAACTAAGTCAGTTCACATTCAAGCTTTAACTATGGATAATTGTCATTAAGAAATCCATGTTTCCACCTCATTTTTGGGCTTAAGTCTGATATTACAGTATCTCTGTGCCCACTCATGGCCTTCGCAGTCCAACACAGGCATGTAGAATATCTAAGTGTAGCAATGAGGAAGCAATTCAACCTTAAAAAACAAAGAACAAACAAAAAAACTTCCTTCTGTACATCACAGGATGATTGTTTGTCTTAGACACTGAAACCATTTATTTACCTGACTGATAACACAGTATCTATTTTTGCCATGTTCTCTAACTTGACAATGAATAGGAACAAATGCCCACATACAAAAGAAAGAACAAGAATTTATTGATTTTGCAGATATTTGAGAGAATGACATTGCATTGTAACTGGCCCCATTTTGGTTAAGTGAAGGTACCTGTTAAACTAATCAACAGAGAATTTATATTTTTGTTGAACTGAATTGCACTTTGCTATCTTATTCTCAGGAGGAAATTATGTGAGTATTGCACTCAGCACCCTTGCAAAAGTTTATTTGAATACAGCTTGTTTACCTGCATGAAGTAGTGTGCTTCGACTCCTAGGTTTTTAGGATGTGGTGGGTTTTTTTTTTTTCCTGCCTCTTAAAAGCAAAGCTTTCATAACAGACAGGTACACACTTGACCAAAGAGACATACCTTTCCCTTCAGAAGCGGCTATCTGGAAAGCATATACAAGGATAATAAGTTCTGACGCTGTACCTGGCCTCTAATTATCAGTGTATTAATATTTTATCCATGTTACTAACATGTCACAGGGAAGAAAAGACAGTGGAAGACTGAAATGCCAAGGACGCTAGATTGTGGCCAAATGTTAGAGAGTCTTCTATGAAGCTTGTTGTCAACTTGCAATTGTCAAGACTAGTCTATAGGAATAGGAGGCCCTCTGTTCATGTTACTTAGTTAAATACATGCCTCAGCTACTCACAGGGCAAATATTTAAGTGGTCTTCCCATAAGCAATGATTTATTGTTGGACCATGTGTTATCTCAGTGGCCACATTTTCTGTGATATTAAAAGAATTCATAGTTAGCTATGGGTACCTGTCAGTTGTACCATAAATGAGGGGTGGATTCTATTTGTCTAATCTTTATCCCTTGTCCACCTGAAAAGCACATCTTATCAAATAAGAGGACATAAACAGCTTGTATAATACGTGAACAACTTTTGTCTATAAAGCAGTGAAATGCTAAGATAAAGGCACTGCATAAGTGCAAAATCTTAATTATTTTTATAACATTAATGCATGCATGTACTGTAAGTACACATTATTAATAAGACGGAACAATGAATCACTTTGATTTGAAGCAGCATGTTAGTGTTAGACTAAAAGAAACACGTCTTCATAACAGACTTGTTGCAGAAGATTTTAGTCCTCTACTTGCTTTGACCTGCAGGTAGCTGGAAAAAAAAAACAACCCCACAACAGTGTTTTAAGAGTGATTCTACCTGTTAATTACCTCCAACCCCCAAGCATTTTAATTTATTACCCTTTCCCACAGGAAGTCTGACCTATTCGAGTTCACACTACTCCTAATCTTGAGTTGTGTACTCATCTATACTGAGTAGTATCACACTAACTATAGCGTATTACTTAAGGAAAATAATGTTCTTGGAGTCTGGTCTACAATAAGTACTTTGACATGTAGTACTTCAGTACATCAGATAAGATACTTCTATACCAGCGTTTTCCCCTTCTGCAACCTAAAGGTATCTTTGAATATACATGTGAAATTATCTAGTTGAATTATTCCTCCTGATTTATTTCATAAAATAGCATCTCTTCTTTACCCAGATTACCTAGGTGTATATTTAAGAAGTCTGCTCATTTCCTGATTTACAGAAACATGTCATATGGATACTGATTAAAGTTTTCAATACTTAAGCAAGTCCCTTACCATTTCAGTTGTTTGCAATTTTTTACTATTCTTACTGATCGATTCTGCTTTCGTGAGTTGCCTCAGACAAGGCAACTGATAGCAACAGAGCACCAACTACATCCATTTCTTACATTAATATATGTAAAACATTTCTAGAAGACAAAAGCTGAAAAACATTTAAGTGGCTAAGGCAACAACACCTCAGTGAACATTTATTCTGTGCAAAGCTAGACTTCCAAATTCTGTTCATTTTGCTATCTCCTCACTCCATAACTAGATTATTTTTCAATATCCAAAAGCATTAAAAAAAAAGAAAATATCTTTTAATCTTCACTTCTTTTCTAAAGCACATGGAATGTGAGAACTCATGACAACATAAAATGTTTTGTGAATAAGCAACATGGCGAGAAACCATTATAATGCCTTGGATATAAACAAAATAGCTGTTCTGCATATAGTGCACGTGCAGAGGTTTCATAAAGAAACAGGCTTCTTTCATCATTATGTCCCTTGAACATGTCTCCCACATACCCTAAAAGATTACCCAGAATTTCCACTTATTTCTTTCTTTCTATGAGCCTCACTGTTCAGAGTGATGATTTTCACTGAAGGGAAGATTTTCAGAGGGTTCACAGAACTAATAGGCCTATTTGCTGCTGTTCTTGCACCAACCACCTCAAAATGAGAGCACAATTGTACAAGGTATAAAAACAAAGCACTGCTAATTCCTTAATGTTCCTGCTCTCTTTACATCTCTGTGCTCAGGGAAGGAAATACAGACACTATGGGAAGGACTTACTCTCTTATTTTCATGTGTGACAGAGTAGGCACGCAAGGGAATTTCTTTTACTCCTTCCTTTAGCTCTGCATGGGTTTAAAGGGCAAGCCCATCCCATGGCTGCCTAGATGATCCACGTTTATAGTCCACTTAACGGAGCTATATCAAACTGTAGCACTTGTTAGAAAGAACAGGCTTTCCAGATCAGTTCTAGAACTAATAAAATAAGCTCAATATTTACTGCTGTTTAACAATGTTTCTTCTATGTTTGGTCTATTATAAGCTTCTAGTCCACGGCCTTCTCTACCTCCCACAAAGTCCTGTCAGTTCTAATTGCATGAGCCGAGGTCTAACATTTTCAGTCATCAGCTATGAATGTTTGCAGAGAAGTCCTATTTGTTCATTTTCATCATCTAGATCTCTAAAGTTAGCTTTCATATTGTCAAGAATGCATTTACAGAGCATATTTCAGACATGACAAAGTTTTTTATTAGGAAAGAATTTTAAAGCATCAAGTTTCAAAGTGATAATTGTATTTACTTAATTCATATTTATAAAGCAACATATTGCATCTTACAAAGGTATGTCCTGTTTAAGTAACGTTATTAAACTGCTGTAATTACCCTTAAGAAACTTAAACAATCCAAGATGTGGTATTGCCCTTAGGCAAATGAGCAAACATGTCAAAGAATATTAAGCATAATATTTTAAATAGGATTTGGAATAGCGCTGCATACCTGTAGAACACTGATAAGTAATGATGCCAAATTACTGACTCCAAACACTTCTCTCTATGAAAAGACTCACTACACTGTTTCCTGCAAATTCCAGTATAAATAAAGTAGTCCACTTCTAAAACATGAGGGTTCATTCCCACCTCTGTTCTACTTAGCATCTAGATTTAGTTTTAATTTTCACAGATCGGTACTTTCAATTAGTCCATGACAAGCAGATTGCTAATGTATTTCCTCACTGTCAGGCTTCTTGGCTGTTGATGCTGTGCACAACACTGGAAAGGCCCAGAGACAATATATAAGATTTACACAAATAAATGCTGAAACATGAAGTAAAAGCAGCCCCTTGGAATACTGCCTCTGGCCCTGTTTCAGCACCAGTTTTGTTGGAAATCTGTATTTTAAAAGTACTTCAATTAAGCTTAGTTTTTAAACCAAAAATGCGTAATATAGACAAAGCTAGTGTAGTGAAAGAGCTTTCTGAAGACATGTGGTGCCTTGTTATTTTAGAGTTCATCCAAGTCTCATTCAATTCCTATGTAAATAAAAGGCACAAGTTCTTTATACATATTTTTTTCATTATGCAGATAGCATAATCTTATTTTAGAAGAGCAATTTTTATTAATTTACTTTTAAGTTTTTCATATTAGCTGTCAAGCATAGAATCAGTTTAAAATATACTTTGATACAATTTTTATCTAATCTTTGAGTCTTTTTATAAATACTAGTTAATACGTTATTTATTTACAGAGCATTAGCAAGGAACTTTAGATCTGCATTCTTTCACTGAAAGGCAGACAGAGCAGAAGAAAAGAATAAAGAAGTCAACCGAGATGCTTTTAAACTTTTAGTAATGTAATCAGAAATACACCAAGACAGAGACATTGGCATTCACAGATAGACAGAGAAAAATAAAGTAACTGAGCTGGAATTCTCTTCCTAATTCCAATTTGAAAGAGCACTCCTAGTTTCAACAACTATCCCATTGTTTTTACAATTGCCTCTTATAACATACATCTTCATGCACCTAACAGGCTTTATTCTTCTTATTTTCAGGATGGAAAACCAAAAAGAAAGTATGCAATTTTCTAAAACAAAAACTAAAAAAAGATATTTCAGCTAAACTTACAGCTCTGAAGAGAGCCTGGAGATCCACAGAGCCTGTATAACCAAGATGAGGAAATGCATACATCATGTAGTCAAAACTATTCTACAGAGACAAGAAATAAATGAAATGTAAGAATAACCCCAGTGTCCAGGATTTACAGATCCTCCTTGAGGCTTTTACAAGAAACAAACAAGCAAACAGTCCATGTCCTTCCCCCTCCCCCCCACCCCCAACAGCAGCCCCCCACCAACCACACCCGCACATTCTTGATTTTAGATTTTTGAATGTTCATTTTGTAACATCAATGGATTTCTCAGCCTAAGTTCTCTAGCAATCTGTTTATTTTATAAGACTTTCATAAGTTATACTGTTATCACAATCTGAACTTTGTAAAGATCATTTCACCTTGGAAAGAGCCTGGATCTCCAGGTACCCATTTTAAATATTCTATGATTTTAGCCAATAAAGCAAGACAAAATACCTCATACAAATAGAACATTTGGTTATCGTATACTACAAGAGTCTCCTAAATACTGTCCTTAAGAAGCTCGATGACAAATCATAAAGAATCCTCTTTCCAACATCCCTGTGGTTCTAAGGTAAACAAAGTATTACTTACGAGTTAAGAAAACTGATGTGCTACTAGCATTTCTCAGACATTCCATACTATTTTTTAAAGCAGATGGGTACATGATCTAAATAGGCCTTAACTCCACTGTATGTTTTCCTCCAGATGCAGAAAAACCTGACAGTGTGGACTTTCATTGCCACAAAATGAATGGAGAATGGAAAAGATAATATGTGAAAGATGCATGTTGTCTACCTAAAACATGCAGGCCCCAAATTACTACAGGCAGTCACTGCAATAGCTTACCCATTTGCGCTAGGTATAAATCCTCGCTTCCCCAATAAAGCTCACTAGTCCAGAGCACTGTTCTAAGACAAACAGAATAAAGAAGCAGTTTCATAAGTCACTGAGGTGACTTTCAACATTACATTGCAGATGTAATGACAGGCCTTATCTAAAATTAGCGAAAACAAACGAACAAACAAGAGACATAAGAATGGCATAGCATCGTCCAGTAAACCGAGAGTATAAAAGGAAATAAATGAGAAGGGAAGAAGGGCTAAAAGAATAACAGGGTCAAGACTACAAATAGCTATTATTTTGACTTGTAAATGAAGGAGAAAAAAGGCAAAAGGAAGAAGAGACTATTGATATAAGGAGAAGTAAAAATATTCTTGTGACAGAATAACATTTAGGATGTTGACATAGTGTTTTCAGATCTATAGATGTTATATCTTAATTTGAATGCAAATAAAGTACTAAGTGACAACACATTACTGCTAAGCAGATTTCTCCAATGAATGTATTACCACATTACAACATTTTTCTATTTACACTCAGCAATATTACACACGCTGTTTCTACTTTCGGATGATCTTGCTCCATACACAGAAAAACATCCAGATCTGCAAAGATAACATTTTTGACCCAAGGAACTCTTTAGGTACAAGAATCTTCCTCCATTCTTAACAAGTACTCTCTCTTTGCAGAAGACTAGTAAGAAGACAGATTAGTGGGATTCTGCTCTGAAATGATTAGTAGAAGGCTATTGTAAATTCCTGTATAAAAGTATGTTTATTGGGCAAAATAGTTTCATAAAGAAAGCCAGTGAGACTGTGGGGAGAATGTAAGAAAAATGTTTATATTTGGGAGCAATTGAACAACTAACTCCATAAACTATCTCCCTCAGGAAGTAAATTCAAAATATTCTGGAAACACTTCTTGTTTACAAAAGGTTGCATAATAAAAAAGAACTACCATTTCTTGTCACACTGTTCTAAACAGTAATAAACCATTATAACAACATTATGAATTAATGGAATAGAAACTATTATATAAGTTAGGGAAGTGTTTTAGATCAATACTTACTGTAAAATACTGCATTTTGTAATAAGCTAAAGTAAAACCACCACAAATACACAAAATAAACAGAAAATCCAGTAGACCAACAGACCAAAGGAAAAAGTGAAACGTGCTTAAAGTTTGTTAAAATACCTTGTATAGGAATTGAGTTAAAATGAAAAATGTTACTTCATCCTAAAACTATCAATACCTGAATAAAAGCTATTAGACACCTACTGAAGCAAACAGGCCTCTGATAAAGGTGTAAGGTCACTAGAGCATCTAGAGAAAGACATGAGGAGATGGGTGTGTTAAAAGAAAAAAAGAAAAAAAAAAAGGAGAGGAACCTGCTATAGTTACAGTATTAGTAATGATTTTTGACAAATTTAAATGACAATTCTTAATAATAAAAATTACAAACATTCAGAAATAAACCATTTCTATTGTCAATACTATCTCTGGAACAAAGTAGTACTTCAGTTTCTGCAACAGAATTGTTGCCTATTTCTCAAAAACTAGTGAGCTTCATTTTAAAACAATGTGAGAATCACATTAAACCTCAATAAAATATTTTATTTATACATGCTAATCCTTTTAATCTTTTATAAAGTATTTCTGCAACCATTATAGCTACTGTAAGGCTTATAGTCTGTTGTTAAGACACATTAAGCATCTCATTGTTCAGAAGCAAGTTTAGTTCTTGGGCCCTTCCTTAATCTTCAGCTAGCAAATGAGAATGGAATTAACAAATACTTTAAACAAGTTCATCATAAAATAGCTTCGCTAAAGTCTCCATCTTGAACAACGTAAGTATGTACTTAAGCTTATGAAAGTATTTGAAAAGCAGGACCTGAACCACCTAGTTCTAAACTGTAACCTGAATAGTTAAGCTTTTACAAATGAAAAAGTAAGAGTTCTGAAGATAACTATTAAAGCGCTTCTACAAAAGAGTGAGGAACACACCCAAGAAACAGATTTTTTTGAGCTAAAGATACCTAGGATTGTCAAATATGTCCCATTAACACACACAAATAGCTACTCATACCTCATAAAAAATAAGTAGTATTAAAGCCTTACCATTATAGAACTAGAAGAACACCTGACTCTCCCACCAAGGCACTAGCATTTCATTACAACTACAAAATTAACACAATGAAACTTTAAGAAACAAAATTAAATGCTACCCCTAAACCAGTTTTCCTACCTGAAATCAAGCCTAGCAAAGAAGCAGAAAGCACATTATGACACCCTCAACCTTCCCAAGACTTAAAAATCTACCAACTGTTTTCTATGTAGTTCAGTCACTATTATCCTGTACACCTGGATTTCCACCCAGCTGTGTAGATTTGTGTTAAGCATTACTTAATCTGACACCCAATGCTCTTTGCAGCTGTGCCTGATAGTTGCCTACAGTACAGACAGAGTTTATTGCATGTTCTAAGACTTCAAAGCTTTTAAAAGCCATAAAACCAGGTAAGTTTTGTGAAGTTATAGAAATCAAGGTAGTTTGGGTTTTATTATAAATTTAAGTGTTACACTTTGCATTTGTTTCTATATTTTCTAAGGACAGTTCTGGATTACATGCAAGTAATGTTTTTAGGTGGGGATTTTGGGTACTTGCTGCAGTCTTGCTACAATTTAGATAAACAACACTTAGGAGAAGAAAAGGGTTACAGTGAGAGCAAATAGCAAAGCAAAAGCAAAGAAGCCCTGATCTTGCCATGTTGTATGTAGACAGTGCGTAAGTGAATTTTTTTTCCTTTTTTCTTTGGTCAATTTGCTGTTGAAGAAGGAAGAGAACATACTTTGCACAAAACATTTCAACACCTATTGTGCTACCGAATCTGGGTGAATATCTGTAAATAATTTAATCATAGCTTACAGCTCAGGGCAGACCTCAGAAATAATTAAATATTCAGGTAGTGAGGCAAATGCTGAAGATCTCTAAGTCACTCTCAGCAGTGATTTGCTTTAGTTAGCTTGGTGCTTACTTGGGTATTTTAGTACTGCACTGCTGATGCACTTTGAAGGAGAGCTACTGACTGATACAATGGTTTTGAGAGTAATATAGAAAATTTCTGTTTCAACTTATATTTTATGTGCTTTAGACCTTCTTTAGAAGACAGATATCCTAGAACTTCTCAAACTACTCAGTACTTTGCTAGGTCTTAGGTTGGAATCTGGGTTGTTCAACAAAGTTAAAATTGTTTTGACCAGTGAGAAAATCTTTGTTTTTTAGATATCTAATTTTCTGCTAGTAGAACTAGTAAGCTGGGCATTGAATTTTGAGGAAATGCAGTGGTTCTTGAAATTTAACTGATTATTTTCTTTTGGGATTCAACCCTAGACATTCTTGTTATAAGTCCTTCTGTCAAAGTTTATTTATTTTACTCTTGTAGAACAAAGCTACTTTGGTCAAGTTTTGTCACTCCAACCATAACACTTACAGTTTTTACTTTCTGTATGATACAGCTATGAACATTCAAGTAACTTAAAATTTAAGAGGCCTTCCTAGTCACATAACCTTCAAATATATAACTTGTCCTTACACTACATTTGATGGTTTCTTTGCTTATAATAAGATTCTGTAACCTTTTTTTCCTTAGCCTTATAGAAGGGTAGCAGGTTAAGGCAGGATTCTAGCCCAGCTTTGGATAAGTTGAGGACTTTGGATAGTTTAGCTCCAGAAAAAGCTATAAAAAGGGAAGAAAGCCAGTTTTAAAGATTATTGGGATCCAGAATAAAATGTGATGCATAGAAAACCAATAACATACTGAAAGGTCAGAAATACCTAAGTAGTTTCTTTTGAAGGCCTTTTGCTCTGCTGTAGATTACTTAGATGAACTCATGGCCACCAGTGCTTGATGCTGCCTAAACATCAGCTGTGCTCATTACTAGGCTGGAAAACTTCTTGGGTCCTGGGAAAAAAAACTATTTCATCAGTGCTTTTCTTCTGACCATTAAATTATTGTTATTTTATCATGACTTTAGGAACTATAGCTTCTGGTTATTTTCTTCCCAGCTGAGATAAAAAATGAAAATCCCAGTTGTGCTCTACTTTTATCACACTTACCACACAGAGTTCCAAAAATATTATTTGCAGTGGCTGTGTTATTGAAACTGGCTTTTCTGGGAAAAATCAAAACAACTGATGCCTGGTTTCTGCAGATCTTATTGCTATGTGCAAATGTAGACCATGGTAATCCTGGCTCATACCCCTACGTGCATCTCCTGTTCAGCAAGTTTTGCATGTGCTAAGTGGCTTGCTCTTATGCCTCACAGACCAGGTAACTGTTCAGCTTGTTCTATAGCTCTTCTTTTGGCAATAACATTAATATCCATTTTTACCTTCTACCTATTCAGCAGTCTTCACAAAATGTTTAATATTTTTTACACCTTTTTCCCTCTGGCTAGTTTCTTCAGAAAACAGTAGGTATTTAAATCTTCCCGATTCTTATATGATTATGCTCCAAAGATTTTTTCAAAGGTATTACAAATTGGAAATTCAGTCTAATGAAACAGTTGTCTAAATACAGTGCTTTAGAAAACTAGATTATTTTTATTACCTAAATACAAGAGAATGGTCAACTACTATTGTATCATTGGTGGTTTGCTTTTTTTTTTAAAAAAAAAACCCAACTATATAAATGTCATATTTACAGAAATATTCCTGAAAGTGGCATAAACAGCAAGCATTCTTCACTTGCTCTGCAATACATCAGTGGTTTTTAATAGGCTTGTCTTTTGCCACTGCACCATATTAACTATTTACTGTATATTCGGGATATACCATAAAATTCTCTTTGAGCTCCAGAAAGAGGGAAAGTGTTGTGCATAGGTGATATTATGTAACTGTTTAGAAGTTCCCGGTAATGTTGTTATAGTCTAGAATCCACTATGAAATTTTCTGCATGATTTCTTATAAAGGAAAGAACCCCCTCCTTTCCCCAAGATTCAGAGATAGGACTTTGGAGCCTCACCCAAACAGCACGCAAGTATTTGCCATGTCCTTAACACCGTTAGCACAGTCTCTTAACCACTGAATGTGCCTGGGCTTCTATTCTATGGGCTCCTCAATAGCGCTCAGCAGCTAAAGGGCTCCGTACTTCCCCCTTGTGCGGCTCGCCCCTCAGAAGGAATCCAGCCTGCGAGAGCCCTGCCCGTGCTGTGTGCGAGTGACCTCTTCAGCCACGGCAGCGTCATTACAGAAAGGTCATGGTGCAAAACTGTATTGACTTCCAAAACGAATAGTTTTTGCGGTATAGCTGCCTTATTTTTCTTCTCTTGAAGATCCACAACGAAGTGGAGACTAAAGGGGAAACGTATTTTTAGTGGGAACTTCGGAAAAGTAATTTTTTGTTAGTAAGTAATGTTTTCTTTATTCACAAATTTGTGTGCTGTTGCCAGATGGAGAATTATTAATAATTATTAAATAAAACAAATTCGAGGGTGGACCATGAAAGTGTATTAAACTGACTGTCAAGGAGCTTTGCAAGAGACTGAGAAGTTGGCATGAAGCATGTTTGCTGCGATTCAGCAATGGTTGAATCTGCAGGCTAACATAGCACAATTATGGATTTCAAAATGGGAAGTAAACCAAAAGTTCCAAATTAATTGATGTTGATGAGATTACTTAGAAGTACACTTGATTTTAAAATCCTCTACTATTTTGTCAGCAGTGTTTCTCATAACTCATTCTGCTCAGTGACTAAGATTTGCCTTCTCATTTAATGATTCTGCAAGCGTTAAGATTCAGAAAAGCAGTTTACATTAAAATTTAAAGAACATAATGCATTTTTCTATATTTCTTGTAAACATCTTGATATTAGCTGCCTCTGAAATGAATACAACAGTGATGTAAAAGACCTAAGCAAAAAAAAAAAGCTCCATAGCTTGTACACAGCTTCCTAGTTCAGTTGATTTTTATGCACAGTTCTGGAGTCATATCACTGAACTAGACTGATGTTCTGCCTGATAAAATAAGAGCAACAAGATACTGAAGCATTACAACAGCACATCTTTGCTATTAAAACACTGCAATCTCATTGCTGCTGTCAAACTCATCTAAACTGTCTATGGTGTATTTCATAAAATAAATTGACAACTTCTAATTGGTTCTGAACAGAACTGTACTTGTACCAATGGCAGGAAATACAGCATGTGAGTCTGATGGCACCAGTGATGGGTTTTTGCTGTGTTATGAAAGTAAATGCCTGTTGACCCTGGGTTCTGTGTGGCGGACATTTAGCAATTCTGTTTTTAGAGATCCTCCATGCCATGTGCTGCCTATTCTAAGATAATTTTCATCCCACAAAATATGTTTTGTAACTCAATAGGACTGAAATATGTGTTAAAGCGTAACAGACTGGTGGTGGTAAAAACATTCAAGCCAACAGAAACACTGTTTCATTCTGGTAAAACAGTATTGTCTATAGATTTGAAGCTCAGTATCTTAATAGTCTTATTAATGACTTGATAACTAGTACCCTATAAAAAAAAACTTTGTTTCTTTTGCTTTCTTAGCAAGAAACTGCAAGAAAGTTTGCTGTTCAAGTTATGTAAGTACGGATGTTTTCAAAATTCAAATACTAGGAAAATTAAGTTCCTTTGAGGCAATTCATATCATGGTGAGTTCCCACCTGTAAGACAGTTTAGGTTTCTTTCTTCTAGTCGCATTACCTGTGGATATGAGTTGGCAGAGCAACTCTTTCGCCGTGTGCCATCCATTGGCACAGAGATGGGAGAATGGGTGGGATTCGCTTCACCTATTATAACAAGCTCATAATGAAGTGTTTAGCCTGAAGTATTTGCCTTAAGTTCTTGTCAATGTAGCAAACAGGTAAGTGACTTTTGGTAGATGTGCTTCTCTCTAGTGACTGCAGGTGGAGTCTAGGGTGACTTGGTCAGGTTAAATAGCTAACCTATAGATGGGTAAAATTAGGTGAAAAGGTCTTTAGTATTAACTAATAGTAATTATTTTTTTCCTTAAGGGTGGTCCCTCTGTCTGTTGCTACTATTCTATTTTACAACTCAAAAGTATCAGTAGCAGTGTGTTAGCTGTCATATTACCTAACCTGACAACAACAAAAGCATTACTAGAAGTTAACAGCTTTGTGTTGCCCCTGATGTCCACATCAGTACCACTGGCAGGCTGCAATATCTTATTGAGGGGGAAGGAAGGATCTAAGAAGAAACCCAAGAAGGAGGATTCACTGGCTGTCACAACTGTGTGACTTGTACAAGTCTCCTTTCCTGCTTCATGGAAGTCTGAAGGAGAATGAACAACTTGAAGGCTTTTGCATCCATAAATGTGATTCTCATTCTTTTTTCCCAGCAAATATGAAAAAAAATAAAACACCAAACAACTGTTAATGACATGACTGTCATATTGCTTGATGGGCACTGCAATTTAGGCATTACAACTATATTTTTGGTGTAAGATTCCTGACCTGTTGGCAATCTCTCTCTCTCTCTGGAGATATTTTCTACAAAGTAACTTTTCACCTTGGAATGAAAGCACACCTAGCTATAACATGACATTTAAAAACTGTACTTTTTAAAATCTTGTTGATAAAGATCTAAAATCTTCAAACTGACAGCTATGTTTATTCACTCTGCAAACCTGTACCAAAAGGTAGAGATTTTAAAAATATGTGAAAGACTGATTTCAAAGGAAAAGTTCAATTATGGTACGTAAGAAGACGCTGTTCAGTGATGGATAGGAATTTCTAAGCTTGCATAGCCACAAGGCCTATCCATGTGACTTTACAAGAAATCAGGGTAACAATGCAAAATATTAGTAGTTTCAAAGTGTTGAAAGACTTCACAGCAAAATATACGAGGAAATTTAAAGCACAACAAGTGTTACAAGTGATTGCTACATTCCTTTAAGGAAATTTTTAGAACTTTAAAATAATTATGTAGACTTCAGATGTAACTAAAGAACCTTACAGGAAGTTCTGAACCGGGAACTACAAATTCTATCCTGTCCAAACAGGACCTTTTGGACAAAATATTCCTTTGAGAATATCAATATGCTCAGTTGACTTTAAACCAAAATAGATCATGAGGAACTATTAAACTAGAGGTATAATCTACCTCTGTGTGTGTTAAGTAATCATATTAGCATTAAGGCTCACACTTATGAAGTGGCAAACACTGTCTGTGCAGTGCTGGCTGACCTTAATTTCTATTAGCTTTTGAAGGAGAGGGAGACAGTGGAAATTATTATGGGGTATTCAACCCTCACTGATACTGTGAATGTATAGCTTTTATAACTGTTATAAATAGATGTTAATAAAGAACACAAACCAAACAAACTTACACAGAAGTTACTTTTATGCTTTGTCATCGAACAAAAGCAAATGCACATAAATTTCACTACAAAGTATCAAAAGAATTTCTGAAATGGGGACATCTTAATGTTTTCTGTAAATGTCTTATACAAGAGGATATTTAGTAGATTTAGGTTATCTCACAGTAGAGACCCCAAATCCCATTGGTATGGGCTTGGAGACAATCTAATTAATTGACAGTAATAACTGTATCAACTGCCTGATACATGGTCTTGCAGGGGCAAATTGTGAATTCTTTCACCCAGATTAATGAGGTAAGAGTCACACAGAACGTTGTTAGAGCCAATTCTGTTTCTAATTTTGCCATGTGGCTCTTGAATCAAGTAGAACTTCATTTGCCAAGCAGAAAACAATGAAACATTCTAAAAGAACTAAAGAGGTCAGAACCTTTTATTCCATGTGCTTACTAACCACTGCATGATCCACTGTTCTTATGCGACTACCTCTAAGCAGGTCCCCTGTGATACATGTCCTTAGGTATCTTCCACAATCGGAAGATGAAGATATCCAGTGACTTAGTTAAAAGGCATGCCCTTACCTGACATCAGGGACTGGGTTGCCAGCAACCCTGCATTCCAGCAATACTCTGTTTCCTTCAGCAACTTCCTGACTCCGGAGCTTCTGAGTGAATTGAGGTGGTGAAGATTCATTCCCTTCCATGTTGATGAAGGGCTGGCAAAGGCCCATTTCACTCTGAGTGATGCTCTCCCTTTCAGAAAAGTGTTCTCCATTCAGATGAACCCCAGGTAATTTTGTCTCAGGCTCAGTCTCTTGATGTGGTCTGTCAAACTCCTGGTTCATTGAGGTACTTGGAGCTGGTTGTTTCTTTTTAGGAGACAGGTACCCACTGTCTGGAGAAGAAGAGTCCCCATCAGGACTTCGGCCTCTTGTCTTTGCTGCCTGTCTAAATATAGATGATAATTCCTCTATGAGTGTGGCAGCTTTGTCACACAGCTTGCTCCTGAAAGGAACTTCTCCCTGGGATGCCAATTCGGACTTTGGACTTGTCTTAGGCACACCTGGACCATCTTTCTCTGAATGTCTCAGGCTTCTAACAAAGCTGGGACTAGCAGTTAGCAAAGGTGAGGTGCTTGCTTGCTTCCTGGAAACTGTGACAAAACTACTTGCTGTTTGAGATGCGGTGGATTGCTCTTTCTGATTCCCTGGGGTAATGTGACTTGCAGCAGATGAAGTCAGACTGCTTGCTTGAGGCCTCTGTAAAGCGTCTTGCTCATGCAATTTGGTATCTCTGAAAGAAGGATTTTCTGAAGTGCTTGAGAGAGCGGTGTTGAAATAACGAGTAAAGTCTGGTGCTGCATTCTGATCCTCCTTCATGGAATTGGCAATGGCTTCCCGAGCTATGTCAAGGCTCTTGCATATCTCCTCCTGGGTAAGGAAGGCAGAAAGTTCATTTGAAAATTCCCCATTCTGTATGTCTGGTAGGGAATCATAGAAAAAGTCATGGTAGGATGAAGCTTCTGACATATTTTCAGTATATCCCTTATTGGTGCCTCTCTCTGTGCAGTAAGCTTCCTTCAGCATTAAAGAAAGAGGCAATGCCTGGCCACAGTTTCTGTCTTGCATCCTGGAAGACACAAACAAAAAACTTGTCAATAAAAAAAACCCTACTATATCCTGGTTCCCATAAGCTAGACACAAACCTGGGAGTAGAGCAGAACCCAACTGCATGAAATACTTATTGTGAAACTTGGTTTCTGTTAGAACGGTCCAGGGCTACAAATTGTCTAGGTGGAAATGAGAGCAGTTAGGAGTCATTTCTCTCATGTGTCTTCCTTCAGAACTATGAAGACATCCTTTGTCTGTACATTGCCTAGTGCAAGCTCAGTTCCACTGGAGCAGTGTGAGTGATTATTTCACACCTGATTTTTTATTTCACATCAATGCTATTACACCTCACTTTTTCTGATTTTAGGCTTATGATGATTTGGGGAACAGATTTACTTTTCTCTTTCCCATAACACTGCCTTCCAGACACTAAACTATCAAATTCCACAAGGAAAACATTGTTCTAGTAGAAACCATTATGAGATTCTACACAATTCCAAGTTAGCCTTTCTGTTTAATGTTAATAATGTGTTTAATATTATTTTACTTCTTGTGTTAATGTTTATAACTTGTTACTGTTCAATACAATTTAGTAGCATTTTTCTCAACACTGATAAATGGAATATCAAACTACCACATGCTAAAAGTAAAACACTAAAGAAGTGGATTTCACAACCTATGTATCATCCTGCACCATGTAAGTGTATGATGTATATTCTGTACCAGTTTCACAAAGTACAGAAGCACCTATACATCTCCAGTTTTTCCACGCAATTTTAGAATGAGGATGAGTGTTCTCTGTCTCTGTAAAGCCAGTAAGAAACGAGACATCAGAGAAACTGCTCTTTTCCCAAGGGAAGGATCTGTCTGAAACTCTCCTTATTAAAATTTATTTGTCCTGCTGGTCACTAGATTGCGGGTGATCTGATCTTAAAAGTAATTGCTGCTTCTGCAAAGCATTTAATTAACTTGAGTGTCAGTGTTTTTAATTACCCTTGAAAATTATCTTCTTATTATGATAATTTCTATGAGATTAATTCTGCACAAGATTTTAAAAAATATTATATTTTCTCTTAATGGTCCAGAGTATTTGTCCACTGATAGATAGGTGGCTTTACAGTCATGAGGTGCACTTGGACGCATTTTACATCAGCTTCTGCAAGCTCCAGTTACCTTTAGTCAGTTCACCAGGGCTTACCCGGCATGTAGTCACTAACTGACTGATAGATTATTGGAATTCTTGGCCTGGCGTACGCACCTCTTGATATGCCTGCTTGTCTTGCCAACAGATTACAACCAACGCATAAAGGAGAAGTATAAGGGAACCAAAGCATTTTAGGATTTGATATATGTTTTTACAGAATACAGTGATAGGCTTATTCTTTGCTGGGATTACATCTTTCTTTCCTTTTTTCTGTGTTTACAGGGCAACAAATTTAGCAACCATGCCAATCTCTTGTCAACAAGATCTAAAAAAGTATATACAGTATAACTGACTACCACATAGCAGCTTTAAAGAATGAAACTGAGAAGCCAAGCAAACAGTTGGTCTAGAGGCTCAGCTGTTAAGGCATAAACTGGATGAATGCAAGAGTACCACAATGCAAGGGAAACCTGGAGAGTTTCTGTCTCCTTAATCTTAGTTATTTTTAAAACTTTGTATTCAAATGAACACAGGTGCTAGTTTACTATTTACATAACTCATAAATATCTGTACTTCAAATGATATCATTATTTAAATGTGATTCATACTGGTTCCTAGCTTGCTCGCATCTCAAAGTGATACATTACGTACTCAGATAAACTTCTCTGACTTCCAACACCAAGCTGCTCTGGTGTTTCAATGGGTTATGGGTCAATTTTACCTATTGCTAGCCACCTGACATGATGATTAAAATGAATGTATTATGAATTAGCATACCTCTTCCTAATACTCAGTTTTATCATTAGAAAAACATAACGGCTACATATGTCCTAATTTTCAAAGCCCAGTGTCTAAATTTAGGTAAATCAGTCTGTAGCGGGGTATTTAGTTAAAGTCGATTAATTTAAACATGTGCTGGTTACTGGCAATTTCTAATGCTGATAAGCCTTCTTGGGAGAAAGGTCTGGTGCCTAAAAATGGATTTATATGTCTAGCTTTAGACAGCTGAATGGAAGCTTCCAGTATAAAGACTTTTTTTCAGCCACACTGTAATATACAATTCTTTTTATACAATACTGTTCTTTTAGAGCAACTTGTAACCAAAGTGATCTGGAGGTGAAGTATTGCTAACCCTATCAAGTAGTGTATAAGATCATAATTAGATATTTTGAATGCTATTTCTAGCTTCTTCTAGTTAGACTACAATGTATTTATAACACTTTTCATCATCATTACTCATTAGGTAACCTGCAAAGCCATATACAATATCATTTAAAGACACAAACATAAAATACAATGTTACGTGCATATCAGTGTTTAGCTATATTTCCAGCATTATTCCATATAAACTGTTTATGGGGTCCTATTTGCCATATATTTAAAGATTACTCACAAGTAAACACACATTTTAATACCATGCTTTTAAAATATTTGTTCAGAAAATAATATAGATGCTCTAAAGAGTAATTTGGTAAATAGTAAATGCAAAATGTACTGGATTAAAATAATCTCAGAAAACATTTGAATAATTAATCAAATCAAGGTATCAAGAGATAAATAATGCAATATAGAAAAGCATGGAAAATCAAAGGATTCATTTCAAGAAAATATAAGCATCCTGAATTTGCAGAACCCGTCCAATGAAAAACTATTACTTAAAAAAATGTGACCCAAAGACAATCTGTTCAAAGGAATAATATGAAGCAAGAAATGTATCTACTAAGATTTTTTTAAAACAAAAGACATATTTTTTCCTCTGAATTTTCAAATCCTGCAAAATTACTCTCAAAAGTACAATAATTAAATTTAGCAGAAAATATAAAACAGACCTTACAATTAACAGGCAATATGAAGAGTCTCAAGTATAATTAATAGCAGGTAAAGTTGTTTTTTTCCTTCTTTTTAGGCTTAAAGTTGCCCCGGCTATTCACTAAAGATTGCTTGGTCCTCAGTAAGCATTGAGAAGACTGTGGCCCGTGTGTTACATCTGTCCTCTGTGACTATGTAATTCTTACCCCACTCATCTATATTTGGTAACTGAACTCATGTTTCAGCAGACTGCCACTATCTGGAATTCCAGTAGAAGCCACGTTCGGCCTGGAAATGGCACAAAGTTCTGTGCACTTACCACTCAGAAATTCAGAGAACTTAATCATTTATATGAGCAATTTTTGTTGTATTTAACACAGTATTTCAGGCTGTTTTAAAATATTAATCTGGAATTTTAGCATGTGATTTTTGCTTATTGTTAAAGGGCCTACCTCCACAGATCATAGAAAACACATGTGAAACTTTCACATGTATGTGACAGTTAATTTTTAAAACATAATGTCTTTCTACAGCATTTTGACTTAACAGATTTTAATTTTTTTAACAAAATCAACTATTTTTATGACGATAAATAAAATAGTTGTCTTTTTCTACAAAAAGTAGTTTAAAATTAATAGCTTCCTTGTGTACCTTAAAATCTTCCAGGGAAAGAAAAAAACATAGAACCACAGAATCATTCAGGTTGGAAAAGACCCTTTCATTTTTAGAGTTACCAGCAGAAATGGTACATCTTTTTGTAATAATAGAGAATTATTAATCTGTAACCATACATTACACTGTATAAATAAATTTACCTACTGAATTTTTGCATCTCAAATGGAGTAATCCTGTAATCAGAAAAGAAGTATCTCCCTCAGAAATGACGCTCATAAGCCTTGGAAAACATGTATGCTTTAAAATGACCCCACAACTCTGACATATATATTAACACTGAAACAATCAAAACGCATTTCTGCTTTCTATAGCCTCGTAGAGCGTAATGAGTAACACAGTCAACTCTCCCTTACCGTTTTTGCTAAGGAAGTACTTTCACCTCATTAAGAACTCATGTGAGAATCAGGGAAGAAAAATTTTCTGTCCAAGAGCACACTTGTGCCTTTTCAGGCACATCATTTCCTTTGATACTCAGTGAAAGGAAAAAGTAAACATGAGGAGTGCTGGTTTAATGTACAGACTTTATCATATAATTTCCAGAAATAAAAGCAATGTGTGGGTAGGATTGTTTCTGCCAGATCACAGCCTATTAGGAGTCAAATTCACGAGAGCAGATCGGAGAAATTGTAGCTCCAAATAGATGCTAGACAGCTCTGTCCCTTCTGCCAGTGTTCATTATATCTGCTCTCTCATTCGAATTCATTTTGTGGGCTGGCACTTGTTCTTAGCTCACGGTCTTCTAGATATTGCCTTGCATTTTTTAGTAATGTTTATTCCTTGGCAACAGTGGAAGTGCAGTGGACCCACTGTTGTGACAGACGTGCACAAGAGGCTCATAGTTCCCTGTTGATCCCAGACCATCTTCATGTTACCAAGTGCTAGTATCACACATTTTATTTCAGCAGTTAACACAGTATCTTTCTTTGCATCTCCATACAGGCAATTACTGTTGCCTAATCACAGCTTCAACAGATTCACTGTTGGATTAGGAATACTTCCTTACTTCACAATATATGCAAACCCCATTCTTATGACTTGGAATCATTACCATGTTGTAATGAAATTAATAAAAAGGATTTTATTTCAGGTCATTTTACAGTACTTTCAGTGTGTCAAATAAGAACAGATCATCATTCTAAAAATTCCAGGCTAAAAACCATACACAAAAAAGGAGCTGGTCATCTAAGAGTTAACCACTGTATGCCTAATTTTTA
Source organism: Himantopus leucocephalus (assembly GCA_003993805.1). NCBI lineage: Eukaryota > Metazoa > Chordata > Aves > Charadriiformes > Recurvirostridae > Himantopus > Himantopus leucocephalus. Next base: position 29,152,716 of record RSEF01000004.1, on the reverse strand, counting down.
AGCAGTCACCCCACAGAGTGGAATCCAGGCCCTGTGTCAGGCACCCGGCCTCTTCACTAAACGCATTAGAGTTAGCCACCTTGGAATGGGAGACAAAAATAGCCTGCATAGCCCAAGGCAGTTTGTTGCTGTTTATATCTTCAGCATTTTCTACCGGGAGGGGGTGGATGAAATCCTGGTTCTTGGAATTATATGTTTTAATTGTTACTTCTGGGAAGGAAATATATGTGCCTGGAGATGCCTGCAGAAATCATTTTTAAAGGAACTGAGCTTTTACGAATACAGTTACACTGGTGATTTGTGTAAATCAGGTATGCCTGTTACTTTTTGTACAGCATTATAGAAACATTTGCCCAGAAAGTGAAAGATCTGTGTTCCATTCATTCCTAGTGGCTTCAAGTGTTAATGAAATACTCATCATAACGTGCAAACTGACTAGGGCAAGGGTTTATACAGCTGTATTAAGCCATGAACAAATTGTCCCAACACCTTTCTCCTAAGATTTAGGGAATGCTTGTATCCTTTGACCTGTGCTGAAATCTTTTGGAACCTTACTTAATTTTTCACCAAGACTTTCCTTTTTTATTGCAAAAATAATGTGTATGCTCCTGTACGAAGGTGGTAGACAGCAGTAAATCACTACAAGCAAATGCCAGAGGGACTAAAACTTTGGAACAATTACGCATTTTGAAAGATGTGCAATAATAGGCAATGATGTAATAATTCAACATTTAAATGTAAAATGTAAAAATTAATAATAACATACAAAGAAGATAAAGGCTATTATGCCTGATATGCTCACTCCATTCCTATTGCAGTTTTGTGGCAAACTCAACTGATGAACAGAACCCCATGGAGATAACACTTTTCACTACTGATAGATTTGATGGAGCATAGCTAGACTGATCTCCTGAAACCTTAATAGTAGTTTCTAATACCAGTCAACCCGAGTCATTCAAAACCTCATGTCACAAACTATGAAGCTATTCTGGTTGTACAAGCTTTCCATTCCATCTGATGAAAATGTTACACAGTGTAAAAGATTTTCATTGTTAATTGGGCTAAAACCGAAATACAGTAACAAGCATGGCTCTTTACCCTACTAATTGGTGTACTTACCTGAGAAAGAAGAAAACCTCTGTTACAGTTCCTGTTATTTTGTATATTACTCTAAATAGCAACAGGATAAAATACAAGTAGATAGGCAGTCTCCTTTCCAAGACCCAAGGTCCAAACACCAGTTTGTAAACTTCAAATAAGAATCTTTAAGAGCTGCTTCTGCTTTAGGCAGCACAGACAGATACAAACCCCTTTACTAGTTGCCACAGAATCCTCCAGTTATTTTGAGTCACTGACAGACATTTCTTTCCACCTCTGAAAGTTTAAAAAGAAAATAAATCTAGTCACCTGTGCTTAAACATACTGGGTCACTGCTTTGCTGTAGCTTGCTGCCATATATAGCTTTGGTTTTTTTGCTTTCCCTCAGTATGCAAACATGTTTAATTTTGCTTGTAAATATATTTGTAAATAAATTTGTTACATAGCTAAAGCTAATCTGTGTATTTTTATAGAGTGCATTGGAAGTACCTACCTGTCATATATATATATAAAAATGTCAAACATAATGAAATAGTCAAGCAGTGTCAATGGTACTCAAACATCATTTCTCCACCTTTCTGGAAGAGTTTTTCTGAGGATTTTCCCAGGAGGAAACTGTAGAAGTGCAATGGAAAAGCTCATACACCTTCAGTTTTGCTAGCAGTGGTACCGGTACTTGTTCTAGAAGAAACACAACAGTTGTTAAACTGTTAAAAGAATAGTAATAAGTCACACCCTTCTTTTACAGCATACTTCATCAACAAAGTGACTGAGGGGCTGCAAGTAACAACAGTTCGATAAACTTAAAAACACCACAACTTTCCAGAATTACCACAGCTGTGAGTAGGAAAGGAAACCGCAAAGTGGAAAAGAAGGCTAACAAGCAACTCACAAAGAACAAATACTGTTTCTTAAATGGGGGAAGAGATGAAGGCTTCTCAGTCGAAGCTCTATGGTATCTAAGGTCTTGCTGAGGCAATTTACCTCAGACTGCAAAACCTGTAATTCAGCTCCCCTTAACTCAAGGTTATGAGAACACTTGTAATACTATTCTCTCAAGATGCCATATTTTTTAATCTATCACTAGCCCTTCAGGTAAAATCTGAACTCATGGCCAAATTGCCATTTTACTGGTGAGTGTCTTCAACACCCCTTAAATCTCACAGGAACGTTGTTAGGAATTTGTGGCCCTGTGCACTGCGATTAATACACTTCTGCATCCGGGGCTGTGAAGCACACCGTGGTGCTCTCACAGGATTTAGCAGGAAGGCGAAGAAAGGCAGGGCAAAGCTGTTCACCCTCGCCAATAAACACTGTGCCTGGTGTGAAGCCGTCCCTGCCCAAGTTACCTGAGAGCGGGCGGTGGCCAGGGCAGGGCAGGGCGGCATTGTCACTGAGCCGCCTGAGCCTGCCAGACTGCGGCCCCTTTACTTTTTTGCCAGGCCCTGGCTTTCACCAAACTCCCTCGAGGTTCACGACGTTGTTAAACACACTCGTTTCTGAGCCTGCCTTTCGCCTTTTTAAGCCCGTCCACTCACAGACCCACGTACGCGCTCAGGGGCCCAAGGCGGTGCCCTGAGGGAGCAGGGCGGGAAGCGGGACGGGGCTGAGGAGAAGGGCGGGGAGGGGGGGTCGGCGCCGAGGGAGAAGAGAGGCGGGCGCTTGCCGCCGGCTGAGGGGCGGAGGTGAAGAGGTCCCGGGCGGACCCGCCGAGAGCGGCTGCCTCAGGCGGGCAGAGGAGCCCGGCAAACCCCTCCGGGTGAGCGGCGAGGAGCCGCGGGGAGAGGGTGGGGAGCAACGGCTGGAGCCCGCCGCCCCCGCCTGGCTGTGGCGACCGGGAGGGTGTCATGGCGCGGCGGAGGCCCACAGGACGTGTTGCCATCAAACTGTGGGGTGTGCCATCAAACTTTTCGGCCAGGGGCCAGCACATACGTTAGGCCCTGCACTGTTGACACATTTCTCGTTGAAATTCCTCTTCAGGACAACAGACTAGACAATCTGATTTACAGGTATTGATACTTTTGTAATAAAAGTCCTTGAAAACCCATCTAGGCTAGGCTCACATCTGTGCAGAAGGCCTAGAGAAGGCCTTTTCACTGCCTGATTCCATTAAAATATTTAAGGCATATTATATAATAGTATTAAAGATCAAGAAAGGAGGTGTTGCCAAACTGGAACTGACAGTCTGCGTGGTTTAGGTAGAAAGGCCATTCCAGGTTTTAGCGTTTGGGAATGTATACAAATAAGAATTTAAGCAAGCCTATAATACAGCTGATGTTGTGAAAGCACAAAACCCCAGGAAATCCATTTCCTGTTGAATTAAGAAACATGGGAAAGGAGTGAAAGTTACCAAAGACAGGGCTGATGCAATCTCACAAGGGTAGAGAAAGCAAGGATAAAATTTGGCAGTGTAGCACATGGCAATATAATTGAAATTGAATAGTCTAGCATGTAAAGATTTCAGATTATAGGATAAATTTAAGAAATCTAAGCACTGTTTGTAATGGATCAGCTCAGTGTAGTCCTACATAATTTTCTAAGGAAAGAATGAAAGAAATTATAACTAAAACACTCTGTTTGAAAATCTGTGTCACAAAAGGAACGGTCTAACTTAAACAGACTGATACCTCATACACTGTTTGAAAGGAGAAAAGCAAACGGTAGGTGTTAGGTAGTTAATTTAATTTTCCCAACTGTGCAAAGCAGAATTAACACTAGTCTGGTTCTTAAAATTAGGAGTTTTCTTTTAAGGAGTCCACATTCAAGACCTTAGATGTAATTTTGTATAATTTCATTTAACTGCTTCAACTATTACTCTTCTCTAAGTTGATTTTGTCCTGTATTCTGTAAATGTTAGTCATATTCATGTGGCATTACCATTTATTTTATTTTGTAAATTAATTACACTTGCTATCACTTCCTGTACCATATCTGAAAAGTTATCCATCCCACTACGCCCTGTGTAGTATGGAACTCTTGCTTCAGTATGGGCTTCAGACCCACTCACATTAGCTGTTACCTGTATACTGTCTGTGAAAAATATACTTGAAACAAATCTGATTTTTTTAAAATAAAAGCTGTTTGCACTTACGCATGTCATAAAACTCTCATAGCTGGGCAGTGAGAAGAATGCTTTATAGCATCACATGGCATCTTTTTGTGTTTTATGTACTAAGCCTTTGTCAATGCAGCTCAGTTAGACTTTCCTCTTCATAAGGAAAATGATCTCCATTAGATTAATTTTAGCTGCAAGTGTATAGTGCATATTTTACATGTTTATATTCACAGCCAGTCATGTACTCAGATTCCTTCTGAGCATGTGAAATGTGTTTGATCTGAGCAGGCACAGACAGCGCTGAAGTTCAATACCAGATTAAAGCCTCTTTCTTTACAAGGGGATTAACTTTGAAAAAGGAATGTGCCTCTTTCAACAAACTGTGAAATGCTGATCTCTAGGAAAATAAATATTTACTTCTGTTTTTCCTTTTATCATAATGCAGCTTTACATTACTTTACCTTTTTAACAGCTATTGCAAGCTGTCTTTTGGTTATGCCAAATGTATTCCTGCGGTCTGTAGGAAGGCTCAGCCTGCCTCCTAAAAACATGTCTGGTGCAAGATAAGGGTAGACAGCTGTGTATTGCTGCCAGAAGTCATAGTGCTAAACAAAGACGAATGTGCAAGAATGTGACATCCATACTTCTGGAAAGAGGAGTGAATGCTGATGGAGGAACACTGAACAGCTGATTACTTCCGCTGTTAACCTCAGTAGGACTAAATTAAAAAAAAAAAGTTAAAACACAGCTGGCAATATAGAATGAACTGCTGAGAGATTTGTCAGTCACTAGCTTCTATTAGGGAGACACTTAGCTTGGGAGTATTTTTGGAAAGAGTTTCCATGGAGTTGGAGAGACTTCAGGCCTTTTGCTTTTTTCTGATTGGCCAAGAGACAGGTGCTGAAAAAGGTGGTGGCAGAAATATTCCAGACGTGGTGAATATCATACGGACAAGCAATGGCAACTTACTTTTTATTTTATGTTAGTCTGTATCATGTAAAAATATAACAGAATTTTTCCTTTCTGTCTTTCTGATGTGAAATGAAAAGAGGTCAGACAAAGCACTGAAAAATGTTGGTTGAAAATACAATGACCTGTGTTTACAATTTGGGAGTGGCATATTTTACCATAGTACATGTTTAATGGCTTAAAACTAAAACCATGTATTTTTTCTTCTGGGGTAACGTGTTCTATGTACTTTACAAATACATGTTTTATGTTTAAAGAGCCTATGTTCTTCAAACAGAAACATATTATTCCATTATAAATGAATCGTTTACTTTTAGAGATAAATCATGTAGCAAACAAATATTTTGTTAAAAATAAGTGCTTTTAGGAATGACATAAAGTAAGCTTCAAAACTTGGGAGAAAGCAGGACCCTTTCAGTGGCAATGAAAACATGTGGTGGCACCGAGAATCCTTGTATTTCTTAATTTTGGAGTCAATTTATAGAGCTTGGGAGTCCAAATTGTATCCACTGGTTCTGAAAAGAGTAAGAGAATTTTGACAGAGTATTGATTTTGTGCTTGTAAGTACATCTCTGTCTAGGTGTTACAGCTTCAGAGCCAATGACTAAGTATTGTAGGAGTACAGACTTGATGCTTTGTCATTGATGGACTGGAAAAAAAGGAGGTTCAAGATTTTTGAGTAAAACCAGCTGTTTAACATGTTCTCCATTTAAGCAAGATTGAGCTTTTTCCTTTCCTAAACAGTGAACGTTTCTGGGGAAAAAAAAAGAAAGAATTTGCAGAGATGAACTGAGTACATTCAGAAGTCGGTGATGAAATGCTGTGTAAAAATATATCCCAGATATAACATGATAGGTTCTACTCACCGTCAAACAGGAGAAATGCATGACAAGATACCTCCCTTCCTGTGCTGTTTGATAGCTTGGTTAGAATCAAGAGAAAGAGTCGAAGTATGCAGTCACCTGCAGGTATGTTTTTACATGCTTTAAATTCTACAGTATCAGATGTGCACCTTGAATTGGATACTCCCTATCAAAGAAAGGGACAGTTAATTCTAAATTCATGTATTTCATAGTTGCTGAATGAGATGTACTGGTCCTTTATTGAGCTTGCAGCCCTCACATCTTTGAGCATTTCTTAAGGGAATAGAGGCCTAAAAGCAAGGTCATTCACACTAATGTGTGTACAACAATTATTTTGTTTCTTGGCTAATACACAGAAAATGAGACAGGGCAGAGGAATGGCAAAGGCATATGAGGTAATCGATCTTCTAGGTATTATTATTAGGCAGGTTAATTAGCAAAAGATTGGTGAATATTATTCTTTTACAAAGGTTGTTTATTCTAAATATAATTATAATTTTGGATAGTAGCTGGTACAGAGTGAAAATAACTTTGTTTCAAAAGTTTGAATAATACAATCGTAAAAAAGATTTCTTTTAGTCTGAATACGTGAAGTAGTCAGTTGACTATCACTGTTGTTTTGTGTGTTTGTTTATTAGCCAACTTGTATGTATAATAAAGTGCATATGCGTCCTTTACTCAGATCAAAGACTTATTACAGAGTTCTCAAAGCCTTAATATCGCTTTGTCCTTGGACATGTTTTCTTCACTGTATGTGGGTCTGTTTCATTATGTATGTTTCATTACCGCTGGGTTACTACTGGTGATATATGTGCTGACTGTGATTTTGTTTTGAAAACTTTTTATATGAGAGAAAATGCAAAATGTAAATCAAATTTATAAAGCAGTGAACATGGAATTTATGGAAGACATTTAGCATTTGTTAACTAAAATTTCACAAATACTTTATATATAATTTGATTTATTGGTAGAATTCAAAAGCAGAAAAAATCATTGAAGAAAACCAGAAAAAGTTGAAAGATGAAGAGGAAAAAAAGATCAGAAACAATGGAAAAGCCTTTGCATTGACAACCAAATTAAACAGAATTTTAGGTCTGGAATAAATAAGTTAAAAGATTTCCTGGAAACATGTCAAAGTGATTCTGTGAAATGTACTGCAGAAATGTCTGGTTTGAATGTCTGTTTTCATCCGTGGAAAGAACAATCACTAGAAAAAGGTAAGTGTACATATTTTTGTGGTTTCTTTGGAGGGAATGGCAGGAATTAACTGTATGAAGACTGGAGAAGACCTTTCTAATAAACTTTGCCTATTGTAGTGGCATAGAGTTTTCATACTAACAGCAGAGCTTTGTGTATAGCTCAGATCACTTCAAGGAAATTAATTTGTGGGAGAGGCATATTCTGTATTTGAGGAGTTATCTAGGCATTACAGAGTTTGGCATCATCTGAGTTTTGTAAGAAGTAGTTTTTCATAATAGGTATATTGCAGATTATGGTGGGCCAGCTGAGTAACAGAATGCTGTAAATTTAAAGAATGCTTTAAACCTGCTAAGCACACAATAGACCCATATTAGGCTTTTTGAGGGTGTTTTTATTATGGCAAGCTTGCGTATCTTTGTTTCTGTTTGAAACAGAAACAAATTCTTAGCAGTGATGATGAACATATGTTCTTCACATGGTGGACAATAAGGTGAAAAAAGGTCCATGAGTGAGGTATGCCTCCACTGGGTGCAATGGCCTCTCTACTGCCTAATACTCTCCCTCCACAGTGTCAGCAAGGGCCTCTGGTACTGCATCAGGTGATGCATTGCTAGTTTGTGGTTGCCCAGACCCACAACCCATTCAGTTTGGGACTGTTGACGCTGCTCAATTTGACCTATTTTGATGAGGCACTGATACACTCTCCAAGAATGAAAGGAAATTATAAACAGCTTGCAGTAGCCTTTCTTGTACATACTAGCTTCATATTGCAGCTTTTTGTTTTGTTTCAAGCTGGAGCACCTAACAGATAAAGTTTAGCATATCATCAGTTAATGTAGAATAACTGGGAGAGTAACAGCCAGAAGTGAAGCAGTGACAAGAGTTAGGGGTGGGCTGACATCAGTAACTATTCAACCCAGATTGGCAGGTGCCTCTAGGTTTACAGGGCTGGGGGTCTGGAATGATACGGGAGACCAGGGGAAAATGCATGCCACACATTTGCAGTCAGAATATCCATACATTTTTGTTTCCAAGTACCTCAGTCGCATTTGCTGATTTCTATATACATTGGGACATCTGTAAGAATCACTGGCTTCTGATTTTTGAAAGTTTGTTCCATGAGGGGAAAGATTCTTAAAAGCAAAAGTATTGGATGTGGCAATTATTACAGCTGGCTTTTTTTTTTCCCCAAGACAGAAGTGTGAAAGATCTAAGAATAGCTGTTGAAGCAATGAAAAGAATCCATTTACTACTGGATAAATAGCATGACTTACTGCAGACAACAGATTATCAGAGGATTGCCAAATGCCTTAGATGTTTTGGATTTGAGATTTTGGCAAACAGTCCAAATCATTCACAGGTTATGTCTATAAAATTTTTCTATTTTTCCTATATATATTTGCTGCGGCCATAGTTGTTACTGTTTTTCTCAAAATATTAAGTTAAAGCAACAACAATATTATCAGTGAAACCCTTGATAAAGACTTACACTGCAAAATCAAGAACTGTAAAGTTTGGAGATGCAGTATTTATAATTGCCTGTACTACTTGATGTAAGCAAATGACGGAGTGAAAATTAAGCTTGTCTTTCCTGAATTTGAAAAGTGTAAAACCTCCATAGAAAGCCTCTGTAATAGTATTTTAAATGTAATTCTATATTCTTTAAACTGACTTTAGTATACAGTAATGTATAGTGGACGCCATCCTGTGCAACCTGCTGTAGCTGTACCTGCTCTGGCAGGGGGGTTGGACTAGGTGATCTCCAGAGGTCTCTTTCAATGCCTGTGATTCTGTGATTCTGTGATTCTGTAGTATACTGCTGGAGTTACAGTAGTATAACATGGATAGTTCAGTGATTACAGAATCACAGAATGGTTGAGGTTACAAGGGACCTCTGGAGGTCATCTGGTCCAACTCCCTGCTCAAGCAAGGCCACCTAGAGTGTCTCCAGGGAGGGAGACTCCACAGCTTCCCTGGGCAACCTGTGCCAGTGCTCAGTCACCCTCACAGCATGACCCTCTGACATATCAGCCACACCAGGTTTTGCGTCATCTGGAACATGACAAACCAAGATATTTACTGACTCTTTTTAATCTCTTACTTTTGTTTACTTATTACTGAAGTACTGCATTTTCTCAAAAATCAGGCTCTTGTTAACTAAGTATGGGCAACTTTGTAATCGATTTGATAAAACACTGCCAGATGGCTTAGTAGTGAGTGGTGGTTTAAGATGGGATTTTCACCATGATGCTCTCAACTGTCAGATATGCTACATTATTTCAATTATTTTTTTAAAAAATAATGATTATTCAACTGTGGCTTTATCAGTATTAAAAAGTTCTACTTCTAAATTGTGAACTTCCAAAGAAATAAGAACATACAAAAACTAACACTGTTGGACAAGGGCTGACATTGTAGAACAAATATGTTCTCATTAACATTACAATTGTTTCATTGAGGAATGCATATGTACACTTATTTAGCACTTACTGCAACTATTTAATTGAAGTGCCAGCTGGAAGATGTAGAATTCCAGCCCAGAAATTAGAGATGTAAGTTTCTGGGCTTTGTCTCATATGGAATTCAGGATCTGGAGCTTTTCTCCAAGCACTTTCATTCCTCTTGCAGTAACACCCATACACTCACTCATCCAAACATGTGGACAAATACTTACACATACATACACATACATGCAGGCACACAGAAGAGCACAAAGTAAAATCATTCTGTGTGTTACCAAAATGAATAAACACATATAACTGGCTACAATATCATGTTAGGTTTGGTTACTTTCTTTTTATTGTCTTTTTTTGTAATTTCCACTTACTTTTTCAAGAAGGATTTTTTTGTCAGAATTTGCCTATCATTACAAATCCTGGGGGAAAAATGTATAAAATAATACAAATTTGTATTGGGATTGTATTCAAAAGATGAGGGGTTGAATCTGTGGGCTCTATGTAAAAAGTAGTTCAGTAACTTCTTGGACACTGCCGTGCTGCTAACTGTGCATCTTACAAGGAGCCAATGGATCTATCTAATCTCCAGCTGGTCAGGCACAAACTACATAAATGAGGAAACCTCTTAGGCCCACAGCAGGCCATTTACATACTGTTCATTGTCTGCCACCCAATGGCTGTTAGAGAAATTGAAATAAAAAATGTGTTCCTTAGTGACATAAAATCATACCCTTTTACCAGTGGCTTCTGTTCTTGTTGTTACTGTTTTGAAGAGTTTGCCAAGTTTGTATAGCTATATTACATCTGCTAGAAAAGTAATACAATGCATTGTATTTTTATTTTTTTTTAGATGCTTACAGAAAGTAAAGAGATGCTGCAAGATGCTGAGAGCAACGAAGAAGAAATTTCCAGTTTGTTGACAGCTTCAAAAAAAAGAAGCAGAAAACAGAAAACTACCAAGACAGTAATTAACAAATACAGTGTTAGACTGGGTAAGTAAGGGAAACTAAAATAGTTTTAATTCAAATATTAGTCTCTTTTAAAATACAGTTACATTTTTAAAATATAGGCATCTAAGTTTAAGCACTTAATTCTATATTTAGAATTGAATGGCATGTTTGTCTGCATCCTTAGTACCTACAGTTACCATTGATGTAAATGGGTGGGGTGCGTTGACCTTGGCTGGACGCAACGTGCTTACAAAGCCTCTCTATCACTCCCCCCTCCTCACTGGACAGGGGAGAGAAAATACAAAAGGCTCATGCGCCAAGATGAAGACAGGGAGATGACTCAACAATTACCATCACAGGCAAAAAAGACTCTGCTCGGGGAAATTAATTTAATTTATTACCAATCAAATCAGAGTAGGCTAATGAGAAATAAACCCAAAGCTTAAAACATCTTCCCGCCACCCCTCCCTTCTTCCTGGGCTCAACTTCACTTCCAGTTTTCTGTATCTCCTCCCTGGAGCAGTGCAGGGGGACGAGGCATGAAGGTTGCAGTTAGTTCATCACACATTGTTTCTGTGGCTCCTTCCTCCTCAGGGGGAGGACTCCTCACACTCTTCCCCCGCTCCAGTGTGGGGTCCCTCCCACGGGAGATAGTCCTCCACAAACTTCTCCAGTGTGAGTCATTCCCACGGGCTGCAGTTCTTTATGAACTGCTACAGTGTGGGTCTCTTTCACAGGGTGCAGTCGTTCAGGAACAGGCTGATCCAGCATGGGTCCCTCATGGGGTCACAAGTCCTGCCAGCAAACCTGCTGCAGCATGGGCTCCTCTCTCTCCACAGTTCCACCGGTCCACAGGTCCTGTCAGGAGCTTGCTCCAGCACGGGCTTCCCACAGAGTGACAGCCTCCTTTGGACATCCACCTGCTCTGACGTGACGTCCTCCATGGGCTGCAGCTGGATATCTGCTCCACTGTGGACCTCCATGGGCTGCAGGGGGACAGCCTGCCTCGCTATGGTCTTTCCACAGGCTGCAGCGGAATCTCTGCTCTGGCGCCTGGAACACCTCCTCCCCCTCCTTCTTCACCGACCTTGGTGTCTGTAGGGTTGTTTCTCTCACATATTCTCAGTCCTCTCTCCAGCTGCAGATTGCTGCACAGGGTTTTTTTTCCCCTTCTTAAATATGTTATCACTGAGGCTCTACCACCATTGCTGATGGGCTCAGCCTTGGCCAGTGGTGGGTCCATCTTAGAGCTGGCTGGCATAGCCTCTATTGGACACAGGGGAAGCTTCTAGCAGCTTCTTACAGAAGCCACCCGTGTAGCCCCCCCCCCGCCCCCACACTACCAGAACCTTGCCACACAAACCCAATACAATGGGAATGTAAGCATCTTTGCAAATATGGAGATTTCTGAAGAGTGCCATCAGAGGCCCTGAGCCAAACCAATCTAATGATTTGCTGGGGCAAAGAAGGCCACCTTAGTTTTGCTTCCCCCCTTTTCCACTCGCTTTTCTTTCTCCTGTCCCAGCTGTGTGAGCTACCCCATCTCTCACTGGCTCTAGTACTTATCTGGCTTCAGAGTGAGTGAAATTATGAAGGTGATGCAGGAGAGAAATAACCCAATAAAGAAGTGAATAGTTTTTCTATCTTAGTGAGCTGAGTCAGCAGATGAGTGACAGAAACAAAATCAGAAAAGGGATCAGGTTGTGTGGTTGAGAATGAACAATGGGTGGAAAAGGATTGCAAAAGAAGAGCTGAAAGAGAGGTATTATGAAAAGAAAATATTCCCAGCAGCTGCAATGAACTGCCAGCTCACGTCAAACTAACTTGTACTTCACTACAAAATGCTACTTCTTCCCACCACTCCCTACAGCATAAATAGACATTTCAATAGCCAAATGAGAGCTGTCTGGAAACAAGGCATACTTGAGGCCCGTGTTTAAGGCAAGGCTAGGTAAAGCATCTCATAGAGGACTGTGCTCCTTAAACCTCAGGAGGTCTAATCCACTGCCTATGCTCTCTGTCTCCTTTCTCTCCCTACACGTCCTTCAGCCTGCTCTGACCTTTTCCAGGTACTGTTGCCTATGTAGTCTTTCAGTGGTGCTTTTGCCAGCATTAAGGCATTAAGCAGGGAAGCATCCTGGTGGAGACAGGTGAGGGGGAAAAAGTATTTTTCTGTGTTATAATTGACGGAGGATTTTTTCCCCCGTTCTTAAGGCCTATGTAGTTGAATGAAGATAGTTACTAAAGTTCATACATAGGAAGGAAAAAAAAAGAATACTTACAAGGCAATGCTAAAACTTGCTGAAAAATCTCATCTTTTTGGTAACATTATGCAGTGTATGTAGAATGCTTGAGTGTGTTCATTGTCATTTGCAGCTGTTTGTGACATTTACCTATAGTTTCATCACTAATGAATCATAACGCAGCATAATTCAGACTTGGCTTAAGTGTGTAGGACAAACAGAATTGGGGATAACCGCAGACTACGGTGATTTGGAGAGGGATGGTGGTTTTAATTGTGCCACAAATTGGGAAAGAAATGAGTTGGCAGTTAGTGCATTAGTTTTGCCATATAGTGCTGAAACTGACATTTTTCCTGTATGTCACAGAGGCAGGATGAAATGTAGAAGTGGATGGATAGAAAAAAATCAGGCATGGATAAATGGACCTGTAAATCATAAAAACCAAGATTATTTTAAGCCTTTACAATGGATGTGGTCACCTCATACCACATCAGGTTAATTGGACTTGATGATCTTAAAGGTCCCTTCTAACCTCAACAATTCTATGATTCTATACGATAGTTGGAAATCTAACAAGAAATATCCAGAGTGTCACTGTTATCGCAATCCTATTCATAACTGTTGATCCAGAATATATTCTCAGATGTAAACCATGTTAGTTGATTCCTTGAAGGTATCTGAGTCCTTTGCAAGCATACCACCTCTCTGAAAGAATAAATATTTCTATAACAGCTAGAAGCCCTTGCAAACCTCTCACAAAATATGGACCACAACCTAAGAATTTTCCCCATGTACTTTTAAAAATATTTATCTGGAAAGATAACAGTTATTTACACAGGAAGGTAATATTAGGAACATATTCACTGTGTTGTCTCCCTACTTTCTTGAATACAATGCCTAAAAACCAAGACAGCCCTCAGCACTCGATCACCAGTGACAAAGGGACCATAGTCCAAGATATATCTTCTTCTAACACTGTTTTCACTGAGCACGTGGTAAGTTTCTGAAATGAGGAGTAAGGTCTTTCCTATGTTATCAATAAGAAACATGCAGCATAGTAGACATATTCACATTTTCTAAAATACTCTTTTTTAGCAAGCTGAGGAAGGTACCAAATCACATCGCCAAGTGTAAGCTCCAGAAAGAGTACAAAATAAAAGATAAATTGCCTGCAAAATCCTGAAGCTAATGAGTGGATTTGCTTTGAAATTCAGTGCTTCGAAACTGCAAAAATACATGGGTCTTAGCTTTATGTCAGCTTTGATTCTTAGAAATTAATATAGAGATAGTGAAACTTGCTTGAAAAGTAATTCAGCCTAAGCTCAGATACTGTCAGGGACCTGAGTGTACTAATTGGTGTTAACTGCCCTGATCAGCCTCACCTGGAGCCTTCCCCAATGATCCCCAACTGTGGGGCTCCATTTAAGCTCTGTTTGGTTGCAGCTGACTTACTTTATCCCTGTTACTGTGTGAGGTTCCTGGGCTGACCTTGGCTTACTTTGCTTGATGGTGACTGGGCTGTTGGCAGGACCCGTCCCGCTTGCCCGGTGGGACTGTGCCTCTCAGTGCGGTCCTTGCCCTGCGCTGCTGCCTTGGCTGCTGACCGGAAGTGGCCCTGCTCCTCCTCCTCTCCAGCAACTGCACTGATCGATTGTTGTGGCTGTAGCACAATGAACTTCAATTACAGTATTTGATCTGTTTATAGCATTTCATATTTTCTTCTAGCTGCTCAGAAACATAAATGTAAATTGTGTTTTTCTTCAGGTAATTCATAATGATCTCCCAGAAGATTTTGCTGCTACATTAAATGAGTACAACAGCAGAACAGAGGAGAACTTTGGCCAGTCACTATTGATTGCTTCTAGTATGACTGATATGGAACAAGAATATTGGCTTCCCCTTTTAGAAATGGGTAGGTAAATATTTTTATAAGCAGACATACAGTGTAACTTCAACAAACTGCTGTATGGCTTGCAGGAAGATTTAGAGGACCATCTGTGTGTTTGTGTGTATGAAAATATAATCTCTGTATAATATCAGGCTTGCAGTGCCCTCATTCTCTTACCATGGTTGTTCTTTCTCTAATCAAAACCTGTTTGCTTATTGTGTCCACACCCAGTGCACCAATAAGCATTTCGCTGCTATTCCTGTGTTTGTGTCACTTCGACGGTTTTCCTCTGTGATAATCATGAGACTGAAAGAAAGAGGAAGGCATGTTGAATGTGGTTAGTCTGTGTGCTTGATGCATATGTGGTGTAGGAGTAATCAGAGATTTCAGTAGGCTCTTACAAATAATCTGTAGTGAATTGGTGTCTATGGACTGAATTTAGCCCAAATCTTGGTGAACTTTTGTTAGGACTTAAAATTCACATGTCTAACACCAAAACTAATTTAAATTTTTCTGCCCTATATATTGTGTTACATAAGTTTTGCAGCTGGCCTATGCAGCCCAGGGAAGAGGCTAGGAAGCAAACTATAGAATTATAAGGGTTAACACTTATCATGCATATGAGGTGTCCCAGCCAAACTGGGGCACACTGAATGTGGTTTTACACAGGGATCTTGCACCCTTCAAGGGTTTGGGTACAACACAATTTGACTAATAACTAATTCACACAGGAACTACTTACTACTAATCATAGTAAAACTTTGCAAACCAACCATGTTTCTGCAGTGTCATCAGTGTTCTTGCTGCTTGTCCGTTGATCCAGATGTCCCTGGAGTCAGTCTTGCTGTAGGACTTGTCTGTGACATCAGATACTGGGAGGGTTTCAAAGGTGTGTTGGAGGGGCTAGGATGTTAGCATTACTTTGGTTGCCCAGGGGGTTCTTTTACCCTTCATGGACAGCTCTAAAAAGCAAAGTCCTTATTTCCAGGGCTGGGCTTTTCCGGTGCTTGCCATGAGGTGTCCTTTTGTTTGCTTTACTTAAACGTGAACAACACCAAAACCTCCAGTGAAATTCCACTACCTCATTACATTGCAGTGTATACTGTAAACTAGTATGTATTAACAAAGTTAATATGCTTTCATACTATAATTGACACAATCATTCTATGATTGATATAATAGTTAGGGAAGGAAATTTTCATAACAGTTGTGGGTACAGCATTTTAAAATAGAGGTTTCTAAAGAAACAGAAAAATAATACTAGCTAAAATTAGTTGTCTTTTCCCCTAAAATTATTCTCAGTAATTGTTAAAAGGTTTGAATTTTTAAGAAACTCCTATTCATCCTGAGGCAAAGAGCGTGCTTGTGAAATCTCAGGTCAGATTCATTTTAGCCAAAGTTACAAGTGGGTAGAACGGAGACTCTGTATATACAAAGTGAGGAAAGATTTACCAGGGTGTAAAAGGTTCTTGATCATTAAAAAATTAGATGAAGAACATGGCTGAATTTTTCTTAAAAAAACTGAAGTCTTCAAGATTTTCAGTTGGTTTTTTTGTAACTTCAAATTTATACTTAAACAACACTAGTATGAAGAAGTTTTTTGTATGGGTTGGAGAAGAATTGCATGTGTAAGTATGGCTACCCTTACATTTTATGTCATTTCTGTTTATACTTCTCAGGTAATGAATTCACTGAATCAGAACTGGCATCTTAATGGGTTCTAATAACATAAGAACAACTATTTCACCTTTTGCGTGCTCATCTGGAAATTATGATAATTGCTAATGCAGCAATTATAAACTCATGCAGAAAGTTTCAATGCTGTAAGTAAGTAATTAAAAGGCTTATAAGGACACACTTTGTATCCAGGATGGATATATTTCAGGAAATGCACATGCAATTCTATAGATTGTGTTTTATTACTGGTTTTGAGGATATTAATGTGCCTGACAAAACCATGTAGGGAATATAATTTCAAAGCACCACATGAGAAAGGTATTCGTATTTTACGAAGAACACTTTTCTATAATGTCAAATTCTTTGTCTCTCCTTTTACAGCCACATGCAATTTAGTGATGACCAACAGATTTTATACCCGGAAAAGTTTGTTTCATGCCCTTAAATTTGATAGTATATATCAGATTTACCTTTCTAGGAAAATATTTGGTCTAATCAGTAGTGGGGCTGAGCATGTGTCCCCATCAGGTATACAAACAAACACATATATACAACACAAACATATAAACACAGCTGGCCACATAGATCAAGGGAGTCAGAGGAAAATTCAGTGCTCATTGTCTGGTCACTAGTAAGGCCCTTTAGTGGGAAATATATACAATGCATACCCCACCAGTAGCTGGGCCTGTATGCCTGCGTACTCGGGCTATCCAGTGGCTGCCTGTGGATCCTGGCTCTCCCCAGTTGCCTCCTGCATAGAAGGAAATACATGCACATGGAAACAAGTCTCAGATGAGCCTGGGACCTTACAGTCTTGCCAGTATTTGGCCTGGACCCCCTGGTAGCCAACTCCTCCAGGGGTCTCGCCCTTAGAGACATGCATACCTGGCTCCCAGGCCACTTCATGTGCTTGCTGGCAGGTCTGTCTTGATAGTCACTAAGGATTGCAAACTGACTTACATACCCTCACTTACTCCTGTTTCTGGTTCCACACACATATGGACCCCTGTGACCCGTGAATGGTCTGACGCCAGTTGCTGGCACTGAGACCTCCATACACACACATGCACACAGAACAGGTAGCCCCTCAACCAGGAAGGTGGTTAGAAATGGAGTTTAATGACCAGACAGGAGAGCCTGTGCTGATTAGGTGCAGGTGCATGGCTAGACAAGCATTCTGCCCAGCAACCTATTTACATCCCATCTGCCTATTGCCTCCTTATCCCTCTGTTTTCCCATGCTTGTTCACACCCCTCCTACCCCTTGATATCTCCCTCCTCCAGAGCAAAACCACTGTTGGGAGGTACTATTCTAGTACCTTGCTTACCATTGTGCTAGAAAGCAGAGTAATTTGTCCACGCAGAATGGGCTGCAAACCCACTTCAGAAATCTCACATGAATGGGTAAGTCATTATAAGCAGATGCAGATCCCTAGAGTCTGGGAGAGACTCATTCCTTATTCCTAGAAACTAAATAGAAATGTATCAAAATCTAGCTGGTGTGCAGAAATGGAGCTGAAATATTTGGATATCGGAGAGTTGTCTATGATGATTAGTTTCAGGAAAAACTGTCAAGATGAACATGACCGGAGTTCCAACATTTAGAAAGTTCAATGAGAAAATGCATAGTAAAAATACTAATAAAAACAATTGGGTAACTATGAATAGTTCCTAATTTAAAACTTCAGCTTGTTCAGAATAACTTAATCTTAACACGAAGCAAAGAATTTTTCTTCCACATAAAAGCATGTGCACATTTAATCTTTCCCTTTCATTTTCCAGTGTTTCTTTAAGTGATGTCTCAGAAATGTGGTGAAAGTTCTATGGCTGGTGTTAGACCAGACAAGCAGAGGGTTCCTTACGGTATGGTCTTTACACTTACTACTGTTTGAAAAGTAATCAAAGCAGTACTGGATTTCTTATCACTACTTTCTGTACTTTGTGTTGTTACAGTAAGGTTAATGAAAGAAATTAAAATATTCATATATTTAGTTTAATCTTTGGGTCAAAATTTCTCCCATTTCAGATATGTACTAGTCTTTCCACTATCTGTATTGAATTTAGGGCTAGATTCCAAAACCAGTTGAGGCACAACTTATGCAAAGTTTGAATTTATGCATTTATTTTAATGGAGAGAGCTTAGCTTAGCTTAAGATAGGTGGCTCCTGACAGCTTCAAGTAAGTGTTGGGGAATTTTTATTGTACCCCTTGAGGTGAATAAAATACGCATTTGTGCTTAAGTATAAAGTGATTTAATGGACAGTGCATTGGATGGAGTCCTACTGCTGTAAGCAGTTCTACAGGGAGTCTGCAAAGCTGTGGCATGAGTTGATTCCTTATACATACTTGCGCCAGCACCAGTCATATCATTACAAATCAATACGGTAGCACTTCTTGTTTTATCAACAGGGGAATTTGTTTTCTCTTATATTGAGTCATTCCACCTCTGGTATTCCTGTTTCTATTGTTTAACCTGGTTCTGGAGTTAAGCTTTCCTACTGCCAGGACCAGGTCATTCCTTGGTCTCCAGTTACCATTGCTGAACAGCTACAATTTGAATTTCCCCTTCATAAGATGTCCCAAGTTAAAATTTTTGCAGCTGTTTTTCTATACTAGATGGTTACTGCCAACTGCTTGATGATTTTTAGGCACTCTGATTCATGCTTGAAAGAATGACTGTCTCAGGTCCTCATCTCAAGCATCTATCTGTACCCCTTCCCTCTTTGTACCTCTCTCCTGCTTGTGGGTCAACACAAATACAGGGAGACTGCTTACCAGTTACCATCACAGGCGGACCAGACTCAACTTGGGGAGAAGTAATTTTACTTATAGCAAATTAAAATAGATTTTGGTAGTAAGAAATAATAAAAAAATTTAAACACCACCTTCCCCCCACCCTTCCTTTTCTTATATCAACTTCACTCCTTCATTCTTGACTCCTCTATCCCTCCCCATCCCCTGAGCGGTATAGGGCGGATGAGGGGTTGTGGGCGTTGGTCAGGACATAACAATTTTTCTTGACACTTCTCCCCTTTTCCAGTGTGAGTCCCCTCCATGGGCTGCAGTCCTTCAGGATAAATCTGCTCCAATGCGGGCTTTCCGCAGGCTGTGGTTCTTTCAGGGCATATCTACCTGCTCCAGCATAGGGCCCTCCATGGGGATGCCTGACCTCAGTGTTTGCACTAGTGTTCCTCACTCTTTTTTTTTTTTTTTTTTTTTTTNCTTTCCTTTTCTTTTGCCCCTTCCTCACTCCTCTGCATGAGTGGTATTTTTGCTCTTTCTTAAATATGTTTTTGTGTAGCATGAAAATATGTTTTCATGTGGCACCAGCTTCCTCAGGAAAGTAAAATGTCTTGTCTGCCTTTTAGTCAGGTGAATAGCATGAATAGCAAAGCTAAAGTACACTTTTCTAAACCAAAATACACCATCCAAAGGGATGGAGAATTTAATCTTCAGGACCTCATTAAAAGTTATATTAAAAATCTGTTGAAGCATTGGGCTAAAGATCATCTCCCATTTAATTTGAGGCAAGGAAATAAAGAGTTCCAATTATTTCCCAGATTGTTACCTACCAAAGAAAGTGTGCTGAGAGGAGGGAGAAGGTGCTTATCTTGGCTAGGTAAACAGAACAATTCTGATATGCTGGAGCACTGTGGGTGTGCTGCTATGCTGTAAAAGATACCCATCTCCTGAGTTTCTGAAATCTTTGTACAGGTCTCAAAGGAAATGCAACATGTGGAAGAGACCTCTGATCTGTTTACATGGACAGTGTTATGTGTCAGATGTCCGCCAGGAAGGCTGTCGAAAACCTACCTGGATTCATGAGGAGACTACTTAGATACGTATCCCCAGCGGTTTTCTGTCCTGTGTCCTGCACAAGTATCTGATCTAAAGAGGAGCTGGGCTTTGCATTTCTAGCCAAGACAATCTGAAATGTAAACTCTGGTTTCCCAAGTGTTGTTTCAACAGTACTTGGGTACACAGGTTCCCTTGTGAATTGAGGCTTTGCTATTTTAAACTTAAGTGTTAGGGGTCCGGTACTGTTCATGCTAAAGGATTTGCTGGAAATGCTAAAAAGTTGCGTGGAGTATATCTCTTAGTTTATCTTTATATGGAATTTCCTCCTTTAAGAAACCAAGCTGGTAGATGAATAAAGGTGAATAAAGAGGCGAATAGAGGGGCAGAAAGAAGAATTAACATTTTCTTCACCTGAAGTGCAACCTGTGTTAACAAGATCTTTTAAGCAACGTGGGCTTAATGGCGCTTGGACCATCACCTGAAGCCGCCATGACGGAAAAGCATAATTGAATGGAAGCAATGAAATACTCATGATGCCTTGCAGTGCTATGTTCAGGGATGCAGTTTCGCCGGCACCTCGGAAACGAAACCCGAACTTGCTGACCTGGCAGCGCCGGGAACGGAAACCGAAAGCTGTGCGGACGGGCGGGGGCGGGGGCCCGATCCTGGGGCAGCCTTAAATGCGGCGGCACTTAAATGCGGGGTAGCGGCGGAGCCGCGCCGGGCGGTGGAGCGGGCAGCGGCGGCAGGTACTGTCCCGGCCGGGGCTTTGTTAAAAGTTGTGGTTGGGATTGCCTTTAGGGTGGGGTTTGGGGCTGAAGCTGGGATTGGGGTTAAGGCTAGGGTTTGATTTGGGGCTGGCGTTGGGGTTTGCATTAGGGCTGCAGTTGGTTTAGGGCTGGATGGGGTGGCTGGACTGCATGGAAGGGAACATCTGGGACTTTGTGGGCAGCAAGGGAGCACCCTCCAGGGTGCTGGTAGGGTGTCAAAGCCACCCTCTTGTCTCTGCCCATCCTGTAGCCCCAGGCACCTCAGATGTCAGTGTGCAGAAAAGTACCCAAGTAGCAAAGTATTTAAGCCTTTCTTTGAAAGGAAATAGAGCAGTCCATACATGAGTATGTGCAGATACTGTTTTGCTTTCTTTGAGAGCAGCTGACTTTACATTTTCAGTTATGGAATGTCACACTTGCTTAGGAGATTGCTGAAGTAGTGATGGCCATTTTCTAGGTAAGCGACAATTTCAGCATGCAAAAATACATGATTCATCCCAGAATGGTGTTCTGAAGGCTTTGATACAGCTTTTTCAATTTAGATAGGAAAATGGTGAAAAAAAATGGTTTATTTCTACCTTGACAAAAAGTATATACGCAGGTACACAAAAGGTGACTTTATGTAGCTGTATGTGCATAAATAGCTTACATTTCTTGCAAATAGGCCTAAAGTTCCACTGTAAAGTTATGTTAAGCACACCACTGTAAAATAGTGTACTACGCATATAGTATTTTACAAGTAGATAATAAAAACGTGTTTTTGTTTCTTTTTTTGCAACTTCGTTTGCTAGGAGTTTGACGCAAGGTGAAAATCAGAAAGAAAATCGCAGCTCAGTATTAAGTTTGAGTAATCTGAAGAATGGATGTTGCACTTCAGTTTGTTTTGTTAGTTTTTTAAGAAAGTTTTTAAGAAAACAGGTAAGTAATGCTCCTCTAGTAAACTTTAAGAAAGACAAAAGCTGATGTTTTCCTTATAGTTCATAAAAATATTTATTGATTTTAAAATGAAAATATGTTTCACAGGGATGTTCACAAAATGCTTTCTGATTTTTCTTAAAGTTTTATTCCAGTGTGATTATGAAGTAGATAATTTAATGGTTGAAGCCTCAGAGCATACCGTATTTCCTGAAAATTATCTCTTGATTACTTCGAGTTTTCTTTTTTTGGATGCCAGAATCAAGATCTATGATGGATTCTGCAGAAGATTATTTCAAGAAAGTCATTCGTAGTGATGCAAATGAGAATACCAGTAATGATGACAAGGACAGGGGCTTCATTCCAACAAAGGAAGATGAAGAGAGTGGGAGTACAAGTGACAGTGATGAGGAGGATGAGACCAGTGACAAAGCAGAAGCAGATGCTATGAAGATGCTTAAAGAAGAGGAAGACAGAGAAAAAGAAGCCCAAGACCCAGATTACTGTAATGGTTGTAGTATCTTGAATGGTGAAGAAGCGATACTGCAGGCGCCAGAAACTGAAGGCAAGGATTTCAGCGTTCTCCAGCACGCACGTGATTCCCAAAGCCCTGGTGAGGACGTGTTATTAGCTTATGCTTGTGTCTGTGGCTTTTATTGCAATGTCTTACCTTTTGGCTGTTTTGTAATTAATTGATGAGTTATGGTTATGTGGTTCCATCAATAACCGTGTATGTGGTTATTTTAGAAGTAAGAAAACATCTTAAATTTCTGAAGAAGTTGAGGCTACACAGCTGGGCATCCCTATCAAGAGCTCAGTAAGTACAGTGGGGTTCATGGAAAAAAAATGTAATAAATGGTAATAAAAATAGTTTCTTTGAACAAAGTAGACATCACAGAGACATCTTAGAGAAACTGTGTGCTTGCCACCTGGGCTTGTGGAAAACCAGGAGACCTAAGGCATACTTAGGATTTCATACTTCCTGCAACCACATGAAAGAAGATTCCTAATATAATAGAAAGTCTGCCCAAAGAGTAGGGATTGCCTGGATGTTTTAGGAACTGATCTACAATTTTAACTATTGCTATCTGTTCTTTTTCAAATTCTCTGTCATGCTCTTTTTGAGCATGTTTCCTCACATGTTTTAAGGCTACTACTTATATAGCATTTAAAACAATTTTCTCACAAAATTTTCCTTTTCGTGTATACCTTCTGTGTTTTTGCACGTTGGTTCTCATGCATGGTCTTCTGCAGCTCCCGATTCTGATTTCTTTCCCTGCTTGATATGGAAAAGAATTAGCAATAGTGACACTTAAATTGACAGTGAAGTGTCTCCTCTGCATTCTGGAGTTGACATGCTAAAGAGATTAAGTGTGTAAGACAGAAGTTTACATAGTTTTTGTTCATGGAAGTTTACTCCTTGCATCAGAAAACAAACTGGACCTGTAAACCAGAGGCTGTTGATCTCAGCCAGAAAGGAATACGGTGTCTTCCCAGGCGTGGATCTGAGGTGATGTGTATCGGGCATTTTTGACAGCCTTAAAGAAAACAAGCATGTTCTTACCATTAGAGTATGAACGTTCTCATAATAGGCATTAGTATTGTAATATGTAATAGACAGTGTAGTATGTAATAGACAAACATGAAAGCAGAGAACCTTCACTAGAAGGGGTTGCCTGTCATTCATCTAGACATGCAAAAGTTTTTCTGACTCCTTGGTCTCTCCTGGGTAAAACATCGTGTCCCTGCACTTTTGTGGATTCTTAAAGAGCTGGAGAACACAGTCAGTTCCTAGGACGTATTAAAAACTACTGACATGCTGCCTGTTTATACTTGCTATCTTCAGCGAAGAGGATTTGTTTCAAGTTTGACCTAAGACTGATTAATGCAAATTTTATCAACTTTCACAGTTTTCTAAAATGGGAAGGGGTTGATGAAGTCTTTTAATTCTTTGGTCTCATGAAGGAATGTGTTGTGATTGGATTCCTCTTGCTGTTAGGGTATTTTTCTTGCTGTAGATGTTCCTCGGATGAGGGAGGTAGTTGTCATTGTTGTGATAGTTGTTGATAGCCCACTTGCTATTTTTACCTGGAAACTCAGGCAGGAACACTCTCAAAATATATCTTGTGGTTACCTCCTGTGGGGTATTTCTTACAGAAAGTTTCATATTTTATGTTATTATATATTTATAATATAAATGCGTATTTATCTATTATTATATATTTATATGTATTATATTTTATATTTTCTTATGCTTTCTGCATAAGCAGACATGGACAAGACATGCCACATAAGTCACAGAAGCCTCAGATGCTACAAAAGTTTCCAGAGCTGTAAAGGAGACAATTGCTAATACATTCAATAACTGAAAGGGTTGCAAGCTATTTAGGACTAACGTTAGATCCAATGAACATGGTTTGCTATTGATTTAATTTATACATTTAATGTTTAGCTGATTTAATGAACAAAAACATTTATTTTAAAATCTATTTGTATCAAATTTCTTCTGTCCTGTGTCCTCAAATTTTCTTGGAGTAATGTAATGTACATGCTATTTCTCTTTCTTTCAGGTATGTCAGTCTGTTAAAAGACTTTGTTGAGTCTGAATTCTTTGTGATAGATGGGGATTCCTTGCTACTTATGTTTTTAGATTCGAAAACACAGTATCTAAACTTCTTCTACCAAATTGAATGCTTCCTGCAGGATTTCACTGAAAAAGGAGCAAAATATGTCATTGTTTTCTTCAAGGTACTGAACAAGTAACATTTGCTGTTTAAAACACTGCACTCCTTCAAAACTAACTGGTTGATTCTAATCAGGTTTAGGAAACTGTTCATTGTGTCAACAAATGTAACTGAATAATTTCATTGTTTTTATTTCCCACAGGATGCAGAACAGCTGTACTTTCCGTATCCTCATTTTCTTTTCTTACGTACTGCCTTAATAGAACACCTGAGGCATAACACAGGCACAACTGTTCACACAGAATTTTCCAATTGTTTATCGTCCAAATGGGAGATTTTCCTGAAGGAAAGCTATCCTTACTTCATCATCGTATCTGACATAGGACTGAACTCTCTCCAAACAGACTGTTTATCTGTTTTAATTGCTCATTCGTTGTCAAAGAAAGTCAACGTTGTGCTTGCTTCAGGACAGGAGTATGATATTCTTAGAGTTTACGGATATCATGTTCAGAGTTTGTATAACCACAGAGTATTTTTTCAAAAGGTAAGTTACACAACTTCGTTGTTGGTTTGCAATAACTGTGTTAGTTCTACTTCACAGATTTAATTAAAATATCTCAATAAGAGTATTATATTTTATGTATTAAAATTATAAAGCACTGATACATGGCTCACTTTATGTTTCTTTAATCTACTGGTCTTGAAATCCTTAACAGGCAAACGTTGTGTTTGGTGGCAAATTCCTGTCCTGTTCTCTGTAATCTCATTTCACATTCTTGTTAAGGATTCTACTTAAGATATGGTAGTCTCAAATACAGTCTTTCCTATATGTTTACTCTCATGTGTCTTAGTTGACTTGTAATATGCCAGACAAGACTAGCGTTTAGGCCAGGGATGTGATTTTTAAAGGAGTTTTATTTAGACTAGATGTTTCTTGGAGGCTGAGGACTTATATATCTGAATGGTTTCTGTCTGTGGCTAGTAGTCCCTGATGCATTGTATCTGTTGACTTTTGCATATAACTTTGACTTCTGAACTTTGTAGTATCAGCAAGATCTGCGACACGTCTGTGAAAACCTAGTCGGATACAAAGAACCATTGATATGTCTATATGAACATTTCAAAATTAGTCTGAAAAGCATACAAAAAGAGGTAATTTGATAATTTTTATTTTTTCCTCCTCAGGTTGACTGTCTTCCTCGATTCCTTTACCTGAAATTCTTTCCTAGCCAGAACTGCGGGCTCCCTTTCCTTATCCTGATGTGATACCCTGAGTCTGAGAAGGTCTCCTCTGTGCCTACTTTTCTTCACAGCAGCTTGAAGCTGTTTATTTAAATTTCACTAAAGCAGGATGGTTCAGCTGGAACTGTACAGTGGGATGCCACTTGTGGGATGCCACTTAAGGGATGTTTCCATCTTGGCGACTGCCTTTATCTTGTAGAAGGTGGGAACCAGCCCATTCATCACAAAACACCATCTGTGGCATAAATCTACCCTTAGCCACCTAGAGGGCTGTGGCTACTACTCTCCAGGTGCACTGTGGCCATTGCCTCACCCCCACAGCAGCAGCTGGCTCCTGAGGGTGGGGTGCAGGAGGGTATGTTCAGCAGCAGTGGGCAAAAGTCGGTGTTGCTGCCAGCAGCAACGTCGTCTGTAGAGACATCTCAAAATCAAAACCTCTCTTTTGCAGCTGCCAATGCTTGCACATTCTGTTAACTATCACAATCTGGGTATTTCTTTTTTTTCAGAACTTGGTTACAGTTGCAAGGTCTGCTCTTGCATGATTAAAGCGATGGATTCATTACTCTCGTTTTAAAATACTTTAACCTTAAAAATTTGGTGGTTTTATGTATATATTGTACCTTCAGTGCCTAATATATCCCTGCCATTTTCCTGAGTGTTAAATTATACTGCAGTTTTGTGACTGTACTTCTGTTCCTGCAGAGAACAGTAGCACAGCTTCCTTGGAGTTCAGTGGGAATGATACTGGTCCAGCAAGCTGATTTTTTTTTTCAGTCCAGAAAAAAAATGGTGTTACTTAGAAAGCATTTTAAAGTCAGTAGAAACACAGCTGCCTGGCTACTGCTAATATTTTGTTTTATGATGATTGTCTTTCCTGAGGCAAGTTCAATAATTGGATACCCCAGGAGCAGAAATCATCAGGGCGCAGTGAGGGTGGGCAGCTGGAGGTTGCAGGGCAGGGTCGGGTAGCCAGGGCCTGTCCCACTGCCCCAGCCTGGAGCAGAGCAGCCAGGAGGGGGCAGGACATCAGGCACCTCCCTGGGAACAGGCTGAGGCCAGACAGGGTTGTCAGCCTGCTGAGCTGTGGGGAGCTGGAGATGGGCCCTGCTGCAGCATGGCTGGGGCAGGGACTGACAGCCTGAGGGGCTGAAATGGGGCTCTGGGCGGGTGGGGGCAGTCCGCTGGGGTTGGGCAGGGACAGTCAGGGCTGTTGGTACCCTCAAGAACATGACAAAGAGATATTTTTACTAATGATTGTGCACACTTTTCCTTCTGTAGTTTTCACGTCCTCTTTTTCCCTTCTCTGGAACTCTGTAAAGATAAGACTTGTAGTTTTTTGTAGTTTTTATTATAGCTGTCATTTGTGCTGTTCATAATGTTATGACTACAGGTTCATCAGACTGTCCATCTGTTGAAAAAACTGTGGCCTAAAGGATCTGACATTCGGCGTGTGATCTGTGTTCTTGCTTGTGCTGTGGGATTAAAAATATACAGCAACATGTTGAAAAATTCAAATACTTCCATGGGAGCGAAGACAAAGCAGTCAGAAAGAGTAAGGATTTTTTTTTTAATACCTTTTCAGCACAATGACCATAAACATTTTGCTAACAGGAGAGATGGCTGTTCTTCTAGATCCCAAGCTGAAGGGAGGCCTAGCTGCTTCCTTGGTGACTGTACTCTGAAAGTGATCTGGTTCAGATAATTACTGTGGCCACAGCTTTTCCAAAGGAGCATGGTTTCTCTGTGGGTGGCACTGTGCTCCTTGCCGCAATGGCTATTCCTGGGGGAAGTTTTACCTTAGGAGCAATTACTTCTATAGGAAGTTTTACCTTAGAAGGTAGTTGCACTCATTATTTTTCTTTTCGTAACATTCCTAACATTCAGTGGCATACTAGCTTTTACAGAAGAATACACTTTTCCTCGAGTTAGCAAGACATTTAAGAAAAAAGGTCTCTTTCTAGATGCGGTCATAACATTGTTTTTGTGCCCGTACTACAAGCCTTATATTTGCATCAAGTTAACACAGATGCAATATATCAGTAATATTTTGAGACACGTATTCAGTGGCCTACAGGATATGTACGAGTGGTTAGCACAGCTGTACTTCTGTACACACTCTCTACTGTGCAGTTGAGAAAAGAGCATAGGCCTATATCTAGATAATAACTTTTCCTCTTAAAATAATAACGTTTCTAGCCAGACACACTGATAATCATTTTTAAGTTTTGTCTTGATTTTCATAGTCATATTCTTTTCAGAAAAGAGATTTTTCTTTTATTACATTGTAACTGATCTGCATCTACCAGCACTACAAGAATGTTCATTTTGAAGTAAGTGTATCCACAATAATTACAATGCACAAATTGTTTAAATAGATCAGAATTAATAGCTGCTTTAATGAAGTGCCAACCACTGAATTAAATAGAAGCGAGCACAATTGTTTTACTGAGGGCTGTGGTCAACTTTTTATCTGTCATCTCTCAACAGGGAAGAAGTAAACCCCTATCTGAAGAACAAGCTGCTGACCTCTGCAGAATGCAGTGTCTTACAGTCGCCTTTCTTCTTCGTATGCCTCTTTCACAGAGAGCTCAGATTAGGATCATGAAATCCTGCTGGACTAAGCAAGTTTTACCATTAATAAAAATGGTATGTGTAGCACTGTCTTACTTCCCCTGTCATCAGGTGCAATTGTCATTTCAGTTTTCATTTTCCTTTATATGCTACTTTAGTCATCTGATGAGATCAAAGAATGTAATGTAACCTATTTGCTGGACACAAACCTTACTGGGTTTGTGAATCTTGTGGGCCACAAGTCAGTGGGGCTAGGAGAGGGTTTCGGGCAATATCTCTATACTTGACCTCTTCTTAGACATCTCCAGTTAGCCAGCGTTAGTGTTAGGGTGCTGGGCTAGATGGACCTTTTGGTCTCATCCAGTATGGGAAGTTTGATGGCAGGCCTTTTTGTTGTTTAATGTTGGTTATTACAGTCAAGGAGAACAGTGAAGGCAGTTTCCTGATCACAGAGAAGTCAGGTAATGGTGTGTTATTTTTCATGTCAATAAAACCCGTGGTAGTTAACCTTGCTTTGGAGATGCTTTGATCCCTCCACATGAAAAGGTGCTCCGTAAGAATTAATTGTTTGCTTTATTTTAACAGCAACAGTTGTGTACGCATTTTTCTCTGACACAGCTAAGTGAAACAAATGGTTGGAAGTTGGATTTAACTTACCTGCCTGACTTAAATGATGATTCACTGCTCAGAAATATTGCATATTACTATGAGGTCGAATACACTAAAGGTATTTATCTTTGTTGAACGGTTTGCTTTCTTACATTTCCAACTTTACTAAGCTGCAAAATGAGAATGAAACTGCTTGTACAAGCAGAAATGAGCACAATTTTCTAATTACTCATAGAATAATATATACATTTTATGGAATAATAGGGAAACTTTTTTCTATAGCCAAGTCTAGAAAATTGCATGTGAAAGTGTCTTTCACCAATGCTCATTCAGAATACTTTACCATGTCATATCTTTGATGTGCCACCTGTACTTACGCAAAGGAAGAGCGATACAGCATAGGTAGTAAGAGCTCCGTGTCGCTGTTATTGGATATCCTCAACCATTTGGGTTTTAGCCAGTTTTCTATCCATTTCATTTTGTCTTGGTGCAACACAGTCAGAACAGAAACTAGATTTGATCCCTAACGTGACTGAGACATTGGGTATTTAATTTCAGGTGAGATTGATTCAGACAAAATCATATATTGTCTTACGAATACATGAATTTGGAGCTGGAGCTTTAAGAACACCATCAGATATGTTAAGATTCACAAAAAAGTTACAAAAGCTGACAGAGCAAGAAAATATGGAAAAAGATTTGTAGCAAATGTTTTCTCAAAGTAATTCTGTTTATCTGAAGTCCTCTGCCATGAGTCTATCTGTCTGATAGTAACCCAGAACACTTTCTTTATGAATCTAGTCACAAGGTGTCCTGTATGTACCTCGGTAAAGGAAGTGTAGAGGAATTTTTAAAGAAAATATATATTAGGAATATGAAACATTTATTTTTATAATGATACCTATTATCGGGCACTAAAGAAAATTCTCAGTTCAAGATCCTACCCTGCAGGAGGTGAAGGTGAGAGAAACTCTTCTTCAGCTGTGGAGCTTGCAGACTTCCACAGGCGGTCTAAATCTGGTGTTCTTTGAAAATATGTCTTCTCAGCACATTTAGTTATTTACACCCTGGGCTATTAAAAACTGGATGTACAACTTTCTAACCTAATTTCTTGTAATGAGCAAAGACCTCGGATAGGACTGACGTCTTTGTGCCCGATGTTGCATAGGTGAATAGGAGGTTCTGTTTGAGGAAACTTTTAAGCTCTTTTTTTTAATTATTTTTATCTTTTTTTCTTTCTTCCCTCCCTGTGCAGGATTAGAGTTCAAAAAGGAATTAGGGAAAGAAATGGAGAATGAATACCGATGTTTATGGGACATTGTAACAAAATTGACTGGGAAATACAGTTTTGGAGATGCTTTCCCAATACGAAAGACTTCCCAACTATTTCTTGAACAGGAACAGACATTATTTAGAGGTACTGACAACTCCACAAATTAGAGAGTTAGAAGCATGATCTTCATTACTATCACTAAAAGTTCTAGGAGTAGTGATCTGATTTTACCCTGATCATAAATCTAATCCATGCTTTATGGATCCTTTCCTCCTTCCTTTCAACCCCCTAGCAAAACGTGAAGCTGATGCCAAAACAAGTCTGACCAGGCCTTATGGGTGAAATTCTGACTCTACTGTAGACAGCACAAGTATTTTTATTGACCTCAGTAAGAATTGGGTTTAGCTCCATGATTGCTAGCCCAAATCTATTGTCTGTATTGTAAAAAACATTATGATTAGTGCAATGCAAATAATAGTAAAAAGCGTAATAATTACTCATAATTAAAGTAATGATTATGCTGCAGGAAGACTGTCTCTGAAGAACATCTTTGTGTATGTTGACACAGGGTTATGCAGGTGTTGGGCATGGGAGCAGCAAATTAAGTGAAGTATAGAATTGTTGCCCTGATGGTAGAGAGACCAGCCATCACTGTAGCTCACATTGCAGTCCTTGAAGGCCGTAGAAATGTGACTTGCCCATAAGTGTCTTAAGTTACACCATCATCCTGTTTAGTAGCCTATAATTAGGGAAGTGCATAGTTGGCTCAGAGATTATTTGTTTTCTTCCCTCACTTACAAGACCTGTTTTGAATATCTGAAAGTAGGTAGACATTTTTTGCCTGATATCTGACATTTCTTGAGACCCAGTTTTGTTACAACCTTCAAATGTTTGTTTTAAACGTATCAAATTGTATAAATCTTTAGAAGAGACAGTTGGTAAGAAATTCAGTAAAGGCTGGAATGTAATTCTACTTAAGCTTGCAAGTGTTCTTCATCTGGTTTCAAAGACATCAAGTGGCCAAAGTGGGCAAGTGGGCAAAAAAAGACAGTCTGTTTGTTATCTGTGGGATATTAAGGCATCTTCTGGCATGGCAGTTGTGTTGCCCATTTCTGTATCTCCTTTGGAGATCTCTAAGACTGAAGTTGTGGCTAGACTTCAAACATGGGAAGGATACGCAATGTAACGTATCATCTTCAGTCATCTAACGTAACTGCAGTTGAAAGTGCATATTTATGGAATCAATGCAGGAAAGCAGATGCCTGTGAGATGGGATGGGTTGTAGCATTCAAAAAGTTAGCATAGGTGCCTAAAATGGATTATGAGAATATCTATGCAGGAAGCAATAATGATGTCTGCTTCATTCTTCTTCCCATGCTTGAGAAGAAACAGGAAAAAGGGAACTTGTGAACTACTGCTACTTTTAGCAAATTTCACTTTATAGAATTTCATTTATAACGTAATGACAGAATTTTCAAGTATGATATGCAATTATATATATTCTTAATTAAACAGTATTAATTATTTTTTACACTGTAAAGACTATGAAGAAGAAATTCCTAACATTGGACTTATCTCAGTGAAATCTGATCTTGTTGAAAATTATGCTGGAGATGTTTTGAAATACCTACCTGTTTTAGAAAGGTACATGTTATGAGTTTTATTCTAATGAAATAATATTATATGGGCTTATTTTCTACTCTGCTGCACTTTACATCCATGTTGTGCTCAATTTTTACAAATGTAGAAGCGCTTTTGCTATGACTGGGTAAAACTTCACATTTACAGGTACTGGTGTAAATATTAACAGAAAGTTCAGAACAAGAACAACATATCTGAATTTTCTGATACTGTTATTTGTTTGCATTATAATCTTTGATTCTTATCCTACATTCTGGTACTGTTTTTCTAAATGTACAATTTTTATTTGAAAGGACTTATCCTAAATTGCAAAGCTTAGATTAATTACAGGAAAAGAAAAACATTAAATAAAAACAGTGGAAAAAAAAAGTAAGAAGAGATTATCCTTTACATTTGCTCTGCTACTTGTGGAAGTGGATTCTGTGCAGCACAATGAGTATTTTTTAGCCAATGTACAAGTTACGTAGTTACATTGCATCCTGTGATTAATTGGTATGAAAATAAGTGATAAAAATGGGGTTTTACTTTGTTAGTAATTCTTCCTGAAAAACTGAGGTTATCTTGACGCACTATATCTGGAGTAGAATTAAACCCTATGTTGGTTTTCTGCCATAGTAAAATTGTGTTTTGATAAGTACCTGTTTTTTTGAATGTTCAAAATATTCATGTTTCATTAGAGATATTGGAAAACACTTTTAATTTCTGCCTGTTTAATGTTTGTATATTTCAGCAATGATCCTGCAATTACTTCACTTATTAAATACAAGGAATTTGATGAGCTTCGTCACTGGCATTCTGGCAGACCTTTGACTGAGGAATATGAGCGAGTACGGTGCAATGCTGATGGTAAGAAAAACTAACACAAAGCCCACGTGTCTGTTTTGGCTACAACAGTATTGTAAAGGTTATCACGGTTTTGGAGAAGGACTTCTCATTTCAGAAAATATTTGTAGCTGTATAAATACTTGCCAAACTAGAGCTACTGCAATAGCTAAATTATACTTAAACTGATGTGTCTCTACGTTATTTATATGCATTGTATATAATCTTAAATACTTCTAACAAGTATAACAAAATGAGGACTTGTGGTCAGATGTTCATGATACATTCCCTTTTGCTTGCAAAGTGCTTCAGAGATTTATATAAACAAACTGTATGTACATGTGCAGTTTAATGTTTAAATATATAGTTTGGATAATGCTTGAGAAGCTCAACCATACATGTGCAAAATCTGCTCGGATGTTTGCACAGTGCACACATAGCCAATCTTATCTTCTGAGAACAGAATTAAAATAAGAAGTAAAATAAGTTGTGGTTTAACCCCAGATGGCAATTAAGCACCACGCAGCTGCTCGCTCACTCCCCCGTACCCCGGTGGGATGGGGGAGAGAATCAGAAGAGTGAAAGTGAGAAAACCTGTCAGTTTGCAAACAAAGCAAAATGAGGAATTCACTCACTACACATCAGCAGGCAGGTGTTTAGAGCCATCTCTAGGTAAGCAGGGCTCCATCATGTGTAATAGTTACTTGGGAAGGCAGACGCCATCACTCCAAACATCCCCCCCCGCCTTCTTCCCCGTACTTTTATTGCTGAGCATGATGTCGTATGGTATGGAATATCCTTTTTGTCAGGTGGGGTCAGCTGTCCTGGCTGTGTTCCCTCACAGCTTCTTGTGCACCCTCAGCCTACTTGCTGGCAGGGTGGTGTGAGAAGCAGAAGAGGTCTTGACTCTGTGTAAGCACTGCTCAGCAAAAACTAAACGCCCCTGTGTTATCAACACTGTTTTCATCGCAAATCCAAAACATAGCCCCATACAAGCTACTGTGAAGAAATTTAACTCTATCCCACTGAAACCAGCACAGAAGTAAACAAAAGTTGTTTGTGTTGTAATTCTTGATGTTATGCATTATAGTTCCCTGTATGGTTTTTTTCCGGTTTGAGATACTAGGGAAAACAGACCACAGGCTTAGTTTTGGTCTTAGATTTGCATATTTACATGAAATGAAGTGTATGATACTGTGGGTACCAGCAAGTATGCAAAACTTTCTCTCAAAGATGTTCCCATAATCTGTTGCATTATACAGTGAATTAAACTGAAAAACCTACCAAGACTTGAGAAGTCATGGATTACTGTAGGTACTTCCAGTGTTGCTTATGGTCTTCGTTCAGTGACTTAGAAATGTTTCCTGAGTGGGTGTTTGCACCATTTGACCTATGAAACGAGGGTCCCATCTGCTCATCTTTGTGACTGGATGATTTTTTGCATTCTTCTGTGCACTGTGACTTCAGTGGGAAGTTTGGAGAGTGTAATCTGCAGAATAGTAGCTAGAGCACCTTCTGTAATTTTGGAGTTGAAGGTTTATGTCCACTCCAGTTGAAGAGAGGGCCCTCTCTCTCCTGTGCCTTGCATGAATACTCTGAATGCTGACATGTGTCATCTCAGTCTTTCTTGTGAAAAACAGAAGGATCTTCTGAAGTCGGTCTTCACATTCAGGAACTGACCCATTGTTTTGATTTTAGGGCAGAGAGAAATCCCTAGGCTTGAGTGTGGAAGTATCCATGTGCTCAGTTCGGTATCTTCTGTTGGCTAGCATAAATGTTCTTCCAGCAGCTTTATTTATTTATGTTCTGATGAGAGACTGTTGTTTTCATGGGGAAGAGGTCTCTTTCTGATCATCTGAATTGCCTTTGGAAGACACCTTCCTATTTCCATGGACTGTGTGAGAAGCCTAGGCATTTTGCTCAATTATAATTTCTTTCCAGGCATCCTGCTTGTTAAGTTTTCCACTATTGTTAACGTGTGCCTAAAGTAGTTTGAATTTGAGTCTATTGCCTATCCCTCAGATAATTCAAAGTACTGTTGGATTTCAGTGAGTCTTAGCAGCCAGCCTCTTTCAAAATATGATTTTGGTCTTTAGGTCAATGAGGAATTTTTAGGAAATTTATCTGTTACCCATATGTCTTTTCTTGGAAATGGATTAGCCTGGAATTCTATCAGAGTGTTTTTTAATCAATTTTATCTGTTTGCAGCAAAATCCAAATATCCAGAAGAAAGAAGACAAATACAAAAGTTACAGACTTTTTATCGTTTTTATGGAAGCACTTTGGAAAACAGCACTTCAAAACTTATTGTACATCAAGAGGATGTGTCAGGGAATGATAGTGCTGCTGTCAAAAAGACACAAAAAAAGCATGTGAGCATATTCAACTTGCTCTTTCCAAATCTTTTTTCTATTATCCAGGAAACGATTTTTACTATATGAGTCCTACAGCTGAAGTTTTACATTCTGAGTGCGCTAGGAAGTTCTCAGTTGAAGAAATTTAAATTGCCATTGTACTTCAAATTTAATTAGCTAATTGGCAAAAGTATTTTTGTTCCTAGTTAGGAGTACTAATGAGTGATTATATTTTAACAGGCATAAGTAAATAAAAAAAAAACTAATAAATGTGAACTCTGTAAAGGCTGATAGGTTTTGGCTTATGGCCAGTATTATAATGTGGAGTGAAGGAAACTGGAGTTCATGAATTTAATTTTACTTTAAGAAACTGTTGAGGAATACTGGAAAAAATGTTATTCAGTTATTTATTTCCCTGCACTATTTGGAAACATTCTCTGTGAAAGACCCTGTAGCTATTGCAATTAATCCTAACTATGTGAATATTGTCAGACATCACAGGGTATGTAGCATATACATTCATACCCATGAACACTACTGAGCAATAATAATTTGAGTAATATTTCATAATAGACTGAATTATGGATTACGGATTATAGCCTGTTGAATTACCTGTAAAAGTCTGTATAGAAAATAACTTTGTTAACTTCAAGTAAGGTTAAACTCTTTATTTTATTTAGCTTACTGAAAAGCATCTCAATATGATCAGAATTACTATTACCCATGTAATACATAAAAGCTTGAAATTTCACTTTCAGACGTGCTATTTTATTTTTCCACACTTGTGCTTTTTTATGCTACTTGTGAAGCTTTACACTGACTTAAAATGTAGCTTAGGGAAGCTCTTTTGAGCAACATATATTGGGATTCAGAAATTATACCTCCTTCAAAATGAAGTACAGTTTTACACAATTTCCAAAACACAATGTATCAAACAGATAAATTTAAAACTATAATGTACATGCTGTCATTGAGTTTCTGGATTAGCTTTTTTTTAGATGATGCTTCCACACAGTGATAGTTCTAAATATCTTCATTTTATTGGATAGAAAAGTAAAGCAGAAACAATTATAGAGGAAAACAACAGGCGACGAAAAACTGAAGAAGAAAAGAAAGAACAGGAGCAATGGAAAGCCTTGTGTATACCAATTCGAAAGGAAATAAAAGCAAATATGACTGTTGGAATAAATAAATTGGAGAAGTTGCTCAAGACCTTTAAAAATAAATCTGTGAAGTTCAGTGTAGAAATGACAGGACTGTCTGCCTGTTTACATGTGTGGAAGAAACACTGCAGAGAACAAGGTATGATAGCCAATGTTCAGTATTCATGTTCAGTATTCAACTTCCACTCCCTTTAACCAAGAGACTGAGTGACTTTGGACATTCTCAGCTGGAATAAAGATGTTTAAATACAGCCTTGTTTCAGGAGCATGAAAGGTGTTTTTAAATATTAATAGGCTCTGTTCCCCTTTTGCAACTTCAAGATTCTTTGAGTCAGCCATAAAGTATCCAGTGAAATGAGTTTGTAGCTATCTTCCTGTTTTCCTTTGTAAATGTTACATACATAAATAGTTTCTTTTATTGCATATATCTTCAGTGATTATGTATCATGCACACTAAAATATATCTATACTGCAGTGGATTTTTTGATTAGCTGAGGTGGTGAGCTCATGGTGAATAATGACCGTTTGCACAGAAATCTGTGCTGCCATGGTTAATGGCCTCCTGTTTCAGTAGAATTAACTTGTTCAGTCCATACCCTCAGTAAGGAGGGTCCAAACACACTCTGCTCTAAACGTGTTGAGGAGAGTTGTAAACATTGGAGTGAAATATGTTGCTAATAATTGAGTAACAAATGTGTGGGTCTGGAAGTTGAAATGGGGGAGCTCTGTTACTGCATAGAAGTCAGAAGTATGAGTTCCTTCTATAGCTGGGCATAGAGAAGCAGATAGAATTATTTGGGTCCTTGGTCTTCAGTGGCACTCCTTGTAGAGGTCACAGGAGCGTGCGTTGCCTTTTTCTAGTTGTCTTTAAATAAAATTAGTTTTTAAATTGTCATAAACGTGGTTAGACGGATAAGGTCTGTTCTAAAAATACCTAATATCAGAAGACTCCCGATGATACAATTGGCTCTCAAATAACTGTAGGCTTTTTTTTAAAGGTGAGAAATCTAAAGATTTAAGCCAAGCTGTTGAAGTCATGAGGAGAATTCATGTCCTCCTTGAAAAATATCAAGATCTCTTGGAGAAACCACATCTACAAAAGCTGACCAGATATCTAAGACTTCTTGGATTTGAGAATTTGGCATGCTCTCTGTCTGGCCAGGTAACTTTAGAGACTGTAATGACTCTACTGTAGCTGGATCTGTAGCTGAATATCTATAGTGTCTTCTTAAGCACTGAATACTGTGTAGAAGATCTGTACTTTGAGCTCTATATATGAGCTTATTTCATTTTGTATTGTCCCATAAGGTTTGGAACTGTCTATTCTTGCTTCAGATATTAATCTTTAGTTCCACAGACACATTTCTCTACTTGATGGGAGGGCTAGCTGGCACAATAGGCCACTTCCCCTTTAGTAAATAGAACTTTATATGGCTGCAAAGATACATGCATCACGATTAACTTGCTCTAGTTATGTCTGCCTTAGACATCTCTGAGAGGTACCTGCTGTTCAACTCATCACATCAGCTGAACTCTGCATGTTAAAAATAACTGTTAAAAGCTGCTCTCTAACAGGCATAAATGTGCTACTTTAGAAAAAAAAAATCTTTGAGACTGAAGAGGTGGATGAAACTATTCTGTTTGCTGTTATGGTATTACTGATCACCTCTGAAGGAAACAGTTTCAGATACTGAGTTGCTTGTCCTTGCTACCACAGCTGAGACCACCAGGAGCTACACTGAATTTGGCTCTGAAGTAATTTCGCTAAGGATTGACTTTATGCTTTTCTGCATGTTAGCAACCTGCCCACTGGCTGATTTGATGTTAAGAGCATTTTGATACCTTTGTGTGTAGATGGGATGTTATTA
Organism: Himantopus leucocephalus; assembly: GCA_003993805.1. NCBI lineage: Eukaryota > Metazoa > Chordata > Aves > Charadriiformes > Recurvirostridae > Himantopus > Himantopus leucocephalus. Next base: position 29,114,608 of record RSEF01000004.1, on the reverse strand, counting down.
GGGAGAGGGGATGCTAAAATGTCTCCCAGGCAGAAGAGAGAGGATATAATTCAAAGCCTGCAGAAGATGGAGTCAATAGCAAAAGGAAGAAAGGTTACAGTGAATTGTAAAAACCAGCATCAGTCACTTCAGCGTCTCATGTTTCAGGCACAGTAGAGTTAGGAACTTTTGGAAGCTTACTTCTGTAAAGTGTTTATCAGCCTTCCTTGAGGATCAGGATTAAGAGGTGAGGGAGGAAGTGATTGTTTTGTAAGAAATTTTCTTCCCTTGAAGAGTGAGAATTATTTGTCTCTTTTTCCTATGTGAATTCAACTGGTATACAATGATTGTTTGCTGTTGGCTACATAGTTATTGTAAGGGTGTTTTGTTCCCCAAATGAAGTATATTACATTTCAGGAAGTGGAATTGTAGGATCCGAGGATCTCAAAAGGTCTCTTGTAAAGGTTTGTGGTGATAGAAGGAATATGTTGGCAAGTTTAATGTCTTGCTCAGAAGGGCTCTAGATCAGTCAGTGCATTTTGAACCTGCTTTTGCAGCTGCTTGTTTCTGCTTGTTACTTTTGCAAAGTTGGGGGAATTTTAGGAATAACTACAATTTCAAGAATAGCTGAAGCTACTTCTTTCAAGAAATTGAAGTTGTGAAATCTCCATCCTTGGAGATAGTAAAAACTCAGCTGAACGCAGCCCTGAGTGACCTGATCTAATTGCACCTGCTTTTAGCAGTGAGTTGGATTAATTGACATCCAGACATCCCTGACTAGCTAGATCATTTTGTGATTTTCTGACCTTCTGGTGTATGTTGTAACATGTAATGCTTTTCTATACAGCTCTCAGGATCAGATGTTGTAACCAGACATGTCCATGAACATTAAATTTGGTATGTCATAGGGTTTGTTGAAAATAGGCATTGTTGAAAATTACTGTGCTTTGCTGAATTTGGGATTACACTTCGTCTTCATATTGAATTTCCTTTTCAGCTGTGATTCATTGCACGAGCAGTCAGGGCAGGCGGAAGAGACGAGACATAAACATAGGATAAGAAGGTTCTGGCAGGCAGCAGCTTGAAGAGGCTGAGCTTTGCCTGCTAGCCAGTTTTGTTAGCTCTTCTGATAGCAAAAACACCACTACCACCACCAGCTATGGAAGACATATTGTTTTTAGAACATACTCTCCTTTGAAGAGATACAAGCGTAACTATGACATAAGGCCAAATGGTGTAGATTTCTGCAAGAAATTATTGAAAAATCACCTGTGCTTTCATATGTTTTTCAAAGCTTGCAGATTTCCACAGAACAAAATATGTGCCATTTTCTTAATCTCTCGCTAGCTTTCAAACCAACTCGAATTTCCATTTGACCTTGTAGACAGAAGAAATTAGCGATCGCACTATAAGCAAGTATGCTATCAAAATGGGTCCAGCTCGCTTTCAGCTACAATACATGGATTATTACTTGCTCAGAGAAGAGAGAAATGATCCAGATCCCCGAGTCCAACATTTCATACCAGACACATGGCAGGTAAGGAGACACAAACCTTTTGAGGTACACAAATCTGTGGGGTACTGAGGGAGCTGGCGGAAGTGCTCACCAGGCCACTTTC
>RSEF01000004.1:29040771-29112910 GCA_003993805.1 Himantopus leucocephalus | reverse complement strand
TTTGTTGCTAATGTATTTATAGAAACTTTTTTTATTGTCTTTTTCTGCAACAGCTAACTGAATGTTTTTTTAGCTAAATGACCTTTATAGGATTATGATATTTTGTACTGTCTTCACAGAATATTTCAATTTGTGTTCAATTTCAATATTATTTTAATTTATGCTCCATAGTAGTATAAACTTGCAGGATACAAAAGTTTAATATGTGTATGTAATATCTACATGAACTACACTAAGGAGTGAAATTCATGTATGTTTGGAGCTCTGTTAAATTCATCAGATTAAAGTTGAGTTATGAAAAATGATAGTAACATTCCTGTTGATTTAAGTTGGGTATTACAGGTTTTTTTTTAAACTGGATGTTACCATTTCTAATAGATATACTCATGTTTGATATTTTATAGGTAGTCACAGCTACTTCAACACTTGCTCTGGGAATCAACATGCCATGTAAATCTGTTGTCTTTGCTGAAGATTCTGTCTTTTTAGATGCCCTAAATTACAGACAGGTATGGAAATAGAACACCTACTTCTTATTATGAGAACGGTACGCCTGTAGCTGTCATCATACACAAATTCAGAAAAATGTCTTTTCTTTTACATATACTTCTGGGTGTGTTCTGAGTTTTAGTTGTTCATTTTGGTGACAATAATAGTTTTAGCTACAGTGTTTCAGAACTACCAGCCCACAAATAACGTATGTGGTCAAAAGATCTGTTTCAGCTATGAAAGTGGTACAATTGCTGAGTAGATTATAGGCCATGTAGGCCAGATACAGCTGATGGTATCACCTGGCGGGTAGCTCTCAGGTGTCAGAGTGTGGGTGGATCTGTGCAGTAGCCAGACCTACGTGCATCTCCCTTCTGCTGCACATAACTGATATGACTCCCGCTTCGTCACATCATCTGGTACAAGGGCCAAGTCCCTACAATGGCCCTGACCAAGACCAGGTGATCCAAGCAAGAGAATGCACACTTGGGCAGCTTCTCTCTACTCCTTATTCATATTCTCTGCTCTTTATTCGTATTAAGACTACCTCTGCCCCAAATCTACCTAGAAATAATTTAGAGCTAAATGTGAATTGAAAACAAAGCTGGTGTATGGGTATAAATTAAGTTAAAACTTACCTTGAAGAAATATAAATGTTAAAAAGACATGTGAGAGAATGTAAGTAACCTGGCCAGTGTTTAGGTGTTCTATCAAATTTGGAAGTTCATATTTTAAAAAGTAAATATATCTGCAATGTTTGTAAACCAGCTATATTTGAGGTACAACATACTTTGCAAACATTATTTTAATAATTCTCCATCAATACTTTATTAAGACTGTATAGATGGTACCAGTGTATACAACATAAGTATATTTTACTTAAAAATTAATAATTTTATTGTTTTAATAATATAATTATTAAATATTTTATTCTTAGATGTCAGGACGTGCTGGAAGACGGGGACAAGATATGATTGGAAATGTGTTCTTCTATGATATCCCACTGCCCAAAGTTGAAAGACTTATCAAATCCAACGTACCTCAGTTGAAAGGCCAATTTCCTCTGACTGTTACCTTAATATTGAGACTCATGCTGTTGGCTGCGAAGGCTGATGACAAAGCAGATGCCAGAGCAAAGGTTTAATATTTTTTCGCAATAGCAATTTAATTAAATTATGTCTTAACATGAGCAGAAAGTTATGTGCTTCAGAAGTAAGCAATCTGCCTCCAAATGAAATTCCGTGCTGCTTCTAGTACCTGTGCCATCTTCTGTACTGTACTGTCCATTTTCATGCATTTATTCTTTGCAACAAATATTATCATCAGAAAGAATGCTGATAGTTCAGGAAGGTATTTTTACGGACTACTGTTCTATGCAATCCGCATACTAATTCTCTGGAATCAAGAATTCTTATTCTTGCATTTAATGCAGTGATTTAAGTAAACAAGCCATGACCATGATTACAAATTGGTCAGAGATCTCCTCTTGTAATTATTAAGGAACTCTTATTTCCAGATGATTTGTTTTTACATCCACTCCAGCATATAGGCATTTATTTTCAAGGACTCACTGAATGAATTCAGACATGAGTCTTAAGATAACAAAGTAAATTGGTAAACTTCTGTGTTAAATACTAAGATACTAAAATCTTATTAAAGTGTAAGGAGTAATTTCAAAACTTCCTGGGTTTAGTTTAATGATATTTAAATCCTTGTCTTGTGGATCTCTATATGAATTTGATGTAATTAACTTTACAAACCTCAGCATAAATTTATAAAATGCACACACATCAGATGACAGACTTTTTCACAAGCGTTTCCAGGAGTTAGGTATTCAATTTAAATAAAAATACAACATAATTCCCACCCAGCATTTTTACCCTGAAAAACAATTGATGAAACAAAGCATAAAAGCTGGATATACAATTTCTTTGCTTGTTACAATATCAACATTCCCTTGGATTTCTAATTTCGTCTTTTGTTTGTTTTGTTTAACCAGGCATTGTCAGTGTTGAAGCACTCACTGTTGTCATTCAGAAGAGAAAGATATGCTGAAATATTAAAAATTTATTTTATGTTTTCCTTGCAATTTCTTATCAAAGAGGTAGGTTTTAGCTTATTCTTATAAAGGGTAGTTCTTAAATCTACAGATTCTCATTTGTTTTTGTTAGTATGCTTTCATTTAAAGAACCATGTATATATTCCATAGCAAGAGGCTATTTCTTTCTGTTAGAAAGAAATTTAAGGAAACAGATAAAATTAGAATGCTTTAAGTTTGAGGTTAATTTTGAGCTACTTATGTTATGGAATAAATTCAATAGGGAAAATCTTATGATACAGTTTATATGATTACAAATCGATTAGGAAAATGAGTTGTGCATTTATATTGTATATGAAGATGCATGCACGTGAAATGATAGGGTTTTAAAACATACTAAGGATGACATGATTTCCAAAATGCTGGGAGAAATTATATCTCTAACAAAAATTTAGGAAGTAGGTCTTGGGGAAGACTGAAAATTAGTGGTGTATATTTCCATAGTAATAGTTTCAATTTGATGAGTACCATTTTGGAAGAATTTTATGTAGTACTCCATTTTGGCTTACATCCCAGAACTACAGGCAGTAAGAGGCACCAATAATGTGATTACATTAACAAATCATCTGTGCCCAGATTTCCCAGTCCCACTCCCGGTAGGAGCCCTAACCAATATTTCTGCCTCCTCTGCTGGGTGTCCCTTGTATGTGAGACCAAGAGTCTAATATTCCTATTGAAGAGAAGAATCTAGTTGGTGTACAGAAGAGATTAGTAACGTTTCCAAAAAGTTACAGTTGGCGTAAGAATTGGACAAAACCTGACCCCCATACCTAGTATCCTGTCTCCAGTAATTTTCCCAGGGAAATATATTTAAAAAAAAAAAAGCGGGGGCAACCATATAATGATTATTCTCTGGATACTCCCTGCTTTCTTAACGGGCGTGATGCAGTGTGATCTCTGACAGGAGAAGTGTCCTGGCATTTATAGCCTTTCATTGAGCTTCGTTCCATGAGTTTGACCTGTTGTTTTTTGAAACTATATAAGCTTCTAGCACCCAAACATCTTGCAGCAACGTATTTGACAGATCACTGCTTGCTGTGCTTTTATCCCATCAAACATTTGGGTTAATAGTTTTTTTTTAGTGAAAGCTGCATCAGATCTTACTTTGGTAAGATGTGATAAAGTGCCTGTATGCACTTTTCATTTGCAACATGATCTAAATAGGTGCTAAAACTATGCTTTGCACAGGAAGATGAAGATCTCTCATGGAAATGCTCAAATAGTTGGTGACTTTTTTTTCAGTAAGGACAAATTTTGCCTTCCAATGGAAATTGAATGGTCTCAATAGGTACCTATGCATTAGGTCGAATGACTATTGTGCTGAATGCAACCATTTTATATTTTTGTCATATCCAAGTTCATCTTTCACAACTAAGCTTTTTTTGCTTTTAAATTAAATAGGGCTACTTGGATCAAGAAGGTAACCCCATGGGATTTGCTGGACTTGTCACACACTTATACTATCACGAACCTTCAAATTTTGTTTTAGTGAGCTTTCTTGTGAAAGGTTTATTCCACAAATTGTGCCAGCCAATTAAAGGTAAATAATACTCCATGCATCTTAATTGCAGTCTATGGCAGGCTCTGTAACCCCAGTGGTTCTGAAATGTTCTGGATGCCTTCTTGCTGCTGCAACCTTTTGCTTGCCTAGCCTTCATCCTCATATCCTTGGCCTCTGCCTCTACACAGTCTGCACATGCTTATATTTCTCTCTGCGAAAGCCAAGGCACATATCTGGCAATGCTAGTGTCATGAACCTAATTTACTGTTTGTGAAACATTCTAATGAAGCAGAAAAAAATGCTATACATAGAAAAATTAATAATTTTGACTCCAGAGCAAGATTTGAATGCCATGTAGCAAATGATATTCAGAGTGGTCATCCATCTTAACAAATTTAAAAAATGAAGTACTACTAATGTCTCATCACATGAGTAAAATTCATTCTGCGCACTGAGATATGCTGCGATATGTGAATGTGTAAGAATACAGTATTAATTTGTATTAGTTGCTTAATTATCTACCAGAGTTTTTTGTATGTAATGAGTTGATCTTTATCCAGCATAGTTTTGCATAACCTCTGTCATGACAACAGCAGCTGGGAAGGAAACTGCTGAATAGGAGTTGTTTATTTTAAGAAAAAAAAAAAATAATTTTTTTTACACTTTTGTATTTAACCCAAGTACTTTCTGTTTTGACATAGGCTCAACTGTTTTTTCAGAAGATGTCCTGGAAAAGCTAGTGCTTATTCTAGCAAACCTATTTGGGAGAAAACATCTTCCAGCCTGCTCAATGAAATATAAACGCACATTTTTCCAGTCAAAGGTAGAGAAAGCATTGGACTTTGCTGTAACTTATGTTGTGTACCACTTCAATGAACTTGTTTCCTTTTGTCAGTTAGACTAGCGGCATTATGGATGTACAGTAGTCTGGTGGGCCAGCAGGTAGCTGCCCACCCAGCTGCTCTCTTCCTGCTCCATCTCAACAGGATGGGGGAGAAAATAGGATGGAAATGCTCATGGGTCAAGACAGAAATAGGGAGATTGCTTACCAGTTATGGTCATGGGCAAAACAGCCTCAACTTGTGGAAAATTAAATTAATTTGTTGCTAATTAAAATAGATCTTAGTAGTGAGGAAGAAAAAATAAAAATTTCAACACCGCCTTCCCCAGGCTCAACTTTAACTCCTTCATTCCTGACTCCTTTACTTCCCCCCACCCCAAGCGGTGCAGGGCTGATGAGAAATGAGTTGTTGTGGTCAATTCTTAAAAGCTTGCTCAGCTGCTCCTTCCTCCTTACATGTCACCCCTGCTCCAGTGTGAGCCCTTTGCAGTCCTTCAGGATAAACCTGCTCCAGTGTGGGCTCTCCATGGGCTGTAGTTCTTTAAGGGAACATGCAGCTGCTCTGGTGAGGGGTCCTTCACAGTCTGCAGTGTGGATTTTTCATTGGCAGCCATGGGAAATAAGGTCTTTGTGTTGGCTGTCCCTCAGCTGTAAATGGGTGTAGAAGCAGTTGAGAAGGCATACCTCAAAGCAGCTGTAACCGGTCCCTCGTGCTAGTGGAAGAAGGTTTGAAGCCCAGTTCTGCAGGGAACTAAATACTTTCAGTGATGTCTCCAAGGCCAGCATAAATTTTGCCAGAGCAGCAAAAGCTGCAAACGCTTCTGAGAAATTAAAGTGATCCTGGCAAGTTGAGGGAATTATGTAAAATAAACAGTAGGTAGTACAGTTAAGGCAAAGGCACTCAAGGATGCTGTGTCTGTCATGGGGTGGCCCGTGGCTTCTTGTCACAGCAGACAGCCCTGGACCGTGTACCTGCCCCCTGCAAACACCTTGCCACCTACGTGCAATACAAGTAGCTAGAATAATGAAAAAAATACTTACTGGATTAAAATAAAGAAGCCTTCATTTAACCACAGAAGCAGCAGTTGACTGTCAGGTTAAATGAAAAGTACCAGATTATTCAAGTATGTTTCAGTGATGACAGATGATTATGCAGTTACTCTCACGATATTGCAAAATGTAAAAGTATAAAAGACACAGCATTTCTTTATACAACACAACTCAAGTATCTCTTCCCTAAATGGCAATTTTCTTTATTCTCCTCACTTTTCTAGGATTTTGTCTCCATCTAAGGAGCACACCAGTGTGCTCTGTGGTACATGACACTGTAGGCTTAGGGCTTTTTCCAAAAACAGGGCAATATCAGTAGGATGAGCATTAACATTAGTTATGCACAAAGTTAACCCACCATGGGTACAGGCAGAAAGTGAAACATTTGTAACGTGCTCCTGTTGGCTCTTCTGTGCAAAGCCTTAAAACTTCAGAGGACACAGCTATGGCTGGAACAACAAAGAAAACTTATTCCAGATGAAGATGCTTATGTGGCCAGTTTCCAGCAAGCATTCCAAGAGGAAAAATCTTATTTATGTCTGAAAAGTGGCTAGTCGTGTAGGAGGGATTACGGGACTGCTGCGGCTGATGGCAGCAAAGCATCAGTCTGTCATGTTGGTAGGGAACCAGCTGGACACCAAGATATGCAAAACAACATCTGGCAAAGGCAGCCCTTCAAAAGTCACTTTTTAGCTAGCTGAAACATCTTTAATAGAGTTGTTTGCCAAGTAGTCTGTGATTAAAAATCTATGAATTTTGTTCTTACTGTTTATCTTCCGTGCCTTTTTTCGCATGAAATTCGTGTTCATCTTTAAGATCCATTAATTCTAGATGGTCAGGCAGTCTGACAAGTTGGGTAAAATTTGGAGCTGTACTCTTTCCTTGTTGCTACTAATATGCTGTGTGTGTACTAATACTTTATGTATGTGCCAACGTAGAACTGAAACTTTTGGAGAAATTACCTGAATTAAGCAATAAACTGCATGTTATTTCAGGTCTTTCTAGAAGATATGCCAAAAGACTTTGCAGATGCTGTAAAAGAGTACAACACCAAAGTAGAGGAAAATTTTGCTCATTTTCTTCTGACAGCTGCCAAGCTAGCAGATATGGAACAAGAATACAGGCTTCCACTGTCAAGGACAGGTAGGATGTGGAAAATTAATGCATATTCATAATTTGTGAAATCGATTTTATTAGAAAAGTTAAGTTATTTCTTATTTTGTAAAGAAAAGAATGGTGATTTCAGACATGCTAATAAAGAGATACAATTTCTATTTCACTTTTGGTTTACAACCATTATAGATTATATTGTATATGGTAGAAGTTTTGTACAGGAAAAGGATCATTTTAGTTGCTATTCTTTTATTATTTTGTAGAGGAAATAAAAATCCAAGGGACTCATAAAGGGAAAAAATATATTAAATGCAATTATTGAATAAAAGTCCTTTTATCCAGTCATCAATGCATTTGCAGATCCTCAAATGCCTGTGACACTTGAAGTGCTTACAGTCTTACATAGGTTAGATTTTCAACATCTGAACAGCCTTAAGATTGAAGGAAGAAAACATTGCACCATTTGTTAAATCAACTAAGTTACTTATGCCAATAAATGATGTCCAGTAATCAAAGCAATGTGAAAAGGCATGACTATAAAATCCAAGCAATACGGATTGGGTGAAAAATATTTAACTACTACATAATGTCATGTTACTTCCTCAAAGAGAGAGATAAAAACAATGTCATATAACACTACCCCATCGCCTAGCTCTTCTAAAAATAATATGCCTTCAAAAATACTATTTTTGCAGTAAGGAAGCACTTTAATTATAGCAGATAACTGTATTTATTCATCCTTTTTTCCTGCACTGGTACAGTGATTTTTTTCTTAGTCTCTGCTGTGTACAGATGAGGAAAAAAAAAAATCCAAACCCAAATCACCTTAGAAGCTACCATATCTTATCATCTACTTTGAGTTTTAAGTATGGGGATACCTGGATCATAGAAAGTTTTGTATAGAGTGGATGTCAATACAAAGGTGAGGCAGTGGGGGTGACAAACAGATAAGGTCAATGCAAAACAAGGTTGAATACTACATATGGCTTGAGATATTAAACAGCAGTTTTCCACTTCCAGTACAGAGCACTGGAAAGTGCTACATAATGGTATAACATTAGCAACACTACAGTGAAATCCTATTTTTTCATATTCAATTTAAGATTGCTTATTTTAACAATGGAGGGACCCCACACCTTGATATGTTACCTGAAAAATGTCAGACATGAAGAGCTGTAAATCACAAAATGATGAATTCCAAATTAGAAAAGCAAAGCACGGGCTGCCTTGCATTTTCAGGGTATATATTCTTTTATATATATTAGTGTTACTAATGCTACTTTTACCGAGAATGTGAGCTGTGGAAATTGAATTCCTATTCTACTTGAATGGTAACGTTTTTTGTTTAAATAGAAGGTGTAATATGATTGCATTCTCCCCATTTTGCTGAAGCTGTTTCACTTTGAAAGAAACACTTTCCATTAGATTTACACAAAAATAAACACGAGATCAAACCATGACCAGTTCAAGAGGTGGTAGAGACTTTTGTACGTACTTACCATAACTTGCTGCAAAAAAATACGTCAGGCTGCTCAGATTGTTTTATGAATACCGTAAACAGTATAACTACAGCATACTTACTGTAACACAAAGCAGAAAAGGTTGCAGCATAAGGACTGAAAGTATCATTGACAATGTGAAAAGAAAGAATAAGTTTCTATTTAGAAAAGGAAAATCAAAAGTACAAATACATTTAGAAATAACTAGACAGGTCTTCTACAGACAGTGATTGAAGTTACAGGAAGACCATAAGCCAAGTGAAATGCCATGCTGTTGTAAAAACAGAAATCCATGCTGGGTTGCGTAAAGCAGAGTGCTTTATGTGGCAACCTTCATGTACTTAAGCCCTAACAAGGCCTCAGTTAAAATATTCATTCTTTAGAGCTCCCCACTTCAAGAAAAATGTTGGCTGGGAGTTCAGAGGATAGCAATAACGATTATTAGATGTCTAGCTATTAAGACCTGTGAGTACAGGTTGAAAAAACCTGTTTTTCTTCAACATAGGACAGAATAAAAGATGGAGGTAAAATAAGTCTCCTAATAGTAACGTTCCCTTTGGTTTTGGCAGAGCTCCATGCTGTTAGCAATTTTGGCTACAGCTGAGTCAAGAAGAAAGGCTTAAGATGCGAAGGGGGGATTGAGATATTATTATTCTCACCACTAGAAAGCTCTTTCTTTTATACTATAATCAATTGCATAGAGGTTCTTATGAACAAAACAAACAAACCTGTATCAAGAAGGATTTAAGTTTAGAAGATTAATTCTATTTCCTATCATGATCTACTCAACTGCAAATTTCTTGCTTTTAAAATAGATTGCTGAAAGGGAGCTTGTGTCTGCGTAGCTTATGTTGTATTTGAAACTTCTTGCCTAGATTTTACATCTAAGAATTGGCATGGCTCTGAACTAGCATCTTATTTGATGGACAACACCAAAAGCATATCTGCCATCTCACCTTTTGCATGTTTATCTGGAGTGGTTGATAACCATCTGTTTCATGGGGAGATCATTAATAAAGTAAGTTTTGGGTTTTTTTATGGGGGGCAGAATTTTATTACAGTTCAATAAAAATATTTATTACACTCTTCTTGCCTATCTGTAATATGATGGCACTGCGCTCGTGTCACTCTTTCAAAGAAACAATTTGAAAGGTCTCAAAAAAAACCAACCAGCACTGAGTAGCACCACATTATCACAGTGCAAGAAACACAGAATAGATGGATGTAGGAAAAAAATCTGTAAATTGTTTGCTTTCTTGCAAGGTGTCTGTTCCTCCTGATGCTGAGACAAGTAAATGACTTCAAAATTTCAGATTCAAACCATATCCCCAGTTTGTTTTCTCCACATCAGTTTTTTTTTTAAATCAATCACACTGTAGGCTCAAGGATCCTAGTAAAAGGATGCATTATTGCATTGATCATTTGCTTGTCAAATGGATTTCAGTAATGTTAGATAGCATGTGAATTAGCTTAATTGTAATATACATCAACGTGTTTTCTCTCAGCTTGCATTTTCCTGCGGTCTTCTACATGGGCTTTGTAGCAATGTTAGGGAATTACCACACAACTCATAATTCTGTAATAGAAAAAACTGAATTCCTACAACTGGGGATTTTGAAATTCACCCTCACCCTTAAAATGTTCCATGCTTAAGGTTAATACATTCAAAGCATCAGTGAGAGTGTCTCAATACATGATCTATGCATATGGAAAAATCTTCATCTAAAACTCAAGAGAAATCTGGTGGCCTAGTCAAACTTTAAACTATTCAGAACATCCCAGAGCTGCACTGGCAGTTTAAGTCACTTTACTAACAAACTCCCTCCTTTGTCTACGTGTACTTATGCAGATTTTTGGAGTGGTCTAGGATCAGAAGTGTGGAACTTTCCAGCTGTGGGTCTAAAGGTATAGGTCTGAAGAAACAGGCACATACACAAAACCACAATTGCTATTCAGCAGATAATTCTATCTTTTTTAGGCTGTCTTACGTTCCCTTGGAATTAATGTCACAAACTGCCCCCTGCTTTACTTCAACAAGTATGATAATCAAGGAAGGAGGCAGCCACTCAATGCATATGCACTGGACTTTTATAAGCATGGTTCCTTGACTGCATTGACAACTGATAACTGGTATGTACTACCATTTTAAATATGGTTAAAGAGCAGCATTGTCTACAACATGGTACAGAAGTACATCTTTTTGTTTTTAAAGCCTTCTCCCTCCAGAACTTAGGGACAGAATAGCTGTTAAATATGATTACAGACATTAATTGAATGTTATAGTAAGAATAAAACATATGCTATATTAAAGTGCAATGGCAATGGCTGTAAAGTATTAGCTGGGTATTCAAAACAGTATCATAAATGGGAAGTCTTGACTTCAGTAACACAGGTTATTATGACCAAACAGTGCCATGAGCTCAAACTACCTCTGGTTGCTTGCTGCAGCCAAAACATAAAATCTTTTCTGGTACAGGAAGGCCGTCATCATAGAAACCTGACTTTTACAGTAGCAAAGCAAAATTTGCCAGTAATGCAGTATTTGTATCACTATTACTTCAATGCCTTTTCCTAATCTTTTTTAAGCATTTAGCAACTTGTCCTGATAATTCAATCATACCATCGTCTCTCTTTAAAGGAAAAAAAAACCAACCACCCACCAAAAACTCCGTGCACAAGCTGGTCGCCCCCTGCCATATCTCATCATATTTTCATGGTTAAACCTGTGGTACATGCAGTCTTCCTTTCAGCTTTCCTCCTGGATCACTTATGCTCTAGCTTTTCCAAAACAGGAGTTTTAGTCTTTTCTTTTACACTCTCATGCCTGTTTCTTTTAACACTGATCATAAATTCCTCCTTTAATCCGTTTCTATTATTTGCCAAGCTTTTGACATCTCTTTGCTACTATGTTAACTATCTTCTAGACAACTGCAACTGTGTTGGGCTTCCTCATTTCACAGACATTCCTGATCTTTTTCATTGTGAAAATAAACCTTGATTAAATAAAAAAAAAACCTCTGAAGAGCCTTTCAGCTCTTACACTTGATGGAGCTCCAAACACACTGTCTTTGAGACGCTTTCACCTTCCTAATTTAGCAGCTTATAAACTGCATGTCTTCTGTTCCTTCTTCTCAGAAGCTAAATATGATTTTCTTTCTTTTGCTCTTACCATTTACAGCCCTGTTGTCCTCTTCAGTCTTTTAGAGATGCACCTGCTAAATGTGATTTCTTGTTATTTTCATCATTATCACTTTCTCCTTTGAATCTCACCAGCCTTCTGTAACCTGTTCATTAAATCCATCTCTTCATAAAACTTCTCGCTTGCAGTTCTTAATGAAGGCATTCACATATCTGTTTTATTCCTGACCTCACCTCAAAAAAGGTCAACCACAAGCTCCCTCTCCCAACTACTCTATCATTATCTTTATTTTGCCTTCAGCCTCTTAGCCAGGAACTTATATTTATGAGTAAGAATTGCACTCTGCTCCCTGAGGCTGCTGTTTGGGGCATATAATATCTGCTTTTTTGTAAGCTCTTCAAAGAAGATTCTAATACGAACAGTTAGAATATACATTCCATGCACTGTTGTAGTTACAATAGCAGAGTTTGACACTGATGCCACGTTATCAAGAAATGAGGAAATATAGAAACACATTCTTTGATTCTATCAAGCTAGGCTAGTGAAAGATGTCCCTGCCCATGGCAAGGGGGTTTGAACCAGATGATCTTTAAAGGTCCCTTCCAGCCCAAACTATTCTATAATTCTATTATTCCTAACAATAATGACTGTATTTTTTTTTTTTTTAATGTGGTATTCTTGATTACTAGGAGCTGAGCTTATTAAGTTGCTTTTCAGTAACCAGTGGTCCTTTTTGCAAAATATAGGGTCTTCATCATCTGTAGAAAGCAGTAGTTTCGTCTGAAGTAGTGTTCCAGTTTAGCTTGTGACAGGTTAGTTATTCAAACAGTTGAAACCATGTTCCCAAGATAGTATTAATAAATTACCTTATCTTTCCAAATGTGACTCATGAGTCTTTTATATTTAGTATAATTATAGAAACATGTATCTCTATAGCATTATTATTTTAAGCTTATAGTTATTCTACAGTAAACCTAATGAATTAGTATGTCAGTGTTTGAGGCTATGGAATATGCTCTCTGCATCCTTACTCAAACTAAATGGCAGGGTTTATTAAATGTGAAACAGTAGGTTATAGTGTATATCCATTTGAATTTTTTTCTGTCTTCAGGTTAAATGAAGGAGATGCTTACTGCTTACTCAAGGATTTTTCACTCCTCATTAAGTCCATTGGGTATGATAAACTTGTGCTTTTTAATTTTAAAAATTTAATATCGTATATTTAATTAATAATTAATTCACCTTGAAAGCAACTTAAAATGAAACAATGCTTTTTTAAAATTTTTTTTTAAACAGAACTTCACTGAGTGAACTGTGTGATGATCCAAATGATAACGTTCTACTGGCATTTCAACAACTGGGTGAAATCTATGCAGAGAAACTGAAGTCTGTTACCTGAAGAAAAAAAAAAACCACCAAACAGCAGTACATAATACTCCTACCACACAGATCAGCAGCCTACTAAGTGAGGAAGTGACTAGGTCTGAGTTACCAGATGTGTTTCATAATAAAGCTTTAGTAATAGCCAATATTAGTAATACAAAGCTTACTTTAGAAAATCAGCCTTTAGACATGGACACTTTAGCAGCTCCAGTATCAGCTAAATAACTGTTTCTAACAGATTATAAAACTAGGCAATTGCACTTTTCTTTGAATTGCACTTTTTTTTTTTTCCAGACAGTGATATGTATGTTAAGACAGCTCTCAGAAATACACTGAACAAATGCCACAGTTCTGACAGCTGGTGAGATTAGCCTCTCAGTTGGACAGCATTGGAAACTTTCAGCCCATTTGTGAAGGATGTTCAGCAATTACTGCGGCAATTATAATCAAATAAATTCATCTAATTATTTTCCAAGGTTTCTATTAAGTTATGAAGTAGTACCTTCATGAACCATTATAAAACCTTCGAAGCCAGTCTGCAATTTTAGTCTACAAAATTTTAAGTATAAAGAGGGGTTTGTATCAATACAATGAAGTTTGATTAATAAAATGTTCCATCCATATGGAGAATTGCTTCATTTTTCACCCCTTGTATCCTTAAGAGTCAGGAAGATCCAGGACACCTCTAGCATACTTGTCAAAATGTCCCTTGCAAGACAAATTACTGAGTTTAGTAAAATACATTTCCTAACTATTTTCTTGGGGTTTTTGCTGGAAAGAGCAAAGTTTTCAGCAGTATCTTCTTACTATTCCTGGAAGTTCTTCAGTTTAACACCACATTTAAGTCTATTCTTAGTCTGAAAAAATATACGCACACATCACTAATGTTAGATGGGAAAATTAGGCTTTGACAACAGCCCTCATTGTCACACACAATCTTATAATGATGACCAAGATAGCAATGGAAGTTATTCTCTTGCTAATAAGCAAAATGTGCATTAAGGACAATTCAGAATCCCATTTCTTCGAATTAGCTCTGGTGTTCATCAAACAATCACTGATGAAGCCTTTGACTTGAAGTCTCTTCAAGGCAGCGATTAACCGCCTGTAACTTGTTGCTAAGAGATACTGGGGGAAAAACCTGTATGTAGTCAGGTTGTGCTGCTGAGTACAATCAACTGACTTAAACTCTTTTCTCTTTCCAGTTTTTTAATGTGTGAAATAAAATTATGACAGAAATGGAACACAGTGGTAGAAAAGACTGCTTTAACTCTGCTTCAACAATAATTTACTCAAATCATTCTTTACTGTCTGCAAGTCAGGCCACACGTAGATAAGTCTTGCACAACTGTTCCTCAACTAGGGTAGAAGTGACCTTATTTAGACCTTTCCATGTTTGTGTTGCCTGATACAAATGGAGTAATCTTTTTAGCTGAGGCACAATTAATTGACCAGGGAATAAAGTCAGAAATTGGTCCTATTGTGTTCTCAGTTGTTTGATGAGTAATCATGAAATCCTGAGTGAAAAAACAAACTTATTAGGTCTATCGCAGGGTACTAATTTTATGTGCTGGAGACTGTAATGTCTCTTAAAGAGTTAGTAAAAGCAGTGAACATTTCACTTTTAATAACGTATACAAAAAGCACCTCACTCCTGTAACACCTTTTAGTAAGGACTCAATAGTGAAAGATGACCATGTGATTAAGTCAAAATGACCAATGAATCAACTTGAGACAATATCAGAAAAAAATCGGTAATTCTACTGATTTACTATCTAGGTGGAGTTAATTTTACTGTGACCTATTGCAAATAAAACATCCTGCTTAACATATATCTCCCCTGTAAAACCTTAGTGCTGAGCTATAACGCACTTTGCCAACAACTTGCCATGCTTGAAAAGGACTGTAGTGAACCCACACACCAACGATTTCTGCTTTGGAAAAAAAGTGTATCATGGTCTGTTTATGATTTTATAAAGGTGTCTTTCCACTAAAAGACAAACTATTTGCTTTAAAGTTTAACTTTATCAAACTCTTATGAAACACTGTAATAGAAATGAACAGAAGATACGTCAAAACCAAACAATTTTAAGAAACTCAGTAGGTTTCTGAATAACCCAAGCTCATTAGGATTTTTTTTTTTTTACTCACTGTAGCAGAAACCATACATTTTCTACAACCTTCTGGCAACAAGTTTTATAGATACCTTATCTCTCTAAAATTGTTCCATTTTTCTCGTTTTCATTATAGTGAGATCAACCTCCATCCATGACACTTTCTCCCATTATCATCATGCTCAGCCTTCGTCTTCCAGCAATTTAACTTAATACCTTTTTAACACTTCTCCCCTACATGCGGAGAAGAACGTGACAAGAATGTCTAGAGATAAAAGCAGAACAATTCTTAGAAAACTGAAAAACAGTAAGAGTTAAGAGATGAGAACATAAAGAACTACAAAACTAACAATAAAGAGAATTTTCACTGCCTTCCTTATTATGATGCAGATGCAAAGGGAAGATTAATAAGTTTTATAAATTCTAGAGTCTACTTTTCAGCACATTTAATATATGAATGCACCGCCACAGAAAAACAGAGGCCAAGAATTTAACGCAAATGAAATTAAAATTAGGTCGATGTTTCCTAAACCAAGAATAGTATTTCTAAGTATTCTGTCACAGTAAGTATATTGGTAAGCCTTGCAGAGATTTAAATTTAAGTAATATTTCACTTATGAAGTTACAAAGATAATTCGGATTAATTTTTTCTTTTTTTAAAGATTACTATCTAGTTGCCAGTGAAAAATTCTGAAGGGATATTAAACATTCTGATCTAATACTTGCCAGTTGACATGTCTACCTAATGCAGGATTAATTTGTTTAAAATCTGGCACCAGCAGAGTGAACACTAAATGAAATAGTGTTTTAATTTGAAATAGTACTACCATCTGTGTATTCTAATAGCTAAAGCACAATTCTCTTAGATGCAACAAATGGTTAATAAATTGGAAAAGATAGTATTTTTATCCTCACTTTGTATCGTATTTCACAGACTAAGAATTCAATGAGTTCTGGATCATTAATACTTATAGTGAGAAGTGCTGTTTTTCTTTTTACCTGTCATTACACAAACTTTAGAAGGAGATTTTTGTGTTTGAAAAGCTAGATTCTCCTAATGCTTTCATCAAAACAGCAAATTATCTGTCCACTGATTCCCAAACTGGTGCCAAAAGGAACTGAAAATTAATTGTGATGGTTATTTTTCATAAAGGCAGCATTTCAGAAGCGTAGCTGATACCCTTCTGCAACGTACAACAAGAACATCAATGTGGTGTCTCAATTTCAAAAGTGTAAGAGAAATTACTGAACCCACACTAGAAGTTGCAATAGAAGTTCAATATACATCAAATACAAAAAGAAAACAGCCAAAGGGAGACGCGCAAAAGAATTTTCAGTAACACCCTTCAACATCCCTGATTTTCCCCGGGGCTCTGCTCCCTCCCTGCCTGTGAGGTGAAGGCTATTGTCTGTGCTCTCGTTACTGATCTAACCCTAGTGCAAGTGCTGCTGTACCGAAACAGCAATATAGTGCTTCCTCTTGCCGAGGCTTCACTGAACCTGCTTTCTGGGACACCTCAGTCCCCCACCACCCACACATACCCCAGTGGCACTTCTGGGAAGGTCTGCCTTCTTCAAGATACAGCATACGTGGTCATAATTTAACGGGACAAAACATTTTTGGTTCTTTCTTCAGTTTGGGTTTGTACTATAAAACTCACTTTAGTACATTGTACTTGCTAATAAGCAGTTATGTTTCTAACACAGAGATACCTCAAATTGGCAAGAATCGGGGAGAACAACAGCTGTACAATCACAGGTATCCCCACTTTTTCATGTGTTAAGTAGCATTTATTTCATTCCAGCTTATTTAAAGTATAGTTATCTTCCATTTCACTCTCTTCATGTCTCCGATTTTCTTGTACTAGACATTTTGTCTTCGGCAACAGAAAAATATTCAGATGCACTGCTGGTATCAGTAGAGATGGATGCCTGACTTAGCTCTTCAGTGTCAGAACCACTGTCACTTAGCACTCCTCCTGCCTCATTTACTGTAAGCACAGAACCTCCTAAAGATGGATCATTGCATGTGCCAGGAACAGAACAAGCTGCATTCTGAAGCAGTACAGACTCAGGTGCATCTTCCCTCTGAGGACAGGAACAGTTGTTTTCAGCAACAGTTTCACTTTCTTCATCTTTTACCTTTGTTTCTGGTTTTGTTGCTGTAATAGTAAGTCGAGTAGAAGATGCATTCTCATATTTAACAGGAAGGACAAATGAACATGTAGGCTGACTGCAAGAAGAATTACTATCAGCAAGCATTTCTGCACTTTCGGTTTTCTTAGATGAGTTCACAGGAAGGAATAAACCTTCACATTTTGCATGACTATGTCTAGAAGCAGGCTCTGCACACTCCGAAGATACAGGCTTCCCTAGATTTAGAGTCGTTTTGTCAGGAGATTTCATTGTCTCTCTTTCCGCTTTTTCAGTACCGTTTCCAGACAAAAACACAGAGGAAGTCAGTGAATCAGAGGTATTTCTGACAGTACTTCCAAATGAAAATACTGGTGAAGGCCACTGAACACAGTTATTTTTGAAAGAAAATACACAATTACTGGGGAGAAGGGGGGACTCGGAGACATCATTCACCGCAGCTGCAGTGTTGGTTTCTGAAGTACTGCAAGCCACAGTTGTGAGGGATTCTGAGGCATTAGCTTTTTGTTCCCATGAGACAGATGGCTTCTGCGTACCATATTCTGCATTTTCCTTTGCACAAAGTGTTTGTCCTGTCACATGAGATGATGTATTTTTGTCAGATGGCTTCTCAGATTGGCTAAGAAGTGAGGATAATGGTAAACCCTTAAATGAATTGCTGACTCCCAATCCTGCAAAACAATCTCTTTCTGAATTGCCAAAGGGAAATGAAAAATCTGGCTTCTTACTTTCTGCTGAGTCTAAATTAGGACTGGTTGAAGCATCAGAAACTGTGGTTTTGGTTACAGGACCATGTTTTCTAAATTTGCTTTCATCCTCATTATCGGTTTTATCCGCACTATCACATTTTCCCAGATAAAACTGAGGGAAAACATATTTCCTGTCTTTCTTTTTAAAGGAAAATGTACCTGCATCTTTAATAAATCTGGGTAACGAGTTGTTACATGCACTGAAAGCAAAAGGTGAAGCAGAAAGTCTCTCTGCAGAAACATCTAGAAATTCTGAATTTGGAACAGTAACAGCTACTGATGCTGCTGGTTTTAAGCCAGATGAAGTGCTAGTACTTGTGTCCATTTCATTGCAAACAATAACCGCCGATGCCTGCATTGGCAATTTTTCTTTAACTACTAAGTCTTTAGAGTTTTCTGATAAGGCTGTAGTGGTTACTTCCTGGGAACTTCTCTCATGAAATAATTTAAAGTCACCGTTTGTTTCAGAAAAGTTCACATTTGTGGATGGGATGCTGTGATTACTGGTTCCAGAAAAGCTTCCCTCATCAAAGCCATCTGTTCTTTGCAGGGTTCCCATTTTAACTTTATCTGCGTTGTTTGCTTTGGTAGGTGAAGATAGAAAAGGAGTTCCCGAGGACCTATCCTTCAAAGCCTCAGCAGTTACAAATTTATACTTTTTATTTGCAAGTAAAGTTTGTGTCTTGAACTCATTGGTGAGCTTCTGACGTTCCATATAGTATTTGTAACGTAATTCCTACAATTACAGCAAAAAATCCCATTAAGTAAAATGGCATTGTGGATTCAGAGGTTATAAAACTCATGTACAATCCTAAGACTGAAGAAAAGATTTTGTATATTCTATAGCATTTATGATGTATTGCTGCTGGAAGGCAACAGAACACAAGTCATTGTGAAAAAAATGCTTTAAAAACAAGTGAACAAGATACACAAGGAACCCTGAAGACAAAGTAGGTTTTCAAATAGGAGACTATAGATAACTGTATTTAAAGTCACTGCCAAAACTAGAAATAGCTAAAAATACTAGCTTAGACATTAAGGGGCAAATTCTCAAACTGTCATGAAAAATAACCAACTGAAACCAATTTAAGTGGTGGGTTGTTTTGTTTTGGTTTTTTTTTTTTTTTTCTAACTAGATACAGTAACTACAGAACTTACATTCTCAATGGGAATAGAAAACAGACGTTCTCCAAAATAATACAGTAAAAGAAAAATAATTCTGTATTTAAAGGACCTAAGCAACTTTTTCATTCAGTCATCTGCCATTGGTATTCTCAGGACATACATTATGTGATTCACTGCCAGCCATGCTTCACTAACTGTAACTAGAATCATTCTGTACAGAACAATACTCAGCTACCCACATTGAACTGCCATTAAGTGAAAAAATCTAGTTGTATAACTAGATCATTGGAAATGAAACAAAAAAGAGACTGGACTCAGTTTCGTGTCAAATTATCAGGAGTTTAGGTAGTCTTAGAAGAGTGAATTCTATTATCTTCAGAAAACAGAACACAGACAGATGACTTCCTCTTCAAACAGACAATAGAGAAGCTTACTTGGATGAGAAAGCTACAGATTTGACTCAAAAAGTCACACTAAAACATAAAAAAAAGTATCTGAAGGTAGTAGTAAGATTAAGTTCCAGCTTTCTGAAGAAAAAAAGAAAAAAGTAAATCCTGACAGCTTTAATAACCTAGTCAGATTTACACTCTAGAATTAGAAGGGTACCTTTCTGTTAAGAAAGGTGAAAAAAGATTATACAAGCTATTTAGAAAATTGTGTCATAACGAATAATAACTTAGCCATACTTACAACAGATGCTCAATCATACCTCATGACTCATGTTTTGAAATGCTGACATTTCTGATATTGACATTAAGCGAGTACAGATCCTGCTACCGTCTGTTAGTGCTTCCTCCTGTCCTGATACAGGCTGAAAAATGTTTTGCAGCAGACATTATAGTTCATTTTGATAAGACAAAGTAAACAAAACAGCACAGTGCTGTAGCCCCATAGTCAATAACTTACAAGAAATGTGTTGGGTATATTCTTCTGGTCCTGCCATTGCTTTATGTTATTTTTAAGTAGAGTATTTTTTGTTGAGTTCTCGTTTCCTCCAGAAGGTAGATCTATTAAAAAGAATATAAGAATACTGATGGCGACCATATTAAGTACGGAAAATACTGAATGGTTCCTGTGCATCTAAACACAGATTCCAACTCAGAACAGAAGTATATTGCCCTAAGTGAGACCCTAGTACTTGTCAAAACTTCTGTGATATAAAGCAAGAGGCCTGCATAAGAAGTTTTCTAAATGCCTGGAGATGCTTGCTCCGATACAAAACATAACATTTTCTCATATGGGGTAAAAGCATTTAATCAGAGCATAGTTAACATTCATATTGCACTGCAACGAATGCCAATCTAGTTCAGCAACACACTTCCAACAGTGGTGATACTCCTTGTATAGGAAAATTCTAATGATACTTCCCCCAGCTTCCAAAAATACAGCCTAGGGACTTTCTAGAGAAAGCATATTCACAAAATGCATTTAAAAGCTCCTGATGAATTTATCATCCATCAATTTGCTCAGTTGCTTTCTGATCACTTGCATACTTTTGCAATGCAGATTGTTTATTAGCAATTAGTTCCACAAGTCGCAGGTTCCTAGAGTAACTTCCCGAGTCTTGTCCTGTAAGTCCCTCTTCCCTACCTTTAACAATGCCTACACTAACGGGCATTAACTTCAAAGCCAAGATTTCATTAACCACAGGTTTGATATCCATCTTCTTTTGAGTATACTCTGGTGGTTTTTCATAGCTGGATGCTATATTCATCAGGTCAAGCTGAGTTTTCATTCTGCAAAAGGAAAAAAAACCAACCCTACACTTAAACACTTTTCTTAAGGCTCACAGGCCAACAACTAAATTACACCTGCCTGATACAAAAAAAATTATTTTAAAAAGAAATCACTAAGAGGGAGAAGAAATCAGAAAAAGTAAGTCTTCAATAAAATGTCAAGTTTCCCAGATTTTCTTAAAACTTACTACTTAATGATTCACTTGAATTAGGTTTCATACACAATGAAAGT
This sequence comes from Himantopus leucocephalus, assembly GCA_003993805.1. NCBI lineage: Eukaryota > Metazoa > Chordata > Aves > Charadriiformes > Recurvirostridae > Himantopus > Himantopus leucocephalus. The sequence continues at coordinate 29,091,687 of RSEF01000004.1, read as the reverse complement.
TGCAAGAAGTAGTGCCTGTAGTTTAGCAAAAAGATTAAAACCCCCCCACTTTTCTTAGTGTACTATACCTGAATCTAAATTACACTCTTTCTTCAGAGGGCATTGCTAATATTAGTTTTACTCACAACATATTTCAAAGAACTCCATTTCCAATATTCTTTCTTAAACTCTGCTTAAAAAGTGATAAGAAATGTAATTAAAAGTCTTTAGAAAGAAACATACAGGGTATGTGCACTGCAAACACAAAAATGAAGACACTGCAGAATCTCCATACACGCTCTTAGACTTAAAGATGTCTGTAAAAGCTCCAGGGTTCCTGAGTTTAAGTAAGATATCTACAAATATCCAATCACCATGTATTAATGAATTCCTACATGCAGTTTTTGTCAAAGATCCAATTCAAAAGACTGATTATCTCTAATCCCATCGCTAAAATTCTTGACGTATTTCCTAAAATTTAGAATATGGAGCATCCAAAAACCTGAAAGCATTATAGTGTCTTAATTACTAAATACTATTTTTATTTTAAGTCGCTGTATCTGACCATATCCAAAGTAACTATTCTCTTAGCTTTTAATTTTAAAATTACACTACAGAACTAACAAAGCATGAAAAAAAAAAATATACCTTGTATTCAAGCCACAGGCCACCTATAAATAAAACAAGAATTCGTAAGATATGAATGAGTTTTCCTCCACCTCTCAAAAGGAGATTATTGCTTTATCAAAATAATTCAGACTGAACTCCCTGTCTTTATTTCACAGAACTATAAGAAATAAACCTGTTAACATTCAAAAAAAAGGAAAAAATAAAAAAGAGCAGCCAAATGTAAAGAAAAAAAAAGTATGTCTGGGACAATGATTTATCTTCTAATATTTTGTGTTAAAGACAAAAAGAACTGCGTCTGAGCCAAATGAAGGCATTCAAATCATGAAATCTTGACCCATATGGTTATATAATCCATTTCAGATGTTCAGATATTTGTAAACATTCAAATGAAAGACTATTTTGTATTTTTTGGTGAGAGAAGCCTCTGCTACCTGCTCTCAAGATTCTATTACACCGAGATTAAAAAAAAAAAAAAAGAATAGATGTCTTTTAGTTTTAAAAAGCAGTCAGATAATTGCAGTAATGAAGTACACTGCACTGTAGTAAAGTGTCACTTCCCAAAGAACATGTAATGAAAAGTAAAAAAACTGACTGGATTATAGACTAGCTGCTTCCCTATAAAAACCTGGTGATCTCCCTGTACTGAATCTTAAAACAACAATTGCCCCCATCTCACTGAAATGAGTCGTGTAGTGTTATGGGGGGCAGGCGGGAAGGTCCTAAGTTTAAAGCATACTAATCACTGGAATCAGAATGTTTCTTCCAAAAGTGGGAGTTGCTTTTACTGTGGGTAACGAGTTGTTACCAGAAACTTAGTGAAACTCCAAGTACTTTCTTAGCTTCTTGTTTATCTGAAGGCAGCAAAAAGACCCATTGCCGAAAACAGCAATAGGCTGTGTTTTCTTAGAAAAGCATAAGCCTTGAAGTTAAAGAAAACACAACATTCAGTAGTTATTTAAGTACTTTGCCCCATATCTACCATCTGCCTAAATTCCATACAACTGCAGCCACAGTGTTGGACATAAACGAGATGAAACACAGTGAAGATTAAGCTTGTGTCTTGGGTTCCTCTAGCGTTTACCTCTAAATCAGAAACATTGTCTTTTCTCTGCAGTTCCCTTAAATGCTTCGAGGAAAACTTTCAGGGTCTTGTATGCAGCAGTGTACATGCTACGTAGTACAGTGTATATCAGAGGTACCCAAGCTAGCTTTGAATAGGCTGATTTACCTCCATTGCACACCTCGGTGCAAAGTTTACAGCAGATTTCAGAATCGGTATTATCACCTCAGCTCAGGTATGCCAGTATGGTACTCCACGGTGCAGCACAGACAAGTTATTGGTTTGGGCTCCAATCTTTCCCCAAAAAAGCATTTTTAATGTCTTACAAGTTAAAAATGCAATGGAAGTGCTTAATACACAAAGCATTTGAAAATAAATATGAAAAAGCAAATAAACGTGAGACAATTTTAAAGGTAGTAAATAACTCCCTATGTAGCATCAAGGCAGCTTACTTCCACAGCTGGTAGCATAATATAGGAAGTGTTACAGCAACAGCTGTACAGTCAATATTAATTTTACCAATTTTCGGTGAAAAAAAGTCTCTACTGAATTCACCAAGTATCACCGATAAGCTGCAAAGAACGCTTTTCAAACTTTTCTAAAATGACAAGCACTGGTATAAAGAAAAGTATGAAGTTTTAAATAATTTTAGTCTGTATTTTTTGTTTGTTGAATTTGTCTTTCCTGGTCCAGTCATTATCGTAATCATAATGTACAATATAGCAGGCTCTATATGACAGTTGAGGTTTATTATACAACTGATATCAAATAATAACAGAAAGGCCATCACCTCCAGGAAACGCTGGGGATCCCGCTCATGAACAAGCTTTTCACAATCCTTCAAAAAGTTCTCAATGGTCTTCTTGTGAGTTTCCTTCATTTTTTTCCAAATCTGAAATTCTTTCTCTTTTTTACTTCTTTGATTTTCAACATCTTCTAGCAATTGCCGTTTCTTCATTTCCAGAGTTTTGAAAATTTCTCCAAATTCCAGTGCAATTATCTCTGCATCATTGTTCAGCGCCATCTAGAAGCACAAGAACATAAAACCAGATGAAAATGCAGTAGCAATGTCTACAGGGAGTCACTTCCCTAACTAAGCTCAGAGCACATCTATACCACAAGCATCAGTACCTTCCATGTTGTGATTAACCTATGATAAGAAGAGAAACAAAGACATGTGCATATATATAAAAATGACATCCAGCATCTGTAACTCACATCTGTATCGTTTGGTTGACTTAAGATTTCATTCATCAGCTTCTCATTTAATATTCTCATTTTTTTCAGACTGCTGAAGAAGGTTAACTGCAAGACAATTGAAACATTTATTACAACTTCATCCATGTCATAAAATAAATACATTTCAGTGGTTATCTAGAACCACATCATGGGATGTTCTGTACAACATATTAAACAAAGGTTGTGATTGAAAACACCACTTAGTAACATTTAGTGCTTTCCTGGACCAGGACACAAACTTTCTTCTGCTATTTCTCTCTCTCAAAGTAATGTTTTTTGGCTCACCTACAGTGCATATTGCTAGAATGGCTACAGGATTACTTTATAGTTAAATCATTGTTTTCCTGGGCACTTTTTTTTAACCTCTCCCCTCACTCACACATCTATCACAATGTAAGCTTTAATGCTGTTATTCTCGTTTGTCAAACAACTGTCTGATATTCATTTTTTTTCAATGCCTCAGACTGATAAAATAGAAAGCTGTCTATAACTGCGTTAATTCTGTCTGGTTTTAAACTAAGATTATCACTGTTTTTTCCTCCTTTACCTCACTACAGTATCACTAAGATTTATGCACAATCTAGTGCAGACTATTTTCCCCTGGTTTCCCAAGTAACATGCAATAGGTGATGGGAAAGCCAGGAGGGAAATCAGTGCAAAAGCAACTTTTGGCTTAAAGAACAGCCAGTGCTATACTTAAACTTTCATACCTATACTCTTCATCACTGCCCTGCAATTGTTTCAATTACTATGCAGCAGAACTGCTGTATGGCATGCCACCCCGCACCCAATTTATGCAGGGCATGAAAAGCTCATTCTACCCAAATAGTAGGTATTTTGGCAAAAATCACACCTACTACCACTACAACCAGCCAACCAACCATTAGGCCAGGCAGTTGCTTTCTTCATGCAAACAGGAATGCATTTTGGTTTTACATTTATTAAATTATTACTTATCTAAACCATCTATTTCTAAACGTGTAATTATCCATGACCCAATTACATATGCCAGCTCAGAGGGCCTATAAACAAGGTATCTATGAGTGGGGTTTTTTTGCATTAGTAGGACCAGTGTCTTTTTGAACTTGGAAAAACTGGATTCAGACATGCAATAAACTCTCAGCATCAGTGTGCTTTTTCAGCAAAGACTGCAAGTCTCTATACTAAAAACAAACACACACACACCCTCCAATTCCTCAGGTGCTTTGGTAAGTTGGGTACAGATCTGTTGATACTGTAATATGGCCTGGTCCCCTGTACGTGATGGACAAAATCTGAGGGCAGCGGGGGAATGCACACCCCCGGACGCCACAAACAAATCCGATCTCCTGGTTCAGAGCAGCACACTCCCCCGCCGCCCCTCGCCTGCCCGCCACGCTGCGGTTTTCCCTGCATTTCTGAGGAAAGGCAACCCCGCGGGACAGCCCGACCCCCCTGGCCGGACCCCTGGCGCGGAGGGGAAGCGCCGCGCTCACTTTTTCCTCCTGGTACACGGTGTCTATGAGGTTGACGGAGTGGAAGATGCCTTGGTGCTCCTCGGAGACGCACTGCCCGCACCCCGCCTGGCGGCACATCCGGCAGTAGAGCTGCACCAGCCGGCTCGGATGCTTCTGGCAGGTTCCCCCCAGCGCCAGCGGGGAGAGCAGCCCAGGCCCCGGCCCCTGCTCTGCCTCCCCGGCCTTGGCGGCCCCTGCCGCGCCGGACCGGTAGAGCTTGACCACCTCCGCCAGGGTGGTGTTGACGGGCAGCGCGGCGGCGCCGCCGCGGGGCAGCGGGCACAGCTTCCTGCACAGCGGGCACGACACCCGGGCCCCGGCCGCGCCGCCGCCAGCGCCGGGCCCCGGCCCCCCCCGGGAGAGGCGGGCCTGCCCCTGGCCCCGCTGCTGCTGCTGCTGCTGCAGGCGGGCGGCCGAGGCGGAGGCCAGGCACTCCAGCACGCAGGCCCGGCAGAAGTTGTGGGAGCAGAGGGGCAGCGTCACCGGCTCCTCGAAGAGGGACAGGCACACGGCGCACGTCAGGCTGGCCTCCATCTGCGACAGGCAGGCGGGCGGCCGAGGCCGCCGCTCCTGCTGCCCCGGGCCCGGCTCGCCGGCAGGCCGGCTGGGCGCCCCCGCCTCGTCCCGCTGCCCCGGGCCCAGCTCGCAGGAGGGCCCTCTGGGCGCCCCCGCCTCGTCCCGCTGCCCCGCTACCTCCAGCTCGGGGGCAGCCAGCCCCCGCCGCTGAGAGGCTGCGAGCCGCGGCGAGTGAAACCGAAGACCCCGGCGAGCTCCGAACTGCCAGGAAGTGGGACGCGGTGGCGAGGGGAGGGGCAAGGAGAGACGCGGCGGCGATTGGGCAAGGCGCGAGATTGACACCGCCGCTTTCCAGTCAGAGCAGACGGGGGCGTGAGGCGGTGCCGCGGGGGGGAGGAGCGTGGAGCGGTCCGGGTGTGATCGAGACCCGCCCCCTGCCCGGCCTGTGAGTGGTCGCGCCCCGGGACGCCTCTGCCGGGCCCTAGCGCCGCCGCCGCCATTTTGTGAGAGGCTCTCCAGGAAGTTCCCGCTCTGCGTGTGGCGGGGGGGCCTGGGGACCTGGTGGTGTGGGAAGCACCGCGTGAACGAGGCGTTTGCGGCTGAGAGAGGGGTCCTTGCTCCTGTCTGCAAGTATACAGAGTTAAAGCGAAGTAACCCCGCAGTGCTGAGGTACGGCTGTTGTTAGCTGCCTCCGACTGCAGTTGCCAAATCATAATATAACTTAGGTTTAGGACTTTGTTCATGCTGACAAATTGGGGTAGTGCTCATCTCATTCTCATTTTTGTTCTTAGTTTATTTTTCCTCCCAGAGCCGCTCCTTCTGAAGTTCTAGCTTAATAATTACATTATCCACCTGAAATATTTTGAAATGTGCCAATCTCAAGACGGACTCGACTGAAATTTTAAGTTTATTGTAAATCAGGAGGTTTGTAACATAAAGTTAGTAGTTGCAAGAAAGCAGGAGACACTGAAAGTGACGTTGTTCTCACAGAGTGAGGGAAGGGACAGGTGCAAACAGCATAAAATCAAGCACATATTTGTATGTTTTTATAGCAGTGCTTTATTCAATCGTACTGAGCTACACTTGCAGAAAGTACCTATTTAAAAAAAAAACCCAAATGTGTGTGTCAAGTCGGAAACCTTGTAGCTGCAGGAGGAAAACAAAGGGCAGTTATCTTAGTGAATGTTACCACATTTTCCCTTACTCATGTCAGTTTACACAGGAGACTGACAGGAGGTACAAACACAGGGGCTGGAGTGTCTCATCCACAGGCCGCGCTGAATAGACTCGGGATATTTAAAAGCAGTGTCACATTTTCCCGTGGGATGAGGGCTTGGGGCCGGGCTGTGCCGCCTTTCCGTGTTGTGGCACGAGTTGTTGTCACCAGACATTGTCAGACTGTTTGCTGGTACCCTGAGGAGCGCTGCATCCTTCAGCCTCATTTGGAGGTGCAGTGTTACCTACTGCTACCTTCTGAGGCATCCTGGAAATACCTCAGTGCTCTGAAGGTCAATATTTAATTAATGATTAAAATGAGGGAGGCGCAAATGGAATTTCGGAGTTTAATCCTCTGGAACTTCTCTGCTCAAAGCTACGTACCACTTTGTCTTCCAGGGGTTTCCAGTGCATGGCACTGAATCAAGAATTGTTTGGGATACTTGATTCTAATTTTTTCTTTCGTTTCAAACGGAAAAAGGGAAATGCCATTAAGTATGTGGGCTAAGTGAGAGAGAATACAAAAGCCCTCTTTGGTGAGTGACTCATAATAGACAGGGGCAGATACTTAGTTTGATAGTAACTAAAACAATAATGTTAAAGAGCATAAAATATGAATATATATATATGTAAGAAGTGGTAAAGAAAAGAAAAAAAATACTTAAAGGAAGAAATCATGCTGCTAAAAGTAAATAAAGCAAAACGTTTTTTCTCTCCGGTGTGGAAGGGAATAGGTTCTTCCAGAGCCTATTGTCTAATGTTTGGGATGTTGTGAGACTAAATGATAAACATATGCTTACATGGAGTTGTTTTACTACTTGCTTCATTAATTTACATTAAGCATAGAAATAGAAATATTAATTACGCTAGGGATAAAACCATGTTCCTGCCAACATTTTTTCCTGTCTCAAGAAAGATTTAATATTAGCAAATGGATAGCACTGATTTTTCTGTTCTATTATGCAGAAAAGGAATCTCTCACAGTTAGTGTATTGTGTATAGCTTCAATTTCTATTTAAAATAGATTTATACAGCCTTCAAAATTCATCTTCTTCTTCCTTAATAATCTTCAGCATCACCAGCACAGATAGCAAGTAAAGCACGCTCATAATGCCCTGAAGCAAAATGCTGCAAGAAAAAAAATTAACATTTCTGTGACTATATGTTTTCGTAATTTTTCTTCTTTTGGTGTGTGAGAAGGACTAGACTGATGTTGTAAGGTTTGGTAAAATATTACAGTCTTTTCATAAGTATTCTAGGCCAAGATTTTTTTAATTTCACATACTTAGGGCTTTGATTGCTTGGGCAGCTAGGAACAATCTGCCCTTGAAAGGCTGGATCAAACCTATGTAATACTTCTCAAGTTCAATACCAAAAAATGAGCAATTTCTTACAGTTCCTGCACATCTTACAGTTGGATTATAGCAACATAAAAAAGGTAAATTGTCATAGCAAGAGTAATTTTTGTCTAATTAAGCAGTGTCAGAGTTTTAAGATACAGAGCAAGAGCACAAGAGGAATAGTTTTTCTGAAGGTTGAAAGTACCTAAGGGCAAGGATAGAACCAGATTTTTATCTTAGTTTTGCATGAAAGTGGTGTCAGCCTAACTTTGCAGGACAGTGTGAAAGAAGATGGTATCAATTAGTGTAGAAACTATTCACACACACTATTCCTCAGCATACATTGTCCTGCCCCGTGTATCCTCATCTTGCTATTGGGGAGGGACAAAATCACATAGAATGAGAGTGAGTTGAGAATTCACTGCTCATGTACTGAAGTCAGCCTGAGGCACTGAAAAGATAGTCTATTGTTTTTATACTTTTTTTTTAAACCACGTGATTGAATGGAGATTAACCTTCTGTATTTTTCTTGGCACAGTCTGTGTGGTGCCAGTGCTGAATATATGCAAAAGTGTATAAAAACTTACTTTAATGTCATGAAAGAGTGATTTCCCATATCTCTCTTTGTATCGCTGTCGTATGTTCATCAAATCAATCTCACTTCTGGCAATGAGAATCCTTATAACTGTTTTATTGTGAAACCCAAAGTCCTAAAAAGAAAAGAAAATGAGAGGAAACTTGACAGTTGGACAATATGTGTTTGCCTATGTGTATATGCTCATATTAATCTTTGATATATAAGCCAATTAGGCTATCCATAGAGATTATCTTAGATTTTGAAGGAGTCTAAGCATTCAAAGGTTTTATTTTACAGTTTTCACATGCTCAAATAATAGACTTCATGTTACTGAATAACAGAGATTCCCCACATATCAGTGTTTTGACCATGCATTGAAACTTTTAAAAAGAAAAACCTGATGAACTTTTGTCAGTAGTCTTAGTTATTCAATTTGTAAGTAGCTGTTATGACTGTCGTTGCGGAGTCCATTTCAAACTATACTGAAGCCAATAATCTATTTCACAACAAATTCTGCCGAATGTGATTTCAGTGAGATTTTTAACCATTGATTTGGAACTTACGTAGCTTGTATTCAGCTGTGTTTTATTTTAACAATTTCTAAATAAATTTTCATACTGTAATTGTGTGGAGAATGGGGACATCTAGTGGCAATAAAAGTAATCAAAACAGATTTAGGGTTGGGGTGACTGATGACTAATTTAGATTGTTTAAAGCTAAATCGTAATTTTATCGACTAGCTATTCATATTCAAAACTTATTCTCCAAAAAACAAGTAATGAGATATGTTACAAAGATGCATATGGAGAATTTAATACATGCTTGATGGCTAGAGTAAAATCTTTCTTATAAACCATTATGGTCTATGATTTCAAGCATTAGAATCCTGGGTGGGTTTACCTATATTGTATTATAAATGGACAAATAAAGAGCTTTTGGTATAATCTGGACATAACTTGGTTGCAAAAACAGACACTATTTTAAATTCTTGTATTTTTGGCAAACCTTTTTCATGTCCTCTTGACCACTCAGACAAAATACTGCCTCTTCTTCTCATCCCCCAGCATTTTCCTTGGTTCTTTGCTGCCACTGTTGCTGGTTTAGCTGAAACAGGGGACAGCAGTAGTGGCAGCATCTGGAAGAGGATACTGGGGCCCTGTTGAAGTGTTGCTGAAAGTTTTGTTTGATGGTTCTGGCTTGAATCCTATCTTTGCCATTCCTGCTTAAGATGGTACTTCACATTTTACGCATGGCTGGCTTTTATGACCATCTTCTAAAGATTACACTTAAAAGATTATTCTTGAAAGATTATACTTTATTTTCCATGTAACATAATGCCTTGTTATTTTCACTAATGAATGAAAAACAAAAGAAAATGTCTCCAGTGACCTCTAGTAGGAAGAATTTGTGGGTGTTTCTTTGCATTTACCCACATTTTTTCTTGGCACTCATTTGTTTTAGTATGTTAGCACTTACACACAAAGATAAAAGAACCTGCATATATACATTGAGCCCCACAAGAAAATATGACCATTTGGTTTTATGTAACATTAATTTATGATTTAATTTTTAGTGATAGTTATTAAATCTCTAGAGACAAAAATTGCATAGTAAGAAAATGGCATATTGAGTTCTGCACAGCAGGGGGAGATAGAATCCACAGAAAAGAAAGATTTTCAATTTAAAAAAAAAATCAAGTTACCAGACAGATATTTTTTTAAGTAATCTAAATATTTAACCTTTTACTAATAAATTCTAACTGTTGCTTAGGCACTACTGCTTTGAAATTTATGCAGGTACGAATGGTTTTAAAACACGAAATCACATCTTAAAGATTGAACAGACTGATTTGTAAGTACTTGTTTCAGAATAATCAAGCAAACAAATAATTAAGGAAGCTACTTTTTATGATATGTGAAGAAGACAGACTACTTACATGAATTGCATTATAAAGCCTGTAAGCAAAGTAGGAAGGCTTGTCACGAACACAGAGAACTAGGAGAGAAGAATTGCAACAGGTAAACATAAGATTATTATAAGATAATTTCTATTGGCTTTGGGCTTCTTGAAGTATAAAGCTAGGTAGTGCTGTCCATGACTCAGCTTAAAATTAAGCTGCCAGTTTTCACAAACATAACTGTATTTATAATTTAAAAAGTCTAGTACTTATTTTGGGTGGGTAGTCATTGCTGTTGCATCGAAGGGCTTATTAAGCATCAGTGAATATACTCACATGACATCTTTGTAGAAATATTATTATCCTTATTCTATAAATGGGAAACAAAGGCACATAAAGCTTGGAATTTGTTTATATACCACTGAATTCCTGAAAACTTTGCCAGTTATTTAATTTGTGTAGAATCAGTTGGTAATGCAGTTATCATTGATCGCACAAAATTTGTTATCAAATAAAGAACAGATACTAGTTCTGCTCAGTTGGAATCTAGTGCTGCATATATACATTTCTAGATTTACATGAAAAAGTAGTTCAAATATTCTTTTCTAATTATCTCTGAGAATTTAATTACACAATGTAGGAGAGTAAAGTGGATAAAAATATCAGAAAAATAATATTCATGATGCATCAGAGATACCATAATAGATATTTATTAAGAGATTACTGCTAGTATAAAATAATATTTTACGTTACCTATTGCAACCAGTAATTCTTGAAAGTATCCATCATAACATTCGTTAATGGCATCTACTATGTCTTGCCCAGAGATATTTTGGAACTCCTGGAAAACTGGGGGGGAAAAAAATATCTTGCTTTATTCTAGTTCATTAATAACGATCAACTTGCTTTTTTTTTTTTTCTCCTGCTTCCCCCCAGTACTATAACTATTGAGTTTATTTTTTTCCCGTTCATTCTCAGTGTTTCATTATGTTTATATCCCCCAGGTAAGGCAATCTAAATGAGTAGCCTGAAATCTGGCTTCCAGGACATTCTCTCTCTGGGTTCTCCAGTATACAGTATAAAATGAATGCATGCTGAAGCCTCTGTTTCACTGGAACCTTTAATAAATTCTCTGTCTAGCAACCTCTGCTTACGAAATTTGTAAGAAAGTCATGTCATTAAGACAACTTCCTTGCTCAGCTTGGGTAAAACTGGCCAGAAATTTACAGATTACGACAAGAAGCCATGGCATGACATGCATAACCTGTCAGTATCCAGACATGGATGCGCTCTGCATAATGCAGGTATTCAGACTTACACACACAAATATACAGGGCATGCTTACTCCTTTAGGGAAGGAGGAAAATTTTCAACTCACTGCTTACTACAAAACTTGTGGAGGACTACATCACAGGCAGAACCCTCAAATCTCTGTTCCAGAAAGAGAGCAGAGCATAAGCAGGTGTGTTACATTATGTTAATCCTATCATCACCAGCCTTACAGAAGTCATGACAGAAGAATTAATTTGTTGATCCATGGCAGCAAAGTAGTTCTAAGCTACTGTTAGAAGTTGGCATAAGAAATACAGCTGTCTGCACAGTGATAAACTTGTCACCAAACAGCTGTTTTTTTCACTGCAGAGCAAAAGATACCTCAAACTTGTCAGCAAACAGATACAACAGGTTTCTTTTCGACAGTGGAAGATCTGGATGATCTCACATAAATTTCTTGCAATCTGTAATTATGTCTGATTATGTATTTTAAATAAAAATGTCCCATTATGTTTCTGTGTATATATTGTTTATGAGGGAGCAGATGTAGACCCTGAAGTGATCCCATCAAAAACTTATTTGAAACTTCCAGGGAGAAACTTCAAGATAGCAATGTGTTTTCACATACATTGTTGAAAATACTCCCAACTGCCTCTCCCAAGGTGTTTCCACTCATAGCAAAGAGTTACTTAAGAAAAATGAAGGAAATAGTTGAGAGAATCTGCCTCATCCTGTGATGTTGTGTGTAAAGTCAGTGCAGCCATAGCCAATGCCTTTCTTTGGTCATGCATTCTTCTCTGCGTTATTAGGCATCCTGATGTCTCTCTGTTCTATCTACAGCTGTCTGTAGTCATCAGGCAAAGTTCAGTTTTGCATTACTTCCAAAATCCCATTAACATCAGTGGGAGTCTGAGAGCTCCAACAGTTCACACGTAGGTTTCAGGCTAATACCCTGCTGCACACTGAGCTTCTCGGTACGTAAACCATGGTTTTATTAGCAAATCGGAATTTTTCCTTTCCACTTTATGTTCAAACAGCTGAACTGCTGGATTACCCATCCACAACTGCTGGTAACTCTTGTTGCAGAGAATCATTTGCAGCATATTTTTGTGTTCGCCTGTTTTCTGCTGACATGCTTCCCATAAAATCTAATATACCAGAAAAAGGAAGAAAAATGAAAAAGATTTTAAACAAGTCCTAAATCACTTTTCAACATTTGTATTTGTTCTTTTTTTTATGTTTGAGAAGCTCACATCTGACTATATTTACCATTGCATCCTGAGCAGCTGTAGAAGGATCTGCATATCCTTCCATCCTTGTTCCCTGGGGGGAAAAAATAAGATACATTGTATTCAAAAGTTAAATCCTAAAATACTGTAGGAATATTAGGTCGTCTCTATATGAAGCTATGTTTCATTTCTTGAGGTAACACATATGGGCTTTTAGATTGGATCAGTGCATTCAATGGTTGAATTTGCAACTGTAGAAAATATCTTCAAGTTGTCACGGTATGTCTTCGTTTTCTCTAAGTAGAGGAACTCTGGAATGGCAAACAGTCTTGTGAGAGAAAAAAAAAATGGGGCAGGTGGATAAACCTATCCCATTTTCAGTCCCATTTTAAATAAGCTTTTACCTTACCACCACCATCCCACCACTATTTCCAGTATCATGGATGTTACATTGCTGACTATAATATGTAACTATGATGGGAAAACAAGGGTGAGAGTAACATTTGCCATTCACTGATTATTTCTTATCAATATGCATATTACAGAGGAATCTTTTCTCATTTTTTTTCTCCCTGCACAAACTGTAGGAGCAAGCACATCAAATAATGGAGATTTTGCTTGCTCATAATCATTGCTTAAATTTAAGATCCAAGACTAGGAAATTGTTTGACAACTTTGATACATAAACTGCAGAAGAATACTTCTAATTTTCCCATACATTTAATAGCTTTTCAGCTACACAAATCAAGCTAATACGCTTTAGTAAACACATATGATCTGAATTATGTAGTTGTTAGAAAAGGAGAAGAGTGCACAACTTTTGGAATTGCTCTTTTAACCATAATTGTCTTGTAAGCGTACAAATCAGCCTTGGTTGCAGAACTCTTAACAATCTCAAGCTGCATTTAATCACTGCCTTAATAGTATGTGTTTGAAGCAATTTAGTTTAAAATTTACAGTCATTTTACCCTATATGTGAAAGGGAGGATTAAAATTATGTATTGGCTGTCAACTTGTAGAGTGACTGATTTGTTGCTCTTTCCTGTTAAAAATGTTAATTTATATTTTAATTGAATTGTAGGAATTTCACACAGTGGAATTCCTACTAACAAGATTGATTACTTGAAGGAAATTATGCTGGAATGACTGCATAAAGTTACATACATGAGAAAACACAGGAAAAAAAGACAGACAAGCGAAAAATAAAATAAGTTAAATAATACTCTACGTGAGTCAAATGCCCACTCTTATCAGTAACATTTAAAAGTGACTACTTTTTGCATAGTTTTGCTGGAGAATCCCACAATATGTATAATTATTTTTTAAACTGCAAAAAATGATCATGTTTCAATTAATATCCAGAAAAAGAGAATTAGAATAAAAAGCTTCTGTTTGTCTCATATTAGAACATTAGTTAGCCTGAATTTGTAACTCAGTCCATTTATTTAGGAAGGACTAACTATTCCACAACCTGTAACTTCTGATCTGCCTGAGTGTGGACATGAAAACCATGAAGACCACACTATAGCAGTTGAATAGTTTGCTCTCCATATTTGAAGCACATTTACTTCTATCCTCAGTCAGATGTGTGTCATGAGTCCCAAGATTTAATAGAAATCAACACAAAGGGTTTCTGAAAAAAACAGTAAGGGATGCATTGGAAATGTTGCTATGAAATAATATTCTGTAAGTTGCATGGTACTAGAATGGATATATTTTAATGAAATATCACTGACTTTTAATATATGACCATATCTGAACAACGATGATTCAACTAACAATCTCCAGAAGTATACAGTATAACAGAATAAAGTTGCAATTTCCTGCAACTATTCTTTACCTTGAGAAAAATAGCAGTTAAATCTTGTTAGCTAAGAACCCGCTGATTTCAGGCCTCTTTATGAGTTATCTGTGGTTTAAGAAAATAAGACTAACAATTTAGTCTGAGATATATTATTTTAAATTTGTTCTTTTGACAAGTAAAGTGTGTCTCATGGTTTTAATAAAGGTGAGAAGTGAGGTTGCTTAACCTAGAGCTCTTCATTTTTAAGCAAGGAAGAATTTTCATTATTGCAGGGGAAAAATGTAACATTAGAAAAAATATTTCCTGTTTATACCTTCTACATTTGAAACATCTGCTCTTTATCTCTTTACCTCAGTGAAGCCTACTGCCATTTCAAATCTTAGTAAAAAACATATATAAAAGTACCGATATACCTTATGTATGCTGTTATCTGCTGGCAGTCCTTTTGTCATTGTTTGTTACTCTGATTTACTAAAGGTTTTTAAGACAATGAGGGCAGTGACAACAATGGGAGTGGGAAGTCATGATCTGACAAGGGTGATCCACTTTGTTGCATAAAACTACAAACTGGTAAAACTGCAAAAGTCAGTGTATGATAGTGACAATTCGTTTGCCTGCGTGCAAATGTACTGTGCAGTAGCACAAAGAACATAATGTTTAAACCAGAGAACTATTTAATACTTTATTTCATAATCAAATATGGATATATCTCCATTTTTACCTAATGCCTAGACTGAATTATGAACCATATATTCTAACAACAGAGAAAACAGAGCTTTAAAAATTAAAATCTAATTTGTACATGCAAGTAGACTCTTTTTGAGATGAGACAGATTGAGCAGAGGGTCAGCAGTTGAATATCCAGGGACTTACATAATGAAATACTCTGTTGACCTTTGCCTCCATCTGAAAGTCAAAGTCAAAGTAGATGGAGGAATTCAAGTTCTCTTCCTCTTCTGCTCTTTCCCATCTCTGATTCAAAAGTGTAGCCCTATTGAACTAGCTTTAACCACAGTCACCTTAAAATTTAAGACATCTCAAACAGTATCAAAAGTAGTTATGAATTTTTTAGAAATGTAAGTCATATTACTTGTTTTTACAGTACCTGAGCAAGGTTCATGAGTGTATCTCTGAAGTGACCTGAAGTCTCAGAATCAATATCTTGTTGAAGATCATTATTATATTCTAGGTTAAAACAAAAATGTATAATCTAAATCACAAATGAACATGCTCTGTACCGGTGAAGATTAGCAAACAAAGGATGAATAAATAGGGTGCTAATACATGTCCGTTTTCTATAGTGACTATTCCACAGTAACCAATGCAGGTTCTACACAGACCGAGCCATGGGGCTGGCAGGTCTGTCTGGGCCCTGCTGGGGGGCTTCAGCCACTGCCCTGGCTCACCTGTTCACGCACCCATGGGCACAGCCCTACCACTACTGCTGCTGTGTGATGGTTGAATACTTGGAAATGATCCATCAAGGTAGGTGAGTGGAGTGTCCAGCCCAAGTAAGCACTTCTTGAAGGAAAACAGCTTATGTACTTTTTTTTTAAAGTGTGCAAGTTTCTGAAAATCCCCAAACGTGACTGCCAGGTATTTCTAAAGTCATAGGCAGCAATACATCTCAAAAATACTATGACATATTTTCAACTTTAAACATTTTGCTTCAGCCTTTTGTATATAGTTATGGGAGAGGAGGGGGAAGGGAACCAGTCAGTACTGAGAAGTAATTTTTGTAGTTCAGTTCCTTCATGTGTGCTAATACATCCAGAGCAGACATAGTACAACTGCTACTGTGCACTTGTGAAAAACATTACGCATTAAGTAGGCTTCTTTCATCTGGAAGATCTCCATATTTGATCTTGAGGCTAATATGTCGATTAGACATTTTTCTTCTGTGTCTGCTCCCTGTGTGGAAAGAAGTAAATATGAAAAGATGTTGTTAGTAGAAACCACAGCTTTTAGAAGAAAGCAATGCTGCTCTTATCAGACGTAACAAAAGAATAGCAGTCTCTGCTGGAGCAATGCAATGTGTCCTTTTGCATGGTCTACCTGTTTAAATAGAAAATGACTTTAAATGAATAGTAGAACCCTGTATTGTAAATATATTCCTACTTAGTCTGAATTTCATCACGTACATTAACAAGTGGGGAATGAAGGAAGACTAGTGTTGACAGAAACATAATGGGAAGAATTTTAAAGCTTTAGTAAGAATTTAGGATTTGTTGAAAGAAATCAGATGCAAAGATTGAGCACACATCCCCAGCAAGTGTTCAGGCAATCTGAAGTAGATATGAGTATGAGTATTATGTTGTGCTTGTATCTTCTTTGATTTTTATTTATTTATTTAGTTAGTTAGTTAGTTAGGAATGTTATGGTTTGTAATGTCTATCATAGAGCTTGGTATTTAAGGCAAGCATCATGGCCATGCATGCAGTGCTGCAAATCACTGTGTTTTCCCACACTTTTTGAATTCATTTTTTAAACTTGAATTGACATAAGATACGCTGCATATGCTGCTTTTGATATGCACACGTCTAGAGGTGGTGAGTATTCTGCATTTGGGATAATGGGAGAACATGACATCGAGCCTGAGCCTGGAGACACATATGGCCTGTTTTTTGCTTTGGCCGTATGAATCCAGATCACAATAGAATACTATAAGAAAGATTAACTTTGAGCCACATTTAGAAAAAAATATAACTTTGGCAATTTTGTAAATAATTTTAATAAAAGTCATGCTTCCAATGCTACCAATGATATTTCACAATCCTTTTAATGCCAACTGTAATTAAAAATACATCAGTAGTTCTAAAAAGTGCATTGGTTTAAGTGTCTGAAGGACAAGAAAAACTGTTAACTTTTTTTTTTTAAAGGATTCTCACAATATGTAAGATGGATCACCTTGCTTAGAGTTGTATAATATGTATTTTATTTGTTGCAGTGGACAGTAGCAAAAAGAAAAGGAAAGCAATGTTGAACTCTGATATGTTCTCATCTTCCAGGAACTGACAATTTAGGAAATTCCTGAGATGGAATTTGCCAAGTATTATTATTTTCAATAGCCAACAGTAGACCAGTTTTCTAAGAATTTGTTAAAGTCCTTTATGAACTGATTTGTGCTTCTGACCTCCACAATGCCCTGTGGGAATGAATTTCACCATTTAATTACATAAGCTTTGAAAAAATATTTTTGTTTGTTTCAAAACTTCAGTTGTTTAAGCAGCACAGGCTCAGATCCTGGGAAGAATAGGAAATAATTTCTTCAAAATGTGCAATCAGTTCAGCTTGAGTGCAGTGATCATTGCTTTGTCACAGAGTAATTTGTAAGTGTTTATGTAAAGATGTGTTCTACTAAAGAATATTGCTCTCTTCAGAGGTGGAGGCTTAGTGCATGGCACTGGCTGTTCAAATGAATCTTGTTTGTAACATACATAAATGCTTGCAGGATCGGGGCCTTACGTTTCCCAGTATAAATATTTCTTCACTTACCAAGTTTACCATGGGTGTTAAGTCAGTTCTATTTGTTACACGACTAGGATATTATTTATGCTGTTATTAGCATACCAGTGAATAAACTTCATATAGCACTGGATGTCTGATGACCTAGTGTACTAACTCCCAGCAGTTTATCAATCATTTAAATGTCAAAAAAATAAATTTAACATATGTTCAGTACTGTAGTTAGTGACTGCGACTCTAAGCAATTCTGATTTTGACAAGTACCTTCAAGGCATGCCAGAGCTCATGGGCATCATAGGAGGCAGGTGGATACATCAAGCCAACCATGACTTCTTTGAAGTGATGAGAGAGATTCTCTTTTAGGTCTGTTATCAGATCCTTGAAAAGAAAAAGAAAATGCATAGACAAGATTATTTCACTAGTCACACTTTATGAAGACAGCTTAAAAAAAGTATTAGTGGTTTTTGGTGTAAATGAATAAAGATGAACTGTTGAAGATGAATTCTGGCTAAAATTAAGTAAGAAAAATATTCCTTGAAATAGTACCTGCTTTTCCTAATAGTATGGGTGAGATCGCAATAGACACAAGCAAGTAGCCCACGTAGGTTTGTTGATTTTCAGTTCATTAGAATACAGAAGAAAATTCAGGGATTTAAGTGCAACTACTACTTAAAGGCTTGGAAACCTGAATACCATGTCAGAGCATCTGCAGCTTCCCTTGGCGTATTCCCTGTGAGAATCTGTGAGAGCTAAGGAGCTTTGGAAGTCAAATCCCATAGAACACAGGTGATTTCTTGTGCTTTTTTCAGTGCTACTCGCTATGTTAATAGTTTAAAAAATCATCCATATTGCTCCTAGTACATAAAAATATCTGCTTTGAATTACTGGAAGTTTATGTGCTTCAATTTATGCATATATTGCATTCAAACTGAATTCGCTACATCTGACAGATGCTGGATTAATAAAAAGACACCCCCCCCTCTTCCCCCGCATGTGTCTCAGTACTCTCTTGCCAGGTAGCTGACTAATGGATGAGAGTTTCCTCCCCATGTTCCCCTTTCCGAGTAGCATCTTTCAAAACACTGCGAATGCCAAAAGCTTGTTAGTTATACTATTGCTGATTCTGATTAAGAGGATACTTGTGCACTCATTTTTATTTTTTTTTTATTTCTATACATCACTGGGCAACTGTCAGATATGTTCTGACCGAAGTCTGAATTTAAAGGAGTACCAAAAATGATTCCCAAGATATAAACTGTCTTTTTTCTGAGATGCATCTTTTTCAGGCCTGTACTTTGGTTTTGATACCTATCTGAATATAATTAAATTAGTAGCTAGAGTAGCAATGGAGAACACATACACATTAAACATAAATTTATGAGGAAGAAATGTATGCAGTCTTCAGTGAATGCACATTAGATGCATTTGACAACCACTAAATCACACATGGAATAGACATGAATTAATTAAGACATTTCACTTCTGACAACATGCCTGGGGGAAAAAGGATTAATAATACAAATGGATACTAATTAAAAATTACTCTTGCAATCAGAACTAAGGGAAATGAAGTATTAAAAAATAAGAAAAGACAACTGTAAGTTGTCCTTATTAACATTTACTTATTTGTCTCTGCTATAAGAAGTCCTTGAAGGCTAATTCTAAGAAGGAGTCCTAAAGCTTGCCTGTATGTCTGAATCATGCAGCCAGTTCAGGGTTTTATTTTCTTTTTTTATACATTTCTCCTTGTAATGTGTCACACTTTACATTTGTCAAATGAGTGGGCATAGTGGCTACCATATTTAACAGACCGAACTGAAATTAATAGGGTGGAGGATTGGACTGACATAGATTGAACTGAGAAGGCTAAGACTGTTATTACCTAGCTGTCTGTCTTCTCTGTCCTGCAGAGTTTACCACTCATAAGCTGGGACTGCTGAATGGCATATTTGCCCAATGCAGTATATCCATGAATGCAGATTACAGCCAGTGAAATGCTATCACTGACGAGTGCTGAAGTATCTTCTGAAGTGTGAACTGCAGCAATTCAGGGCAAGATGCATCCCACCATGTTTGGCATTTCCTGCCCAGGATAGCAAACTTTTGAGGGATGAATCAAATAAGCTGCATGAAGCACTAACCAGATTAGCTATTTCAGTGTATCTGCTATCACAGGTGAGACAAAAAAACCCAACAGTATTCCTGTTTCATCTCTGAACTAGGATAGAACTAATTTGTACTGACCCCCATTTCCACGCAACAAAAGGTAGAACTAGTTGGGTTTTTTTTTTGAAAGCTATCAAGACTATCTTGATATAGCTTGAGCTATCAAGTATACCCAGTGCTTAACACATTCATTTAAATTAAAATTATGGGTATATATGCAATACTGGGTCCATGAGTTTCAGAATTTTCTGTAGCTCATTACTGGAACATAAAAATACTTTGCTTGCCTTTGTCGTCTATTGTTATTCATAGTTTTAGACATTGAAATTCTTAAAAGTGACATCTGAGGTTTTTTTGGGCTTTTTTAGTTCTAGGTCTTCAAGTCTGTGGCCACTGGCTTTACAGCGCTTCGAGTTGTGTGAATACGGCTGACAGACGTATAAATTTAAAGGCAGTGTTGTTTCATAGGCATTTTTTTATTTGTTTATATTTTTTTTTGGATTTGAAAAGAAAATCCAAATAGATCAGTGCTGAGCAAGTCAGTAATTGTTCTCTGTTAATCCTAACATGGCAAATCATAACTCCATTCCTGACAGACAGTTGGCAATTCTTTATTGAGATATCATTAGTAATATCTCTAGGTCATCTTCCTGTATGAAAAGGCAGAAATTAAAGATAAAAAATTATATGGAGCTTTTAAACATTTTCCCTTGTTAAAATGAAGGGTCCAGTTGAAGCACTCTAGAGGAAAGGTTAAAAGAAACCAGCCAGTTGCTATGGACGGAGTAGAGAAGGAGTATGGTTCAGTGATTAAGGAGATAAATGAAGACTTGAAAATAATGGGCTTGGGTGCTTTATTTTCAAAGACACCTTTGGGTAGCTTGACATGCTGTAGTTTTCTATAAAACTCAGTGAGGAACGTTGCATGGATAAACACTGAACATGTGTGGTTTGCATGTGTAATGGTAATGGGAACCTAATAGATATCTCATAATAGACAAACAATTTTAATCAATCAGTCATTGTGACAGTCATTGTCACAGTCTTTGGAAGGTAAGGATACCTGTAATTCAGTTATTGTTCTTTTATGATCTATTTAAAACATATTAATCCATTCACAGCTGCATCTAAGATATCACAAATATTGTGCGTTTGAATTTTTATAACAGTCCAAATAAAGCCAGTGATCTCCTATAGGTGAGTAACAACACAAAATCAAGCCACTACACTGATTAAACCCAGCTCTTCTCTTTCCCCCAATTCCAGGAGAGTAAGGGGGCATTTTAGCATATTTAGAGGTCAATGGTTTTGAGGTATTTTGGTATACTGGTGGCACAAAGGCTGTCTCTGAAAAACTGCTGGGGTACACAAAGAAGAAAATACACTGCTCTACTGCTTAACAGACTGGTGGTGTAAGAGACTACCACATCAGCAGTTAATGTGGAATTTTTGAATGAACCGTTTCTAGTTAACTCCAATTAAGGCTGATGGCTGTGTGGTAGGGTTTCTGCAAATTCACTGTTGTCATTCACACTGATCGATTCAATGGCAAGCATACACTGACCTTCAAGACATTTTCCAGTGAGCCGTTCTTTTTCAGGCTTCAGGAAAAGAAGAAAACTGGATTTTGTTTAAAATGTTTGGCTGGCTTCTATTAGGGGAAGGGCATGTCTGGTCAATTTAATCACAGCATTTTTCTTTAGGTTTCCGATAGTATCTAGTTTCATACAGCACTTTTCATCACCAGATTTCACAGGGACTTTACAAAAGGTGTTGCTATTATTTTCGACCTTATGTAGCTGGGGTAACTGAGGAACTTTCCCAAAGTCATTTGGTTAGCAATAGTAGATCTGGAAATAGAATGAGGATGTCTATCTCTGTGTATGTTTAAGAACTCTTATAACAAAAATTACCTTGTTATATACAGTAAATATGAATACAATGCATTTGAAAAAAAAAAAGCTAGCTTTTTATATCTTAAAATTTTTGAAACACCTTTCAAAGATTCGTGAATTTAACATTAAGCAGCTCAGATGAGTATTGTGCTTAGTGTATGGATGGGATTACATGGTATGATGTCTGAGAATGTCAGTGCTTGAGATGAGAACATTAATCAGTGTGTAAGATAGACCTACCTGTAATTGTGGGTATGGTGTTTTTCTTTGGTGTTGCAACGCAAATACAATACTATTTTAAAAGGTAGTCAAAAAACTTGAAAAAAGGAATGCAGAAACCTCCAAAAGCACATAGAGGAAGAAATAAGTCTGTCCAGAAATTCTGGTTTGGTCAATAGAGGAGGAGAATGAACTACAGAAGAAGAAACTTTCCATGTCTCTTTAATTTTAACTTTGTGTGTGGCAGATGTACTTCTAGTGCTATATAAATGACAATTTGAAACTGTCAGAGGTATCCATAGTTAAATGAGCAAGGTTGTGTGCCAATCTGTTGGTGCCAGCTAGCTGTCTGCCAGGTTTTTGATTCCAGTGACTGACCTGAGGGAAGGGCTGACCAACCACACTGGAGACAGGAGAGACAGAAATAATGAAAGTACAAAATGGCTGTGTCATACCCTGCCATACATGTCTCTGTACGCCTCGGCAATCATAAGCCGCTGTGAATTGCAACGCTGTGTTAGGATATCAATCAACACATCTTTTTCACAACCTGTAAAGGAAACACGACACAGACTCTAAATTAACAAAGTGTTATTTACTTGTATTTGTGATTGTTCATGTTTTGTTCAGGAACATTAACCTAATTTCTTGAAAAAAATAGATCAACAGATTAATATCCCACCGGTATTTACCAACATCAGTTATATTTACTGTGCTTATGTCCCTTGCACTTGCTGGTGTAATACTAGCAAACAGTGAAGCAGTCTGTTATTATCAGATGCATCACCATCTCTCTCAAGCTCAATGGATTTAAAAGCATCAATAAAACAGATAGAGGCTTTCATCTATTCAGAACTAGGCACATGAGCAGAATTTGTGGCTGAGCCTGGGAAGTCATACTTGTATGCCCTGTTCATATTGATTAAATTGTCATTTCAGGATAAGGGATCTCTTTTATGGGGATGACAAATTATGGTCAGACCATTTGTTGAAAAACTGAGACACATTTTCAGAGGAACTATATCAAGTAAGTTATGAATTTTTAAAAAACTATAATATTTTAACCTATTTCCAAGGGCATTTTATTGAAGGTTACCTATGATCTTTTGCTTGATGGCTAGAGCATACTGGTAAACTTCTATAATGAATCAGTATTTACTGCTTATGATTAATATATTCTGAATATTATTTTATCATTTTAATTTTTTTTCCATCCCAAAGGTTGGCTTTTGGTAATTTCAGATGGCTGAGCATTTTAATGACATTCTAGCATAAATGTATCTCCCAGTGTAAATCAATTGACTTTATCATACTTGCAGCAGAGATGAACTAGGCTGGAAAGCATGGGGATCAGCTAGCATCTGAATGGAGTCTGAATGGTAGTCTCTCAGGTTTCTACCAGTCATTGTTATATAGGCATATATATATATGTTACAGATACACATTCTGTACCTCTTACAGCTTTGTTAGACAGATTTTAGCATATAACCTGTAACTGAGAGGTTGCATTTTGACACAAATGTAATTGGACATTGAATACTTTTTTTTTTTTTTAAACTTGGCAGAGGAAGTTTGTATTTGCTCATTATACACCAGGTTTAGTTCTCTTTCTTGTGGATCATCTAGCCACAATTGCACCAGCTTTTTAGCAAGACACCAATTCATTTCCATAAAACTCACAAAATGGAAGTATTACTGAAACTGTGGATAAAGATTTCTTTTTACTTTTCAGAAAGTAATTCTCACTAGGAATCTGTACAGCTTATATAGTCTCCACAGTAAAAACTAAGAAGGATTCAGGAAATATTTAAAAACTTAAATAACTTTATTCATTTGTGTAATACTACTGGTATCAGTGGGACAACATATGTGACTGAACCTCCTCACAAGAATGAATGTCGTGTGCAAGATTTGGGGTCAGAGTGTCAGTGCCTGTAAAGCTATGGAGACAAACTCCTCCAAAGCTGAACTTTTTATTTTGCCAATTTTCCTTGAAATCAGAACTTTGTTCCGTGTACTTGATAGGTAAATTAAAAGTAAGGATAATGCACTTGTATGTAAAGTATTAAATGAAGAGAATCATCTCTGCATTGTCATGTTAGCAAAATTGCATTAAAACTACTGTTTGAAGTTTAGCAAAAGGTTTAAAACTTTTCATCTGTAGCCAACTTAATCAAACAGATACCTCAGATTCCCCTTGATCAATAGTACTTATTGTGGTTCATTTGACATTAAGTCTGAGTTTTCACATTTCCATTAAAAAAACTGAAACAGAATGCAAGATTTGGTGCTGTACAACCTTGCAAAAAGCCCAAGGGGTATAAAAATTTTGATACAAAAAACATTTTTAATGCGAGGAAAATGTTTCAGATAGCAAAAAAAAAATTTAAATCAATATTCTGACCCTCAGCAATACCAACAATGTTCAACAGGAAAACACAAAAATCTGAATAGAGAAAAATGCTTTGGTGAACAAAAATGTTTTTGCACATAGACTGAAAGCAAACATTTCTCCTGAGTGAAAGATAATAAAGTCTTTAAACTTTCTACTCCATTTATTTTTATTTCTTGATGACTGATTAAAAGACTTAACAGTCCCTGGTAATAGATAACTGTTGAAGTTACAATTAAAAACCTTTCCTTTGTTGGCCTTCATTGTAGTGACATAACACAGAATTCTGTTTTCTTTAATTATTTTCTCAAGGAAAGCATTCATTACTATAAGTGTTGGTATAGATTTTAGATTAATCTTAATCACCTCTTAGTTCCTGTAAATGCAAATACATGGTTTATTTGGACATCACCAGTGTGTCTTACTGTGATACCTTGAAGAATCAACAGATACATGGTGAGACTTAATTTTATGAATGTATATTTTGCCTAATGCTTGTTATTTTAGGAGAGCTTTCTTAAAAAAAAAAGATGGGTCAGAATCAGTCAAGATACTCACTAATTCCCTGTAGGGCTCCTCCTAGCAACTGGGCATCCATAATAGGGTTAAAATTCGGAGCAGGAAAGATCGTTCCTTGTATCTGCTGAAGGAGAAAGCAGCCTTTAATTGAGGTGGTTTACATCTATAACACTGCATATATAATGCTGTTGAAAACCAACAATCATAACATTAAATTTTCTTTGCTTCATGGGGAACAGGATGCAAAGCTTTTAATTAATGAAACAGAATTTAAGCTTGCAGTAAGCCCTGGGAAGAAACACCATATTTGAGCAAGTTGCCCCTAGCATGAGTTAGGCCTGAAAAAAAAAAAATTTTAATACTGATTAATCTTTTTTTGCATTAAAACATTTTGGTGTCTGTCTCCTTCCCAACCTTTTTCTGAAAATATCTTTCTCTTTCAAAGTTAATCCGTGATATCCCTGACAGTCTTCAATATCTATTTCTCATGGTATTTCTAATTTGAAAGGACTAGTAGGAAAATGACGAATGAGATACATAGGTTGCTTACAAACCTAGTGACTTTTTAAAGAAATGATTTTACTGCTAAGTGTGAGATAGCTTTCTGATATGCCATGTAGAAGGCAGTACCATTTTTCTACTTGCTTTGTAACTGATTAAATTACTGCCAGTTCATTCTCAGTGATACTTTATTTCATGTATTTTTTCTTACTCACAGAACTGATGTACTCATTTTAATAGGATCACAGACCCATAAGTATACTGAAGAAAACTGAGGTTGAAAGCAACTTAGCTCTGTCCCCTGGTTAACCTGTTTAGTTCCGCTGAGGATTCTACCTGCTTTTCCAGACATATGGAGTATTAAGGTTGTCTTTTATGATTATTCCTGGTCTGAGTCAATATATCTGATTCAAGTGACACTTAATTTGAAATATATATTTCAAGGAAAAATGGGATATATTTTATAAATACAAATGGAATATTTTTACGAATACTTCCTAGATCAGGAGTTACACTGATTACATTAATTAATTTGTTTGTATGGTTGTTTGCTTGCTTTACATGCACTTGAAAGCCTTTTATTTGTTGTGCCTTCAGTAGTAATTACATACACATACAGATTTTGTATGTGGCTACTAGTCATGCTTTGCTGGCTTGCAATTTTAGCAAAAGAATTAAAAAGCACCAAGCAAAAAGCGCATATTTTAGACAAGAAGGAAGACATAATTTCTTGATATGTTTGATCATTTCTTTAGACCCACCAAGCAAAGGTAGGGGCAACAAATGGTCAGCAGCTAAGTGAGGAAAAGAATGTATGGTCAGAAATTTAAGATTTTTAGAGAAGTTACTTTAAAAAGTACTAATAGGGCAACGTGCCTGTACATGAAAAAGAAAGTACTCGCCAGTAGACAAATATCCTTCTGCAGTTTGTTCACCATTTAAATACAAGGTCCTACTTTTACAACTGAACATAAAATGCATAGTTCCTTTTTACTCATTAAAACAATCAGGAAAATAATGAAAAAAAAATCTTTTGGAGGTATGGAGATAAATACTGGCCGTAGAGAAGACAATGAGACCACGCCAATTTTTGGAGGTTGATATATGTTGTTGTATCTAAAATGAATTGCAGACTCATCCTTAAGATATGCTCCATCCCATGTTCCTTTGTCAGTGTGGGAATTGTCTGTGTACCCTGGGCCTCACTTGCCACTTAACATATTTCTAGGGTAGGGGTCTGCAGATATCAACCTCAGAAATTTAGAGTTTACATCCTCATGACATCCTAGTTACTGACAGTACACATACTTCTTCAAATGTCATTCACCAGAAGTTTCCTAGGCATGTGCCATTTGCAGCAGTGTAGAGTTTGAGTGCTGTTTGGCCAGATGGTACATGAGGCTCAATTTCCCGCCGCCCTTGCTGGCGTGTCAAATAATGCTGACCTTAGTTCAATTGTCATTCTCTGCTGCTCAGGAGACAGAAAGGCTTGAGCTCTGTGGCTGGTCAGCTGGACAAACCTCCCCAAAGCTTACTAATAAACAAAATCACTGTGGAAAGAAGTGCTGGAAGATACTGTTAGAATGCAGAATCAAAAATATATATTGATATATGCTATGAGTTAGGAAAAAAAATGAATTTTAGCTTTCTGGCTCTGTAATTCATGCTTCCCAAAATATCTGAGACATAAAAAAGCTTATCAATCTTGAGAGGAAAAACAAAGCAGATCCAAAATCAACACATCATCAAATATTATGTTAGGGTTGCCAAACAGAAAACATTTTGATGGGAATAATAATAGAGAATAGTAGGATGCAAGTGGATGGAAGTAACAGATACAAGATTCAAAGACTTTGAGCCTGCACTTTAAACCATAAGCATATCCGGCATTCAGTTTAAGTGCTCTCTGAACCTGTCACAGCCCTCGCTGGTCAGAATGGTGGCAGTGGTGGGACAAGAAAATGTAGGACCTGTGTGCATTTATTTAAATCCAATTTAAAATAGTGGCTGCTGGCTCTTCAACTCTGTGTCAGCTTTGAACAGGTTCAATTCCCCTAAAGATTAGTTATCTCAAAGTGGGTCAGGTTTGTGGTGTCACAAAATGAACCACTAAGTCACTGATCTTTTTGGCATTTACGATAATTGCACTAAAATCAGAAATAAGTGACTGACTCAGTGAATGCTTTAAGGGTAGATTCCTGCATAGTCCTTGGAACAAAAAATGAGTAAAAGTGGTTTTCAAAGTAGATATCACCTCTCAGTCAGAATGGAGGCAAGCATTAATAATTTCTGAATAGGTATCTTTATTCATGAAACAGTCAAAACCAAAAAAAGGGCTTTGCGTGAAGGCACATTTGCAAAAATATAATGGAGGGATTGATCATAGAAAAAACATATTTGAAAATACATATTTGCAGGCTTGTAAATTTTTGTCCAAAAAACTCAACACAGCCCTTGTAATGTATCTTTCAGGCAAAATAAAGGATTTTTGAATGTGCTTAATTCTCCCCTGGTTCAGCAGAGCTGCTGAACACTTCTTTTATAAAGTATTCACCTCCTCATTATTTGAAACTCACCATCAGTAGATTAAACTTGATCTAGTAAACACCTATCTTCTTGCCAGGATCTAATTTAAAACACAATGCTTTTAAATAGAACCAAATTAAGTATGAAGGCTCAGGTAGAAACTTTTAGAAGATGCAATAAAATACAACTTTTTTTTTTTTTTAAATACAAGTCTTTTGTGGGAAAGAACTCTCACCCTTTTGTTTGTTTTTAAACAAAATAAAATTTAATTAAAATTTTCTTACAGTGTACACATTGTACTTGGCTTCATCTTCCATCCCCCAGAAGACATTTGTCCCAGAGTGTTATTTTTGATGAGGATTTTCAGTGTATCTCGTGTTTGGATTTTCAGAGTGGTTTCTCAGCAAATTCAGCATTCTGCTAATATATAACAGTTCTCTGAACTGAGAGCTAAGATCTACCGCGTACATGCTATCAGGATCCTTGGAAGAAATTTCTACATAACTAATGATGTCTTACTGCTGGCATAGCACACAGAGTTATTGTTGCAATCTTGTGTACCTTGAACAAAGTACTTTGCTACTTTGCAGTGTTTACACAGTCTAACCTTTAGGAAGATTTTTCCCATCACAACCTATGTTGGTTTTATCCTGTAACCACTTTCATAGTTTCAGCCTTTGACAAGCCTGCAGAAGCATTCATCGTTCACTTTATGCACTTAATTTCAAAATTTTCAGGAGTTTTTTACTTATTAAACTTATTCCACTTGTTTTCATTGAATTTTTGAAATATGGGCACAAGCAGGTCCGGGCCAAACCTTTAGAACTGAACTTAGGTAATTTTGGGTCTGAATTCAGTGTGGTAACACAGCGATAGCCTACCACTTGCTGTGTGTTGTAGCCTTTTTTTTTTTATACAGCAGCAAATAGTTTGAGAGTGCTGTGTGATATTTACCGTGGAAGGCAAAGCCAAGGAAATTTATTGGTAGATAGTGGAGTGGAGACAGGGATTGATTCTCGGATGCTGCAGTGCTGTCTTGTGCCTGCCCGAAGTAAATCCCATGCGGACAATCCGTACACCTGTCACAGAGGACAGGGCCTTAGTGCTGTGATGGCAGGTGGCACTACTGTCTTGTGGTGACATGATGCTACACAGCAGGTGAGAAGGAAAAAAAACTTGCTTCAAAAGCAATGCAGAAATCCAAAAGGTTGCTTTTCTGAGGAAGCGCCTGCTCTAATGCCCTTTGGTGTAGTCTTATGGGGAGAGTGAAAGAATGAAAGAGACGGTGTAGTTTTAAGTTGTTGAGCAAGACTGAATACTTACAATAATCTCCCCTACTGAGAGATAAACCTGGAGGTTGTGCCAGGCATTTTTTTTTTTTTGGCAAAGATTTGTTACAATCTTGTCATATTTTAGAAGTGTATGTGGTTACAATGTTCTTTTGTTTGACATTACTCATGAAAATGAGGAAGTATGTCAAAACAACACTCACCTTGGGAAAGCTGGGGCTCTGCTTTCAGAACTTAGGGTCCAGGGTGCAAAATTTTTGGTTTCCCCCCCAAATTATACAGGATTTGCATGCCCAAATGTGCCTAGGAAATGCATACATAGGAAATGCAGCAGTGTTCATCACTGTGCAAACTGAGGGAGCAGAGCAGTAGAGGCATTTGGTAACTGAATGAAATTACAACAGATTGAATTTTGATCAGGGAGCAGGCAAATACATGGGGATAGGTTGTTCCTTTCCATTATCTTTGGTTAGAGAATTTCTCCTACCGTGTTTTGAAGCAGGGCATTTTTAAGGTTGATTGAACAGCTGAGCGTAGTTACACGTACTGCTATTTCACTTCATTCATTTCCACTGAAGTCAGCTGTGACTGACCAATAAACCCCTATAATGGAAGAAGGATCAGAGGAGCTGAGCAAGGGCCCTGCGCCCATGAAGCTCAGGGAATAATGCAGGATGTGACTGACCACAGCTGTTGTGAAGAAAGCTGATTTTATCTCAACACAAAGGGGACTAAGGGTGGTCTTTCTTTTAGACAAGCAGCTATCAACAGTTGAGTGGATGAACTGGTGGTGTGTTTATACCTGAGTTCATTATAAGGGTGTGAATGTCTCCCTGAGTTAGCCAGACCAGCATGAGGGGAGTGAATATATGTCTCAGCCCAATACAGAGTATAAATACTAAAAAACTATTAAAATAATTTGGAAGAGAGCAATGGGCTCAGGCTGCCTTCAACCCGTGTATTCCTTCCCAGTGACTGGGGATGCCCAGCATAGTAACAGCATATCATAGAGACCAGTAATGCGGATCTCATCAGTATTACATTTGTATTGTGCTTTCAGTACATTTTGTACTACTCTGCTAGATTGAAAATCCTATGTAAAATCACTTATCTTCAAATAAGTAAACTTGGTATTATACATTACAACCTCTACGGGTGGAATATCTAAAGGAACCTGGTGAGAGAGTATTGGACTCTGACATCAGGACAGCCAGTTTTGAGTCTATGGCCATTTCTGTTTTGTTTACACAACACCTTTTTCTCCCCGATGCTCTGAAAAGCATAGGGAAATTAATAATGTGATCTCATGACTTTTCTTCCACATGCCTTTACATGGTCACTGCAGGGATGCTAAGTCATTCCTGTGTTGAGTTTTTTCTTACTTAATGTTTATTTTTAAAAATACATTTAGTTTTTCCAAATATCCACCAGAAGATTCTGAACATGAGTGAAATTTATGTCAAAGAAAAAAAGCTACCTATAAAGAGAAGAAATAAACCTTTAAACACCCTCCAGTGAATCAAATGTCCAACAGGGTTCTGAGTAATTCAAGCAACAGCTCCCCATAGATCAGGATGAATTATTAGGAAGGCCATAGCACTGGTGCCATCATCAGATTCCAACAGCTTTGAGGCAGCAATCACATTACAATAACTCCTCCTGAAGATTAGTTGAAAATATTTTACAGGACCAGAGAGCACATCATAAATCAAAGTGAATAAAAACCTGCAGAATCACTACAGCTTCCACTGCAAAATGGAAAACATGAGGTGGCAACTGCTGTGAGACAGAGCATCAAGAATTACTGTGATGATCACCTTAAAAAAAAAGGGGGGGGGGGAATGCAGTCTATGCTTTTATCAGAAAGCACCCTAGATAGAAACAACATTAAAAAAAAATTACTGATGTGCCCAACAAGAGCAGTAGTAAACTGTGACAAAAATCAGTACAGAGCATGTTGTGCACCTTGAGCACTAGACTGCTATAGAATAAAGACAAAAGAATTCAGGAGAACAGGATCAGCAGAACAGTGGCTTACAGGGCGGAGGAGAAGACTAGGATTGCATTGACATCATCTTTCCCTTTCTTAAGAAATCATTTGACAATTAAAGTCATTATTG
The DNA here is from genome assembly GCA_003993805.1 of Himantopus leucocephalus. Taxonomy (NCBI): domain Eukaryota; kingdom Metazoa; phylum Chordata; class Aves; order Charadriiformes; family Recurvirostridae; genus Himantopus; species Himantopus leucocephalus. The sequence goes on along the minus strand of RSEF01000004.1, from coordinate 29,060,341 downwards.
TTTAATTGTAGTTCATCACTTCTAGGTTATAATTTATAATGTTAAAAATCAAATTCTAGCCTTTCATCTACAGACTGAATAAGTTTCTTTGATTTGTAAAAAGCAGGCTCTTTTAAAGTTAAACTTTTCTGGTCAGAACTCTAAAAGTTAATTCAGCTTTAGTCTGCTGAGATTGGCTTTATCAGTGAAACTCTTTAAAAGAGGAAATCTACTGAAATGCCCAAATTCTCTTGTGTGTGCTTAATCATGAAGCTATTTTAAGACCCACACCATCTTATATTAGAGAGTCAGGGACTATTTCCATTCTCTGGAAGGAAGGCAGACCAGGCCGTTATTGCTTTCTCTGACCCTGGGTTTAATATATGTGAGTTTCTCTCTGTAGGAAAGTCCCATTTTAATTATTTATCTATAACCAGCTACTGTATACTTAATACTAAAATTCTAGGCAGTATTCTCTCTCCAGACTAAAACCAAGTATGCTCTGTGTCTGCCTTCTTCAAATAAAAGTGATTCAGAGGTTTGCTGGAGTACAAAATAACTGATTGACATAGATGCTGAAATACAAAACTACTAAAGTGAGGAAGATGGTGAGCGAGGAAGGTGAGGGCGTGAATAAAATACCTAAGATTCAAGCTCACATCAACTTTGTAATGCTGAGTTTCACAGTTAAAATGAACAATATGTTGCTGTTTGCTGTGAGCAGAAATTACACTTCATGGCAAAGGTAAATCCACAGCAGTGAAAGTTGTGTTGTGCTTGTCTTGGTGATGTCAGAGGAATAGTTAGGGGTACATTCACTGAATATCATTTCTCTAAATACAATACTCTCCAACCCACCCAGACAAGTAAAACAAAACTGTGATTCAGAAGTAACAGAAATCTTTTTGAAAGTTGAGGAGACCAGGGACATTTTTGGATCACTTAACATTTGTAGTACTAGGACTTTATCCAAATCTCATGGTTAGTGTCAATGGAGGTCTTTTTGTTGATTTCAGGGAGCTTTGGGCCATGCCTTTAGTAAGCAAGGCTGTCTTATACCTTGCTGATGAAAGCAAGGAGAGCTTGTTGATGGACTGTGGAGGGTATGCAAGGCTGAAGAAGCTGCAAGAGTTGGACTTAGCCTGGAGAAGAGACACCTTTGGGGGGACCCAACAGCTCCTCTGCAGTACCTATGGGAAGAGCATCAAGAACATGGACCCAGGCTCTTTACTGATGTGCATGAAGAACGAAAGGCAACAGTCATAAAACAAAGCAGGGAATGTTCTGGCTGGATGTGAAGAAGATATTTTTTACTGTGAGGATAACCAAGCAGTAGAAGAAGTTGTCTGAAGAGACTGTAGAGTCTCCATCCTCAGAGGTTTTAGAAACTGAACTGGGCAGATCTCTAACCACCTTGGTCTGAATTCAGTATTGACCCTGTTCTGATAAGGAGGCTGGGGTAGATGACCTACCAACCCTCCATTCAATCTAATAATTCTGTAATTTTTGTCAAAGCCAAAATTAACAGGAATTTCTCCAATAGCATTTAAAAAATAAGTAAGCATTAGCAAACACCCATTGCTCTCAGTGACGTGGGATTGAGTGATAAAGAAACTTGCACTATGCTCTGGGGGTCAATCCTGTAGAGTGTACACCAATTCCAGATATATCCTTTGAAGAATTCTAAACTTTTTGCAGAATCAGGCACAACACTTGACATTTGATGATGATCATCAAATTGATGATGAGTGATCACTGGTGTCCACTGTACATAATGTGACCATTTGAGTTATCATGTTGGTAAGAATTGTGTACCTTGCAGTATAAAACCACTATGAACTTTGTGTACAATTTATTTATGGATTTTCATTTCCCAAAATAGGAAACTAGCAAAGGTATAATAAGTGTGGAGCCAAAGAGATTTGATGATTAGGAGTGATAGACTTTGATACTTACACAGAAAATAAAGTTGTTTTTTATGGATATTAAGTAAGCCTAGCTATAATGTCTGTATGGAAGCTACAGCAAGCTAGTTTGTCTTTACCAGTCATAAATCAATCACATTAAAAAGATTCCTTCCCTAAATTGATTTTATTTATAATAACCTAGGGAAGATCCTATAGCAGGTAAGGTGTTCACTATTTCACCAGTATCTGAATGTAGTTACACCTTTCCAAAGGGACATTAGCATACACTGAAACTGCAGAGCTGAACTTCTAAGCATCTGGAACCACATCAGAGTTAGTGCAGACAGCTCATTATTCAGTTCTTTCATGGTAAATATAGTCATTCATTAAAAAAAAGGGGGGGGGGGAGTGAGTGTCTAACTCGTGCCTTAATGAAGTAGTGATTTAGAAAACATACAGAAGAAATATGGGATAGGTCCTCAGTTGGTGTAAATGTACATAACTTTGTCAAAGTCAGTAAAGCTTTGTTTTACACAAGATGATGGTTAAACTTAAATAATCTCCTAACTCCTCTCTTACACAGATATCCTTGCAGTATCTTCATTACTAATACAGTGCATGTTCCCACAATCTTCATAATGAACCTTGTGAAAACTCATGCATTCTTCTGTGGCTCTTCCAAGATTTGCATATGTTTGGATACATTCATTAGGTACAGTGGACAGGACACAGTAACACTAAAGTTTTCCTTCAAGTTGTCTTCACTCAAAAATACCTGTCTTCACAAGTGCATGCACAGGTGTTTTGCTGGCCAAACAATGTTACATTTAGTTACTCATTTTGGGTGCAAGAGTGTGGATTTTGTGCATGTTAGGACAGTGTATTGTTTTGATACATTGTTTTGTGATACAAGTTGTTCTGTGAACACTGCAGCTAGTAACAACTAGTTTCTTTCGGATTCTTTTGACTCTGTATTCCTACCTACTTCCTCCAGCCACAATAGCAGCAGTTAATTTCCCCTCCTTGTTCCTTGAATCTCTATCTACATTCACAATCCATCAGGCCCTTTCCAAGTCAACCACTGGCTAAGTAAAAGATGGTTTGTCCTATGACTGAGTCCAAAGTGTGCATCGGCTCACGCTAGACCAATAGAATAAATGACTGTTGAGTTCAAACTCCTGTGGTTTTTTAACTGGAAAAAGAATTTGTTTCCCTCACCTCCATTGAGCAGTGCTTCCACAAAACTTCAGAAAGGATTGCTGTTCCTCTGCCAAATATGATAGAAATTCACTATCAAGTTCGAGGTTACTGGTAGGATGAACAAATACACAGAAATACGGCCAAATTTTCTGAAGAAACCAGGGGGAAATGCCTGCTATGGTCACTGGAAGAACATGAAGAATTCCACAATTTAAAAGATGTTTTAATTTTGATATCTGGATTCTAGCATCCCTCATCACATACATACCATTTTGCTGGAGCACTCTTTGCAAGCATGGTATTCAGCATGGCAGGGCTTTCTGCATTAGAAAGAAACTGCCTTCAAAGAGCAGCTGAGGAAAGTTATTTCTGAGAGCAATTTGGCCTTTTTATGGGTTAGTTTAGACCAGATGCTGTATGTAAGCATGGAGAAATGGTTTTCATACTGTCTTTTTTCTGGGGCATCCTAATGAAAAGGATATCTATTATTCAGAAGGAAGAAAATCAACAATATTTTGCTTTTTTCCCCACAAAGTATCCAAACCCCTAAAGGTGAGGCGGAGGTGATTCAGCAATTTTTGACTTTAAGGATTTTAATTCTCTTTCTGACATCAAGATACCCTCATCTACAAAAACACAGATCTGTTTCCACAGAGGTGGTCCAGGTGGGCACTTGGTACCTGTCTCCGTGTGTTTGCACACGTGCATTTAACTCTTTTGAAAGGAACTGATTCCAAAACATCTGTGCAGACAGAACAGGTTTGTGTGGTGTTAGTGGAATGAATCAAAACAACAAAAGAGATTGGAAAGGGACTGTAAAATTTGTAATAAGTCTGAAAAATGATACTTGCACTCTATCTTCCTTCTGTATGAGAGCAAGGAAATTACAGCTTTTCCTGACCAAAGCCATAAGCAGTTCAACAAAAGTATCAGTAAAAGCTGAAGCTGCTTTTATCAAATTATGATGTGTAAAGTTCAGGCAATTCAGTCTTGTGATGGAAAAAGCAATGTAAAGTATGAACAACCTTCTTATAATATTTGTTCAGTAAGTCATTCTGCTGATAACAAACAATAAAAGTCAGACTCCTTAGTCTGAATGTTTCCCATAGAGAATACCTACTAAAATAAAATACTTGCTTTATTAGCTAACTACATGCTATGAGCTAGCTATACTTCTGCAAAGGTATCCTTTGTATGCAGCTTTATTAAAGAAAAATTTCATGAGTCCTCTGATTTACTGTGAGTTTATTGTATGTGTTACACTTCATTTGAATAATATATGATACAGTAATGGAAGAGGTACTTTTAAACATAGAAAATTCTTTTTCCAAAGCCTGCCATGTTTCCCTGTGTATCTATTTTGGAGAGGTCACAGATGTCATCTTATCTAATTTCTGGTAGTTTTACCTCTGTGGTACTGTGGGGAGCCATTTTCTGTATGTAATCTTGGGTAATGATGTTCTCCTGCATTGCAGAATCTGGGAGAACTGCTGCTGTTAACATTTTTTACATCTCATTCTTGATCTTGGGGGACTCTGCCCTAATCAGTGGTTCATATATAACATATGTAATTACTAATATGTGTAACATGAAATATAAAGGAGAGAATCTTAAAGAACCAAGTAAATTTTGAAAGTAATACTCCAGTTCTTCTTTTCCTGTTTCTTACGCTTCTGAATTAATGGTATATTAATGTTTTGGGATTCCTTAAAAAATATCTTCAGGTCTAAAGTGTGCTTTTAAGACTTGTTCTCAATCCAAAGTTGTGTTTAAGAAGAGTAGACAGGAAATTAATGTGACAGCCTCACCACTCTGTACTATGTAAGCCCTGCTTTCTTGCTTATGATTTGCTAGAAAGAGTGATTTTTCTGCTGTTTTGTTGCTGAGTCTCATCTGAGAAAACTGCCACTGCTCCATGACCAACTTTATCTTGAGGAACCAGCAGACATCCAGGGGAGAACATTTGCGTGGGCTGCGCACTACATGTCCCCGTTCTGTCTGGATGCCTCATCAGGAAAGTCTGCTCCACTGGTTAGATCCAGTGAGCTAGTTCATATAAACCGCTAATTTCACTCCCTTCCCATCCCACAACACATGGAAATGGGAATAAAGAAAAAAGTTTACCCAACGTGAGAATGCATCACAATACTTTTCAGAGAAAGCCTGTAATCAGGTTTTTATGTCTTTCCTGAGACTGATGCGCACCCTATTGTCTACAGTTGCTTCTCTGCTCTCTTCTGTGATTACGAAACGAAAGGGCTAATCCACGCGTCTTTATATGTTTAGAAGCAGATGGAATAGAGACATGGTATTGACACCATTTATTTTTGAGTATTTCAGTGCAATTGAGAGGATCAAAATTAGGAACTTAAGTTCCCTCTCTGCTCGTGGCGTCCTAAAGGCTAACTAATGCAGAATGATTACATTAAATTAAGCCTAAAATAGGTGGTGTAAACATCTCCCACAGTTAAGAATTCATGGGTAATCTGTTATATTTTTTGATAATACTATCAAACTATTGCAAAATTATTAAAAATATCAAAATTACAAATTTTAATGACTTAAAAGCACAAGAATTTCTTCTATAAGTTATTTTATAATATACTACCGTTAATATCAGCCAACATACTATATGCAGATGCAGTGTCAATTATTTAAATACAATTGATCTCAATAAATCGGTAGAAGAAAAGAAACTGAACTTCTTTACTTCTCCAACTGAAATGGATCTACTAGCTTTGTCAGATGGAGTTATTCTTCCTGTCTTCCTTTAATTGTCAGGAATAGATTAATGACAGAGTAATTAGAAAGAGAAAGAGAAAATAAGAAACAAAGAAGTCTAGTAAAGAATGCAAGGTCCCAAACTGCAGAAACCCAAACACATTAGTAAAACCCATTCAATACCTGTTACTTTAGGAAAACAAATATGTGCAATATAATTTTATAGGAAAAAATAATTTATTGATGAGATTGGAATAATTAGTGCAATTGTGCTTTCAAATAAGTAAGGAAAAAAGTGTTCATCCTTTAGAAATTTCTATATGGATCTGTAAATATATTAGGAATGCACATGCAAAAAACATTTTAGAGGAATGAGTCATTATTCCTATTAATAATAATTAAAAGAAAATGAAAGTCCTTAGTGAACATAATTATCAGTATGCCAGATGCAGAAAGCTATGTCATATTTTGCTGTCATGAAATAATAACTATACTAGCTTTCAGAATGGAGATTTAAAATTGCAGTATGAACTTCTATTTTCTTGAAGAGCAGTAATGAAACCATTTAATACATTGCTACATTTTGATGGGGAACAATAATTGATAGCTTTCCCTGTGTTATGGCCCTTGTAGAGGTAGCATTTCTTTGCTTTGAAATATTTTTCACATTGTGAACAGAACCAAATGTTTAGCAATGATAAAGCTATTCATTTACTTTATGCATTTACAGACTGTATTGTGAAAATATAAACTCACCAAAATAGTGCCATGAATCAGTATCTTCTGAACAACTCACATTTTTATTTTTAATACAATTAGGTGATAATATGCAATCTTGTGTCTTGTGTAACAGCTAAGTGCAAGTATAGAAAACCCACAGAGTCTCACAAAGAGATCAAAGACATTATTTTGTCTTGAAAGGTCTGAAATTATGAGACAGGAACTGATAATTCTTTATATTTAAATCTTCATTTCAGACACTTCATATATACTGTCAGTAACCCCAGAATTAGACCCAAATCACAAATAAATTAACTTCACCTGTGATTAATTTCTAACGGTGAAGAGAAATGAGTCCCAACATGTGTGATGACAACTCAAGAGCAATGAAAAGTTTTGAAAGATTTCAGAGAACGGATCATTATACTCACATAATCTCCACAATACATTTTTTGATACAAGTCTTCAAGTTCTGTTGAGATGAAAATAGTAGCTTTCCTAGAAAAAAACTACCAGTTCAGTGAACTAAATTGGTATAGTTAACTCTTATTCTGTTTTGGAGAATTGAGAGAAACCAGCCAATCAAACCAATACCAAGTACATTAAGCTCCAAGGTAACAATGAAGCAGGAACACTGCTTGGTACTGTACGTCCTCGAGTTTTATAGATTCACTGTATACTTAGTCATTAATCATATGTGAATAAGTATGATTATAACATAAGTAAACAGAGTCGTTAGCACAACACCCTCTGTTCTGCTGTGTTGATTTTAAGAATCAGAATTCAGCTAGTCACAGAATGAAATGCTCACCCACAGAAAGTGCTTGTGTTAATGATTTACTTTTCAGATTGGGTATGGTCTGCTTCCTTTTTCCCTTGTGCTGAAATTGCTCAGCTCATCAGTTTTCCTAATAACTGTTTGTACCCGGCATGCATAGGAAGATGCTTTATAGCCCTTGCATATTACCTGGAGTAGTGAGGGCAGATCCTTGGGCTTCAGTGAAACCATGTAGATGAGGGTCTTTTCATGCAAGTTACAATTTGCAAAATTCTGCCAAGAGCTGATCAAAAATCCTGTAACATTGCTCTGTTCGAAGACTTATACAGAATCCAAACTATTCAACTGAGAGCAAAAACACGTTTTTCATAGCTAATACCATGTATTTTTTATAGTTAATGATAACTATTATTGTGATAAACCATTGAGAAAATACAAAGTTTTCTCAAAAAAAGATAAAAAAAGGAATATAAAATAGAGGTGCAGAATCAGTCTATATACCCTCTAGTACAACTTGAATGGAAAGCATAGGCTACCATTATCCTGATTGGGTACCAGTATAGAGAGAGAATTTTTCTGCAATAGTTGGACAGGAATAGTAACTCAAAATCTGAATTAAATGACTTCAAGTTTTCTTGGTTTTCTTAATGTATCCATCAGTGCTTCGTAGCACTTATTAAAAGCTAGAATTTTTTTCTTATAATTCAGGAAGACTTTGGAAAGAATAAAAAAACCCTTTATTTTTGTAGCCTTAATATCTTAGCAACTCTTCTAATCATTAAAATCTACCTCTGGGCTTGTATGAACTCAGCTGTATTGATCTGAGTACAAGCTTTTGCATGTCAGTATGTCTTATGCATAGGGACTACGTGTGTGTCCTTAGAAACAGGAAGAGTTTCACAGAGAAGCATACGCGTGTGAAACATGGGCTTCAGACTGGCATGTCTTTGCTTTCTCTTTTTTCATTAGGGCTGTGGTAGATATTTTTCTTTATTATATTTGTACGAAGCACTTACTTTAACCTCTGTATCTCAAGTGCTCTTTGAAACTGGCTGGGAAATGTAATCCCACTGTACAGCTAAGCAAAATGATCTGTAAAGAATCTGGACTGGCTGGTTGGAAGATGGCACACGTGAGGTGCTGAAGGTGGTAGGATGCAGTCTCCTGGCGATACATATTTTAAAGCAGTGATAAGAATATGAGAACATTTTAAGCCTCTCTTTTTCAGGCTCTAATTTTACATGCATTTCCTTGCTGTGATTAAAATGTAATACAGTTAATCTTCAATACAACACAAAATGGATTAAGTTTACAGGGTTACAATAATGTTTTAGTCTACTTGTGTGAAAACCTTCAGTGGTCAGGAACCATAAGGTCTAAGTAAGTAGACAAAAATTGTTGTTATATGAAATACTAATACCTGGCATATAATGTGAGGAAAGCACTTAACTAATTACTGAACTACATTCTGGTTTTAATGAATCTTTCGGAGGAAAGCCATGAGAGAGTCTAGAGAAAATAGGAGGGAAAGTGTTGAAGAGAAAAGGAGGTTTCAACCCCCTTTTCCTTGCAAATGTCCTTTGGCTGGCCTTTCCTGTCATCTATTCTCAAAGGCAAGAGGCAGGGCTTACGACAAGGAAATGCAAAAATATTTGTCCACGTAATGCTCAGCAAAATGGATCCAATGTTTGTGTACCAGAGTGAACATGTTGAACCTAATCTCACCTTTACATTTTCTTCAAGGCTTAGTAGGTCAGAGGTGCGAATCATTTCTAGGGTAGGAGCTTATCCTGTCTTTTGGGGAAAAAACAAATTAGTTGTGTTGCAAGTGGTTTTGGCAATCTCACATTTAAAAAATGTATGGACTACTTGGAGAGACTGCAGAAGACAGCAGAAATAATTACTTACACAGGAAGACAGGAAACACTCGGATTGTTTAGACTAAAGAAAAGTGAAGGAGACCTTAGCAGTTCAAGAAAATAAAAGCTATTGCAAGGGGAAATGAAAAAAATTATTTATCCTCCTGTTCACAGTGAGAACACAGGACAGATATTTCTGTTTCACCCTCTATTTAATCTTTGCAATTGTCACCCACTTATAGGGTGAGATTATTATTACTGTTCTGGGCACCTGGTTACTTTCCTTCCTCTTTTTCTTGCTAAAAAGTTTCCTGTTTCTATTCCTTCTTGATTTTCTCCCCTCTCGCTTTGCTACCTGTTCTTCCTTTTTGGAGAGACTTAATTCTTTTCTGTAGGAGTGAGGAGGGGTCAGTTCCTCTTCTTCAGGTCCTTCCAGACAATGGAATTTCTCACCTGTGCTAAAGGTTCTTCCTCAAACTTCCTCTGTCCTGCTCATTGATGTGCTTAGGCTTAGACATTGCAACTGGTCATTTCCATGTTGTTCTAATAGAAACCTTGAGTAAAAATAATGAGACATAATTAATTTCTAATTAGAGATCCACATACTTCTAAAAAGAATGGTTTAATTAAAGTGAGAAGTAAAAATGATTTAATATAAAATTATTCTATTGTTTCCCCTGAAAATTAGGTTCTAGCGTATCAGTTATGTATAAATTAAAAACCAAATTCACATTATTGGTATAATAAGCTTCAGGTATTGCTCTGGAGTCTCTTCAGATAATCAAAATGTGGATGCTAACAAACACATTTGTACTGCTGTTTTTGTCCAATATTACTGCAGTGGCAAGCAGTAATGTGTTAAAAGCATGGGACTTTTTACTCTGTGCTGCTGAACATGCAGTTTATGTGGTGGAAAGAAAGTCTGTATATAACCAGAGCTGGTGGAATTGCTAGCTCTCACCAGAGTAGAGAATATGTGAGCACATGACAGAGGTCAAGAAGTGGTGGAAAGGTAATCTCTAGCTCTAGTGTAATAGTAACAGTCTTGGGTGTTTGAAAAATGTGGCAATGGGAATTAGACTCACTGTAGGAGCTTACAATCCTGTAGAAACCTACTCACCATGATTAAATGAAGTATTTAGTGGTAAATACCTTAGCGCAATGAATCACCATAGGATCTATGAGTCAAATTTAACTTTCGCAACTCCCAAGTCTGTATTTGTATTACAAAAGAAATTTGGGCACTTATCTACCTGTCAATTCCCCTTAGGGAATTGGCCAGGGCCAAGTTCTGCCTGCTTTCTGAGAAGAGCTCTGACCACAATGTGCGTGCACAGGAGGCAATACAAAATACTGTTAGGACTGTAGAGCTGGAAATCTGTGCCTTGGAAGGGTCACCACCAGCTGCCATTTGGGATATAGCCAGCAACAGGAGGCTGACCACACGAAGCAATGGAGGCTTTTAAAGAAGAGAATAGAGTTTGAAAGAGACAATGGGTAATGAAAGGTGTAGTGGACGTCACTTTCTAGAAACAGCAGAAGCATTATTATTTAGTGAGTGCAAAATTCTGTTTTCACCATTGTGTCAATATAATTTAGAATTGTAGTTTCTGGTGGTTCATCAGTAGAAGATGGTGAAAAAAGGCTTGGGCCTACAGAGCACTTCTCAGCCCTGAGCGTCACTGATTTGGATACTGGGGAATTATGTTAGGCTTGCACTGATATCTTTGCCAGTCTGGAATTGCCCTACCTCACAGTCCTATACTGTAAAGTACTCCTAAGTAGTGTGGTACTTGTAGTGAAGCAGTAGTTGCCCAGGGTTCTACTTTGGCAACAGGTAAAAGATTATTTGTTAAAATATCTTCATACTGGCCACCCAAAACAAAACATGGACACATTTGTGGCAAAGCTCTAATCCTCCAAATTACCAGCTTCACCACTATGGGAGGTGCCTTCATTTTTCAATATCAGTTGATAGATTATTTAAAGCTAGAGGAGATGCAGAACACCTTCCTTTAATTTCTCCAAGTGCTTACTGTTTCCCACATAAATTGCAGGCTTTTTTCCGCAATACAAATCATAAGGCCCCACATCGTACATTTCATGACATCCTTTCATGCTGCCACAAGGCATGAGGTGGCCTGCAAGTCTCCCAAGCTGGGAGGTAGAGCCAACCACATTGCAGCCACCATTTGTGATTTTGGCACCCCAGAGGAAGTTGCTGAAAGCAGAGGTCCTGTGGATCTTCTCTCTTTCCTCTTCCCTTTTCTTTCTTCCCAACCTGCTGTGCCGATACAGAGATAAGGCCAACAAGCGTGTTCAGCTCTTCTTTGAATCTCAGATGATGTGCAACAGGGAAGATTTATTTGGAATTAGTTAGGGATTGCACCAGCAGTTTCTTAGGCAATATTTATTCTCTGGGGCAGATGTGCTTTCTAGCACCAATGGTCATCGTGGTCCCCTGATTATCTATACTGGGTGGGTACCCATTTAAACTAGACATAAGAGCTGAAGGAGAAGAAAGTGCTCAATTTTTGTTCCATTATGAAGCTGGGGTGTGATAAGGATGCTTGCCTCTACCTGGGAGCTGGACATGGCCACAAGAATTTGAGAGATATCAGTGTCACATGGGCTTGGCTGCCTAAAGTGGTAACCAGGTAGCTAAGCCTTTTTGTAGATTGAGGCTGTGAAGTTTATTGAGTAATGTACAACTTAGACTTTGGAAAGTTCAATGTTTTTTATTTTAAACACACACTTTCATCTATAGGAGATCTTGTGTGGTATTACGGGACTAGCCATGTAAGGCTGGGAAAGAAAAGGAACTGAAGGAAATTTAAGGAACTGAAAAGGGACTCCAGAGAGGATCTAGGTGACTTCTCTTGGGACAAGCATAGTTTGTATAAAAAAGAACAATCTTTCAGCATATCAAAAGCACAGATCCTTGATTTAAGAGAAAGTACTACAATTAATGAAGAATAGTTTAAAGACATTTCACACACAGACAAAATAATTTCTATGAGAAGCAGTTAGACTTTTGGAGTGTGACAAAAGGATGGTCAGGTTCTGGGAGTCTGTGTGCAGCAGATTGTGGTTCTGGTGGAGGAGATGCCCCTCTAGCTCTACTGCCTCACAAAATGCCCCCACATTTTATCCCTCAGATGTTTTCTTTCTATCTGCTCCTCTCAAATGTGCAAGCTTTATTTAGTCTACTGTTAGGCAATGGAGGGCGAACAGGAATATATACAGTTGTCACTATATTTGTGATTTTAGACTGTTTTCTGGATAGAGATTTTGTTTTTAATGGGATGGATATAGAAATTTTTTTTCTCTGATTTTTATCTTTCACTATAGACTCCTTCTGCCGCTATAACTGCGTTCATTTATGGCCTTTTTATAGCTCTTTCATGAGTAACCTGTTTAGGTTATGTTTAAAACTATAGCGGATATGTGCCTCTGGTTTCCTAGGGGTTCTGCTCGCTTGGTCTGGGGAACTGCTTAGAGCATGGCCTTCTCAACAAGAAGTCTTGGCTTCTTCCTGTAGAAGAATATATCATTTTTATATATTATTTAGATGTATTACATAGATATGTTTTCCTAATTTCATGCTGTGTTTCCCTATAAAGTTATTCTTGTGCTAGTATTTGTGGGTAACTTGTGTGTTTTAAGGGTGTGAAAACTGTTTCTACACATTTGTATTTAGGAATGCACTCTTTGGACCTCACTTCTGTGGACAATTTTATATGTGTTTCTAGAATTCCTATAACTGTTTTCCTGAACTTTGATTAAGTATTAAAGCAAACATCTGTACACATGTGGTATTTTTAACACCTGTTTTAATGAAGGACTCAACATTTACGTTCTCAAAGCTTGGTAGCTAAATGAAAAATAACTGTACGTTTCCAGCCAAGAAAAACTTTTCATTAGAAACCTATTAAAGCTGTATAAAACTATTTCAGCAGAACTTCTGACGCTTTTGGAATGGCTGTATTTGAATCACCATGGATGCATTTTTTAAAGTTTCACAGTTTAAATACAAAATTGGAATGAATGCAATAAAAAAAAAAATTAACAATGACAGTGACTAACCTAATACTGCAAGGAAAATCACATTATTTCAAAATATTTTTCTCTAACTACCATGGAAGGATTTTTTCACTATAAAACTTCCCAATTATTTGCTTAAAAAAAAAAGAAAAGGAGGCAGCCAAGCATAATTAATACTGTTAGCATGTAACTTTAATGGCAATGTGTAAATGCCAGTTGGATGAGTATCTGACCTTGGTATTGTCTTCCTACAGACATTTAACTTTCTCTGTGTGTGCCTTTCTGGGAAGCAGATTGTCTGTGCCAAACAAGAAAAATACATATTCCTTGAGTCTCTCTTATTACCATGGCAACTGGTAATTGGTATTAAGAATTATTTCTCTTATAAAGTGAACTGATTTTTATCCTTGTTCACAGAAGATGTTTTATTTACAGAAGTTAGTTTAAAATGTTTAGTCATGGATAGCACGGTAAGCTGAGCAATGCAGATGGAGGGAAATGTCATTGTAATTGTTTTTATGACTTTAAATACAATACATATTTGTCAAACAAATGCCTAGCACTTATATTGCCTCAAAGGTTGAGCACACAATAAAACCATTCTGCTTCGTCTAATTTATTATTCCTTTATTTAGAAGTTGGCTTTTTTTTTCTTTTGATAGTTTATGTCTAATCCTCTTTCCCTTGTTTATCTCTCAACTATTATATTTCCCAAGATTACAGTAAAACTGTGCAAAAGATTAATGAGTGAAAAGGATAGACATTCAAATGAGCAAATTAAAGGCAGGGTCTTTTCACAACCGTAGTTATTTACATGTTGTATCTCATTCTGAACTGTATTCTGCATATTTTCCCACTGCTTAGTAAATTATCCAGAAATTTGGGAAAGTTTTTATCAACTTCAGGCTTTGTTGAATATGATGCTTAAAGGATCATTTGCTTGAGTGAAAACTGTGTGATTAACTTCGTAATTCCCTTTTCCTATCAATGTCTTGCTTCAGAGAAGTAGTTATTAACCATTCATGTCTGTAGCATCTTGTACTCAATGATTATGTTTAACGTTTTGATTTATTGTATGCTGTCCCCAGAAAACTAGTATTATTTTCTTATTTTCCAAATGAAGGAAATAGTGATTAAGTGATTTGTGTAATGTCACCTAGGAAGCCGGTAGCAGAGCTGGTAGCAGGTATCAAGGCTTTCAGACCTTTTAGTAAAACTGCTCTCCTACGGTTAGTGCAGATTCCCATTTACAGGAAAACTCTGAGAAATTCTGGTCTAGTGAAAACAATCTTGTATGGTGATGGGTTGACTGAAGTATATCGTATTAGGGCTTTCTCAGGGGCGTGAGACTAATGATCAGGCATAAATACCACATAGTGTAGTTGGTGTAAACTAGACTAGCTTTGATTTGCTTCTGAGTGGGAGGGCTTATGAGCTCGGGCTGAACACAGCGCCAACAGCTCTGTACTGCTTTTGGGACCCACTGTGTGTATGTGCTACATTGGGGATCTCTGGGCCATGCTCTGTTGTATGATGTGCCCGGCTCTCTTGCTTTTTTCTTGTCTAGCTGTGGTTCAAATGTTTGTCCGCTGTCCATTTGAGCAGGTGTACACTTAAGTCCTATGGTGCCATCTCTCTGAATTACACTTCATGTATGCCAATGTAAACAGTAGAATACATGCAAAGTTCTCAAAAATACAATTGTCATGGAAACTGAAATTAACTATATTGTGAAAAGCAGGTGAAAGAACTTGCATAGCAATTTAAAGAGAAGTTTAATAAACAGAGCTGTACTTTGAGGCATAAGGAGTCCTTGCAAGGGTCCATATAAAAAAAGGAATTGTGTGTGCTTCTTTCACCCTTAAAATGTATGAAAATGCTTTCTTTTAACTTTGCCGTGGGACTTCTTCTCTTAGCAATTTCCCTCTATTCATTTCTCTTTGATAGCTCAGAAGGCTAAAGTAATTAGCATTTATAAGAAACAACCTAAGCTTTAAATATGTTCACCATAGGAAGGAAATATTTGTATCAACTAAGACAGATTTCTGCTGACCTAGAAAAACTAGCTGTAGTCCAACACTATGTGAATTATTTCTATATTTTTAATTTTTTTAATGAATGTTAGGCTGCTCAAAGGGTAGTTGGGCAGGAGAATTAGGATGTTTTGTGGAGAGAATTAATTTAGGCCTCAGGCACACGTAAACTTACAGAATATAGTGGATCTATGATATATTCAGGAAGTTACGTGGTGAGGTAGTGGAAATACGGGTGACTGGAAATGAGTCCTCCTAGGAGTTGTTTTCTTACACTTCAGCGGAATTGTTCTGAATACTACTTAAAACATTCTCCTGGATGTTTTGCATAGTGTTCAAAACTGCCTTGTTTTATTAATTTCAACAAAATCCACTTTTGCTAGAGAGCCGTAACAGAGGAAAAAGGTTTTCCTTTGAGAAAATATACACAGAAAGGAAAAAAAACCAGGAAGGTGCCATAAACCACATAATTATCCCAGCAGTAAGGTTCCTAAAGCTGCTGCATAAAATATTATTGCAAAATGAAAAGGAAACAGTCACCAAATTTCTTCACTACTAACTTGTGTAGATGGCAGCAATGTTTCATAGCATTCTTGGTACAATGGTGTTCCAATTTAAAATTAATATGGTTCTCTGGAAATACAGCTATAGAAGGATGAACTCTTTGTTCTGATTAACACAGTATATTTTTATTAACTTTATTAGTTTCATGGCAGATAAATCATGGAAACATGTAATTTACCTGCTAACATTCAAAATAAATCAGATAATGATACATATAGAATTTACTGCAAGCACTTCAAGGATTTGATATGCTTTATGAAGAACATTTAAGGATTACCTTATTTAGACAATGAAATGCTCACTATACTCCCATAGACAGCACATTCCTTTTTAATGAAATGTATATAAATAAAATACAAAATATTGTGAATTTAGGCCATTTGTTAAGCCCAGCTGTGTTTGGAAGATGTAGCTGTAACTTTCTACATTGATGCCTGGTTTAAATATTGTAAGTCTTGTCATGTGTTGTAAGTTGTACCAAAGCCAGCATATACAATGAATCAGTGGTTATAGACCACTGATTTACACAGACACTTGTAGAAAACATAATGGATGTATGATTTCTTGTATGCTAAGCTGTCAAATTACAGTGCTGTTTCCATTATGCAAGCACTTGATCTTGCAGAGGATGGAACATTTCTTTACTGCATGCTTGTACTGATAATGGATGTTGCTCATCTCCCATGCAAGCTCTCAGAAAGAAGCAAAGTGGCTGTGGGTGTGTATGTGGGGCAACTACAATTTATCTGGAGAGCATAACTTATTTGTGAGCTTTTATTTCTCACGAGGAACTTTTCTGTTGTAATGACATGCTTAAATCCGTTAGCACGTCTCCCACCATAAAGACTGAGAAATACAATTAGCAAGTTGTTTACAGCAGAGCTGCAACTGCTGTGACTAAAGTGTTATTGATAGAGTGAATCAACTTCTGTGAGAATTGTTTTCCAACGATGAGTTTAATAAAGGTTTGATATTATGCTATAACTTAGCCTTGATTAGGTACAATGTAAGGCTCAATATTATTGCTTCACTGTCAAATTACTTCACATAAAAGTGACATGATATTTCGCCTACATTATTCCAGATAGTTAAGCCTGTTCTTATCACTTTTAATCCTTAGTGGTTCCACTAGCCTTACAGCCTAGAAACTGATTTGTGCTAAGCACTGTTGAAATTTCATTTATTTGGATGCCTGAATCTGAAGGAAGGAATGATAATAACTTCCATACTTAAGATAGAACAATTTTCTGCTTGGGAGTGAAGTCAAAAGGGCATAAGGGAAATGTGGTGCGTGCAGCCGAAGAAAGAGTAAAATTAATGCTGCCACTTTAATAGCGTAGTGCCAGTTGTCTGTTTTTTAAAATCTTTGCCAATGCTGATAGTCACAACTCATGCATAAACAGGAGTTGATTTTATCTGGCTTCTGGATTTTGTGTGTGTGTGTGTTCTCCTTGTTACCCTAGTAACTGGGGTAAGGTTGGCACTAGCATATGCACTTTCATCTGAAAAAATAATATTATTTATGTCTACTACGCCTAAGGAGGAAAGCTTAGAGACGTAGCCAATAACATAAACCTAACTTTCCAAAGTCGGCCATAGAATCATCTCAAACCCCTCCCCAGTGCTGAGAACATGGCTCTTTTCTGTGATCATTTGAGGTTATGATTTCTATATTTTGGTCATAATTTTCAGCATTGTGAGAAAGAATTGATAAAACCTCAAAATGGACTTTAGGATGGCTGGTTTGTGTTCTTAGATATGCAATCAAGGGGTTGAGGCCCCAGAGGAAAGTTAACTTACCTGTCTGTGCCTCCACCCTCCCTCTATAAATGTGTATAATGATAACTTTTATAAAGTTACTTAGACGCTGTTCATGAAAAACATTGAGTAAGAACTGATATGCACATATGGCTTTATCTTGTACACAATATATTATCCTGTAAGTATAAATAACTTACAAAGCTGGAGGCAGGAAAGACTACATTAGGCTGAAAATAAACAGTACGAACTCAATTTCCAATATCTCCATGGCAAGGAAGATATGAGTCCTGTTTCTTTTATTGTTGAGAGGCAAATGAAATCTCCATTTATGATTGGTTTGATCTCCATAGTGAAAGATCACGATTAATTTTTGTGCACATTCAAAGGCAATGTAGCCTCCAGTCTACAGAATTTATGTAAATCCAAACAAAATTTTCATTGTATGTAGAATCTTATTTTTAAGCCTGATGATATATAAAACCATGCAGATTTTTCATTGCATAGAAACTTGCACAACTTGGACTACACTTCTTTCTCATTCTTTCCAAGGTCATTACATTTACCAAAATGGCTTATATATTTCTGGAGTATTTAGGTACTCAAATGAACATCTCTCCACAGAGAGTAGCTATTACTGCATGATGCTGGGAAACCCATTTGTCAGATCTATTTAATCAATATTTTATAGTTATTCTTTTACACTTACTCTCTTTTAAGGATTTTTTTTTTAATACACAAATTCTTTTGTTTATATATCAAAAAGAGACCTATCCAGTATCAGTGTCTTTGTCTTTTGTTGATGTTGTGCAAAATCTCTAATTAATGTTCCCATCAGTTGCATTCAGTCCAAGTTCTGCAAAATCTGTCATCAAAACTATAGTTAGTGAATCTTTTTCCTTGATTCTGCTTTTTTCTCTTTTCTATTGCATACTGCTTCAAAATGTTGTACAGATGACTCATGTAAACATTGCAGCCATTTGCCTTGAGTACTATAGTCTATGTTTTTGATTCAATACCTTGCTCTGACATTTTCCTCACAACTGATTGACTGAAGATTTCACAGAAGAGACTATAATTTGAATACAGCCTTGTGTTTTCACTCATGATAGCTGTTTTTCTTTGAACCTTAACTACCCAAAACTTTGATTACAGATGTTTCCATGTTTCTCTGGCCCTAATGTATGTAAAAGTCATTCATTAACTTCCCTTGGCAAAGTAAAAAAGCCAGGCAGGACACAAAGGAGTGTCTTTGTATCCTTCAAGAATACTCCTGCTTTTCACCATACAGTGGGATAAATCGTTCCAGTCAGTGATGAAGAAAGTTGTGAGAAGACTGTGAACCCTCTGCACCCTTGTGCCAGTGGCTAAGGTTGGAGGTGACAGTAACAAGTGCGGGCACAGGAAAGTTACTGGCTGAATGAATCTGCTGCAGTACCACCAAGCAGAAGCATAAGCATTCAGAAACATTCAGCTGATATAAGTACTGTTAGATTTTAAAAAAGTGCACCCTCTGTAAGTTTGCAGATGACACCAAGTTGGGTGGGAGTGTTGATCTGCTTGAGGGTAGGAAGGCTCTACAGAGGGATCTGGACAGGCTGGATTCATGGGCTGAGGCCAATGGTATGAGGTTCAACAAGGTCAAGTGCCGGGTCCTGCACTTGGGTCACAACAACCACATGCAGCACCACAGGCTTGGGGAAGACTGGCTGGAAAGCTGCCCTGCGGAAAAGGACCTGGGGGTGTTGGTGGACAGCCAGCTGAATATGAACCAGCAGTGTACCCAGGTGGCCAAGGCAGCCAATAGCCCCTGGGCTTGTATCAGAAATTGTGTGGCCAGCAGGACTGGGGAAGTGATCATCCCCCTGAAAGGAGGTTGTAGAGAGATGGGGACTGGTCTCTTCTTCCAAGTAGCAGGCAATAGGACAAGAGGAAATGGCCTCAAGTAGCGCCAGGGCAGGTTATGATTGGATATTAGGAAAAATTTCTTCACTGAAAGGGTTGTCA
>RSEF01000004.1:29004255-29025189 GCA_003993805.1 Himantopus leucocephalus | reverse complement strand
GAGGTCCCTTCCAACTCTGAAAATTCCGTGATTCCGTGACATACCCCTTGCTTCGACTAATGATTAGTAGACCTCTCAGGAACATGTAATGACTCAATAAATTATGTTCAGAAAGAAATAATGTGGAGAGTGAAATGTTCTATGCCTTATGTTCCTGTAAATATTAAAAAATGGAGGAATTTGGTTGGTTTATTCATATTTGGTTTGATAAATTTCTTAAATAGCAAAACTTAAATGTCAGTCTCTCTTAATTTTAGAGCAGAAAGAAAACAAAAGTTGGAGGCATTAATTCTGAGGTAGTCCAACAAGCTGTGCCGTTGTATTTTGGTGGGAGAAAAGATGGATGTATTACTCTACCTGTCCAATTATGCTACTATTGTGATGTGATCTATATGATTTTTGAATCCACTTTTCTGAGATGAGCTTCTTTTTACTAGCATTTTGAAGAAATGTTTGCATTTCTTCCTCTGACTCTTAACAGATGTTTCTCGATTGAAAAACAATTTTTATCCATAAATGTTAGTTGCACGGGAACTTAGATGTTATATTTAGTGGACCCAACACCAATATTCAGAATTAAGTTTTTACCCTGATTCTGCAGTGACTTACATTTGTCTGCGCTGCTTAATACATGTGTGCGTGTACTATTTTTTTTGCTGTGTAAAACAATCTTGGTACAAGAAGATTACTTTGACACTTCAGAAAGTAAAACTCCACTACTTTGGTAAGATTTATTGTAGCACCAGTTTCTTTGACAGTCTAGTTCACGTTTTAGACATAAAACCCAAAATACTATAAACTGTCAAACTAGAAATATAGTGACTGAAATCTTTTGGTTCTTTTTCTAGAAAATGGTGATATTGCTGCTTTTGTGAACCAATGAAACTTGCAAACTTCTTTTAAATTAAATTTCTCATTATTATGCAAGCTAAGTATCCAAACCATAGAATACGTGGAGGGATCTGCTGTGCTAGTGCCAGTTAATATTAGATCAGGTATGCCAAACCTGTAGATTAATTGTTAGATAGTTATTTGCAGGTATAACTGTCGTGAGTGAACACTATTCTTTTCATTATTTTAAACTTTATTCAAGAGGAATATACGTCACGAAACCCAAAGTCTTTTCAATAGTTTACATAGTTTATCTTATCTGGGACAGCTTTGAAATTTTTATGTTTAACAGTAAAGCGGAAAGGAAGATTGTGATCAAATTTAAGATGTCACTCAGTTTCTGCAACTTCAGCTATGTACTCAATCTTTTTAGTGTACTTTTCTGTGCCTGAAAATTCTGTATTTCCTTTATGTCTGGACACACCCCCTCCACCCGTGCCCATGATTTACTTCTTTTAAAGTTAAAAATTTCTGTAATACAGAAATTGTCAGTTTTGTTTATTTTGCACCCTGGCTTGCAGGACATGGATTTTAGAAACTTTCCTTATTTGTAAACCTACTTGTTCTTCTATAAATGTTTTTGTTGTAGATCTTTCACAACAACTTACTAAAGAATAAGCAATAACTATTCAAGTACAGCAGAAGTCAAGGGCATGACCTCAATTTTTTTTATATCCTAGGGGAGCACTTACTATATGAAGTGTAATATGACTATCATGAACTATGAGCCAGGTTTCCTTTAGCAACCAAATCCCATAGATTTTGTGCTGTCATTACAGCTAGGGCTGGTGCTCTGAAGACACTGTTCTGAACGAGATTTGTATGTTTTTTGACTTCCCTGGGACAGTTCTGTGTTGGTAATTTTTTTTTTCATGTTCTATAGGGCTATTGATGAATTCTGCAGAAGATTAAAGTAAATTGAACACACATAGAATGCCGTTGTTTTTTAGATGGAAAATAACCTTATCCAGTCGGATTTCTGTATGGCTTTTTTATTATTTAAAAAAATGAAAGAGAAAAAAATTGGATGTTTTTTGTGCAAAATTATTTTCATTAGATCTGATGATTTCCACTGAAATGTTCGAAACTGTAAACAGTCAATTTGTCTTCATTTAGACTTTTTGTGTAGGAAACAAAGTGACGTGTATTTGAGAAACTTGGTATGGAAAGTTGCATGCTCGAAGACTCGTAGCATTAAGTGTTACACAATATCATCTGGAAAAAAATCACCAGATGTACTGTTTATGCGTGGAAGGTTCTCATGGGTTGTGGTGAATTCAAGGTAAAACTCTGACCTGGGAGTGAAAATTATGTATGCTATCAGACTATTGAAAAAATATTGTAAAACACATGATAAAAACTCTTGAACAAGTGTGTGATGTATTGTTATTTACAATCCAGTGGTATTATGCACTCCCAATTCTTGCAGTAGTTTCACAATGATAAAATTTACTTGTAGTCTGTGCATTTCTTGGTTGTCTCTGTCAGCATGTATTCTTTCCTTACCGCCCCTGTATCACTGATTTAGTACGAAAGCATACAACATGATACTACAGTGTGGTTTCACAATAAACATTACATTTCTTGATGGATTTTGGTGATTGACAATATGTAGAGGTATATGTAGCTCTTACACTTTTATTTAAATAAAACCCCAAACCAACAAACCAAACAATAACAAAAAAACCCCAAACCAAAAGAACAAACAATGTGCTGCATATAAATCAATTTACTGGTTATTAAGTTACTATTAATGGATTTCATTGTTTGGTGAATAATTCTTTATCTTTAGCATACATAGTCTAATTAAAGGGCGAAGTACGCTTAATACTTGCTTTCCATTTTTAAGGAGTAATTTCATGTGCTTTACATTTTCACATACTTTCCTGTATGTTTTTATTGCTCTACTACCAATTTTTTAATATTGTTGTGTCTTGCGATTACTTTCCTGTTGTGTTATTAGATAACTAATGGAACAAAGGAAGCTGAGAGGTTCTCTAGGGGAAACAGCAAAATAAAGTTTTGATAAATATACAACATAAGCACTAGAAAGATATTCTCATGTCAAAAATTATAGCAGTGGTATAGTAATTTCTTCATAACTGGATTTTTAAAGTCAGTATTATGTGTTTTAGATTTATCTGGGAGCAAAACAACAGGCCAAATGTGTGGTTGGCTGCAGAAGGAGCAGGGTTTTTTTTGATGTGTGTATATATGCATATGGTGGATTTTTTTCAGCATAGAAGTCCTTTGACTACTAACTATAGGATCGAGACATCAATATTCTTCTCTTTTTCCAGACTGCAAGAAGAAAAACAGATGAGACCAGATGTTCATTTTACTTTTTCGTTAATTCTAATTACAGAGCTAACCTTGAGGTCATGTTCTAGGTTCTTTTTATTGAACGCCTCGCTGTATATGGTGTGGCATAGATTAAGTTTGTAGGAAAATTAAAAGCTTTTCTATTTGTGGTTCTTTTTTCTTTTGCAGGTAAAACTTCCATTAGAAGTTGTTATAATTTTACTTTAAAAGTACTCTTGCAAAAATACAGACTTGTTAAATTTGAAATGTGCACAGTTAAACATTTGGTCTCATATAGAAGTTTTTCATTTAATGTGGAAAGGTTAGGAAGACTTTAATCAGTTAGTGATAAATAGACAGTGTGTCATCCTTGCCATCTCAATTTTAGTGAGCATAGAGGGAAGCCTGGAATTACTTTTCTCCCCAAATTAAAATGGAAGATCTTGCTACAATTCTTTGTCATTTGTTCAGAAAATTATTTGTCACCAGGGCATCATTCACTCCTGTGGGTGTTAATTTCTACTGAGCACTTCTTTTATCAGTGATGGAAATATATCTTTGAGTTTTATCTTGAAGATAAAAGTGGTATAAGTGGTATAAGCTACTGATTCACGTAATTTTTTGCTGAAGTCACCACTAATTTGCTGGATTGAGTCCTGATTACAAAACTGCTGTCAACAACTGATACATGTAGATGAACGTTAGTGTAGAAAAAGTTTGGAGAGCAAACTACAATGCTTTAGCTATTCCTTCTGATACCTCCCTGTGGAGAGACTTAAGGTGCATCTACATGGCAAAATGTTCTCAGGAGATATGTAATGAGTGAGAATATGCAAGTAATAATAATAATATAGAAATAGTATAGCTCTACTAATGCAGGGCATTAAGCAAGCAAATTTTTCCTGGTTTTGAGCAAAGCCTACAAAAAGCAATATATGCTCACACTTTTGTTGATTTAGGCATTTGAATTTGGTGTGCAGAGATGATTTGCATGTATCTGTGTAGTACTTTGAACAAAAAGTGTGCTTATACAACAGAGTACTTAAGTGCATTTGTATGGAGTAGCTTAATAGAAAACTCATTTTTACTAACTCCTGTTGAAGAGTTATTGCAGAACAGTTGACTTGCTTGTACACATTGTTCATTGAGCTTTTTTTTGAGCAACAACCACTGAAAAAATTGACGTGTTGTGGCTAGCAGGATATGTATTACTGTTGCTTTCTGAAACAAAGAAAATGTTAAGTGGTACTGTTGTAAAAGTAGATTGGTGATGTGTGGTGATTTCGAGGTAACTGAAAATCACACTCTTATCAGAAAGGTTCCAAATATATTTAGCTTATGAAATGTTAAACCTGAAACTTGGAAAAAAAATACTTCAGTTGTTGGTGTGCCTAATTTCCTGACTTGGTAACTAAATTTTAATTCAGATGAAGAAGACAAAATATTATTTTTAAAAGCACGTATTTGGCACATTTCAGAAATTTTGCTTTCTCTTTCAATAATACTTCAGAGCTGTGCAAATGCTTATGAGTACCAGAGAAAGACCCAATGGAGATCAGTGACTCTGTCTACAAATACTATTCCTAAATCAACTATACTGCTATAGCATTTCTGGTATTTCAGCTGAGAATCAATTCAGGATCACCAAGGTTTAGAAGTGACTAGTTTTTGATTTTTAGAGTACCTGTTTTCTTTGATTCCTTTTGTTGTAGCAACTGCTGTCGGTATGAGAGAAGGAGAGCGCCCTTAATCTGTGAGGGAAATTATTTAGGCATTTTTTTCAGTCATGGTTAACTGCAGCTCTTAACTAAAGGAGTAGGTGCAAAGAGAAGAATTAAATTGAGAGGAAAATAAGAGTATACACACTGAAAATTTTATAATAGTAGGGAGAGAAGGGTTTTTCCTTGTCTGTTTCTGACAACGATTGGAGAGAAGAGAAAGCTTCAAACAGAGTGAAAGCATTGTTTGAGATCTTTTTGTCCTTTGCTGTGTATGCACATGACATTTAAGTAATTTTGCCTGTTTAGCAGCAAAATGAGAGAAGCCTTTTCCTATCGATGTGTTGCTTCAGGGTTCTCAAAGATCAACCAGTCTCTGGCAAATAAAGATATGTGTTCAAATACCTTTTAAAGGTATAATTTAATTTACTTTAGACTATTGCATCTTCCCTTTTCCTGTAAGGACAGATTAGGAGCTCGACCCCAAAGTACTGAAATAAAAGATCATACTCATGTGGGAATGCATGTGATTTATATTGGATATTGTTATCACTGTTCCATGACAGCTTTATGATTATGAGAGCATTTATACAAGCTTAAGACTAAGTGTGTTTATAATAGTCTTGATGGAATTGATATTAGAATAGGAGTTAGTAGTTAATATTACAGTAACCTTTCTACTTTGTTAACTATGTTCCTGTACATTAGACTCCTATTTTCTGTTTTTCATTGTGAGACTATCTGGAAATGGAGGATTTAGTAAGACATTTATCTTTTAAGCCTTTCAGCTTTGATTAGTGTGACAGTTGGAGAGGGACAAATTTTGCAAAAGTTTCCATCTCCTGAAAGGTCATCCCTTTTCCACATAATTTGAGCTGTAATTAAAAGCAAGAGTTGTTTAAAAGGGGAGTGAGTTTAATGGATACTACACTTGATTAAAAGGGCAAATCTGCTATCAGTACAAATTCTGCTTACTGAGTGGCTGGGTTTTCTTATCATGAGGTCTTTCTCATTTCCCCCCTCCGTATGAGCCTTTTAAAATGTTACGTAAGTTTCTTTTTCCCTCCATACTAATCATTAAGAATACAGTCCAGGCAGGGGTAAATTGCTAACGTTATCGTCAGAGGAATAAAAAGCCTTAAAGCTCTGTAGATGACCATGTTGGTTTCACTGACTGGCTGTTACCACCTCTGCCTTAAGTCAGAAGGTGTGGTGTGTGCAAGGTCTGTGCTTTGTACTGGTTAATTGCTAGGCCCAGTATACTGGTCTGATAGCTGTGCACATTGTTGCAGCTGCAAATAGTAAATACTTGATTTGCTTCTGCTCTACGAAGGCATGAAATTTGCTAGGGAATGATTTGACCAATATTGCTGTCTTTCCCACTTTTGTATTTCTTTCCTGTCTCCCTCCCCATCTCTTGCATGCTGAGTTTTTTCTTGTCATTTACTTGATCACAGGTGGCAACAGTCAGTTGGCAGAAATCTGTCATGTGTAAATTTTTCCAGCGCTGAATGATTCCAGCTAGGATTGCTCAGGATCAGTTCCACTGTAGATAGTTACTGCATTACTGGTGTTTGTTGCCTTCAAGTCTTCATGGAGGAATTTTGCTTTAATTCAAGTGTCAAGTACCTCATAACTTCATTGTGTTCGCAGTGTCCTGTAATAGGGCAAGAGGAGATTTTAATTTTTATTTCTGAACAGTTTTGGTAGTAGAAATATAAGTGAAGAAAAATGCCGATATTTTCTGCAACCCATCATCCCTCCTTCTAAGCCCCACAAAATCTACTTCTGTCATAATTTGTATCTTTGCCATTGGGATATAAATTTTTAGAATCTGAGAAAACTAAAAGATCCAGGTCACGAAAAGTTTTGATAGCAAGAATGCTGTTTCTCAAGGATGTCACGGTATTGGTGCAGTTCCTCATGGCTAGATAGATCTATTACCCTGAAAATTAGGTAGCTAGTAGCGGAAAAATTTTAAGGGAGGCCTGCTTTGTACAGTTCATATATCTTTATGTATTAATTTTTCTGTTAAAATTATTACTGGCAAGAAATGAAATTAGAATATGACTTCCATGGCTTATGTTGGACTAGGAAGGCTGTTCACTGCCAGGACACTTACCATGGTTCTTTAAACAATAAGAAATTTCTTTCCCCATGTTTCCCTTACTTAATTTCTGTCTTTACATTTCTGCTATTTCTCTTCTTCAAGTCTTCCAAATTATGAATGTTATTTTCACTGAGACCTGAGGCTAGACATGTAAATTGTCTTTCCTTAGGAGTAGTGGAGAATGTAAATTAGATATTGCCATATTATAAGTGGAGATATTGATTCCTTTTGGCTAGAAAAATGATACCAGCATTAAAATAGTTCAAAATTCATGTTTCGGGGGAAAAAAGGAATGAATTTAAATGAACTATTTTTAGTAGCTTGCAGAAAGCTAATTCTGATCGAGGTTGAATTAAATGTGATAGCAATGTATTGCTTCTTTTTGTTTGAAGTTGCTTANCCCCCCCCCCCCCCCTTCCCCCGCTTTTTCCCAGAAATAGCCACATCTGGAAAAGTTCACTTATCTTTGGGTAAATCCTTGCAAAACAAAGAAAACGTGTTCATTATGCTAGGTAAATCACTACTGGTTTTGTGTCTTGTGTTAATCAGGGTTTCCTTGCTTCCTGAGTAACTATTGAGACATGAAGCTAAGGTATTCGGAAGGTAAAGCTGAGACTCATCTTGCCTAACTGTAATAGTTTAGGAGCTTAGTGTAAGCTCATTTTCTGCAGACTTCCTCTATAGTAAGTGGAGACATCTGTCTGCTTCAAACAGTTTTTTTGCTGTAATTTTGTGTATGATATATCACCCTTTCAAAGCGGTCACCTTGTTCTGTCAGGAAGGATAGTTGTCCTAGATGCTTTGTAGTGATGAAGCAGCTAATATTTAAATGACTAAAATTAGGTACAGTTAGTCTGTATTAGACCAAGACCCAAATAATAGATGCTTTGTACAAGTGGATGGAAAGGCAATTCCTTTTTCTTCTGTAGATTGTCTGTGATAGAATAAAATATAGAACCTGCATATTAAAGAGTTGCTTTATGTGTAGACTATTAGTTTTTTCAATGAAGCATTACACTGCTAAAAAAAAAAATTAAAAAAGAAAATGTAGTCCTGTATAGTTATTATGTGGCTAGCTGACCTTTCTCTAAAACCTGTTATTCTAAACATCTACTGAAGCATAAAAATTAATTATTTTGTCTCAACATTCTTCCAATTCCGACCAGGTTTAAGGTTATTCCTTAAGAATAAGATAGACGTTCAATGTTATTCCCTACAGGGTCTTTTCAGGATTTTTATATCTTTTCTAGCTTTTAATTTCAATAAAATTGTGGATGAATAGATAACCCGTTCATGAGCAGTAGATACCCTTTTATGACCACACCTATGTAAGAGAAGATACATTATATACTTTTAATTATTTCTCAGATTTTTCACAGAAGTGGCTGATTTTCGGATTAGCTTGTTTAAGTGTGAAATATTGCAGTATATTTTCTGTATGATGCAGGACTGAGAAAGAACATGACCTGAAATTCTTGGAAATCTTTAGAGTACTTCAGCGTGGTGCAGGTTGGACCTTGAAACCTTGAAGACAAAGTGCTGATTAATGCACTCAGTGCATATGAATGTTCCGTAACACACTTTTTCCTTGCCCTGCATGCGATATGGTACAGTACTTTCTCTGAAGTTGGTGTAGGCATATATATTTTGTGAAGAATTCTCTTTTTGCAGTACTGCTGCAGTCTGCAGAGCAGGCGTCGCTTTCTTCAGGGAGATACAGAAAGAACATTCTTATGTGTGGTATAGCTTGCTAAGGAAGTATAGCAGTATAGCTGTGAATTGCTCTGCTGTCTCTCAATGAACCACATCCATTTATTTTCAATAGTTTCAGGGAGAACCTTCAAGATCTGCTGATCAGAGTAACAAATCAAAGGTTCAGTATTAAATTCTGTAGGAAAAAAAGAAGTGAAAGCAGATGAGGTCAGTGTTTAAAAAAACTCCAACTTCATAAATGAAGTGAAAATGACACAAATATGAGGTATAATATGCAGATATATCCATGCATAGGAAAAAATGTTCAGCAAAGAAGGAGAAAAATCTGAAAACAAGAAATGAAGCACACAAAACAGCTTTGTGTATACTAGATGTCATACTCTGGTCATCTAGGGATGCATTATATAGTATTTATGAAGTTGCTACTGTACATACAAAGAAAAATTATAAAACCTGTAAGCTTTTCACTACAACTGCTTGTTTTTGAGCCTGAAGAAAAAAAACAAAGAGAATTGCACAAGAGAATTAAATTACCTATGGAAAGATAGAAGCTTGGGACTTTACCCCAAAATGCCCAAAACATTGAAAAAATGGATGTGATGACTATTTTCGGCATGTTTTCTGAAATGAAACAGCTTTCATTGTAAACATTTTTTTTTTTTTTAATTGTCCTACATAGCCTTAGCCTGAGAGGCAATGAGAGTTCAAAGTAAAAATATTCTGAATGTAGGGTCTTACCCTAAAGGACTTTGTTTTAGAAGGGGGGTGAGGGTGGGGGCATCAAGAAAGCATTTTGGTGGCCCGTTAACACCTGAAACATTCTGACTAAAGGTATTCTTTCTCTGTCAGCCAAAAGAGAAGAGGCAACTCTCTGTCAATAGGTGTTTGCAAGTAGTTCTTTTAAAAACGTTCACTGATTGAATTTATTTTTCAAGCTAGTAAAAAAGTATTTTATTAGGGACTATGAGAACTCTTGTCTTCAGCTTATAAAATTAAAGTGATTTTGGGCCACAGGATATGCTGAGGAAAACATTCTGGAAAGAAGAATCAGAAGTAGACTGTTTTATATGAATGGGCTATGTAAAATACTTTTAAAATGTCATTTGAGTGCTTTAAATGGAAGCTTTATTTAATGGATTAAAGCAAGCAAAGAAATTTTGAGCAGCTGGGAATAAGTGCTGGTTTTGAATACAGAGTAATGCTTTTAAAAATCCTTGAGAATTAAAACTGCTGGTCTGTGTTGTGCAGAGGAAGTAAGATAAGGATGACATAATCATTGCTTTTGCATTTAAAAGAAAAGGATAACTGGTACTGTACATTCAAAGAAAATCTTAGTTTACTTTTTCTGTAGTGTTCCTTCAGATAAGCTAGATAGCTTCTATTTTTTAAGCGTTACAGCAACC
Source organism: Himantopus leucocephalus (assembly GCA_003993805.1). NCBI lineage: Eukaryota > Metazoa > Chordata > Aves > Charadriiformes > Recurvirostridae > Himantopus > Himantopus leucocephalus. The sequence continues at coordinate 29,015,053 of RSEF01000004.1, read as the reverse complement.
TTTAAGAAAAATAATAATCTTACTGGGATAGGAAGTTAATTCCAGATCCTGATCTCTCAGTCTATATGAGGTTCAGTTAAAGTTGATACTCTTGCCGGTTTATTTTTCGATGCTCTTGGAACATGACTTGTTGTGAACACATGTAGAGGAGGCTCTAAGTAGGTTTAGTCCCATCTTCCTATTTTCTTCAGTGAAACTGAAAAAAAAATGTGGTATTTGTATGGAGTATTTCTTTCAGAAATTGTATTTTGTTTAAAACACTTGATACTGCTTCGCTTTCTTTTTGCCTTTATGGAGAGCCTTTCTCTTGTTAACTTAAATCAATATAATTATACAGAAAATACGCTAATGACTGGGGTGTTATGAAACCATTATAGGATAGCCTTAAACTTCTGAATGATCATAAAGAGGAAAATTCCCTAATTATTTTAGAAGTAATTGCTCTTCAGTAAGTACAGAATTAAACTATTTATCTTTTCAGTAAATGTTTTAATTGTTGTTTCTTATAAAGGACAAAGGCATTCTAAAATCTAGAAACAAGAAATGTATTCAATTTTACCAACACAAATTATAAGTTTAATGATTAAGGAAGTAACACGCACATCTTCCTTATTTACAGTTGTGTTTCATTGTATTGAAATTTATGGTATGAAAATAATCCTGATGTGCATGCAGTGGCTTACCATTTGACCTTGCTGGCATTAGTGGCTTTGTTTATTGATGAATGGGATTATTTACTTTTAGATAACAGAATTAAGAGTCCTCTGACCATGAGTGTATAACTTCTTTTTATACTGTCTTACAACACTGTGGAGAAATTTTCTGAAAAAAAGAGGCTTCTGAACTTTATGAACGAAAAACATGGCATGCTTATCAGCCTTCTGTCTATTTTTAGTAAATTTATAGAAAATTGCACTCGTCTTTAAAATATAATCAGTATTGTTAAGATTAACTCCAGTACTACTTTTGTGTCTCGTGTCAATGGCCTGTTTCTTATTCTAGATTATTGTAGATGAATCTGAATTCTAAAGAAAAGAAAAGATTGCATTTGACTACACGTGCAGGTATGCTTTTCTTGAAAAGTGTGTAATCGTTTGAGAAGAAAACGTGATATTTTTTTTAAGAATATCACAAAGTCCTAAAGAAAGGAAGGAAAAAAAATGCTGCATTTCTCCTGAAAGAATAGAAATATATGGATGATATCATAGAATCGTTTAGGTTGGAAGGGACCTTAAAGATTGTAAGAGTCCAATCTTTTGCCTAACCCTGCCAAAACCACCACTAAGCCATGTCCCTAAGCACCACATCTACACACCTGTTAAGTACCTCCAGGGATGGTGACTCCACCACTTCCCTGGGCAGCCTGTTCCAATGCTTTACAACCCTTTCAATTTTTTCCTAATATCCAATCTAAACCTCACCTGGCGCAACTTGAGGCTGTTTCCTCTTGTGCTGTCACTTGTTCCTTGGGAGAAGAGACCGACCCCCACTGTGCTACAACCTCCTTTCAGATAGTTGTAGAGAGCGATAAGGTCTCCCCTGAGCCGCCTTTTCTCTGGACTAAACAACTCCAATTCCCTTATCTGATCCTCATAAGACTTGTGCTTCTAGTTGTATGAACTAAGACTATGGAACTTCAGAAGGTAGTTTAAAAACAAAACAATTATTCCAATGCCAGAATTAATGTCACTAGTAAAGAAAGTTTGAATCGGGACTAGTAAAATGGCTTCTCCACTGATAAACAGCTAGATCTTTATATTACAGAATTGTGTGAAGATACCAGGCAGATATTCTTAGGTGATTTTTCTCCTCTTTTTCTTTTCAGTAGCTTATATTGCTGGCAAGTGCCTGGCTTGCAATCTTGTTTGCATGTAATAAAGATATACCTGGAAAAAGAAGTCTTTGTGTAACTTGCGTATCCAAATATCTGTTCTTCTGTGACAAAAGGCTGTCTATTTACTCCACGATATACTCGAGTATCAAAACTACTTAAGACAGAAATGCAAAAGCCACAAAGGCATAATGCTGTCATTTCAAAATGATACAAAGGCACTTCAGAGCTGCAAATAATATTACAGACTTTATTTTTTCTTTCCTCCTTAAACTACTGTACAAATCAAAATAATCAGGTATTTGACAAAAGTGACTTAAGGCAAAGATGCTACTCATCCAGTATAGTTAAAATGACTGCAACTAAGCAAGATACTTCATCGCTCCATCCACAATTCCCCAATTAATCTATAAAATGGATTCAGGAAGACTTTGTAATTTTGGCACCATGCTTATTGAAGGCTGTTTTAAACCAAGTACTTGGCTCAGGTGCAATAATGTCTTATTATGCATAAGTCACTGGAAATCTTGTTATTTTTTCACTTAGTTGCATATAAAAGTACCTTTCCTTGCCTATATTACACCGAATACAACAAGCAAATATTTAGAATTTTTGCTTTAGGTGGTAGGCAGTCATTACAGGGTAATATGTATTCTCATCTTGCTTTTGCTTTTTCCAAAAGCTCAGGCAGCTGTCTGTGTACATTTATTCAGTGTGTGAGACAGAATTGGCAGCTTACTGGATGTTTGAAAGCAGAATACTTTTGTTGGATGTGGCAGTAATGGGGCTGCAGGATTGCCTAGAATCTTCACCGGGATAAACTGTTAATGTCAATGTTGTTTGCTGAAAATACAGGCTTTATTTACCAACTCTTGAAGTCTCGAGTCCTTTTTAATTTTTCTATACTTGGAACTCTTTGTGCAAAAGAAGCCCCTTTGAGACTCTACCAAGCTAATTGGTTTCCAAAAAGGGTGACAATACTCATGGTTTTGATGGGAAGTATACGGTTGATGCATATATTTGTTTCAGACCGTTGCAATTCGGGGAGAAAAAATGGNTTCGGGGAGAAAAAATGGAAAGGTTTTTTTTTTTTTTTTTTTTTTTTAAACAACAACTTAATGTCCTGTTGTGTGCTGGTCAACTTGATGTGTTGCTGTTCAGAATCACGGAGAATCACATATTCTCAGATAATGCTTATCTGATTAAGTGTCTATCTAGAACTGGAAATTGTGGAATTTTTTAGTGTGGCATTTCTGTGTAGTCCGGTCAGACCTGATCCCCTATGGAGGTATGAAAGGGGTTCTCTTTTCATTTAACAATTCAGTAGCCACTGTTTATTTCACGTTTGTTCTCTCCTGCTATGAGTTTCTTCATCAAACTCTACCAAGAAATGTTCCCAAATACTCTGCTGAATCAAATTCTCCACACTTAGAGGCATATAGTGGCAAAAATCTGCATTTGAGTGGTAATAGTCACTTATCAATACAGACAATTTTACAAGTGCTTTTGAGAAACTCCAGTAATTTTCTCTGGAGTTCTGTTTTTATCTTCTGATTTGCTGAAGTCTAGTGGCATAAATCAGCCTGTTATTTCTGTCCTCCAAAACTGTCTGTCCTCCTTCTGCACCTTTTTCTCTTTCCAGGAGATTAAAGAAGTTACATTCTTTTAGTTTTAAAAATATCTTAAATCTGGCTAAAGTCTGGATCTCTGCCAGTGGTTTGGTAGACACTCAAAGATACATAGTCAGAAACTGCAGGAGGAATACCAAGTTAACAGCTACACTTGTGTGCTAAAACATATATGAGGGGTTAGATGAAGAGCTGAAAAAGTAATTGTAACATACCTATTGCCTTTTAATTATATTGATCCCAGTGTGCATGCTTCTCTCCTCTAAGTGTAGCCAAGGTTGGAATTGGCCACCAGAGGGCAAACTAAATGTACATGCTCCCCTCTTCTATACGTTCTTGAAAATCAGCTACAGTTGTTCATAACAATATAATTTGCTTTTTTGCTGCAGTAATTGTAAATATTTTTTCAAGAAAGTGTTTTTTTCACTGAAGAGGTCGTATTGTCTTGGCTTATTGTGTGGCAGCAATAACCTGGAAGACCAGCTCTGAAGCAGCAAGTAGCTGTTCAGTATGAATTACATAAAACATGAACAAACTAGTTATACATCTTACTGCTGGATAGGTTTTGATGGCAGCTGTAAGCAGAAGATAGTCTGTGAGTCTTTTGCTTCTCCTCACTATCTGAAAGAGTGTTAATCAGTATTAGGCTATCAAAGAGGCTATTTTATGTACGTTGGTTTTAGTTGTGTAAGATTGTAATAAACTATTCTGAAGACCCTTTCCCTGATACTGCAAACACTGGAATTTGAAGGGAAGCTCCCATATGTTCGAAACAAGATAAAATTTTGGTGTTCTGTAATTCAAAATAGTTCCAGGAGTTTCCTTTTACACTTGACTAGAACTTTGTTATTTGCGCTCCCTTTAGATGAAACCAGTTTACTAGACAAAATTTCAGTAAAGTTTTGGCTGAGGCATATACTGAATTGGTTCTCCGTTTACTTATGAAAGATGATACATCTCAATGTTCATATATTTTTAGGTCAGTAGAAATAGAGACAGAATATATTTCTTCAAAGAATTACATACAAAATTAAAATGTATTAAGAATAAATAAAATCCACTCTGAAATAACCTTTTAACTGTTAACGAGAAGGAAATGGATTATGGTCACTAAATTTAGTAGCTTAAATCTTAAATTGAGATTATCTTCTGTCATTGTGTACTGATAGAGATATATTTTAATTTGGCTTTCCTTTCAAGAATATCTTTCTTATTTGACATATCCTGATGGCTGTCAGATCAAATAATAGATGTAATTAAATGTGTTTCTTGTTGGAATGGAATGTTACAGTGACTTAATTTGATGTCAGTTGCCACACTGATTTTAGTGTTTGTTTTTTTTCATCAAAACTTCAGTATGGCCTATATCAAACCACTGTGAAGGTAGATGAGATATTGCAGGATAGAAAGAAATGCTTTGACAGTTTCTATATTGAGTAACTTTGATTTGCAGAAATTTTGGATTTTTTAACCTTCACGTGAATTTTAACTCTCTTTGCAAGACAATGATTAACATGATCAATATGTTTAGAACAGAATTTATCTGTCATTCTTCTCAACATTTCTAAATATATCTCTTGTGTTTGTTTCTTGGGTTTGATATGACCTTGTAGAAATTTTGGATTGGGTTCACTTAGCATTGCTTATTTTACAATGAGATCACTTAACAGTTAGAAAATGATCCTGGCAGAATACATTAAATATTTGACAATTTTTAAGTGGATGTGTTTTGTAGACAGTACGTTGTAACATAATTATGTTTTTGTTCTGTCTGGTAGAGGGAGATTTTGAACTTACACATCTGTATACACGTACCTACTAAAATGAATTATAGTAAAGGACCATTTTCTTTAGTGGCGGTTTGATACATTTTTTCCACAACATCTTGTCCATAGACATTACACTTCACAAAGTTTTTCTTTTGAAAGAGTGAGTGGGCAACATGAACATGTCATCGTGTGGAGGTGTGTCCCTGAGTTCTTAAAGAACCCAAGAAAATAAACAAAAGACTAGGAATTCTCTTACAACATAAAAATGGCAAGCTTCACATCTTTATTTCATAAAGAAAATACATATATTCTGATACATACAGAACTGATTCTAAGGCTATTTCAGACCATTTTTTTGAATTTCCTTTTTATCATGTGACTCCAGAGGTTGGGTGCTGTTTTGGAGCAGTGCAATTCAATGCAGAAGGAAGGAACAACCTCTCTGTAGATGAGGAGGAAGCCCCTGAAGTCAGGAAGCACAGAAAAAGTGATCTTAATGGTAGATGCTTCTAGAAATTGTGTTGCAGTTTATAAGATGGAAATCAAAACATCCAGTGTTGTTATTCAGGATTTAGTTACTCTGTTTAAAATATTGATTATTCTCCTACATTTATTTCACTTAACAGCTCTAGAGAAAGTGTGTGCGTTAAACCACACGTAAGTGAGAAAGTGTGACTATGACTGTTCTTAAGGGAAAGAACAGCCTGTAAGCAGAATGACTCGTCATTTATTGGTGGCTCCAGTTTTCAATAGGTGGGACTGGAAGCTAGAAAGGTGAATGAAGGGAATTTTTAGTTTGGAAATATCAGCTTTTCAGAAACAATTTCTACATAATAACATTTCTCCACCTTTTACTTTCCAAAGACTTTTGTAAAATATTTGTTTGCGTCTCATCTCTATGGTGGATCAAACAGCTTAAAGACTCCTTTGATAACGTTTGGTAACATTCAGTGCTTTTTCAACAGAAGTTTGTTATCTCAGAACAAAATTCAGTTGGATTTGAAAGAGATTCACCTGAAGAGAATCCAGAATATACTGACACATTCATAGGTTCTGATCCAGTCTGATTTTTTTAAAAAACCAAACAAGCAACAAAACAATGCAACAAAAAAATCCTCCAAAGTGAAAAAAACCCCACGTAGTAAAAGCTCCCAGCTAAGTAGGAAATGGAAGTAAATCCTTCCGATTTATTGATATGCAGTAACCCATAATTACTATATGTGAAAGTCTGACTTCTCTTTTCCTTTTGAATTAAAACACAGTAAGCGTGAGAAGAGACAAACTGTCTTATTTTGGTAAATCACTGTAAAGATGAGGCATAGGGTGTGTACAACAATGTATATTTTGTTCCTTTTTTTCAAAGCAGATGAGCACATGAAAATACTGTATTCAATATATACACTTTTTTAAATCTTTGAACATCTTATTTTAATAAGAATCTTTCGCAGCATTCTTTCAGAATTTGTACTGAATTGCTGTGAAAACCTCTAGAGCTGTTAGGTAGCATGCAGCCTTGCATTGTAGGAAAGAATGGACCACGTTACAATTAGAACAATGGTCTGCAATAATCTTCATAACTTTATAATAGTAATGTGGGAGATAATTTTATAATGCCTTAATACTAATTTGGCAATTTTACGGAAAAAATATTCCGTTCTATTGTATTGTCATTTTTTAAAACTGAAACGGTGGTTTTGGCATGTACGACTGAAGGAGAAATACCTGTGGTATTACACAAAATTATTTCTTGAATGGATATTGAAACATGTTTTAGAATTCATTTAGAAATTGTTATTTTCATGGCATTACTACCAACTCCTGTCCTGTTTGAACTTCCATCTGTATGAATAACACACGTTTCTCTTCCCTCTCCCTTCTTTTCCCTCAAACAGACTTGGCCTACCTGTTCATGTACTTCTTGAACAGATAATAGGAATATCTACTCCACATGACTCCTAGAGAGAAAAAGTATTTTGGAAGGTAACTGCAAAAATGGGAACTTGATGTATTTCTCAGTGTATTACTTCTGTTTTGTGAGCGGAATATAGTGAACAACTCCAAGGGAGGTGATTCATAACATACTAACTGAATTACTGAGACAAATGAATTCCCCAAAAAGTTCTGTTCACACATCAACAGAGGGATTGCCAGGTGCATCAGAAAAACTGGCATAGGTGACTTTCCTTTCTCTGCCTTTTCTGTTCCAAACAGAAGTTCTTACTGCCTCTGTGTGACGTAAGTGACGGTTCAAGGACGGAACACTGGAAAGAAAAAATGGCTTTTCAATAACTATTCCTTTTGACTACTCCACTTTATATTAAGTCAAAACTGCCTCAGATATGGTGTTGACAACTTGAACCTTAATGCCTTAGGATGCATGTTTTTTCTATGTGGTAGCGTTCTTTTAAAAACCTGATATTTTCAAGTAATTCTAACCAATTTATTGTTTTATCATTATGAACATATGTTGTATATATAACTATGTGATACAGCATTTTTGAAGGTAATTTTGTTTGTTTAACAAACTCTTACTTCCAAGGATTGTTATTGTTTTTGTAATGCGCAGTTAGTGAATTATAGACTGCACCTTAATGAAGTAATTATTGTGGGAAAAAGTCTGCATCCACTTCGTAATTGTCTTTTGATGGTTAATGCAATCAAATTTGTAGTTACACCCATTCAGCTTTTTTGTGACTCTTCTCTAGGGTCTTTTAAGTGGATCATTCTATAAATAGACCAGTTGGTCTATTTGGTCTTGTAAATACTGTGTGTATTTAAAGTTTAAGGTCTTCTAGAGGAAAAAAACAATTCCTTCATTGATAGACAAACCCGCACATGTGCAACGTTGTGTGTTGCTTTTTACGATGCAGGCTATTAACAGTCTGTTTTATAATTCTTCCACATTTGAATTTAATTGGGATTTTTTCAGAAGTCACGTAGCAACCATCTCGGCTTCTGATAAAACATAACTGGACCTGATCCTTCTACAGAATAGTATCTGAAGTAACTATATCAATGTCTCTACAATTTTCTACAAATGTAGCAGAGTGAGAAAAGAAATAAGATCAATTTTTCCTTAAGTTATGCAAGAATAAGGTTGTTTGGAACTAAGATGTTCAATCCATATATCAAATGTTAGATATATAGGTAACATTTAGATTCTGATAAGATTGCACACAAGTTTCTGTATTTCAGTTCTCTCCATGAGTATTGCTCTCATAATTAAATAACAAGCTTTAAAGAGTAAGTAAATTGTATGACTTACATATGTGGTATAGAGGGGCTCTGAAATATATACAATAGCAGTAGAAGACATCAAGGTCAGAAAATGGCTTTGGGGTGACATTTGTGATGTAAAGGTGTTTACCTATGTATATTTTCAGGGAAAGGTATGTTAGGCAGACAAGAGTTGACCAAAGTTAAGACATATAGAGTACAACTAGGTTACCTAAGCCAGACATCTAGTTACTGTTTAGATGCTGTAAATTATTGTCTGCTCTCCACCTGCCAGTCCCGGAGTACAGATTTCCCTTAAATGCTGTGTCGTGTACAACAGCACCATACAGTTGTGTAGAATCTCCTAGGTTACACAATGTTAAGGCAGCTGCATCCTAATATGGACTTTTTCATAAGGTAAGCAACATATGAGAGGCATGAAAAGCAATTTTTAATTTGCAGTGGGAAATCTAAGTATCATTTGTGCTTCTGAAAGTAATATCAAATAGAGAGATTGTTAGCTCTACACAGTCTTTATACTTTTTCCTTGAAACATCCTGACTGATTTGAGGATGCTGTTGAGTAATACATAGTATTTGTAAGCATTTGGACCAGCTTGTAGCCTTCATTGGCCAATTATCAAGTTTACATAAGCACTTAATAGCCAGCAATCAGAAGTTCTCTCATACACCAAAATGGTATCCATGGTATGAAGCAAATTATAAATCTCAGGTTATTGTTCTCTCGTCTATGAAAATTATCCTGTTTTATCAATAAACTCTTGCTTGTCCAGATTGTTGTTATAATAGTGTGTCTAGTTCTGGTGCCCACATCACAGATGAAAAATTTGTGTTGTGACACCTATCCTGTCATTTAAAGGTTCCCTGTTTAATATATTTGGGGATAGCTATCCTATTTGAATTGAACTGTACTACTTCATAGATTTATGGCTTTGTATGAAACTTGTTTGAAACATGCACAGTTTGCTTGCAGAAGGCAAGCCAATGATGCACAGCTATAGAAATGTTAAGCTGCCCATTGGTTTGCCTTCTGCATTATTTCTTTCCTGCTCTTGTTTTGGTTTTTTTTTTGTTAAGTGTCGAAATATTGAAAAGATAAAAATTTATATGGTCAGGAACCTAATGCTCATAACATCCTACAAGAAATAAATCTCATACATACATAGTAATAATTAGGTAATTTGTATGAAATATGTGTGGGAACATCACACAAGTTGAGCTCTATGTCCTTCTAGGCCAGCAGCCTATGTCTGATAGTTGGCAATAACAGGCATCTAAAACAGCAGATAAAAGCAGAGAAGCAGTTAAAGATCCTTCCTCAAATTGCTTTTCCATCCTCTTAAAAATACTAATTTATTTTCTGAAAATCCATATTGCTATTGTATCTTTCTGTATTTCTGAAGTGTAATATGGCTGCTCCCCTTTTTTCATGTTCTGTTTTGCCTTTCGTGGCTGTAGTTGCAACCTTGGATACAATTTACAAAAATGCTACTGGTGGGATAATGGTTTTATTTCATACTGCAGACCTTGTCCCATGCAGATATTTTAAAAATTAAGAACAACACTCCATATAACTCAATTATATGAACCATATCTAATTCATAGTTCCATAGAATTTAACCAGGAGCTGACTCAACCTTCTGGTTAAAATAGATCAGATATCATGTTACTTTTGAGTAGAAGGGATTTCACCAGCTATGACTACATGATTTGGCTTCTACCCAAACAAGGAGCAAAAAATATATTGGGTACTTCTTACTGTTGAAAATTCAAAGTCAATCAACAAACATTTCCATCTGATAATGAAGGAAAAACATATTTAAGGTTATATTTTGAGCTTAAATTACTTTACTCCTGCTTTCCTTAAGCATTGCTATGTATTTCTCCTTTTTTCCTCTTCATCAGTTAGTTTTGGTTTCCTATTACTTGATTTGTATCTCTGGCTGTCAGTGATCCCTTTTTCCTACTTGAAAAAAACCCCAAGTTTTATTTTCCTTTTATGCTAAAGGGGTTTTAAACTGTTATGAATGGCTGTGGGAATACCACTATTTGTAAATCAGTGATGTTTTTGAAGAAATCTCAGTTGTCACTTACCTTGCTTGCTTGGGTTTTGTTGTGTACTAAAAAAACAATTCTAGCAACTCTCATCAAGCTGCAATCAGTTCTGCGTGTTTTTTTCTTTACGTCTGTTTTTTTATATATATGTATGTATGTATATTTAAGTCCATAAAGTTACATTAATAGTAAAGAGTGAGGTAATCTTAAAATTCAGTCATTGAAGTAAACTGCTACTTGTCATAGAATCATAGAATCATAGAATTGTTAAGGTTGGAA
>RSEF01000004.1:28983548-29004245 GCA_003993805.1 Himantopus leucocephalus | reverse complement strand
TTTCTTCACTGAAAGGGTTGTTAAGCATTGGAACAGGCTGCCCTGGGAAATGGTTGAGTCACCATCCCTGGAGGTACTTAAAAGACATGTAGAGGTAGTGCTGAAGAACTTGGTTTAGTGGTGGACTTGGCAGTGCTAGGATAATAGCTGGACTTGATAATCTTAAAGGTCTTTTCCAACCTAAATGATTCTATGACGTAGAAGCAATTTAGCAGAGCTGTTCCTGGGTAAATAAGAATGGAAAGTTGCAGCTGCTGTATTTGGGTAATTAAATCTAGAGTTCAGACCCCAGCTTCATTTCTAAGAAGTGGAGGAACTGTACAAGCTTTGCAATTCTATAACAGAATGGAAAAATCAGGCCTTATGTTAAGGCACAGTGAGGCAAAACCTTTGAAAGAGCCTTCACTCAATCTGCTTCTGCAAAACTGTGGATCTTGGGTGTTTAATTTTCTATTACTTTCTATTGCTGTTGTGAATCTAGGCTTAAGTGGGTTTCTCCCACCCAGACAGGTGATTTTGGAAGAAAGCTGCACAGAGAAACCAACCAAAGAAAGAGAGCCATCCAAACCCCAGACATTCAGCTGCTCAGAGAAATTCTCTGCGAGGCTGTCACGTGTGCAGCCTTGCATTGCTTGTTCCAGTTTTCTTTTTCCAAAGCTTCACTGCTTCTGTTACCCATTCCCCTTATCTCATTTCTCTTATTTCCAACCTCCCCTCTAAACTTAGAACATTAGAAAGGCATCTGCCATACCTCAGCTTCTGATATTTCTGGTATGATGCATCTTTTGCTCGTTGTTGGCTCTGCTTTGTCTAGTTTGATTGTAAGCACTCATCCAGACCTGTTATTATTACCATGCAATAGTATCATTGAAGCCACTGAAAACACTAAGGTTTATGTGCTGCTACCCAAGTGACTGGGGGTACAGCAATTAGCAGCTAAATCAGATCCTGTGACTCTTAATAGAAAATTTATAAGAGTGATTAGGAGTCATTTATCCAGGAAAGTCTTACCATTCATGATAGGTCACTCAGGCCAACCAGACAAGTTTTACCTTTTCCTTTCTTTTGTTTTATTTAATATATTCACAACTGGGACAAGGACTGCATAGCAATGACTTGGATCAGAATACAGTGACTCCTGACACAGAAAAAGTAACTGTTTTAAAGAAAACATTATAGTCCAGAGTATTTCATAAAAGGCCTCTGTAAATGGTCTGCTGAAGGTAGAAATGTCATACTTTGAATTTAATAGTTGACACAGCCAATTCAAAAATCTTGGTGAGCAGGAAGATAAAGTTTGTACAATGTCCTGTGATTGTTCAGGTTATGTTAAGATGACCACTAGCACTCTGGTGAGGGTTATCCTAAATTTCTGAGGGATATCACCATAGTGTAGAGATGATCTTGCCAGCCACAGCTGTTGAAGTGTATCATTGCCCAGGCTACTGTATCCCTGTAACACATTTTTGGCCAATGCTGACAAATTGTATTCAGAAGCACAGGCAAGATATTAGGAGATGAAAACAGATCATGAAGCACTGAAAGGTTTCCTAAGATGTTCTACTGCATTTCTGATACGAAGTTTCACCTTCTTTTTGATTACACCTTGTCTAAAGCCAAATTAACACAGAAAAATAATGGCATGTATTTAGAGTCAGTTAATATATTCTGAGTTATTGCACTAGATGTTGCTATTATTTAGAGGAACAGTACAATTTAGGTCTAGGTGGACTTAGCATTAAAAAGCTTATGGGTGACTAAGTACGTTCTAGCTCATCATATATAGATATAGTTCTATTTTTCTGATGGTTGTTAAAGGTGACAAGTAAAATGACTTTTGGCAGTTGCACTCAGTTCCCCAGGGAACAAGAGTCAAATTCAGAATACAAGCAATAAAAGAATGCTGCATAAATGTGCTACTGAATTTGACAGATTGAAACAGTCTCTGTAGGACAGCAAGGACAGACTGAAACAAATCAGGCCCCATAAAGGTGTCCACAGTGTCTGGATATTATATTATTGAAGTGGTAGAAGTGATGGAAAATTAACACACTGCTTCCTTATAGCCAAAAAAGTTTCACTAATTTGATTTTGGTCATCGTCCCTCACACACCTATCCCCCTCCATTCTAAGCTAATAACAGCTTGTGTAACACCTTGTTGTTGCTTTGTAATAACAGGCTGTACACTGTGTACTGAATTTGCAAGGCCTCAGGACTGAGGCTCGGCTGGCTTGGTCTGTCAGACCTTTTCTTGACCTGCCTGCAATCTCCTTTTACTTTGGTTAGCTCTAACGGCAAATTTTTCCCAATTGACCAGGTTCTAGTGCTAATTTTTTTTCCTGTGTTTATCTGCTATAGTACAAACATAGTTTTTGTACAGATAGTGATAACAAGGACTTATTCCATGCAGAATGAGATATTTATGGATAACATAATAAGACAGAGAAATACAGGCCCTGTGCAATAGCAGAGGCTTAAGAAGTGGAGAAATAGGATGAAGCAGAGAGGAGCACAGGCATGAGAAAATAAAACACAGGGCACAGGCCTGGTACTGGAAACCATGCAGCTATAAACAACTCAGCAGTGGTCACTAAAAGAAAGTGGACCAGGAACTGGAAAAAAGTGGGTTTATGTGTAACAAAGAACAAAGAAGCAGTATCCAACATACGTGAAAGGCACAAAATTTGGATGTGAAGTGGAGCTGCAGACCAATGAAGAATGACAGCCGATGAAGTAAAACCAAAAGTGTAAAAGCATGTGAGCAAAAAAAACAAGAACACCCTCACACAAATCCTTGGGCAATGGAGAAGAAATCATCAACATGAACATAACATTCTTTCCAGCAAAGGAGTTCATATGCTGATAAACACCCTCACCATCACCAGAACAAAACCGCTGACCTTATGTTCCAGAAGTGTAGGGGAAGGGAAAGCAGAAGAGTTTCTGACACTTTCTCTCATAAGGAGGGTGTGAATAACAATTTTAACTCCATTTACATTATTATACTTTTTCTGCATAGACATATTCTTTCTGTTTCTGCAATAATTACATTTGGAACAGTAATTCTTCTTGGATTAAACTACTAAGATTTCAATTATGTTAGCAATATATTCTTGGCTTTTTGTAGGTGTGTTTTGGCTTTGCCCATAAACAAGATTTTCAATGCAAGAATGGTTGGCAGTTCTAACTACACAGATGTTCAAGAAAACCAAGAGTTTGGATTTGCTAAGGAAAGGTCATCTTCTGTAGAATAGTTGTATTTCTGTATATAACTTAATTATTCAGTAATAATTAATAATAAAGGGAAGAGATTGCTCAAATGTTTTGCTTACTCTCCCAAATACTTCTGCAACCTTGTGTACAAATGGGACTGTATCTCTAATCCTGAGAACATTGTATTTTATTCTCCTTCATGGTATACTATTTTATTGTCAAGCAAGTTAATAAAACCATAAGATTAGAAAGACCCTCAGAGGCCAAAATGTTAGTTGTTAATATGTCAGAAAACCTACTACTATTGCTACTCCAATTAGCTACATTTTGCCTAAATATGCACCATTTGTACTTATTTGTTCCTGTGCCAACACTATTCGTTACCCAAAAATGACCTTCACTGCCCATGATATTTATCATTCTAAAATATTCAGTGACTGCCATCATACTTCTCAGAGTTTATTTTGCCAAGCTAGAAAGCTATTTTTAATTGTCCAATTGAGACAAACTCTTTTTTTCCCCATAATACCATTAACCCTTCTTTTTATTCATTCCAATTAAACTCCATCTCTCCTGAACATGAATAAGCAGAACTGATAGTCTTACTAGTAATCCTTACTGTTAATCCTTAAGTGTTTGCCTTGTCCTTTGTACTATTAGATGTATTGTTAAATTACACCATGCTTTGGTTCCTTTTGTTCTCAGTGCTGTCCAGCTTCTTCTGTTCTTGCTCTGCACATTTTCTTGAGGGTCCGTCAGCACATTGCAAATGTACATTGAGCAGTACATTTAGAGTGCACTTTTTGTGCCTCAGTCACTTATGAAATTATTAAAAATTATCGGTCCCAACCCAAAGCTCAGAGGAACACCACTTGAAATTTCCTTTTTTTTTTTTTTTAGTAATTCCCCTGTCAGAATAACTCACTTTCTGCTTAATCTGTTCCATACATAACTCCCACATTTTATCTCAGTCCCCATCTTAATCTACCTCCCGCTTTCCCATGTGGCACCTTGTCAAATGCTTTATTGAAATCTATATAGATCAGACATTTTCAGTTTCTTTTGACTGGCCAATCATCCCTCCAGTCAAAGAAAAATATCATGTCAGCTGGCATTATAAAAAAATTGAAGCTTGGACTGCTATGGTAGCCTGTTTTCCAGCTTCTTCTATTAATTCAAAAGAATTAACTTCCTGCAGCTGAAGATCTTGCATCCCACTGACCTCAAAGCAAGCCATTTCAAAGGACAAAACTTGTCTTCCTATATTATTACAAACTGTGATCATTTTCTGTTCAGCATGCGTGTTGAGATCTGTAATTGAAGATCTACACAGTTCTCTACCAAATCTCTAACTTGTTCAGTTCTATATGCAGCTCTTCAAAATCAGGGGGCTTTAACCAACTCTTAGAAGACATGAACATATAAGCTAAGCAGTCATTTAATAGGTATTTTCTATTAACAGCCTTCGCACTGGAGGAGGGTCTGTCTGTAGATCTCGTTGCCATTTCAGCAGTATAGCATCCTTCTCACCTCACTTTTTATCAGTGTAACCTACATCAGTACTGTATACTTTGAAAATTTCAGGTGAAGAAACTGAATATTTTCCCAAGCACTTAGATGACGTTCCAAGCACTCAAGAGTTTCTTGCCTAGCTGATTTGCTTTCTCAGTTTATATGAAACTGTCTCATCCATGACCTGGAAAAGCTGAGAGGTACTAAATGCCTGTATATACACCTGTAAAATACAAGCAGCCCAAACCATTTATCTTCTAAACTGTTAAATGCAGTCCTGGCATTAACTAGCAATCTTCAAAATGATTCTTGGCCTGGATACAGTCCAGACGTTAGTACGGGATGGGGACCATTATGAAATCTGCAGTTTTCTCGTAGTTGGTAGCCTCCTGTTTCAAAGGCTAAGAAAGTTTAAAAGTAGCAGCACAGGCTATTCCATGTCAAATAGTTGGTTTTGGTGCTCAGAAACATTCCTGGGCATGCTTAACTTACTTGTATAAGTACACGTACAGCCTAGGCATGTAGCTACTGAGGAAATCTTACACTGCAAGTTAAAAAAAAAAGATGTAAACAGATCCTTTCAACCCTTAATATACACAAAAAAAGAAATCAGTTTGTAATTACTTATCTCCTCTTATCCCCACCCTGGAAGCAAACAGGGATTGAGAAGATGGCACTAGGAAGAATTATTTTGTGCCGCATGAAGTTACAGCTAGACAACATGGCTCCAGACACTCTCCTCATCTATAGGCATGTGATCCAAGAAACTTCCACAAACAGATGGCCTCACATTGCGTAAACAGTATGTTTCTTTCCACACCTTTAATTACTAGGAAGCCTGATCAGCAACTGAACTTACACCCGAGAGCCAACACTTAGAGGCTTTAATTGCCCTAGCTACATTTTTTTCTGGGGACAGCTCCCACACCACGCGCCCCAGAGCCCACTTCCTCTCAGCAGTCCCAGAGGAGTACCAGCCCCCAGCTCCACCATGCACTCCATGGATCCAGACCCCAACCTGCAGACTGACTTCCCAGCCTGACCTAGGGCCTGCCTCATCACCACAAACCTGACAGGCAGTGTTGACTGTTGCTTGAACTTTTCCGTGAGCTCTGGGCCTGCCCTGCTTGCCTTATTTGGGTGGCAAGGGCCAGCACCCGCTGACAACACTATCATGCTCGGCTTCCCACCCCTAAGAGAGTAGCCAGCCCCTGCTGCTCCCTGACAGAGTGCATCAGTAATGAATCTCTTGATAAAGAACAGATTTGACTTTCTTTGCAATATTTCTTTTGAAGTTCTGCCCTATTCTAGTTCTGAAGAACTAGCCCTATTCACTGCACAAGGTCAAGATGGCTACATCAGCCACATCAATCAGCCAAGCTGAAATGCAAATTGTCAGCCTAGGAAAATGTTGCTACTGGAATTCCTGGTGGGTTGATTTAGGAAACAATCTTATTTAATATTTCCACTCATGGTCTTGGCTCAAGAAGTAGATAGGTGCTAAAGAAGCTGGCTAGTGGCACAAGGTTGACAGGAATACAAATGAAAGCAGGAATATGCTGGGGAAAAATTAAAAAAGACAACCTGGAAAACTGAAATAATACAAACTGAATGAGACCTAACACTACCAAATGCAAGCACAGGAAGCTAGCAGCTTCCTACGTGACCTTCCACTATAAGCATAAATAACATCAGTTGAACATGACAGAGGAGAGACCTTAGCGGACTAGTTCAGTGTCTGATGACTGCACACCAACCCTGTGAAGTGACTCTGCAGAAGAAAAAACTGAGGCAGAACAGATGAAATATTATGAGCAAAGATGAGAACTAACTCAAGTTCTGTTGTGGAAGGACTTTGTGGGGCCTTCTCCAATACACTGAGCTCTTCTCATTCTCCATGCTGAAGAACGTAATGGGAGACAGAGAAAGGACCAGAGGAATGCAAAACCCATTTTATTAAGGGATATTATCATAGAATGGTTTAGATTGGAAGGGTCCTTAAAGATTACCTAGTTCCAACCCCCCTGTCATGGGCAGGGACACCTTCCACTATACCAGGTTGCTCAAAGCTCCATCCAGCCTGGATCTGAACACTTCCAGGGATGGGGCATCTACAGCTTCACTGCACAACCTCTCCCAGTGCTTCACCACCCTCACAGTGAAAAATTTCTTCCTAATATTTAATCTAAATCTACCCTCTTCCCATTTGAAGCCATTACCCCTCGTCCTTTCACTACATGCCCTTGCAAAAAGCCCCTCTCCAGCTTTCTCATAGGCCCCCTTCAGACACTGGAAGGACCCTATAAGGTCTCCCTGGAGCCTTCTCTTCTCCAGGCTGAACAACCCAAGCTCTCTCAGCCTGTCCTCATAGGAGAGGTGCTCCAGTGCTCTGGTCATCTTTGTGGCCCTCCTCTGGACCTGTTCCAACAGGTCCATATCCTTATTGTGCTGAGGACTCTAAAGCTGGACACAGTAATCCAAGTGGGGTCTCACAAGAGTGGAGTAAGTGCACAAGAAGGGTAGAATCACCTCCTTTGACCTGCTGGCCATGCTCCTTTTGATGCAGCCCAGGCTGCGGTTGGCTTTCTGGACTGCAAGTGCACATTGCTGGCTCATGTTGAGCTTCCCATCTACCAACACCCCCAAGTCCTTCTCCTCAGGGCTGCAAATAATTAATATTACATTAACTTATCTTATGTAGCCCAGTAAAACGATGGCTGAGGCCAACACACAGAAGGCACATATAAAGACCAGAAAAGGAGAAGGTTTTGAACACAAGTTTGGCCCAACACAGGCTGTGTATAAATAGAAAGAAGTTTCCAAAGAGTAAATTTCTGGAAATGTGCTGCATTAGAATAACAGGAGGAAAACCAACCTGTTTGGTTGGAAAACCTCCAACCAACAAGCCTAATTTATGGAAAAGGGCAACAGTTGTGTAGCTTCTGTCAGGATGCAAAAAGCATAGAGATACACCACAGTTTAGAACTATGTGACTTTACAGGGATATATCTGCCCAGGTTAGTGCACTTATCAGCCCCTAGTCAGACTTCATTCATTAACAGTGATAAAGTGGAGTTAACTTTCTTTCTGAACTGAGGTACACATGCAGGGCAGCCACTGACACCATGTGTTGTGTGAACCTCCCAGTTGCCAGAGGGAACCACAAGCTGGGTCTGCATCACCAAGAAGAGCAGCCCAACAGGAGGAGATCTATCAGGCAAAATAGATAGTGGTGAGGACCTGACATCCACAATGAAAATATGTCAGGACCTTTTCCCTTTGTGTCAACTGTAGTCCAACTCTGTCATGACCGGAGTGCATTAGATGCATTCCTGGAACACACTTTCATGTTAAGCTTTGTCTGAAATCGATCCAGTTCACACTCTGGGAAACTGCTCTGTAATGCAAACCAAAGCTCAGTAAGAGGACACAACCAGGAGACTTGCTTCAAAAGCTCATTCTCCATCTGAATTAAAGCATGAGACTGTTATCATTACAGGGCTGCCAGCCTTAAGCTACACACAGTTCGAGAGGGACAAAACCTTACCTTTCCACAGACCCAGGTACTCTCCCTGAAGTTAATCTACAGCAGAAATGATTTCAGCAGATATTCCCAACCCTGGTTTTGCCATGAAGAAAACATTTGGCTCATTCCCCCTCACTGATGGCATAAGAGCACTATTCAGTATAATCAAAACCACAGGTGAAACACATCCTCTATTAATAGGCATCACCGTATCTTATTTGAGAAGTGGGAAGCAAGTCACTTTTCTATCCTGCCCTATGCTTGTTAAATATAAGCTTAAGAAAGGAAGTTTCAAGGCCATGCTGAATTCATTTGTAAGTGTTTCCTGGTCTGGGCTTTTTTTCCTCCTTTCCTTTAAGCCATCAATAAAACATTAGTTGTGAATGGCTGATTTGTTCCAGTTCCAGCAGGTACACTCCAGGCTCACTGCAAGGCTTTTCATTTTGAAAATGTTTTTGACATAACATTGCTATGTTACCATCTGCCTGAGTGACAAATCCCAGATAAACAGCTTTATTGGGACACTCTTTGTCCCTTAACATACAATCTATGCTAAACTTCCAGGGGCAGTTTTAAATATCTTAAGACCAAAAACAAACACCACGACTTGCACTGTATGGAAAATATTGAAAGGTTATACTAGCACATATGGTACAAGAGGCCCATACAGAGAAAGGCAAGTGAAAAAATACATTTATTATTTATTAAGAATGAGAAAACCAAACAGCCTACAGTCCAAGCCATGCTGTTTTTCCGTCTCATGATGGATGTCATAACGAACTGCAAGAAAGGAACAGGAATGGAAGAAGGGAGTCACGGAATCACGGAATTTTCAGAGTTGGAAGGGACCTCTAGAGATCATCTAGTCCAACTCCCCTGCCAAAGCAGGATTGCCTAGAGCACATTACTCAGGACTGCATCCAGGCGAGTCTTGAACATCTCCAGAGAAGGGGACTCCACAACCTCCCTGGGCAGCCTGTTCCAGTGCTCTGTCACCCTGACCGTAAAGAAGTTTTTCCGTATATTTGACCGGAACCTCCTATGTTCCAACTTGTCCTTTCCCTTGGAGGTGGGATAGGAGTCTGAAAGCTTTCTGTACTTCATAGCATATGCTGAAAGAGCAAAGGTCCTTTACTGCCATCACCTGGAATAAATGAAACCAGAAAAAGAAACTCCCTCTTCAGGCAACACAGACAAAACTCATTAAGTATGTGCTGTTACACAGATACAATAACATAGGCTTAGTTACTCACGAGAGTAGTCAGAGAAGCAGCGAAATTAGAAAATGGTATCTCTGAAGAGAAACAGATACCTTCATTCAACATCTGCACAGTGAAACCAAGCATGATCTCTGCAAAACACAGATACCATTCTACAACCCAGCAGGGCCAGAGCTTCCATGTCTGGTGTGCTCACAGAGGGACCTGCAGAATTAAACCTGCAGTTAGCAAGGTGGTAAGAAAAAAAAAGAAGACTCCATAAGATTTAGGAGAAAATGCAAGAGTATAAAGCAGAATCATTAGGTGTATCAGACAGAAAGGCAGTGGGACTCAAATCTCCATTTGATGATTATGGTAAAATTTAGCTAAGTATTATCAACTTCCTTTGTGTTCCACACTGACACCAAAATACACGCAGGTGATGTTTGGAGAGGAGACACAAAACAATGTCCTAATCCACAAATATATGTAATTTGTCTGCTTTTCAGTAGATCCCATATGGTAAACTATCTTGCAGCTTGATGCAACAGACATTACTACAGCTGAAACCAACAAATGAACACAAGAGACAACAATTTCTGAATCTCCCTCATCCTCCGCTGCATAATCATGCAGAAGTAGACTGATCCAATAAATATTGAAGAAGTCTTACGCTGACAAACTAGTAAAAGTTTCCTTACTTAAACAGGAACCTCAAAGAATTCTTTGGGTCAAAATAAAGATTAATCCCGTAGCTCTGGATCACTTCTCCGAGATTTTTGTCTCCACCTTTTTTAATTCACTGCAGTGATTTAGCTCTAAAAAATACTCAGATGGTATGTGGAGTGGCTCTATGTTCTCTGCTGTTCACATATATCATTAAGGAGTTTTAAGACTCTCAAAATAATACAGGAAAAAATATCCATTATTCTTTGAATGAAGTCTATGCTGTCAGGGGGAAAAGCCTTCCATAAGCCTGATGTTCAATGAACTATCTTTTCTTATTCAATAAGGAAAAGGAAAAAAAGTGTCACTAAAAATATTGATGTAATACATTTCTCCAAGTTTATGTTAACTTAACAAGGGAGAAAAAGATGCTCAATAATTGGCACTTTGATGGTTCTAGAACACCTGGCAAAAGCTGTCAGCTGCAGCTTTGATTTGGATAAGCAGCAAACAGGTTAGAGATCTGTATTCAGATAAGTTTTCTGGATGCAACACTAGTCAAAAACCTAGGCATAAAATTCCCCAGCTGGTATAGAAATTCATGGCTCTTTCATATGAGATATCTATTCTTAATGTTTCATTATGTCCTTGTTCAAATCAAGTCAGAAAGTCAAGTAGAGTGAAAGCCAAAAATGAAAATTGAATCAAAGTGTACGCATGCTCAATTCAAGTTTTAATTAAATCCTTGTGCCCCTCTTTTGAAAATGTTTCTTAGCTGTAACACCTATCCAAGGTCAAAAGTAACAGGCATCACAGACAGAAAACCTAGTGTATTAAGTATGAGAGAAATGAGAACAGAAACTGTAAGAATAGAAAAGCAGCTCTGGGGGCCTGGAGTGCAAAGAGTACATACCCTACAAGAAGAGGCCAGCTTGTGACAGCACACTTGAAACAGCAGTCTTGTAAGAAGGTATGTTACACTATAAACTCATTGCTTGCACACAGAAATATTTGAGCGCTTCACTTGACAAACACTGTAACCAACTATGAAATACAGGAATTTGGCCCAAAAAAGAACACCTACTGAAGACAAATTTCAAAAATAAATTAAGATGACAACACTGACAATGAAAACCAGCAAAAACATAAGCATCACCACTAATTTGAGTTTTGCATGCATCTCGTTAGCTTGAATAAGGAGCAAAGCACCTAAGGGAAGCGTTTCAAAATCTGGTAAAGACTTTAGAAGCCCATATCCCACGGGAATTCACAGATTTAAAGGAGATTATTATGCTATTAATATAGTGTTTATTTTGTTCAAGATCCTGTTGGACCAGCAGGATTAAATTTCAACTCCTGCCTTTGCCACATATACATAGAAGCAAAGAATAACGGAATAATACAGGTTGGAAGATACCTTTGGAAATCATCTAGTCCAAGCCCCTGCCCAAAGCAGGGCCACTTCTGAAGTTAGAGCAGGTTGCTCAGGGCCTCATCCAGCCAAGTTTTGGAAAACTCCACGAATATTCTACATGCTGTGCCGGTAAGTTCTTTCACCTTTGGCACATCATTCAAACAATCCGACTCCCACCCATAAACTGGGGTAAGGACACAGCCTTACTTCAAGCAGTTGTATGAGAATAAATTCAGTGTCTGTGACACATGTTTACCTTAATTAGATCTACATACACACTTAAGCAATGTCTCTAATTCCCATGCATTTGAATATCTCTCTGCTAATATTTAAGGACTTGGGGTTATGGGTATCAAATACTTCAAGAAGACAATTCTGATTGAAAGATGCATTTTGGAATACTTTCGAATAGTGTAATATTCAAAACTATAAGAGAAACTGGAATCGCCTTCTTTATGAAGTTCTCAATACTACTTTTTTTTTTTTTTAAGATAATAAAAGCTTCTTAAGAAGAACTGTCCACTACCTTGTTTTTGCACTGCATGCTGCAGAAAATCTTTCCATTTTTCTGCCTTATCTCCATTTTAGTTCAGGCCTTTTAGAACTGCTATAAAACAAAATTGTAATACTACCTTTTAATAAACCAATTCAGACTTTATAGGTAATTGCTTTTCCCATAGAGTGACCCCCTCCCTCAACTCAGGCATAGCTGCAGAGTGCCAAGCAACAACTACTTCAGTATAAAACATTTCCTGAGAAATTTTCTTTGGATGCAGTTAATGGCCCTGAGCCTTGCCTCAGGCCATCAACCCTCTCAATCAGCCATTAATCCCCAGAAATTGCCCAGGGCCTCAATTGTTACTGCTTAAACACATTAAAATTAGGTTTTGAACAAACAGAGCAAATGAAGGTCAATATCAGGAAACAGAATTCAGTGAAAATTAAAGAAAATTCTGAAAAGTATATAATAGGTCTGAATCAGTTCAAGGGGTACAAGGACTTGATCACAACATCTTCTGTGTTACTGAGAACAAGGCCAGAAGAGCAGGAAGTTTACCTCTAACTTCAGTGGGCTTTAGGTCAGATACTTAATGCTCTAAAATCTCACTTCTGGCACAGGGTCAGGTCATTAAAGGTGCCTGTAATGTCAAAACACTGAAAACAAGTCGCATGATATTTTTAGTTATCCTGGGGTAGACAATGCATTTCAAATACATTATGCCACAGGACTCCGCAGATACTGGAAATACTCCTTTCTAGACTTTCCAAAGAGAAAAAGTATTTGGGAGCTACATTTATGATGGATTTTGTTTGGCCCCCTCCTCCCACACACAAAAAGCATACTGCTCTTCAACATTACAAATTACATGCGTGCTTCCTTGTAAAAATTTGTTGTTGCTTTTCCCCTCTTCATTTCCCTAGCTTCATTACATTAGTCATTACTATTGCTAGTAAGCAGTTATTATCAACTCTCCTAACCAAGAAATGAGAGCTTTACTTGCCAGCTTCCTTGAGGTTAGTTTGTTTTCTTGTCCGGTATAGTCAACTGGCTGACTGTGCATGGCCCACAGAAGAAGACTTCTGCAAAGATAAATCTTCCACTTCTGTAAAACCAGTTGAGGTTGCACCACCAACACCACATTCACCCCTCAGCCCCTGGGGAATTTATACATGAGTGTACACAGCAGCAGCATATGGCCTAACGAGGCTTAATGAGCCAGAATCATCTCGACTGTAGTGCAAGTATATAACAACAAGAAAACCAAAAGCTGTGCACAACATTCATAAGCCTAAGCCCAATAACACTTTGCTAGTTACGGACTTTATTATATACCTATTTAGCTCTTACGGACAGTAACAGAGTAGAACTGCAGCAATTCAGAAGCTGTAAACAATGATAATAAAATGATGTTGTAGAAGTACAAAACACATCATGTAACATCTATAGAAAAATTCAATGTCATCATTTTATAGACCATTAAGCAACCAGTGAAACGTGCAAGTCAGTTAATGCCAAATAATTAGGTAAGCAGGACTTAATGGTTTCTTAATTTGGTCACTTCAGCCCATACAGGGTAACTAACAGGACAAAGAAGACTGATTTGCACACACATTCAGTATTTTCCATGTATTTTGGAGATGCTGTACAAATAAACTTTCTCCTCCTTATTTTTGCATGGCCCCTGCTAGAGCTCCTACATGTTACCATAGTACCAATAAATCACTACATTTACCCAAGTAGATCCACTGGCTACCACTACAACATAAGCAAATATTATGCTAAAGGTTTGTCATTTTTTCCTAATGAATACATGCTTTTTGTTAGCAATACCTGGCTTTCACAGCTTTCCAATGTAGTGTAACAGCACAGGAACTGTGTAGGTATCAGTCACGCTTGATCTATATTGCAAAAAACAGCTCCTGCTACCTTTTATGAGCATCACAGAGTGTGTCTGCCATGGAACATGGCAGATAGGGTGTTTTTATCCTCATTTCCACTTTTGTCTCAGCTAAATAATGCAGCAAACAGATAGGAACACTTTTATCCTTAACAGTAAACACATTCTGCTAATAAAACCCAATATTTTTACTTCTTACTCAGATATTTAGATCTTGGGGACATCATACACTTTGTTTAAAATCTATCAGTGTCTACTGAGTCTCTTATTAAGCTAATATTATGCACTGATTAATGCACAGCAACAGAAAACTATAAAAAAAACTATATATATAGCAACATATTTCAATCTGGTTTTACTACTGCCTTATTCTGGGCAATATGCTCACAACCAAAATCTGCAGCAATTTACAATTATTTTGGCTTTGACCTGCAGTAAATAAAGGCGTGTAAAGGTAGTCATTATTTATTCTCCTATTACTGCTCGCTCATACAGATCAGATCAAGTAATAGAGATCTGTATTCCTAGAGAAAATATGCCCCCCAGAGCAAAAGCAAGCCAAACACAGCTGACTAGCTGCTCACCGATACCAAAGCAAATAGGAATCGGCTGTTAGAGTACCACGCACCTCTGTACAGCCAAATGAGCCACCCTCCTTCCGCAGTCTCTGGACGAGTGTCAGCAAGTTGCATCCAGAGTTAGCTACTGTTTTGGGAACTAGCCTCCCTCAGCAATAAGAGCTGCTACCCCAGCCCCAGCCCAATCCCAAGCATCAGGAGAACATCTGCCTGGGGCCCTGTCCTTATGGAAGGCTGCTCCCTGCCTGAGCAGCCACCTGAGAAACACCAGGGCTGCTGCAGGGAGATGCAAGCATCTTCCTGTGGCAATGGAGAAGGTCACTGCAAGTGCGGGTATAGTGGTCTTTTATCACAGAGGACTGGGAGAAGAACAGGCTGGCCTGAAAGCAAGAGAAGGAAGCCCTTCCTCAGCCTTTGAAGATCCTCTGATCACTCCCAACTCACCTTCCTTACCGAGAATCCCCCTTCACCAGCAGTCTCCAGCAGTCCACCATGATGCGCTGGCCAGTTCTTGTATCACTTCTGAGCTTCACTGATTCCCTCGTGTTCTCCCTGCAAACCGTCGGAACTCCTACAAGTCTCTTCATAGTCCTCCATGCCAGCCTCCCAAAGCTTCCTCTAATCCCCAGACCCACATTTATCTTTCTCTGACCCCTGCCAGACCTAACTTCACCAAAACCTCTCAATACATATACAGAAATATTGCATGTTTCCACAGAGAACTGGATGCACAAACTACCATACATATATGTATGGTACATATACACATATATGTATTATTTTCATTCTTTGTTTTTTCTTTAAGTGAGCCATAATGGTTGAATTTGAAAAAACAGCAGAAAAAAATTATGGAAAAAGTCTGTAAAGAATTTGCCATGATAAAACCTGCAATATTCTTGGCCTACTTATACACTCTTTTCCAAGCACCTACTATTGGCCATTCTCAGATTTAGGAAACTGTCTTAGATACACAATTGGTCTGACATGCTTTTACAGTCATGGTCAAAAACAAGCAGTTGTTTATGAAAATCTTTAAAGCCACTCATCTTTCATAGACATTTTTTTTCTCTGCTCTTCTTTTGCTTGACATTGTAAGAATTACTAATCCTGTACATTTGACTTCCAAAGTAGTTGTCATGGAAATTAAGGTGATATTGCAAACTGTAAACACGATTTCCCTCTAAGAGCGTATAAGGAAAGGAACAAGAGGTCTTGTTTGAAAGTGAAACAACAAATTCTGTTTTGAGCTAGACAGTCACATTTCACTCAATGGTAGACAGTAAGAGTCACAAGCCAGCAGAAACCATCATATCTCTACGTGTAGAATTTATCTAAGTTTACCTGGCTGACTATATCCTCACTCCCTCCCTCCCTGAATATTTTATAGTAATCTTAAAATCAGTTTGCAGTTGCATCAGTAGTTATTCAAACACATTAATTTCTGATTATTTCAGAAGTGACGTTGTAAATAAAAACGGACCTAAACTCACATGACACATATTCCAGAACTGCAGTGAGAAATGAGGAATTTCAGTATTAATCAAGTTAGAAGTAGGCAAGTGACAAAACAAACAAAATAATTATTTATAATTTTAATGCAGACAGTTTCTGGCACATACCCTCTTTCAAAACAATGTTGCCCTCAGTAATGTACTTGAGTAAAATAGACTGAGGTACTTAGAGCAGTTTTCACTCACTTCTTCCTCTGCAGCACCCCCTTCTTCAATGTTTGCTTAGAGCTGGATTTTATGAAGTTATAACATGACTACTTTGCTGTCTAGTCTCAAGCACAGCACTTAAAATATTAACAATTTTTTTAAAAAACTACTACTCTGCTGCTTGTTCTCTGGAAGTTTCAAGGAGAAAAAAGTGCCCTTAACTCATGTTGCCCTTGCCAAGAGAAAGTCAGGGCCTCTCAGCATCACCTCTTCAGAGGTAGGTTTTCTTCTCCATATTCATACTAACACCATACAATGAGGACATGGAATAGGTACAGCTGCATGGCTAATTTGTGCTGGAAGTTGACAGTATTTCCATATTGAACCCTGGATAAATTTGATGTTAACCAACATTTCAGAGGAACAAGGCTAGGAGTAAAAACCCCATAAGGGCTTATGTATACATTTAAACCACGATCAGAATTACATACTGAAGATTTTAAATATGGACATTTTTTAGCAGGAGCCTTGAATGCCCAAGAGTGCCCAACAACAAAGAAAGAAGTGTCCAGTCTAACATTCAGGTCAAATAGTGTGTAATATAAAAATGAGAAATTCATGTAAGCTCTTTATTCAGGTATTGTAGACATATATGCTATATATGTAAACCAAAACTGAAAGAATTCTGTGAAACTGAGTAGCTAAATTAATCCCTGAAGAAGAAGTTACACATACAGTTCTGTAAGTGCCTATTTGAAGCAAATGGCTTCAAGCTTTGCCCTTTGTTTAGGCCCAGATAAAAAGAGTAGCTGTTGATTTAATAAACTTGTGACAGAGGATCTCAATTCTCTTGATTATGTTATCTTGAAAAACTTTCTACCAGTTTGAAAGCTCCCATTATTTTATAGTTCTTCCACTCCACATGCAGAAAATTCCTCAAACTGACAATCTCCAAATCAAAACACTGCAAGGGCAGCCACTGTATCTATTTGCCCATTGGGATTTATATCTCATTGCTCAATACATTTTTACATACAGCTTGTGAATAGCTGAAGTATCCCCCTATACCCACTTGGTTCTGTATTTATTGACTTCTCCTTCTTCAAACTCTTGATTAGCTAGAGGCATCAGAAGATTGTGTCACCTTTTCATTGCTGCTCAGAAGAGAGACTAATCAGAATTCTACCTACTATATCTATAGCAGCTCCACTTAACATTTTAGCTACTTAAGATTATTTATTGTTAGATTCTCAGCTTAATGTCATCTCATCATACTTGTAAGATTTTTCTATCTTACAAAAGTTCAGCCCAAACTTTATACTTGTGATGGAAAACAAAAGCTTTTGCTTTCAAACTTACCATTTGCTATTTGCTTCTGTATTTTAAGCTTTAAAATCTGCTAGCTGCAGACTCAAAACTGCAGTTATCTGCAGCTTTAAGTTTTTTGGTTGGTTGTGGTTTGGTTTGTTTCTTTTTAAACAAGTAATTAATCGCTAGTAGCCAAGTTTCAAAAAGAAGAGTGGTTAATCTCCATTTTTATAGATGCTACTGCCAAGATTTCAAGGCAAACACTAGAAGCAGAGCAACTTTGAAAATCAGGACAACTAATTAGGTGTGAAAATGAGATTTGGAAACTACATTTCATGCACTTCAGTTTTGAAATCTTGGAAACAAAATTCACTAGTATGTGATCAAATTAACTTCACACCAAGGTTCTGCTGTCATGATAACACGGTTCGTCCAAGATTTCCAGAATTATTTGCTTGGGAACCATAAATGAGAACAGTGAAAAAAAGAGCACAGGATTTTAAACTTTCAATTAGATCTGTATGTTGAACTGCTCTAATTTCAAAATTTTAGGACATTAATACCTAGAATTCTGGCTTAGCTTGTCAGGCAAGGTTTCAAGTGACTTATCTCTGTATGGAAAGTGAGCATATATGCAGTGGACACTGAAATGTATTACTATTTCTTCACCTAGACACGCGATTTGAAATGCTTATGAATATGAGACAGTATTTTGGCCCCTGGATTTTTGTCCCCAGCTTAACCAGACAGTGCAGAAGCATAAGAAAAACACAGCAAAGAGAGGAAGCCGGTCAGCACAGTGAGTTTGGCTCTGCTTGCACGCTGCTTCATGATCGGATTCCGGAATTTTCCAAAAAATTTCATAGAAGCTCTACCTTACCCCCAAGGAAAATACCATGTGCTCTACTGGATTTTGCACTTCCTTCCCTTCCAACTATACCTATACAACTAAAGAAATAATAGCTGAAAATACCCCAAATTTGGAAAGAAAAAAAATATTATTTGCCAGCCCCCTAAGAGCAATTCTCTTCCTTTTTCCCCTTCCCTTCTTTTCAGTACTGGAAATACTGGAAGTACAGCTTATAGCTGTAGCCAAGGACTCACTCATGAGAGTTTAACTACAAGCCTCTACTGTCATTTCGCCTAAAGATAAATAATAAAACATTTGGTTCAGTTGCCTACACTTTTCTCTTTTCCTATACTAAAAAGAAGTGGGATGTTAAAAGAATAGCGAAGCAGCTTTATCCTCCTTTCCAATACACAGTGTTCATAATTACATAGCCGTGGGAGGACTGAGACAATACTTGTCACATGTTATACTTCATCCTTTAAGGATTCAGCAGCTTCCATTTACCCTTTTTGAATGCACAAGCATTGCCAGAAAAACCCCAATGCACTCCTGCACATTAACTAGCAAAATATGTGTAATTATCTAATAAACAGGCTGATGGATCATTTTGGATAATTTTCTTCTAAAGCACTGCACAGATCGTCACAAAGTGCAAATGATTATAAAGCAGTTTAACTTCATATACCGTATATATCACTTTAAAAATTTAGGCAGATTTTCACAGCATTATTAACAGAGATTAACAGTAAGTCCAAACCCTGTGTTTTTAGCAGTCTGCTGAACTGCACACAATATAGCATGTGTTTCTACACAGCTGCATAGCCACACTGGTTTGGAAGGTGCTAGTGTGCAAGTACATGCTATTCAGGTGTTTATTTTTCCAAACAGTTCTGCTCTACAGCCAGTAAAGTTGTATCCTTCCTGCAGCTAAACAAATTTAAGTTAATCCATATTCAGAACTAAGTTGGCACAAGTTCAAAATAATTCTTTTTTTTTTTTTTTAAATAAGAAGTAAAACTGTAGGATGGCTATGTTAAACACGTTGCTTTCTTAACCTAAAATCCTCAAAGGAAATTCTTTTACCAGGAAAGCTTCATTTCATGAAAAAAGTTTAGGCATATTAAAGTATTATGTCTTTCTAAGTTGCCACAACATATCAAATTCCTTTGAATTGTAGCACGTTAAGTTTTGCTTTTAAATGATCAAGGGGTCAGTAGCTGCACAACCAAGAGTCTCCTACTGAAGATCAAATCATAATTTCTCCAGGCCTTTTCCCCCCAAACTGTAAGAATCTTTCCATTGTAGAAGAAGCCAGGTATCAATAAGTAATTACGAAATTTAGAGGAAAATTCACAGACTCCCTCAAATATTCTTCTGCTATTCTAAACCCTACTCAGCTCTTTCAAGAGGTTTCTAGACGGAATAATTGACAAAATTACATAATGCTCAGTGGTAATATTAATCATGACAAATACGTAGCTAAGTGAGCTGCTGTGTATTAGGCCCCATAAAGAGCTCTCATAGTGAGTCTATCAGCAGCACAGTCCCTGACACTAGCTACAGCATCAGTAGGTAAGGAAGATGAGGACAGTCCTTCATGAAAGAAATTAAATTTCACTACGTGCCATGCTCTTTCTACACTCGTGAAACAATGCTGATGGGGGTCTGAGTTTGCACTGTACACCTGGGACAATCCATAGCAGCTGAAAAATTTGAGGATGACAGGGAAGATCTGCATGAAGCTCGCAGTGCAGCAGCTGAGCCATCCTGTGTCAGAAAGCGTGAGCTATCGACACTGCCAACTGCTAGCGGTCAGTAGCTAACTAGTGTGCTGGGGATGGTGGTTGTCCTTGGCTAGAAAAGGCATTGAGCAACTTGCTTTAACTGGAACTGCTCTCATGTCCCTTAAAAAAGTTTCAGGGCTCTTAAATCTTGATCTGTCCCCTGAAAGTAAGGAGATCCTGGCTTCGAGTGATTTGCGCAAAGCACACATACTATTGCTAGATTTCCAGTAATGGGAATTTGTTACCATGACAGGGTCCTCGGAAAGGACCGCAGTGAAGTTAATTGTATACGGGTGTCAACAGCATCTTTCCCCATTTAATTATCCGTGGTAACATATTTGTCTTTTTAAGAAGCTTATGGAAGAATAAGTGAGTCAAGTAAGGCGATTAGGAAGTTTTACCATTGTATCTTCAGCGAGTTGTGACAGAAGAAGCTAGGCAAGATGAAATATTCTTGCTAATTGAGACACAACAGAAGAGGTAATTAGGAAGATTTCATGACAAGGGGAGGAAGTAACAACTGAAGAGTAAACTTCTATTATCCTGTGATTACCCATTGCCTAATCATTGGGGGGGGGGGGGGGGGGGG
>RSEF01000004.1:28933864-28983448 GCA_003993805.1 Himantopus leucocephalus | reverse complement strand
GTTACTGAACAAAATTGGTCCGGTTTTACCTCAAACTAGGACACCTCCAGTCAACAGGGACCTCCCTGCTTAGCCAAGACTGCTGATAAATGACAGAAAGTGGCTTGGTAAGCAATTCTGCCACCTCCCTCAGTACCCTTGGGCAGATCCCATCTGGTCCCATAAACTTGTGAGGTCTTATTAGTTTGCTAACTGTTTCTTCTTGGTTTATGGGGGTTTCATTCTGCTCCCCATCCCTGTCGTCCAGCTCAGGAGGCCGGGTACCTGGAGAACAGCTGGTCTTACTATTAAAGACTGAGGCAAAGAAGGCATTAAGTACCTCAGCCTTGGCCACTGTGTTTCCACCTGCATCCAATAAAGGATGGAGATTCTCCTTAGTCCTTCTTTTGTTGCTTATGTATTTATAGAAACATTTTTTATGGTCTTTTATGGCAGTAGCCAGATTAAGTTCTAGTTGGGCTTTGGCCCTTCTAATTTTCTCCCTGCATAGCCTCACGAAATCTTTGTAGTCTTCTTGAATGGCCTGCCCCTTCTTCCATAGGCCATAAACTTTCCTTTTCTTCCTGAGTTCCGTCCAAAGCTTTCAGTTTAGCCAGGCCAGTCATCTTCCCTCACAAGTTGTCTTTCGGCACATGGGGACGGCCTCCTCCTGTGCCTTTAAGATTTCCTTCTTGAAGAATGCCCAGCCTTCCTGAAATTCTTTGCCCTTCAGGACTGCCTCCTAAAGGACTCAGTCAACCAGTCTCCTACACAGACCAAAGTCTGCCCTGCAGAAGCCCAACATGGCGGTTCTGTTGACCCCCCTCCTTACTTCTTCAAGAATTGAAAACTATCATTTCATGATCACTATGCCCAAGACGGCCTCCAACCTTCACATCACCCAGAAGTCCTCTGTTCGTGAACAACAGGTCTAGCAGGGTGCCTTCCCTAGTTGGCTCACTCACCACCTGTGTCAGGGAGTTATCTTCTACACACTCCAAGATCCTCTTAGACTGTTTCTTCTCTGCTGTATTGTAATTCCTGCAGGCATCTGGTAAGTTGAAGTCCACCATGAGAACAAATGGTTGTGATTGTGAGACTTCTCCCAGCTGCTTATAGAATATATTGTCTATCTCTTCATCCTGATTGGATGGTCTGTAACAGACTCCCACCATGATATCTGCCTTGTTGGCCTTCCCCCTGATTCTTACCCGTAAACACTCAACCCTATCATCACCATCGGCAAGCTCTAGACAATCAAAACACTCTCTAACATACAGGGCTACCCTACCGCCTCTCCTTCCTGGCTTACCCCTTCTGAAGCGTTTATAGCCATCCATTGTGGCGCTCCAATTGTGTGTATCATCCCACCATGTTTCTGTGATGGCGACTCTATCATAGCTTTCCTGCTGCACAATGGCTTCCAGCTCGTCCTGTTTGTTGTCCATGCTGTGTGCATTGGTGTAGATGCACTCAGTTGTGGTATTGATCCCATCGCCTTTTTTGGGGGAGAAGCCCTAATTCCTACCTGACAATTCCCAGGTGCTTCTGTGATTTCTAGTCCATCAATATTCATGTTCCCTTCACACCTGTTAGTGATGTGCTTTCTTGCATGAGAATAATAACCCTTACAGGGGTAGTCCAGTTCATGTATTGTTCTTGAATATGAAACCTACAGCATGAAACTTATGTTGAATACCCCCACATTTCTCCTGTTCAAACACTTTGAGGCTTGCTGATCAAAAATGCTTATCAAATTGAGCTAAATTAGTGTACTACATATTTGGGATGCTCAATTTAGCATTACTGTGCCATAGGGATTTAGAATAGCCACCAGGAAAAAAAAGAAAAAAAAAACCCACAAGTAATACGACTCTAGACATTGTTTTCTGGACTGGACCCTTGAGTTTGGATTTGGTATCTGAGATGCTCTAAAATGACTTATTGGGGAATTTAAATGCCTTTGTAAGGAGCTTTTTCTGGAATAAGCTGAAGCAGAAGACTGCTTCTATGCACTTGCTAATGAGGAAAAACAGTTCAATGATGTATACATTAATTTTAGTATAATCTAAAGTGTGAAGATAAATATTAAAAACATATCACCTTCTAAATAAAGAATGTTTTCTAATACTGTCTAAAACACTTAGAAGTACTGGTTTAGTCAAAGCAGCATTGCTTTTATTAAATACGCTCAAGATTGTTAAGTCTTTTCTGAACTAATGTCTGATGTATACATATATTCCTGCAAACTTGCAAGATGTGCACTTTTACCCAGCTCATATTGCATTCAGCTCAATGTGAAGCTAAACATCCTGGTGACTGAATATTGATTTTTGTGAGAGTGCTGCATTCGCTACATTTCAATTTGGATTATGTGAAAATTGGACTCCTGTTTGGATGCAAGTGCCCTCAGAAGAAAACCTATTCTTTTATAGAGAAGAATAAATGGTATAGAGAGCTATAAAACCAGAGGGAGAGTATATTGTTTTGGAGAGAGTTTCAGATATTGACGTGTTTTGGGGTTTTCAGTATAACCAAGTCCCCAAAATTGGCTGCCGCTATGCTGTGC
This sequence comes from Himantopus leucocephalus, assembly GCA_003993805.1. Classification (NCBI taxonomy): domain Eukaryota; kingdom Metazoa; phylum Chordata; class Aves; order Charadriiformes; family Recurvirostridae; genus Himantopus; species Himantopus leucocephalus. The sequence continues at coordinate 28,980,900 of RSEF01000004.1, read as the reverse complement.
TGTGTCCAGGTCCTGCCTCTCTGGTGTGCAGGATACTTTGGCAGCCCTGGTTCTTCAAGTAATGCTGTCTTGCTGTCTAGCCTGTCACTCAGTGCCTGGAGTGCCAGCACTGACCAAAAGTAAGATTGGTTAGGAATTTTTTTGCAAAATTGAAGATAAAGGTCTGGCTCTTTCTGGGGGTGTTCATCTTCATTGACTTTGAAGGCCTCTATTGATTTTAAAATCAGCTCAAGATGCCATGTGTTTTTTCTATTTTTTAATGTGTTAGATGGCCAGTGTATAAAAGCTAATGAGGAAAGTGTCGCAACAAAGCAAAATGATCTTTTAGAGGTGCAAAGCCTATAAGGAACACAATTTAAATTGATATGATGACATCTTCTCTGCCTCCAGTGTGCTTTCAGGGAACAATCTCCTTTTCGAGTGAAGAAAAGCCTTCTTTATAATATATGGTTACATATTTTAATGGGCACATTGTTTTTAAACCAAAACTTCAATAGGTTTTGTGTAAATTATTCTTTAGTAGGCGGGTTCTGAAATACCTTAAATAGATGAGAATATGCTTTATTCAAAGTAATATACTTCTGTTTTCCTTATGTCGTATAAAATTAGTTTTAGGGAACTGCATGCCTTTGGATGTTGTTTAGTATCAAACAGATTCATTGTACCAGTTGTTGTCTTGATGATAAAATCCAAAGCACCAGGCTAGTGAAAATCTTACTTATATTACTCAATTCTGTTGTAAATTCTTATGAGGGAAAGAACAGAGAAGTATGTTAAAGCTGATCATGAAATCGTAGGGAGCTTAAGTCAACTTCAGCACTCAAAATTATTAAACTCTATGGGTGCTGCGTGTTCTTGCACCATGAGGCAGGAAGAGGTTGAAAATACATCTACATAAACCCGATTTTGAGAATGAAATTGGGATTATAGAGGTTGATGATGATCTTTTCTCCAGCATTAATTTCATTCACAAACATTTGGTCTTGAACAGAGTTACAGAGCTCACTGGTATCTGTAATAGGAGGACAGCCATTAGGTCCTCAGGGGCTTGGGTGGCTGCGGAACCTTGCCCTGAGAAAGGGCTGGTGCAGCAGGAGGAGTGCAGGCAGCAGCCTTTGCCGAGGCTGTGATGCCTGGGCTGGTGACCCCCAAAGCCTGAGGGGGGGTGTGTGTGTGGAGGTTGGGATGACTGGGGAAGCCCAAGGTGATCAGAAAACCCCACTGCCTAGATATGCCTAGGAGGTTCGGGAAGCTTGGCAGCCCCCAGGGACTTCCCCACAGAGGTACTCACCAGCCTGATGGTGCCCGGCTTGTCTTGCTCTTCCTAGGCGCAGGGCCTTGCATTTGCCCTTGCTGAACTTTGTAAGGTTCCCGTTCATACGTTCCCGCAGCCTGCCTGGGGCCCTCTGGGTGGTAGCTCTGCCCAGGACTGCGTTGGCTACCTCTTGGAGGAGAAGAGAAGTGTAACCAAGGTTAAGGCTAAATTGGTATAAATATTCTTGTGAATTAAATGAACTATCCCAATGTGCATCCATTTTCTATTTTTACAAGCTTTCACTTAAAAGAAATTGTTATATTTTGTAAAGAGTAGACTGAAAGCAACACAATGTTATGAAAACTAGCACGGTGAATAATCAAGTGTATTTGGATAGCCAGTGTGTTATAGACATTGTGAAAGGGTTTTGGGTTTTTGTTTGTGTTTTGGTTTTTGTGGTTTTTTTGTTTGTTTGTTTTTTGTGAGGGGTAGCACTGTTACTGACGCTACAGAGGTGAGGAACTGTGGATGCTGATGCTTAACCAGTACAGGATTTTACTGCTATAGGGAGCAATGCTTGTGGGGGATATGCCAGTAGGTGGAAAGGGAATAGCTGTCCTTGAGCATAGGCAGACTAGAGTACTATGAAAATGCTACTTGGATGTTCAGTGGTATTTGATATGCGTCTCTTGGGGTGAATGTTTTTAAGACAAAGTAAACAAGGAAAGGGCTGCAGGACTCCAGCCGTAGTGGTATATCAGCAGAAAGTACTAATGAGCCTTGCAATTTTGCTTTCAATATAATGTTTGCTTTTTATAATGGACACTATCCTACCTACCTCACCCCCACAGGATGATGTAGCTCTTCACAATGATACCAATAACATTATATTATGAGAAACAGATCTGTGGAGCGGGCATATTTTATAGAACCATTTTTATTGATAATGTTAGTATTCAAAATCCTCATGTGGAGCGATCATTAAAGCTCATTTAAAAACCCTCAGAGGGTTGCTTATAGCTCAACTACAGTGCAAGGAATTTAATTCTTAATTATATACAGAGGGATATATGAAATAGAATTTGCAGGCACAATGCATTTCTTGATTGTGACTGCATAATATATTATTGTTTCTTCAGAGAGTTGAAAAGATGCCATTAATGTAAGAGATGAAAGTATTCATTAAATCAGTGGTGCAGCACTGGGTTCTTAATTTGATAAAAAAAGACTTAGAACAAAGTAGCTGCTGCACTGCTGCCTTTTTTTAGCCTCCTCTACTGGTCACAGTGGTGATACTTTGATAGCAAATTCAGTATTTTGACAAAGTGTGAAACTTAATCCTCTAAGCCATATTCCTTGCTTTAAGTGCTATAAGCAAGTGATAAATAGTACTCCAGAATTAATCCATGGCTAAAGTGTAGATTTTACCGTTGTTAATGGTTAAGATTTTTTTTTCTCTTCTTGGTGTTCAACATAGATACTAAAAAGGCAGTTGCTAAAGTTTGCTAATATTTGTATTTATTTAGAATATATAACTGGATTTCTAAATTTGCTGACTTGATTCCATCTATTAAAGGGTATATATAGTTGGTGTATGTGAGCCATACACTTTTTGACATTATTTTTATTTAGGTCTATGTGAAATTTTTAGCACATATTTTAAAGAGGGAGAGGGAAAGTACATTTAAGTAATCTGAAGCAGTCTGCAATTTTGTGTCTGTTTAGCTGGATCACTGTTTTTTAAGTCCCAAATAATTGAAATATTTGAAATATTTTGTCATTTTTTGAAAACACATAAAATATTTGTAGTAGTATATGTTTATTTCAGCATTAATTAAAGCATTTATTTGAAAGAGCTCAAAAAATAGAGTACTTCATTTTGGTTGAGCAAGGGACTTTGGCTAAATGAATGGTATTGTATGAAACAAAAAAAAAAGTGATTCTCTGTTCCACCCTGATCTGCGCATATTCTACCTGTTGCTCTGCTTTGGTACCTTGCTAAGGTTTAAATATGTGGAAGGCTACTTATATCTGTATGCATAACAGCTGCATATGCAGGTCATGGAAAATGAAAGTATCAGGATAGAGACCAGAAGTTAAAGTTCTGCTTGTGTCATTGATTTCACTGTGGAATGATATTAAATGTTGGCTTGCTAGCAAGCACAATGAGCACATACTGGAATGGTTGGTTCAGTGCTTTGAGAAGGGTCTTTTTAGGAGCAAGTTGCATGGTCTTTGTACCTAGATTCATGCAGCATGCACTCAAGTGCATCAGTGGGGTGCTCCATTTGACACCAAGTCTGAAATCATACATTGGGATCCCATTGGGTGCACCCTACGTGGAAGAGGGTGCCAGGTTCTCCACTGGATGGTCTCCCTGTGCACTAGTGTCTGCAACCTAAGCCTAGCAGGTGATGCAAATCTGACTGCTGGTTAACAGTGATGTGATAGAGCCTAGAACTGTAACACATCGCAACAAAATTAACCTTGTCTGTTCTCCCTGTGCACCACACCAGTTGTTAATGTAGAAGCACCTGATAAGACAAACTGTGACTGCCTCTCTGGCGCTGGTGTCATATTTTAAAATAAATAAATAGAATAACTCATTTCTATGGCCTCAGAAATACTTTAATACCATGCTTTATCATACAGAGCCATCCTCTAACCCAGAATAACTAGTTTAGTTTATTTACCTAGATTTCTAGGAAAGCTATAGGTGCACTAGGCTATATGACAAAATCTGTTTAACCCAGGGAATGTCATTCTCTGTGTGGTTTGGGGGGTTATTTTAACAGAGATGAGTTGGAATTGAAATACTTACTAAAGAAAGGCAGCTAACCTAAACCTCTAATTATCTGGAAAACTTCAGGCTGAACATTCTGCACTGTAATTACCTCAAAATGACTAGCTGAGGCTGGACAAAATGTTTTTCTTTGGCATTTTGCTTTATGCCTCTAGCTTGAAAGAGAAATTAAACCTGCAAATGCTGGAGGTACTGTCAAAACAAGACAACCGAAACAAGAAACAAGCTGCTTTTTAATTTCTATGGATTTTTCTCAAACTTCTTCAACTTGCCTTCTGCAAAATAACTACAACATGCTATATCACTTACTATTGATCTTAATTAAACTCCAAGGTATTGTGCAAGGAGGTGAAATCAACAGACAAAGTTGAACATAAGTAAAAAGACCAGCATCTGGAAGTAGACAGCATTTAAGTACAAATGCACTGGGAAGTATTTCAGCCTCTGTTCTAGTCTCAAGGGCAGAGTGAAATAGAGAGCCTTGCAATCAGCTGAGTGAGAGCTCTCTTGGAAAGAGACCTGTGGGATACATCTGTGATGTGTGGCTTTTCTTCACTTAGCTCTAGGCACAGACATAGGAGATGATTGGTAGCATGGTCATGGGCTATTTATACTGAGTAAGTATGAACCCAAAGAAATGCCCGGTTGTCAGAGATCCTAAACAAGTTATAAATGTAAACTGGCCCAGTACCAGAGACCAGTTAATAGTTGACCATGAGTGGATCTCAACAGTGGGCTTGAGCATTTCCAGGTCAACTGAATGTCAGAGGAGTTCAGATATTGCTTCTAGTTTTGATTTATGGTGGACACTAGTGGACTCCTAACAGCTCTTTAGATGTGGTTGGTGAATAGAGAATAGATTTAGATCCCGAAGCAGGGTATCTGGTCTGTTTAAGTTCTTCTAGTGAGCTGCTGGAGACTTTACACAGACAAGGGCATCCTGAACTGCTCCTAAGCTCTTCATTGACAGGATGCCAGAAGCTCTTGATACACTTAGTGGTTCCTCACCTATGGCCAACAGTCTCCATTGTGCTTTCTCTACTTGAAAACCCCTGTTTCTGGAGTTTGTGTCAGTCTGTGGAAGTCATTTGACACAGAGAATGCAGATAGCTGCCCTGTAGTACAACTTGAAAGAGGTTTCAAGAATACACCCCCCCCCTTTTTTTTTTTTTTCAACCCAAAGGGTGATTATTTGGAACATGGTACACAGTATCACCCTTAAGCAGATGTGTGTCTGTGCTGAGACAACACAAGAGGCTGTTTACAATGGAAACACACCCCACTTTGAAAGGCACTTATTGACAGGTGTAGAACATTTTTCTCTACTGTGAGACTGGTCTGTGTGGCATCTAAAATGAAGCACAGAAGAAGGGAACCACAAATCCAGTTTCCCTAAGAGCAGACTGACCATCTAACCTAAAAACTTGCTCACCATTAGGACAATTATTAGTGTAATTATGGTGTTGGATGCAAAGATCTTACATTAATCTTCTCATAAACCTGCCTAGGTACAAAAGCTGTAGTGTGATCTTTCTTTCAAAACGGAAATAGTCATGCCTGAACATCTAGCTGGGGATAAGAGATGAAAGCAGTGTAGGGACTTTCTGGAGTATGAGTTATCTAATGGGATTATATGAACTTGCTTTTTTATGTGCTGTTCTTCAGATGTCAGCTTTTAGAGTTTTAGAAAGTATCTGTAGAATCAGGTCAGACCTTGCTCAGTGCTGCTCCGTCAATTTCCATTCATATATTCTAGGTTGGCAGTTGTTCCTGAAGGCTCCATGCTTGAGAGGTGTGCTTTGTAGTCATCCCTCCCCTCATCTTAGAGACTGTTTCAGATGGACAACTGAATGGTGGATTGCTTTGACTAAAATTCAGGAAACAGAAACTAGTTCTACAGTATAATTCTTAGCGACTAATGCTTCATGACACAACGTTTCTTTAATGCTTATGTTTTTTAGCAGCTTGAATAACAATCTGTGGTTCATTTAGCAGGCGAGGAAAAGGGACATAGATGCTACTTTTGATAGTTTTATAGTAATATTACCGTTTCTTAAAACAATTCACTACAAATGATACTGTGATGTAACTCAGTAGGTGATACAGCATCAGTAGTATCAGTGAATCGAACAGAAGACAACATGATGTCTGCTGCAATATGTCTGTAAATGACATTTTTCTTTCACTCATGGGGCCAAGATTTTGAGTGAACAAATTAAGGAATATTTTTATATCAGTAATTTCAGAAGTGAGAGAAAAGACAAGGAGAAAAAAGTAGACAAGAAAAGGACTTTGTGTGTATGTAGAAACCTAAAGAAATCTGAATGATGATGAAACATTGGCAGGACTTCTTAGGTAGTTTTTTGTTTTATTACTTATTTTTATTTTTTCATTGATGTCTGCAAGAAAAGGGAGACTATTTTTTTATTTATTAAAAAGAAAAATAATTTCACGTTGCTTGCTTTAACTGTTATGTGGTCCCTGAGAAAATCCAGCAAGTGTGAAGGATGCTCATTCTTCCTGAACTTCCTGAAGTATTCAAGAGCAAATGAGTAGGTTATGACTTTCAAGCCTGAGCAGCCTGTGTCTGTGAGATCCAGCTATAATGTTTTCTGACCAAGAATGGCAGAGCATATGCAATCTAAAGTCTAGGAAAAAAAAAATAATCAGAGTTTCTGCTTGAGTGAGTAAGTCCTCTGGAGTTGTCCGAAGGAACAAATTATGCTTCTGTAATGTATGATTTAAACGTACCTTGTGTCTTCAAATACAGTAAGACTGGGAAGCTCTTATATCATAAATTGGTTGATTCAGGTCATGAAGAACAGAAATCCTACTTCCTAAATGCTTATTCTATTTAAATTTATGAAAATGCTAAAACATACAGTAAATGTACACTTCAGAACTATTCTATTACTTACAAATACTTACAGTCAATATTTTCACAAACACTCTTGATAGAGGTCTTTTTGCCATACATTGACTGTAAATGAACTCTGATGTAACTTCAAAAGATAATTTTAAATGGAGATTTATAGTTGACAGCTTCCATGACCATAACAATGTGTTAGTGGTGTTTTTATTCCAGAATGCTGACACCTTTTCAAAATTTGAATAAGTCCTGCAGGTAGGAAATATGTCCATGTTAGAGCTGGATAGATGAACTTAAAGGAAAAATGAGTAACTGCAAGATTTTAAATTTTTTTAAAAGAAAATAATGCTGTTGTAATGATTGAACTATTTTTTTTAAATATTATGATATGTCTCACCAGAAATGCAAAATTGTGAAGATTATATTCATGCCTGTATATTCCTTCCACAAACTGGAAACAGTATGAAAAAGTTTTCTAAATCGAGTTAAAATATTTTGCTTACAGAAAACTTTAATAGTTTTTTTTCAGAGCACTTGGAAAACACTTGTCACCAAAACATAAAGAAAGGTTATTGGTTTGAACAAGAAAGGTCAGGAAGGATGAATGTAACTTTAAAATTGTTTAGGTATGGGGGAAAAAGATCCTTGTCATAGTGGGTCAAACCAGTGATTTGCTAGACCTGACATCCTGTCTCCACCATGCTGGGTATTGTCAGACTGCTTCTGTCATTCACCAGATATATACATTGGTATATGTGTATCTAAAAGGATATTGTGAATGAGTTCTATAGGGACACCTGGAGAATATTACTTTGAGAAAAGAGCTTTTGTTACCTTTAAAAACACTTGATTTTTTTCACAGATTTAGTTATGAACAATGTCATCCTCTTCTCTACGTATGCCATGTATAAAATACAAACTTTGGGTTTAATATAAAGGATTCGGTTAGACCCTTCAATCTTCCTGATATATACCACTAACTTTAATGCTTCAAAGAATACAGAAAATTCTTAAACTTAGTATGATCTTATTTGTTGATTTAGCAAATGGTAAATGTTAGCTCTAGGATGTAAGCCTGGATTCCAAAAATATTTCAATGTTATTGAAAGGAGACAGTCCCTTTCTGTAAGGGAAATCATAAATTTTCTTTCGTTTCTGAAAATAATTTTAAAGATCAGTGATAGAAAGCAACATATTAAAGGCAAAATATGACACAGTGGTTTCACATCACCCTGTGAAGACATAGTGGTGGGGGAAATAAGGATATCCTCAGAAGAAGAGAATGACAAACTACTTTTTAACCTACTTAATTTGTTGAACGTCAGGTTGGTGTTTTACTAGAAGGTTTCATATTCTTTTATCTGGAACTGGTCTTCCAGAAGAATCCTCTTTCTAGAACAGCTTATCTTCTCAAACAAGCTCCCTTGTCAGTTTTATTTTTTGAGGCATCTCAAAGACAGCATGGCTCCCTGCTTTTGCTATTTCCTGCTTTACGAAGGAGGGGGAAAAGAAGGAAAAACAAGAAAATGAGATATCAGGGAGATATGCCTTCTGAACTACTTTCTTCATGAGATAAGAAAGCAAAACCCAGAGATCCAGCTACACTGATACTCTGCCTCTGAGAGAGGCCAATATTGGATGCAAAGCCAGAGCAACCACATCTGATTTTTCCTACAATTTTCTCCCTGCTCTCAGTGTGATCTGGAGAGGGAGACATCATATCCAGCTACCGCTGTTGTTATTTATCATTGTACCTTCAACTGAACAGTGGGAAATTGCCTATGACAACAAAAAGATTCTCATGCAACTGTTTTTCCTACTCTAATTTGCTCCTGCTTATAAGCCAGGGCAAAACTGCCCAAGCTTTCTTTCTACGTTTTCCATTCTGACCAGTCTGCTGATCCATACTCTCTGTCCTAAATGAACTGCTGATCTTCTCCTTTGCTGTTCTTCACCTTGCCATCCTTCAGGTAATTCCTACCCTACCTAAAAAAATGTCCCTGTGCTAAACATTGTGTATCACTTGTTTGACATGAGACTTTTTTTCAAGCAGAGTCCATGTTTTTCTTTGTGCTCTTGTCTATCCAGAGAGTAAGTTTGCAGGGCCGGGGTTGTCTCCTATTTTGCCTGTAAGGTCTTGGCATGAAAAAGTCATGCTGTTTATTTGCCTTTTGGTGCTGCCACAGTAATAGGAAAAGCTCTACAGAAGGTATAGAAAAATACCTTCAGGATATAATTAGATTTCAACTGCCCCAAAATAAAATGGCTAGCATAGTGCAACTAACGTGGAAGTAGGTTGGAAAAACTGATAAATGAAACCCCAATTATAAACTTTTCCAAATTAAAGAAAAAGGGAAAAAGAAAAATCAGAACCAGACCACGCAGGCAATTCTGGGGTAATGAATACACTTACTGAGACAAAATTGGGTTAAAATACTCAGGCATGCCCTGCTGCAAATGTTCAGCTGTCTTAAGCCGAAAGAGTGTAAACTGAAGGAGAAGCAACCATTAGTCAGCATTTCAAAGGAATGAGACAGACCTATAACAAGCCTGTAAAAATATGTGTAATGTTAGCATTGTCAGAAATTGTTTAAATTGTTTAGGTAGAAGATGGACAAGTTGATGGCAATCTATAACATGGGGTTGCAGAAATACTGAGAAAAAGAGATCAACAGAAGTTAAATCTAAACTTAATAGCCTTTAAATAGAATGGAGAAATGCAGTGGAGGGTAAAAGACAATGAGTCATTGAATTAAAAATTCAGAAGTAAAATGACAGCATGATTATGTTCAGCATTAAGAGGAGCGGGGAAACAGAATGGAACTGCAGAAACTGCATTGATGGAGGTTCTTTGTGGTACTGAGCAGAGGGCAGAAGTAAAAAAAGGAAGGGAGGATGGAAAATAAAACAGAACAATTAAAGTTACTTGAATATACAGATGTTCATAAAGTGGGAGCTTTTTGCACATTCAACAGCCCTATACAAAATTCATAAATGAGCTGCCACCCTTGCCCTCCTCCCTCTTAAAGGAGGAGGGCTGTCTTGCAGCAGCTGAACCATGAGGTTACAAAGATAATGTTAAGGTGACCATGTTATCTTTCCATTGCTGGAGAAAACTTCATCACTCCATGAAAACAAATAAAAAAAACCCACTGCAACCCTCTATTTTTAATGTTTTTCCCCTGCCAATATGTTAACTCTTGTAAGGCAACACAGCAATACCTTGGTAAATAAACGACACAATGTGTATTGGAGGAGCTGTTCCCAGCTTTTCAGACTGGGCGCTAGTAAACTGGAGAAGCAGTGAAGAAGGCACTGCCTACTCCATCTCTTCCATCTTGCTAAGGCAAAGTGTGGGCATTGGCATCTGTATTCACCTCAGTTCAGGGCAGGGAGGCTTGTGCTGCCTTGTTCCTACTTGGCTTGTCTCTTTGATCAGCTTTGACACTAGAAGCAATGGTGAAAGTCCTTGTTCAGAAAAACAACCCCTAGACCCCGTGCTCCACTGGTTTACTCCCTTTACTTGTTGTAATGCTTACACTGAAAGCTTTTCATAGGATTCTATGTTTGGCATGTGCATAGATGATGTTTGGTTCAGTAGTTTCTTCAGGAAGAGAGGTGTGTATTTCTGGCAGATGGATTTATGCAGATCCTTGGTGACTGAGCAGACGTTCTCCTCTTATTTCCCCTCCTTGAAATTTTCCTCCTTTCCCCTCCTCTTACTTCCTCCCTACCTTGAAATTGTATTGCTTATGTACAAAGACATCTAACTTCAACTAATACTTATTACTTTCTAAATTTGCTATTAAAATGGGAATAATTCTAGCAAGAGGAGGGGAAGGCAATTGGGATGGTGATGATTTAGTGGTTATCACCCGTGTTTTAAAAAGTAGCTAATGAGAAGCTAAAGAACAAGCTGTGGTGAGACATCAAAAGAACACCATATAAAACTGATAATGAATAACCTGAGAAGTAAATGATGCAAAGCACCAAAATGTGTGGAAATGGAACAGGAAAACCGTCATTTTTGATATAATAGGTATTGACATAGCAGACCCTCAAATGATTATCTTTCTGCTTGAGGTGTGTGGGGTGTCACTGAACCATTTCCTACCAAGTGTGTTAAGATTAAAACAGTGGGGAAATTTAGAAAGGAAATTATAGACAATATACAGAGAATGACTGTTATCGAGGATGCTTTTTTCATCACATGAAGTGCAGCTCCTTACCAGGAGGGAAAAAATAGCATCCTACCCACAGAAATAGGAGCTAAGTGTGGAAAGGATTTTGTGAAGTTCTGGAGCAGACTTTTCCTGTTTTGTATGGTAAAGAGCCATACTTCCTTCCTTGTTATATTAAAGGAAGATACCATCATATGAAAATTATTGTTGCTTTGCAAGAGATGGGAAGGATTACTCCTATATCTCTCAAATCTAGTCTCTGTTCAGCTGCTGTGCAATGCAATTTCCAGAAGGTTGGGCTGCTAAATATAGTGTTGCAATTAAAAAAAAAAATAAATTAAATAACGATATTTTTTGACTGGTTAGAAATAGACCATGGTGCTAATATGTGGAGTTGTGCTTTTTTTTTTTTGCTTCTGGTTTGAGCAGCTGTTACTATTGTGGCTTGCCAGAAGAAGCAGCCTAAAGAAGGAAAAATATTTGACAGTCGTGTTTGTTTACATCTTCACAGATCTAATGGGCTACAGTATGAGTGAACTTCGTAATTTTTTTGTTCCCATCTGCACAAATCCAACTATTCTTCTGCTTTGTTCAACTGCTGTTGGTTCAGATAATGATATAAGATAAAAAGGTTGGAAGCCCTTGACGTTTGTTTATTTCATAAAATAGAGCTTGTTGCCAGGCTGCAATCCTACACAACTGGCGTTTTAGCACCTATCACCTTTGCAAATTACATAGTATAAATGTTGAAAAATACTATGAGAGAAGACTGCAGTAGATACCTGGTCCTTTGCAGATAGCACTTCTGGAAGAAGTGGGATCGTACAGTCCCTCAGGCAGGGTATTACAGTATAGATGACTTCTGCCTGGTCAGTTTTATTTGGCTGGGTAAACTAAGCACTTCCCAGTATCTTCAATCTACATGTTATACCCTCCTTACTGGCATCTCCCATCTGTATTGCCCTTATACAGATGAAGAAGTAGGAGGGAATTCACCCCAGGGAACAGAGGAAGCTGATGGAGGGGAAGGAAACCCAAACCTGAAGTATCCGAGGCGTGTGCTCTCACCCCCAAACAGATCTTCCTCCCTGTCATAAAGTGACTCCTAATGTTAGAATGGACAAGAAGAGAATGGGAACGAAATGGGAAATTTAGAGCTTATATGGAGGAGAGGCAACCTGCAACTCTAGTAGGTAGCTTCTTTAGCAGAGTAGGTAGACCATATCGATTGCACAGAAAAAAGCCATCACTGGGAAGTGTGTAGTTAGCCTTGGCAGTATAAAAAGTATAAAAGAAGAAACATCTCCTGGATATGAGACTGGAATTTTTAAAATGCACATAAAAGAAAACTGGTATTCCAGTAGAAACTAAAATAATTGCCCCTCTATTTCATTTCTGTCATCCTTCAAAGCTGCAAAGTGGTAAGAAATTACAGCATTAACATTCCCACTAAAGCAGAATGAAAACTGACTCTATTTCTAAGGGGGAATATCCACTACAGGAATATTGCTGTAAAGTAAGCAGTTGGAATTACATTTGTAGAATTTATAACCTGAACCCAAACAACCTGGATCCTTTCACTGTTCCATTTCTATGTTCATATTTTAATATCACTGATGCTGATATTATTCTAATTTTATGGGCTTGAGGGAATGCCTGCACTAGTTGGAATGCTTTCAGGAAACGGGTTTTATTTTAGATCAAATGAATCTGATCCAGATAAAATCTAGACCTGAACTTGGCAAGTACCTAGTTTTGAGCAATGAATAGCATATCTGAGGAGAGAGACAAGTTGGATTTTTTTATTTCACTTGTAGCTTGATATGCAGGGATGTGCCAGTTTGTGCGATGTGTTTTACTTGTATTGACATATTAGTTCGTGGAAAATTGCAATATGTAGAAAGCATTAAAATATGCAAAATATCAGTTAGTGTTTTGGGCATAGCAAGAGCATCATTAATTGCATGTGCTTATTATAACTCAGCAAAATTTTGTCAGTGGAGAAAAAGGAAGTGAAGACTTGTGCCCTTTACGGGAATGGGCTTGTCGTTTTAGTCATTCCATACAACATCTAGCACTAACCCTGATTGCGCCTTGGAGGCACATCTGTTAAATGGTTTCATTACATTATGCTAGTAATTTTGCTTTTCAACAGACTGTAGCTGATAGTAGTAAGGCGGTAAGAAAGGTCTGTCTAATTCTTAGTCTTGTTTTTGAATTATTTTAAAACTTGAGTTATTAATGGGACTCCTGGGGCAAAAGGGATGTGGCAAGTGATGTCTACTGGGAGAAAGTGGTGACGTTCTCCTCCACATAATTTGTTCTCTCATGTTTAAGTGTCAGTGTAGGGGTGAGTGGTCATAAGTTACAACGAGCAAAGTGCACAAATGTTTCAGTGAAGCGTTGCTAGCTTTGATGTTCTACTGCATTTAGGTCTTGTATGAGAGAATAATCTAGTCTTAAATATTATTGGATTATTTTCAATTTCTTTTTCTAAACAAAAGAAATGCAAATACAATTAAAAACGTTCTTCCTGCTGAAATATTCTTTAAAAGAAACTGACTTATTATCATATTAGTTTCCTTGGTTTGAGAGGGAACAGTCAACTTGGATTTTCAGGAATTAATGAACCATTTATTGCTGTTACAATTGTACATTCCTTTAACAGTACAACATGGGGTAATCAACATTCAAATTTCTTACTAGATAGAATACTTAAAATAAGCAGAGGATGAGGTATCTCTTCTAATATCAGTGCTTCAAAAAGCTAAGATTATTTTTGTGAAGGAAAAAAATTATTATCAGGATTTACTTTACTTGTTGATGTATAACGTAAAGTCCCTTTGGCTATCAGGCCTTGTGTGTGGTGAGGTACATCTCTCTTTGTAAAGTAATATGCTTGAAGTAATGCTTTATACTGTGAAGTACTCCTAGAAGAAATAGATTTATTTTTTAAATATTAAGAAATTGAGCAATGAAACTTCTGTTCCCAGTTCCCTACAGAACTTCTTCAAACCTCTCAAGAAGGTAAAATCTGCATGCAACAGGCAGGACTTCATTTAAAAAAAAAAAAAAGGCATCAAAAGAAAACCTGGCTAGAGTGTCTAAGGCAAGACATCATAATCTTGTTTAGAAGAGGAGACAATGTAATTTAGAAGTTCATCTAACCAGGTTAAAAAAAGCTTTCATGAGATCTGATGACACTGGTCAGCAGCTTTCTCAGTGTTAGCATTGTAACTGACTGATAGGACTTTGTCTTCCAGACATCGGCTTACATTCTTAGTGCTGCATCATGCTATGCTGAAAATCTGTATTATCTCCACTGCAGACACTCAAACTCAAAGCAACATTTATACCTTTGCTTTTAACCACCATAAATCAGGAGAAATTCTTCCAGCTGTTGAAAGGGATCTTGAAGTGATTTTATAGCTGAGCTCCGATCAGATAATGCTAATCTCTAAGGAGTACAATGATGCATTCCCAGGAGAAAATATTAATATTGCGGTTCACCCCAGAGGTGACTGTATTTTGGTTTGATAAATTGTTTATTATCATCATCTTATCTGTCAAGCTTTGAATGTATTTTGGGGACTTTGGAAAGAATGAATCTCTGTAGACATGGTCCATTGCCATACATAGCAATATGCCAAATGGCATATGCTCTATGAGACATAGTTAGAGAAGATTAATTATCATATTTGGGGGGGTATGTGTGGGAAATCAAAACTTCTCTATGAATTGTTTTGACTTTGCAGGCTTGTCATAATGATATGATTTTGGAACAAGAATATGGCATTCCTGTGACAGTGCCTCATCTTTTCCAGAGCAAGGTGCCTGAATCAGCTTCCATTGACATCAGAGTAAATTAGTGAACTTGCACCCTCTTAAAATGGCTGTAACAGTTTAATCAGCCTCAGGGGTTTGTTGTTGTGAAAATTTCATAATCATCCAAACAGATCCTTAAACTGAATGTTCTGTACTGGCATTGGCGCATTTTAGAGTTAACTGCAGCTTTAATTGCATACAGTACTTCAAATACAACCAAGGCTGTGCAAAACTCTCAAGTCCTTAGAGACTATTTGAAAATGATACATAAAAATTCATCTTTAACCTTGAAAGTGGTAAACTGACATTTGAATGTAACAAAGTGCCTTAACACTTGCCTCTTAGCTTATTCAGTCTTTTTTTATGCGTGTCTCTATGCATATACACGCAAGAATACGTAAACCTAAACTTCATTTATTTTTGTCTGTTATGAATTGGCATTTGTACTGCCCAAAAGGGATTTGTTTTAGAAGGTGTAACACTTAGTAATGTACTTTCATCCTTCCAGTGAAGTATGCTGCCTGAGTGTCTATAAGAAGTAAGATGCCGTGTCAGTTGCTTTACCAAAAGTGTTGGTTGAACTAAATTAATTTCAAAATGAGACTTTAAACCAGAAGCTATATGAGAAAAACTTATTCAACATTTCAAGGCCAGGTGTCTTCTGCACTTTTAAAAAATGTCCATTCTCTGATGTAACTGAATTTGGAACTTTTGCCTATAATTGTGGCAGAAGTTTAAACTTGTGCTACATACATGTCATTAATTAACTTATGTTACATCAGTTGCTGATTCGGTTTTGAACTGTCCTAAATGTAGTTTGTACCAGTGTGTTGGTTTCTCTGAGGTTGCTTTGGGCAGTACGTGGAAAACGGCTGTTTCCACACTTAAGGACAGGTAAAGTCAGCACAGTAACGCTCAGGCCTCATTCCCTGACAAACCTGGAAAGGGAGGGCTGCGGGGAGGTGCACAGAGACTTTCTGCTTTTCTACATATCTGGATTTTCTGATGTAGGAAACTAAAGTACACGTTCATATCTCCAGCACCAGGATGAGATGTAGCCAGTAAAACCCTGGGCTCCAAAATAGTGCATATTTCTTTTAAAAGAGCAACCAAATTGTTTGTCAGACCTTAAAAATAATGTCTGAGGCTTACCTCTGAATATTGCTGTCATGAAAAAAAAAAAAAAGCCTTTGAATATATAGATGATATTTCAGAAAACATTAAAAGAAAACTTTAACATTCTGTTTTACTTAAACAGCAAAACCACCCTGGCTCACGAAGGACTCTCATATTGTCCATTTCCTTACAGTTCCAGGATAAATGAAAGAAAGTACGTATGTCACATTCTTTGTCTTGAAACCATGTGACTTCAGATGCTTGTTTTCCTAATGCTCTTGTCTGAGCTGTTAAATTGTTGTTTTAAAGAAGTGATTCCAGCTCACTTAATATAAAAGCTGGCAGATATGGGGGGAACTTCCATAAAGCTTCTCTTTCCCAGCCTTCTCAATGAATTCAGGTCAGGTTCCTTGTCTTAAGCAGAGTTGAGAATAAACTATGGAAAGTGATGACGTTTCAATTTTCAGAAGTCTTTCCTATTTTTTTATGACCTTTACAGTGGCTTTTGTTTCATATTTGGCAGTGACATGATATCACCCCCCCTAAAAAGTACCAGATAGGTTCCTTACATATATAGGATAGTAGTGTTACAGTATAATGAGAGGTATTTGGAGTTAAGGCCTTTCTCCTATATAGTAACCAAGTTCTTGGCAGGTATAAGAGCTGTTTTGTATGCAACAGAGGTATAGACCCTTTTGTGGAAGAGTTTTCTTTTTCTAGAATCTGTTTATCTATTGTGTTCATATTTTACACTGACTAAGGCAAGGCCCTAAACATCAAAGTAGCAGTGACCACATTCACATGAAGACATATGATGAGAGAAAGCAACAGCAATGAAAAACCAGCAGTGGGGTGAAAGGACATGAAAGAAGTCTGCAAGAAGAATGTAGGAGGCACAGTGCTGCCATTTGGCACTTCTGGACAGAGCCAAGTTCACTTGTGGAAAATGACAGTGATATGAAAACCCCCAGGTGCTCACAGAGCCACTCTCACAGTTTGCAGTGACAAGTGGAAGTGTGAGTTAATGCAAATCTGTTCTGACAAACCTAATGGAAACAATTGCAGTTGCATCTTTGTCTTCTGGGAAATATTAAGGAAGATTACCAGTCGCTGGAAAGCAAAGTTCATAGTCATCAATTCCATAGGTTGTCCCAGGACTTCTTGGTCTGCCTCAAATAAGCTCAGGACATTCTGCTGCAATTCCTGAACTCACACGAGAGTCTAAATTTCAGAGCTACAGTGAGGCTTATGCTGCCTGCAGTATCGCTTTTAAAAGTTTAAATATTGTTGTGGAGATTGGGTTATTCCCAGATTTAGTTTGTATCTTGCAAGTTAACATTTTACATAACCTACGTGAGTAGAGGTAAAGGAACAGAGACATGGCAACTTCAACATTAATAAGATTTTAGAGTGAATTTAGCAGGTGGGTTAACCCCCATAAGTGGTTTTAGAGTAGGATTGGCCCCATGCTCTTTTTTTGAGGCATCTGCAAGCAGAGAGGCCAGAGTTGTTACAAGTCTCCCATTTACTAGCACAAACTGCTTGTCTATTGGCTTTGTACTTTTTAAAGATTTTTTTTCTTCTTCTGTGCAGTGTAAACACACAATCTTTACGGAATAACTTAAAAGTAGTGACACTAGATCTTTTGCATATTTAGCTCATCAACTTCCACTGTCCACGAGTCTAGATTTGGCCCTCGGCTTTACTGCAGCACGAAACCCTGTAGTCTTGAAATACTGGCTAGTCACTAGAGGGCGGTAACATTATACGGTGAAAACCTTACTCCAAAGTCTGAGCGTTTTGATGCCCTGACATTCTGACACGTCACAGGGACGTGAAGCATGACTATATATTGTTACTAGAAAGTGTTGCATTTGAGGTTTTAGATTTCAATTTTAAACCCGTGAATGAAAGATAAATTATCTCTGACATTATGTTACAGTTGAGGATGGCAGTATTTTCCATTGAACGCCTAAAGTCAGTTTTCTGTATGTTTTCATTTAATGGCTATTTTAGTTATTTTCTTAAAATGAATTCCAAAGAATGCCCTGCCATCACCTTTTCAAGATATGAAATTGAAAAGGAATAATTCCTACTCCTGACTATTGCTATTTCATTCACTGACATCCTAGAACAACCACAACTAGTCTAATCAAATGCCGCTTGACCTGTAAACTTAGCAGGTAGCCCTACACGAGGCAATAGCTGAAAAACAAATGTCAGAATTTCACACCTACTCACTGGGATTTTTTTTTTTTTTTTTTTTTTAGAAACTGCCTCTAAATGAAGTAGGATATTCTGAAGAGAATTTGAATTTGTGTTTAGAAAAAATAGCACGTGCTTTGGTGTTCTAGGGCTATTTTGACTGAGAGGAGATAGTAATTTTTGTTTTGGAAACCATAAGAGTTGCTTTTGGCCTGAGAAAAAATTAGTCTTTCTGTCACCGAGAACAGTAGCTGATTAGATCTCAGATAAGAAATGCAATGTGTGCTTAATCTTCTGAAAAAGAGAACATATTGGAGGCCAAGTGTTTGTGTAAAATAGATAGAATATACTCATTTGTATAAAGTAAACCCTTCTGTTTCCCGTAAGTGCAGACAGCTGTGAGTGGGGGTTTAATTCCCCTCCACCTCCAGGCGCTAACCCCTGAAAATGTTGTTATGCATAAAGCTTTCACGAACAAACCTAATATAAAATGATACCCTGAATAATTAAAAGGAAATTTGAAAGAAAACAGATAGCATCTAGTGGAGGTCCACTATACTTAAAATATGATCAATTTAGTTGTGAAGATACCTGATTATTTTTTTCCATTTCCCAGAAATCAAATTGCCTTTGATATAATCTTTGAATATTAATTTTGTCCATCCAAATATTAATATCTGCTTCTGCTCTGGTATCTGGAATGCCATAAGAATGGTTCTTATCAACACCACAGCTTAAAGTTGTGAGCAGGATAGAAAGAATACCTGGGAACCAAGAACCAAACCTTGACTACCCATGGTCTTAAAGGTTTGATGCAGGAAAGTTAATCTGAGTTCCTTGGCCATATTTCATTCAAGAAATGAAATAATTTGCAGGCTACCAATCAGGATTTTAAGGGCATAATGTGCTTTTATTTTTAGTCTACTTCCTTTGCTACGCTAAAGCACAGTTGAACAAAAAAGGTTGAGCTATATAATAATCTAATATTTAAATACAAGAAAAAGAATACAAGAAAAGACCTGGAGTTATAGTCATGATTGTTCAACCTTAGTTCCTTTTAGCAAATCAAGGTGACAGGGCAAGTACTGTGCTATTCTTGATATAATTTGCAAACCTCTGTGGGACATTTGGTACTGTTCCTGTACAACTGCAATGTTGGATTCAGAGGCTTTTATGGAGACTTGACACTGATTCAGTGGCTGCTGATGGCAATGAAGCACACGCGTTTGATGTGCTATTTTATATGATCTACATAAGATCTACTCTGTATAGTGAGTGGAGTGCTGCATTGCTAATATGGGGCTTACAAAAATATAATTGTAAAGAAAAAGCTGATGTTTGATTCATTAAGGCTATACACTTTAAAAGAAAGCCAACTTTTAAAATGACCATTTAATCACTGTCACGTGTCACTGAAAGAACCCTCTATTATGTGTGTTTGAACTAATGACCTCTAAATGAGAATATTCCTAAGTAAAGCGAAAGAAGGTATTAAGACCTCAGCTGACATGCAGTTTCTTAAAAATATACCATTCCTCAAACTGATGTTAAGATGTGGCTGCAATTTTCAGCACTCTAGGCATGTTATTTTGAGGTAACTCCTTTTTGTCATCTAGAAAGAATAGTACCTCTAAGATGGTATGGTACCTAACACTCCCCTAGTGATAGCTAGAGCTTAAATGGAGACAATTTGCTGAATGTAGTGAACTACCCTCCTGAATGTCTTGCCTAGAAAAGTGAAAAAACTCAGTGGATACAAAAAAGTAAAAAATCAAAAAAGGAAGAAATATATGGTCCTCAAATACTAATTCCTGACCTTCCAAATACCATGTAGCATGTGCAAAAAGTAGTTTTGAAGGTGACAAAGTTAAGTAATAAAGGGTAAGAGACAGTCATCTAGAAACTAGTGGCCTTTTCTGCCATGACACCTCTGTTAACACAACAGAGATCTGTTGCTACAGATCGAAGAAGTTTAAAACACAAAATTCTCCATATGGAAAAAATGCATGCATTTATAATGTCCATGTCTTCACTGCTGTGTTTTTAGGAAAAGAGTTAAAAGTCAGACCTCTAAGCCTTGCTCCTGTAATCCCTGCAGAGAATTTCCTGAGTACCTTTCTCCTTTCTGTTCAGGACAGGATTTTCAAGGAAGAGAGCTACCAACGTTCCTCTCTACCTGAGTTGCTGAGGAATTATCTGCCACCTCGTGTCACGTCCACACTGCTCGGTGTCCTATGGGAATGCTGAGAAAAGGAGCTATATTCTCATTTCGCTGGTATGGTATTTTATTCCTATCTTTTTAAAGGGGCTTTCAATGTAATGAATCCCAAAAACTATGTCAGCAAGACTTGTAAGAAGGTTGCTAAAGCTTTGGACTTTTCCTCCCTGCCTGAGAGACACCATGCTGAGTGGGTAGATTAATGTGTTTATATTTGTCATAGACAGTGAATTAAGATAGAAGGTAATCTCATCCCTGAATATTTTTATAGATACTCAATATTACTCGTATTTAATTCTTTATCACAGAAAAATTTATTAGCAGTTTCTTGTTGCCAGGACAACAGAAGCAGTCTGTAGAATACAGAATTTGGGAGGCTGGTTACACTTTGCCTCTTTGGATTCATGTAACAGAGAACGAAATGCATACCCACTTGGAATATGCATTATTCCAACTGCACAGGACAATTATCTTGTACACTAAATTACCGAAGCTCTTTGCCTGTGGGATTCCTTATAAGGCGGAACCTTAAATTATGTGTGTTCTGGTTGCTACTGCATAGTAGGATCAGTTTCTAGCAGATAAATATTTTTCCTGTCTCAGAAGACAATTTTAAAAGTTATTTGTCCCCTGCTTTTTTTATTCTATTATGTTATGTTTGTTGGAAATGTCTTTTCACTCCCTGATGGTTGCTTGTCACATAAGTCATAACAAGAGATTTAGATGAAAATGGCAGAATGAGAAAAACTGCATTTCAATAGCTTTTTGTAGTATTCTACAAAACTGTCCTGCCACCTCTTCCTGATTTATAGTAAGGCTGGTTCAGTATAAACTGATTTGAAGAAGTTTTGAAAGTCTCTGAATTTTAAATTTTTCCGATGAATGTAGACGTGATGTGTTTCGAACTGTAATCCAGCTTCCATTGAATTCTATGGCAATGCTGCCATCAACTCCTACGGTGCAGAAGTGGACTTATAATGAGCTATTTAACATTTCACTTATCTAAATTGTCACAGCTTGAAAGCTGTAGTAAAAGACTGGTGGGGTTTTGGAGTGACTTGAAGGGCCTGTAAATGTAATCAAAGAGACCAAATTGTGTGTGAGAAGCTGTTTCATCTCAATCTCTTTCATCTACGGAAACCTGATAGAATATGTTTAGTAGATTCTGGCATACAAAAATGCATAGTCAAATGCAGTATTTAGAATGACTCTTCAGAACAAAAACAGACAGATGAATAGTTTTACAGTCAAGCAGCTATAATTCAGTAGTTTTAAGTTCTTCACGTTCTGTCACAAAACTGATGAGAAAGTCTTGTTTGTAAACCATATCTAAGTTGGTTTTCTTATCTGTACAATAATGGACCCATATCTTTCTTTCTTGGAGAAGATCTGAAAATACATGCTCTAATATTTATGCAGTGCTTCAGAAGAGTGATGATAAATAAGATAGAGCATTAAAGCTATATATTATGATATCTAGTGTGTTTAATGTAAAACTTTGTTTCATATCTCTGATCTAAATGCGTTGTTCAGAATTACATAGGGTTATGTAACACCAGCTCTCAAATGGAAGAGTTTTTCTTTTTTTTTTTGCAGGAGTTTTTCTCAGCTATTTCTCTCTTCAATCTTACTAAATACATCCAAAGAGATACTAGTTCAAATGAACAAATAAATGGATTTTCTTTTAAAAAAAAAAACAAAAACAAAAACACTGACAAAATACGGAACAAATTCTAGTAGTAATGTTAGGTACATTTCCCAGTACAGTAAACGAGGTATGAAACAAGCGTGACTTCATCTTCTTTTGAAAAGACTTAATTATAGAGACTTTAATGATAAAGGAACCAATGCATATATTGTATATGTTAACACAAAAGGTCAACAAGTGGTCTGCAGCAAAGTGGGAAGAGGCGCAGTGTACATGATGGAGATCTGATCTTGGAATTACCAGAAGCAAAAAAAATAGCTTTCACAGGTAAACTTATATAATGTTTTTCCTTGAATTTTGGGATTCTGAAAAACAATTCAGAACTAGTACAACAGTAATAATCAAAGCTTGGCTGGATCACAGCTTGTCTCTTCAACTGCAGTGAACTGAATTGTGGAGGACCTTAAGTTTTATAGGCTGGCGCTGCTACAGTATTTTTTAGTATTAATAATGAATGAGATGTCAATGAATGAATCATCCAGAATATTATTCAGCATCTTCAGGCTTTGCCATATCTTCTTTTCTGTTACTGAGTATAAATGTGTTGAGCGTGATTGTCTGTGTTGAGTTAAAATATCTGTCATGTGTTTGTAAAATAATGGATAAATCATCCCTCTCCCCCTTTTTTTTCTTTGTCCTGAGACTTCAGCTCAAGTTTCTTTAATAGTTTCTTTCCCTTTACTCAGACATGGTATTGCACAGTTATTCTAGCGCCAGGTCTCTTGGCAGATAGTCTATCTCTCTTCTCACCATCTTGCTCACTGTTAATTTAAAATGTTGATTGACAAAATTCAATTCTTAAATTAGGGTTGCCTTCTGTAGAAAACATTTCCTAGGAGGACTCTGCCATGGAAAAGTTAAAATTGTAGGAGTGCCTGTAGGATTCGGAGGCACTATTTTTTTTGTTGTTGTTTTGTTTGTTTAACATTGATGGTTTGTTTGCAAAATGAATGAGGACATGGAATGAGAATTTTAAAATACAAATCATATATTTATGCCTGTAGTAATGGGTACTGAACAAGATCTGTTTATTCACCTTACTCTGCAACATCAGTCTTATGAGCTAAATTCCTGTATCCAAACAAACTGAAAAGGGGGAAGAAAAGATATTTTTCTTGAATCTTTCCATTTCCCACCAGTCCTAATGAAGGCTAATTATAGATTCAAGGGAGAAAACTGTTTTAAAAAATTCTGAATGTATTTTTCAATTATTCATGTTTTTTTAATATGTGAAAGAACAGCCAACCCTTCATGAGACCAGTCTGAGTAAACTATTTAATAGGAAATTGATTATGTAGGAAATCATCTAGAAAAAGCAGCAACTTTAACTTTTAAGTGCTCATGAAACCACGTAGGGAAGTAATTAATAAGAATTACACTTTAAGATAAATGAGAAGTTGTAAGATCATGGGAGAGTGTAAATCAAACTCTGATAACACACTGTATGAGAAAGGTAATATGAGGAACCTATTTTTCATCAGGTCGAAAAGTTTGAGCATTGTAGTGATTTATTTATGAAACTGATACAGGGTAAGCAAGAGGAAACACGCGTCTCAAATTTAGAACAGTAAGCTGAAGGAAAATTGACATTGATTCCTTAAAAGGTTGGAATCCCTAAGGTTGTCCCTAAGGCAACACTTTCCTGATTTCTTGTCACTGGGTGAAATAAATGCCAAAAACCAAACCATCAAACCCCAAAAGGGGAGACTGACATCATCAGTGTATTCTGACCTTGTGTTCTTAATGGCAGTATCCAGGTGCATCTAGGCATAGAATATGACTTACAAAGTTACTTACAAGTGGTGTGTTTTGTTTTTTTTTTTTACAACTGGGCTCGTGCAGCAATTTTAAGTATGCTGGGTCAAATGTAGCCTGGATTTGAATGGCTGCAATATTATTTTAGCAGAAATGGCTAGGCCAAAGCCCAGGCAGTCGGGTTAACCTTAAGGTTTGGAAAAATTAGATGTACACTCCTATGGATGCTTTAATCTTGATAAAGGCAAAGCCATGAACAACTAAGAAAAGTGGTTTTAGATAACATTTTTTTGCCAAAGATAAGTTTTGGATTTGCTTATGTGCCTATGTTCTTAAAGTAATGAGTAAGCATGTTGGAGATGCCCCTCATATGTGTAACTGTAAAATAAACGAAAGCAGAACTCTATTGCAGAGGTAAAGAAGAAAGGTAATTATGGAAAGATGGGGATCAGCTCCTTCAGGATGATTTTATCATTAGCAATGTTGAACTGGGCAAAGAGAACAATAAAAACATAATGAGGTAAATTACACTTTTTTACAATGTTCATATATTCACACATACATGTGTGTGTATGTATATATCTCTCAGGCCCTGGAGACTTGCATGTGTATTTATACACATATTTCCCAGCTCCTGGTTACATGGTAATGCTACTCAAAATATCTTCTATATATCAACAAAGTTACAAATGTAGTCTACCAGTGACACACATGGGTTATTTAATCTGTTTTATCAGACCAAAATCATGCCACTTTTCTGCTGAGAGAAAAATCAAGTGCATCTTAAAACTTGCATTTCCAATTGCTAATCAAAATTGTAGTCTGTTCCAAAGCCTCTTGAAGTGAATACAATTTTTTTTTCCCCCAACTTTACTTTGGATGTGACCCATAAGGATTCTACAGCATGGCATGATATATCAATTTGTGCAAGCAGGGGGATGGAAGGTGACATAAACCTGCCTCTGACTCATGGGATTTTAACCTTTGGAAATAATATGTAATATTAATAACATGGTACAGGACAACAAGTGGTAAAAAAGCAAAATGATTTATTGTTTTGCAGAGTAAAAAGTATGCTCACTGCTAGTTCATAACTTCGCAAGTAAGTTATATTTTGTGCTGACACTGTTTTAAAAAATCAGCAAACATTGTCACCATGTCTGTATGAGCAAATTGATTCCTTAAGGCAGTTTCTAGTTTAAGATACACTTTGCCTAGCTAAGGCTTGCAGTATTTGCAGACTGTCTGACTTCTAGCCACCCTACTGTTAAGAATGATTTGGCTTTTAAATTTTGTCTAATGGCTAATACTCTATTTTACTGTATCCTTTCAATTTTAATAAGATATTGTCCCTTCTGTTGAACTAAATATAGTAATATCAATAGATCGGTTTATACAAAAAGCAGCTGAGAACCTAGTCTTCCAAAACAAGTTTTGTGTGTATACACACATTTGTATGTTGTGCATATATGTATGTATTGTATATGATATATAACTGTTCATATTTTTTTTTAAATTAATGCTGTCAGTATTTTCCTACTGTTTATTTTTGTGTGCAGCAAAGTTTGTCCCTAGTGATCAACCCTCATACTAACTAAAGCTGGTTATCTAATGAAAACGATCTTGGAAATTTGAAGTCACATTTTTCTTCAGAATACTTAGGAATACTTTGATCTTAATAACAGAGAAGACTTTTTCCCTGTAATAAATATTCCACATTGATAATTAGTGTAGTGGAAGGAAGAAATGTATGTCACTAGAAGTTCAATGGGATTTTTTTAATTTGCTTTTTCTGTGGTGTGTGTTTGTGGTTGTGTGTTTTGGTTTTAGTTTGTTTTTTTTTTTTTTTAATGTTCAGGGGGAAAAGTCCAAGTGATGCAAAGGCAATCACTCATCACCTCCCACAAACAGACTGATGCCAAGCCAGTCTGTGAGCAATAGCTACTTTGGAAGACAAAACCCCAGTCTTTATTGGTGAGCATGATATTATATGGCATGAAACATCCCTTTGGCTAATTTGAGCCAGCTGTGTTCCCTCCCAGCTTCTTGCCCACCCCCTGCCTACTGGCTGACAGGGGCAGAGCAAGAAACTGAGAAAGCCTTGAGCTGTGCAAGCACTGCTCAGCAATAAGCCAAACACTGGTGTTAACAACACTGTTTTAGTCACAAATCCGAAACGCAGCACCACGTGGGCCCCTGTGAAGAAAATTAACTCCATCTCAGCCAGACACAGTATACCTCTCTTTTATTCTTATCCACTGTGGACATGTATAATGATGACTTCTTCTTAGCAGCGTTTCCTTATTAATTATTTCATCTTAAATAGTTTTCCTATTCACAAATTTGTTTTGGATGTTGACTTTATCTCTGAATTATTTTGTTGCTTGTAAAATTCCTTCTCAGACAGACTAACCAGAATAATGCTCCATCTGAATGCATATAAAAAACCCCAACAAACTTATGGTGTTTTCACCAACTGTGCACGCTTCCAGTCTTTGCTGTCTTCATTGACATTGAACTTGACACTGTTCTAACTCACTTGCTTACACTAAAGCCTTGATTAGTGTTTTTTCTGAGTTTGATGTAATACATTTAAATTGAAGAAGTATGACTCAGTAGTTCATATTACTTTGTTTATTCTGCATTACCTTGTGTTTGTTAAATCTGTATTTCATCTGCTACCTTTTTCTTCTTGCCTACATTTTCATATTGAACTGGGACTATTCATAGAAAGTGGATGGATAAATTATATGAAAATAAAGGAAGTAACTTTGATTTTTAGATGTGAGAATATTCACCCTATTTAGAGAATAATTAGTGAACTAATTAGGATGTCTTCAGGAAAGTCTACCATAGTAGATTAATAGTGTGATAATCTGTGGATTCTCTTGTACTGCTTCCTTGTGCAACTGGTAGGGCCAAAAGCACCTGCATTTTATATTCTTATGAGCATGGATGAAAAAAAGGCAATTTGGCACTGAGAATGGTGTTTCCTAGAAAGTCTTTACCTTTTGTAAACATAATTGTCCTCTGTAGAACTGGTGGAGTGATGCTATGAAAGTCTGTTTGCAGATACGGTCTGGTTTTCTGTGTAGGGCTGCTTTCATGGGTGCCTGTGTAATAGTATTGAAGTAGAATCCTGGCTTCCCCTCTGCCAGACTGACTCTAACTCGGTGTTGTTTCATCTGGGGAATGAAGGGCAATGCTGCAGCTTCTCCCTAGGAAGCTAGGAATTGGTATAAGATATGGACTTTTGTACAAGAAAGTGAGAGACATTGTATATCCAGGACACTTAGTGTATTTATTCACACTGACTCTGTATGGGAGCTTTCCACTACTGATCCTTGTTTACGGAGCCTGGAGAGTTACAATCCCAGATTTGGTGAAGCAGTAGCTGGAACTGAAGTATTATGAATTTGTATTTCCCCATTTTTAAATGCCTTCATTTCTGATAATGTCTTATTGCACCTATACAGAACAAAATAACATAGTAAAAGACTTCAGCTTCATCTATGAAAGCTCCTCTTTCTGAAGGCTTTGCTCTATGCTTGTAAGCTGTGCTCTACATGTGCAATAGCCTATTAAAGTTTCTGCTAACGGGCTTTCTCCTGCAGTTCTTCTTTGGATTGATAATAGTCCACAGGTGTTTTAGTGCTGCTATATTATACTACAGGTCTCTCTGTATATTTGAAAATCTTACCCTTGATTTTCCATAGGTTCTTCATTTGTCTGGAGGGAAAACACTCCACTCTTAATCCAGTTGCTCACAATGTCCATGTCCCATTTGGACATCTGCTTACTATTGATATATCATAGCAGATCCTTATTGAAGAAAAACTCTGCATACACAAGCTTACATTTAAGCATGTACTGAAAGCCAAAAGATATTGAAGAATGTATTTAGAGCTAACTCTGAACTTGCCTGATTCAGCAAGTTCTTAAATAGTAATATTCTCATGTTGCTGGTCAGAGGTCACATCACTTATATAAATAAGTCCTCTGTCATTTTCAGTTACGAAGTTTGCTGATACAAAAGGGCATAATATTCATAGACTTTATTTGAACAACTTTGCCTTGAGCTCTTTTCATGGTCTGGATTTTCTACTATAGTATATTTGGTGCTCTGTCATAGCAGTAACCTCAAATAAGCAACACATCTTGAATGACATTATTTTCTTTTCTCAGTTATTTGCTGTATCTTCATCAAAAATCTCACTCCAGTTTTGATCATCTGTAGCTCCGTCTATAACACAAAAAGGTGAAATAAGCACTTATCATTAAGCAGCAGTCACTGTTACAAAATACAATTATAAATTGCCTCTGTCCAGAGTAATGTATGACGACAACTCTGTGCTGAAGTTGCAAAAGAAAATCCCGTTGAAGATCCTGTTGGCTTCCACAGCATTGTCTCAGACGTAAATTCAGCTGTCTATTATGAGGATATAGGGAGACCTGGGGATGGTTTATGTTTGCTTTGCTTTCCATTTTTGCGATTTACAGCATACTAACATCATACATACATCAGGGAAGGGGTGATCTATATTTAGTTGCAGAAATGCAAGGGATTATGTGAGATGGATGGACTGAGATAATACGCTCACAAAGTCTATATGGAAGACTTTCTGTTGTACGGGGAGTGAGTATGGTTAGTTGCTGGATGGTGACAATTATGGAGATTGAATTTGTTATGTGGTTAAGATGCTGCTGTTTCAAGACTGTTTAGCAGGTCAGAACTTCATTTTTCCCCTTCAGTGAGGCAGAAAGGGTGATGTGCACCTGTGGTCAAGTTGTATGCTTCCATGGCCAGAGATAATGCTGAGTGGTAAAAGTCCCTTTAGTGTTCTTTCACACATACTGCTCCAACCCCTGTATTGCTGGGTAAATTCACATCTGAGATGCTGCAGGCCAGATGTGGCCCATCAAGTATTTTATGTAGTATTACAGGAAAAATTTCTTTCCAGCCTCCCACATGTGAAAAGCATTACTGTTGCGAACTCAATTGCAAATGATGTAGTGGGCTTGCTCCTTGCAAGCATTCACTCTGATGGCATCTGGTCATCACTACAACTTCTGGAGGAAAAAACCACCACCAAAATCCCCCATGTGACACCTCTGAAGGTCACAGAATAAAGGAGGAGATGGTTTCTGAAACATATAAAAAGGGTGTGATGCACAATATTGTCTGAGGCCTTTTTCAGACTGCCTGTAAACCAGGCTGGAAGGCAACCCTGTTTTAGCCAGGTTGAAGTAGTCTCCTAGCATTATTCACAGACAGCCTGGACTGATAGGGTGTGTTCAGAGCACATAATTTTGCATATGAATAATATTGTTTCCTTCATATACCAGAAAATGGAACAGCAATTTTGGCTATTATTTTGCAAATAAGTGTGCTGGGAAGATGAATACAAACCAATTACAAATATGCCATTCTTAAGTTGGTTCTTGTTTGAGGGCTTTGCCAGCTCTGTAATTGCTCTCAGACTAATCAATTATACAAATTCTCTTTCTACAAATTAGAGCAAACTGCTAACCCGATTTCCTGATTATTGTCCTTTTATATTTTCATAAAGCTTTTAGTTTAATTAATTCTTAGATGAACATAATTTTACAAGCACAGTGGATGCTTTCTGGAAAGCAGTCATTAATTATTATAATGTATGACCTCAGTCATGTCTTGTGTCTTAAAAAGATGCTTTTATTTGCTTTTATATTAATCAATAATTAACATTACCTTGCACTTTGTTCTACATTTAAGAAGTTATCTTTGTTACTTGCTTGTTATTTGTAAAAGGCAAAAAAAGTACTGCAGAACTTTTCACGTACCTTCTTTCAAAGCTGCTGAATGTCAGAAATAGATGATGATGAGTTAAAGGTATCATCTCTGATTACTTAGCTGTGTGGCAGATGGTTTTTGAGGCAAGTTGTTCTTCCTGTATCACTGTGAATACCTGTGGATCATGCTATGTAATGCACCAGACTGCAAATTACAGTGGTTACAGACCACCTATGCAGGGTGGTTTGTATGCTTCTCCCAAGCCCTTAATGAGTTCAGCATTCAAACCCAGTTTGATCATCAGCCTGCAAACTGATCATTTATCTTTAGCATTATGGCTGCAAAGATGGGATTGTTCTGGAATTAAAAGAAATACATAAGTACAATCTTTTGGAAACTTACATAGATGTATGGATTTGTATGTATGTCTGTGTATTGCCTGTCTGTCTGGGCTTGGTAAGTAATCTACTGGCAGGCTGTTTCTTGTTATGTGTGACCTTGCGAAAGTCTCTTTGGGTATCTCCTCTCAGGTTCCTTAATTTTTAATAGAGATACAGATACCTGCCTGCCTTACATTTGCAATGTATTTTAAGACTTCGGGATGAATAGGTTTAATTGAAAAGAAAAACAACTGACCTCTTCTATCTTCCATCCTGACTGAAATCCTCTGGACTTCAGATAAAGCTGAAATATAATAGAATAAACAGAACTAGAAGCATAGACGACTTATTTGTGCTATGTTGCCAGTTTTGTGTTAGCTTAAAAGCCACAAAAGAATCTTGCATGTGTGTCCCTAGCTACAGAGACAATGGAGAGTTTTCTGTGGTGCAACTTTTTTTTAATTTTTAAAGATTTTTTTATTAAGGAATCTAGCTTCTCAAAAACTGTTTGTGGGAAAAGCTCGATTTCAACAAATCTAACTTGCAAAAAAACTCTAAGAATTTTTGGTGAAATATTTCATAGTGACATTGTTGGCTTTAATTCAAAATGAATGTGTGGAATTTTCATCACTATTCTACAAAGACTGAGCTATTTAAATGGTTATAACTGGAGTGAAAGAAGTCTGCATTTGAGCTCTGCTGCCTTGATCGCTGTGCTAAGATGTTCCTTCTAGTCAAATGTAACTCTAGGTTAAGTAAGTACAGTGGCAGTGGTTGGTTTCTGAAAGATTTTCATGGAAAACAGTTGCTGTCTGCAGAAAAAGCCACTTTTTAAAGTTTGTATTGCACATGTTGGTAATTCAGTTTCCCAGATAAACAAAACCTTGCTAGCTGAAATATATTTTATTCTGGTATAACATCCAGGTGTCTCAGAACAATGGTATTAGTTGTGAATATTCTTGCTGTCTTCAATGGAACAAGCTCCGCTCAGTGCATTTCCTCTCATGAAACTCAAAAACCATGAACTTGCATGCATATTAATGTACAGCCCTTCAAGAAGAGGGCATTATGGTGTTTAGACACATGGCATTTCATGAAAGTGACATCAAGAGGCATGAAACATTACTACCATGATAAGGAAAATAGTTAAATCTGTTTGATAGATTAAAGAAAAATGTTTACTATAGACATGAACTCAACTCTTCTAGCATCTTTTTTTTCCTACACTTTTGTGAACATGTAATTAAAATGAGAAGACCAATTCAAGCGTTTAAAGCAATAAAAACAGCTACCCAGACTTCTTGATGAAGTGACAAGAATAGCTATCTTCAGGCTAGTGACCAATTTTGTTCTAAAAAAGTCAAAACATTTCCCATGACTGTTAATCTGGGCTAGGATATTAAAGGGCATCTTGAGAGCTCACAACTTCAGGATAGAAATTAGTATACAGTGCTATTGGATGGATGCTGGTGTGAGAAACAAAACAAGCTTTGCTGGTTTGAACTTCTTACTACTGTCTTGATGTGATTGTATTATATTGCACTTCTGAAACTGGACTTCTTTTTCAATGGTTGAAAAATTAGGTCTGTTTTTTAGAAAACAAGTTTGTTAGGACAGGAGAGAATTTGCTGAAATTAATCCAGGGGGCTTTTCCTGAGCTAGGCTTTACATGTGTGCCACAGCAGTATGTGCTATGTAATCCCTCTTTAGGTTCTTTAATACGGATTCAGTACCCATCAGCCTTAATTCTAAACCATATTTTAATTTTTACAGCATTGTAAAAATACCCATGAGATTTGTGAATGTGTTTCAAGCCACAATGAATCTGAATCATGAAGTGGAACTATGAAGATTTGTTCTTGCTTCTTAATCCACATTGTTGCATGGAATAAAATAATTCCTATTATATTTCTCAGATTATCTTTTCATTGCAGTAAATGAAAGTGCCTGTAGTCAGCGAATAGCTCCAGAATGTTGCAAGTATTTTTAGTTTCAGCATTTTAGCTCCTCTTTGCCATTGAAGATACCAGACCATTTTGGAGGAGACAGTGAAGGGGAGTGAAAGAGAAATAAGTTACTACAGAAAAACAGCCTGCTGCTTCCCCCTTTTATTACATTTTTCCTGCAACGTATACTGTTTGGGAAGTTACATGAGTGGAAACCCGAAGTATGTATCCTCTCTCCCTGTCTATCAGTTCTGTCTCATAATTCTCTTGGCTTGGAGTACATAATAGTATTTATATTGCCAAACAGCACAGGTTGCTGTTTTCTCTCAGGCATGGCTGTACTCCCTCATTTCTGTAATGTAAAAAAATGTTCATTCTTTGAGATTTTTTTATTATTAGAATTAGTTATTGCTTGGGTGGATTCATTGTTCATGTCAAAATGTGCTTACACCTAGGTCTCTGGACTATACATCTTTGGTGTTATTTTATGTAATGTAACTTTCGCTGTCATAATTTGATGGGACTTTCATTGTTTGTGCTGTTTCATAGGTTAGCCATGGCTGAAATGTTGTGGAGGTAGTTAAAAAAAGATCAATCAGTTTAAGTGAAAAGAAAAGATTTGGTACAATGTTTATAAATGGAAACTAAATCTTTAAGAAAGCTGAAAAAAAGAAAGGATATACATGTGATGTTAGAGGAAATGCGTAACTAGAAGCGATTGACACAGTCTTCCCAGAAAACATTCCTTTCTCTCATCCCTTTGAGATACAGTAAAACAGGATCTTCACTTTTCCGTTCCTCTGGGGGAATTTGCTTCCTGAGGTGCGTTGAGCTGCAGATGCTGGATACCTCGAGGGCATTCAGGAGGGTATCTGTATGCCTGTGCTGTGCTTCCCTCACGCTTTCCTCAGCGCCTGCCACTAGTTGCTGTGAACAACAGGTTGCAGGGTTAGATAGACCTTTAGTAAAACAGTCCTTAGGAAGTAATTTGAAACTTCTTGATGCTCACCATTTTTTAAAATTAAGCTAGCTGTTTGGCTGTCTAAAGGGATACGGCAGCGCCTAAACTTGGAAGTCTTGTGTTGAAAATCCTCATCAAAGTTTCTTATGATTACTGGCTTTTAAATATAATTCAAGAAGCCTTAGCATGAAAATGCTACAGAAAATGCAGTAAGAACATAGCAACAAAAGCTTTTTAATTAATTAGAAATGCTTTCGGAATTGGCAGATACCTTTCCCCTGGGGACCTCTAAAATATGCATGAAATGTTAGTGAACACAGAGTAAAATCTCACAACAAAAAGAGTTTTCTCTTTAGACTCAATGCAGCACAAAAGAGAGCTCTGAAGGAGTCAACTTGCTGCCAAAATAATTTTCCAACACTCTTTCCTCATGTCTTCTCACTTCATTGGTTCACTAGCTTACGAACGTAATTTGTTCTTCTTTTATGTTTTCATGCCATGAAAAAGGGCGAAAGATTGGAGGCATTGTGATAAGCTCCCTGAGGGCCCTTGTTTCAAGAATGAACCCCAATTTTTTTGATGTAGGTCAGAATTTTTTTTTCCTCCATCTGAAAACACGCCTGCCTCCCCTGACTACTGTGGTGAAAGCTTTGCACATGTGCGTTGTCCTCAGCATTTACTGGGGAATCTGCTGTGGACCCACATTTCTTCAAATCCCAGCATCGCAGTTTGCAGATTTAACACATCCTCTGGGTGAGGAATACCTCAAAACTGTTCTTCGTGAAGTTCAGGCTGAGCTGAACTGTACCTCTAAACAAAGGAAGCAACGAATTATCCCCCACATCTACAGCAGGTAACCTAGAAAGTATATTGCTTAAAAAACCCCACCATCCGCCTGCCCCAGTGGCTATTGAGGCTAAATCGGAAAAGTCTGTCTGTCTCTTGTCATAATGGGTGCTTTCTGGCAGAGCTGCAGGTAGGGTTTCTTTATACTGCATACCATATATTGCATCTGTGAAAGATAATATATTGATAGGCCCATGTGTGACCTTCCATAGACTGAAAGCATCAGTGTCACAGTATGTTTTAGGAAGCTGGTGCTGTCAGATGAAGAATAACACAAAGTAAAAGAGCAAATGGCACTGTATAGCCTATCGGTATCCTACCCATCCCTCCACCAATCATTCGGAAATGTGGTGGTATTAAACAGTCATCGGGTCTGTTCATTGCTGCTTTATGTTGGTTGTACACTTATAAAGTTCTAAAAGGGTTAATGGGTATTAATTAAGAATGAGCAATTTGAGTGATAGTAACAGTGTAGCGGCATTTCTCCTGGGCTGCTTATATTGCTGAGAAACCCAGGCAGAATGCCAAGCTAATGTAGCTATGCAGATCTTCTGAAATTTGGATTTTTCTGCAGGATTATATTCTGTGCTATGTTGAAATCTCCTTACAGATTAGATTATTGTGTGACTGGCTTTACCATATCTGCACAGAGTCAGACAACTACAAGAAACAAGCAGGACTAATTTTATACTGCAATAGCACCTAATGCATATCAAATTTATCTCATGTTCTGTAATGACATTCTGATTGTCCTTTTACAAAAATACCTCTGGTTGCAAAGAACCTATTGACATAACAGATTATGCAACAATCCATAGTGTTTGAACTTTTAAAGATTAAAGCTTCATTAAACTTCTATAAACTCTTTACAAATGCTCCTTCAAAACAAGGTGTGGGCAAACACGACAAGTTGTTCTGTCTCTTGGTTCTGTCCACTTTCTGTCTGCCACAAGATAAAGAAAAGTACAAGTGAATTCAAACAAGTATGAAGGCCATTCAGCAGATTACTTAAGCATATACTTAGCCTCAAGTCTGAGTTGCGTTGGTGTTGAATACCAATGAGGACAGAGAAATAATAACACCTGTGAAAAACTATAGAGCCTGGTCTTCCTCTTTCTGAGATTTCACTATCATTCATACATGTGTTGTCATTATTATCATTGTCATAATCATCTTACCCTACAGGGTGGCTGACTCTGGAACCGTAAAAATGATACGTAATCAGATATTTCCCACTGTTTGTTTTCAGTATTTGTATCAGAGTATTAAAGTTTGTAATTTGTTTTTTTACATTATGTAAAAGGAGGGCACATGTATAAGGCAATGTATTTGAGGTTAAAACATGCTGATTATGAGTATATCATAGTTTAGATTTCTCCACACACTTTTAATTAGGTAAAAAAATGAAAATATATTTACAAGTGCTCTGTCAGGAGTAGATAGATACTAGTAGGTCTCCAACTAAATGTTTTGCATTTTGTCTGTAAATGTTATACTTTACATGCAATAAATCTTCACAAGAGTTTTATTAAGTATTTTAAAAAGGGATTTATACTTAAAGCCAAGCAGGTCATGTACATCAGCAGAGTTCTTCATGTTATCTTGGGTACTTAGCTGTGAGTACCTGATATATAAACTGTAGCATCATCAGGTGGAAAAGACTGGAATTTGTTCAATATGATGACATTTATTTAGGAACTTCATCATGACAGCATCCATGGGGTTATTGGAAGAAAATGATTGTTGTATGATCAATGTAGAGACAGAAAACTGTGGGGAAGTTCAGCGTATAATTGTTGAATGCTTTGGAAGGAGCACAGAATCATGTGACAGTTCTGAAAGATGAACATGTGTGGCAGGAGGAAAGATGCTTTCGTGCAATCAGTCTAGGAGATACTGACTGGAGTAGTGTGGTAAGGAGGACTAGGGAAGTGATCATTCCCCTGTACTTGGCACTGGTGAGGCTGGCTGTAACTCGAGTACTGTGTTCAGTTTTGGGCCCTTCGCTACAAGAAAGACATGGAGGTGCTGGAGTGTGTCCAGAGAAGGGCAATGAAGCTGGTGAAGGGTCTAGAGAACAAGTCTTATGAGGAGCAGCTGAGGGAACTGGGGTTGTATAGCCTGGAGAAAAGGAGGCTGAGAGGAGAGCTTATCACTCTCCACAACTACCTGAAAGGATGTCGTAGAGAGGTGGGGGTTGACCTCTTTGTGCTAGTAACAAGAGATAGGACAGGAGGAAATGGCCTCAAGTTACAGCAGGGGAGGCTTAGATTGGATATTAGAAAAAAATTCTTCACAGAAAGGGTTGTCAAGCATTGGAACAGGCTGCCCAGGGAAATGGTTGAGTCCCCGTCCCTGAAGGGATTTAAAAGACATGATGATGTGGTGCTTAGGGACATGGTTTAGTGGTGGTTTTGGCAGTGTTAGGTTGATGGTTGGACTTGATCATCTTAAAGGTCCCTTCCAACCTAGACAATTCTGTGATTCTATGATTCTGTGATTCTATGTGTCTATGACAAATATGTACAGCCTTTGAAAGTGGCAGGGAACTGTTTTTTGTTTTTTTTTTTCTCCCCCCCCTTAATTTCTGAAGAGGAAAATGGAAAATGTGACCATATATTTCTCTCTACTTCCTTGTCATGCAAATTACGACATTTTGGAACTAAACAAAAGGCAAATTAATATCAACATTTTTCTGTGCAAATTCAACACTTGTTTATTTACCAAATGTATGGTTCTCTTTAGAAATGCCCATCTTTTCTGTTTTGACAAGCTCTTTTATTGCAGTGATTTGTGCCACAAGATGCTTCTCCAAACAATAGGCCCTTTCAAAAATTTTTGTTAAAGAAATACTTTGAAAAATATATAGGGTTAAGCAATGAATTTCTGTGTCATACCATAAGCAGACTGCTCTATTTCTGTTAAGAAAATGCAATTTTATTTCATTAGCATTAAATTGCAAAATGTGAAAACTTAGAGATAACCTTTTTAACTGAAAGTACTCCTGGACTATAGTCTTTTCAAATTCATTTTGTATCAATTTATTGATAGCAGGTATAAAGCCAATGATTTATAACTACCTTTTAAGGTTCTTTTTCTGAACCAAACTTCCTAACAGAAGTAATTTATAAGTTCAATGTTAAATTTTGCACTTTTGTTTCACCTAAGCAATGTTCTTCATCTAGGCATTGTTACTTTTGGCTTCCTTCATCAATGACACACAGCTGCGTGTGTTACCATGCTTGCCATACTCTGAGTTGGAAACATACTTCCCTCCTAATAACACACCTGCTATGAAGCACATCCTTAATGATGAGATATTCATTTTTCGGAAAATGGTCGAAAAAGTTACAGAAAGTTTGCAACAGAAGGTTTGCGGGTTGGATTGCCCTCATCATTGCTTGATTGAAAATGGTGTCTGATAACTCTTCACTTATGAACTCATCTGTGTGCCCCTCTACAAAATCAACATCCTTTTGATTGAAGAATATTTGGCTGTATATCAACTATGCAATTCAAAACAGTATGAAGGAGCATGTTTTTTTTTGTTGCAGATCTTGATTATACTGTTAAAAATCAATCTATTGCTGTTCCCTTTTTGTTTTTCTAGAGAGAAGTGTAAGTAAAAATTCAGATCCAGTAGATCCAGTCTTGTGAATTGAGACAATTTATTATCATAAGGAACAGGCTGTTCAGGGGTACCTTGGTGGAAATAAAGAAGGCTAAAGTGAGAAACATAGGCACATATGTCATACTGTAACCAACTTACATTTTTTTCCATTTATGCTGTAATGCTGTAACTGCACTAATAGAACATTGTCATTAAAGAAATACGCAATGTATTGGAATGTCAACTAAATTTAGTTCACTGGTACACTTGAAGAAGGGAACCTTTTGTACCAAGCAATCATAAAATGTGCTCCTATAATTATTGTGCCATGAAAGGCAGAAATTAGTTTTCAGTATAGTCACTAGAAATGGGTGGTACCTTAAAGCACGGCAAATCAATGGTACTGACCATTATTTTAACTTTCTGAAAACTCAAAATTTTTTTGCTTTTGCAGATCTTTGCTTGTCAGAACAATTCTGGTTTAAAAAATTAACTCCACGTTCTTCAAAGTTTTCAGGACTTTTTTTTTCCTGCTCTTTAAAGTTATTTTGAAAACGAAATTTTCACTGGGGTGCAAAAGTCACTTAAGTACCCCTGAAATATACACCTCTCATGCTCTGCTTAGCATGGAGATGTTCACAAAGCATGCATTGATATATATAAAAGCTTTATAGCTGACTTAAAAGGATGCAGGGTAAGACCTTCAAGTATAATACATTCATGAAGGTTTATAAAGATGGACTGTTTGAGCTTATCTTTTAGTGGCAGTGATAATGAAGGATTATTAAATAGTTCTGCACATATCTGAAAGCTGGTAGAAGTATTATCATTCTAGCCTATGATCATTAGATTCACAATAATGTAGCATGCCATCACGACAACGTTTTCTCAGATGCAAGTATGAAACGACTCTCAGCTGAGAACAAGAAATGTTATAAATGGTATTTGATTTTTATTTTTTTTCTTGCAGGGTGTACAGGAACTCCCAGTCACTTCCTAGGATGGATCTAATACAATGAAATAAGGGCTAAGGAAACATTTTTTTTTTTTTCTTAAACTGCTTACGGTACAAGGTTATCATTCATTTTCAGAAACTTGTCATATTTTGGCTCTCTCTCTTCAATGTACTGTTATTCCAGCGTATCATTTGGGAAGATAATTAATGTTGGTTTTTTTTTTTTGTTATAGCCCTACTGTTTCATAAGCTGCTCCACCTCTGGTTATCTGTTATGAAATCTTTTAACAGTATGAGAAAAAGAAAACTGTTCAAAATCATCAATTTCTATCAGTGCAGGTCAGGCCATGTAGTTGGCCACGTAGTCACTAGTGTAAATTTCTTAAGTCTCCAGTGACTTGTGCATTAATTTTCCCAAGCTGCAGTGATAGTCCTTAATTTCTGTTTATGGAACACACCAATGGAATATAGTAACATGTTACTGAAATGCTCTGCTTTCCCTTTGAGGTAATTCACTTTGAGGTGATCATTCATTCCTTTGAGGTAGTTCTGATGCATGATTTTTTTATGCCTAAAATGTTTTGAAAGTTGAGCCACTCTTACTGAAGTATGAAAAAGTAGATTTAAGAAATCAACTTTGAATTTTAAATGCTGCTCTTACTAAAATAAAGAGAGGATATTACCACTCTTGATTTTTCCATTCAGCATGCAACTACAGTTGGATACAGAATACCTAATTGTACAGGATACTAAATTCTTTTTTCTTTGGTTCTCTTCTATATGCTATCAAAGAAATATCATTGCTAATGATTACCTCAATTTTTAAACAGTAATTTTTTTCTTTTTTGGAAAATATTTCAATTTCTTTCAGTAAAGATGTTTGGGTTTCTTTTTTTTAAAAAAAATTACAATCCTCCTTTTTTCTTTCTTAAAAGAAAGAAATAGGAGTCAGTAAGCATTGCTTATTGTGCAGCTGACATCATGTAAAGCAACAAGGGCTCCTCTTAAAATCTTATTCCAGAACTTCACTCTCTTAAGGATTAATTTTTTTCTGGTCTCAAGCCCAGCCTTATTTATGATTAATCTATAACCATATGGTCATGACCTTTGCCTTTTTGTTTAAATACATCTTCTAATCATTTGATGTTCTACTACAATGATTGTAACTAGAAATAATATTAGCCTCTCCACCTCCATTCTGGCAGTTGTTGATTCATGTTAGTGGACCACAGATTATTAGAGTCATACCAGGGAGTGTTTGGGGAGATATCTCAATGCTACAGCAACATTAGTACTTGTTTGTCTTTACCAGAAATGTAAATGATTTTTAATAAAGGCATAATTTATAGTAGTGTATGATCTTTCCCCTTTTCCCTCTCAAACTGATCATCTTCCATCAAAGAATATAGTTATTAAGCCCTTTCACTTTGCACCGTTGAATTGTTTTCCATTTCTGACTCTCTGATTTCTAGCTTATCCACTCCTTCCCATATCTTATTCCAGTCTTCCTTTCATTGATGCATCTTTCAGCTGCTTCTGTTCAGTTTTTTAATTAATACTGGCCAATAAGATTAAAAAAAAATCTGCTTCTACACACTATGGGAGAAGAGGAAAGAGTACCTTTAAAGAGAGCATCTCTTCCTTTACTTGTCCTATGTAGATTTATATGGAAGGAACAGGCTTCACTGGTGTGGAGCTGACAGAGCATTACCCAGTTTGCTGAGGAGACAGAAAATGAAGTGAAAGTTTTGCTTCATCATTACCATGATGAATAAATAAATTTTATTAATAATTCTTCTTTATTGAACAGTGATAATATTTAAGCTATTTTACAAGCTGAAGAGAGCCGGTGTATGAGAGGTACAAAGATCATGGGATACACTGGGAAGCCCAGAAAGCAGGAAGAAGAATAAAATAAAGCACTTCAGAAATAAATTAAAATAACCCATTTTGTTCCTCTTGCGTTAAACTCAGACACTTGTAGCTTTGTTTTAATAATGCAGAATTAATTCAGGCAAGTTACATAAGAACTTGCCTAATTTTGAATATATGCCCAAATCTATGTGAAGTCAGCACCGGAGTATGAAAATACTATTGATTTATTCTTAGAACCTGACAGAAATCGTACATTAAATAATTTGCACATATATGTAATGAGAAGACTTAGTTTGATAGATAACCTGACTATTTGCCTTGCGCCTCAGAGCAAGCTGATTGGCACATGAGGAATGCACGGAGCTTAGAGAGTGGCTGGTACTTAGGCACTAACCCAAATGGCTGAATAATGACACAGTTGTAAATTGTAACAGACTTCAAAGCAGAGTAAAATAGCGACGCATGAAGAAATGCAATTGTATACCTCTAGAACTGTTCTAATTACAAAACTCAAATTGAGGCTGGTCTGTACGTTTTGCATACCTGAATACCATCCCTATTAAGTTTTGTCACACTTTCTAAGTATTGAAAGGTATTGTTGCAGAATATTGCACTTAGTGGTTTATGAACACTGAGAAAAGTTTAGATTCTTATATTCCATTGTGGTACTGCTCAAGGGTGAGTTATTTTGGTTCCTACTTTTTTTTTTCCTCCTCTCGGGGTTCACTAACCTCAGCAACAAGAACTTAGCAGGTTGCAGTGTTTTTCCATGAGCTGCAATCTCGTCAGGTCTCATCTGCTAAGCAGAACTGGTTTCTTGTCAGCACTGGGTACGACTCCAAGGGAAGCCAAGAGAGTGGAATACTTCCTTCTTTGTGTCCCAGACTGCTTGTCCTGTGGTATTGATAACTCATTTTTGTTTAGCATTTTCTGTATTTACTTCAAATATTTTCCACATGCTTTCTTTTTTTTTTTCTTAGACTATACAAAAAATTAGACAACATCAGTGAGAAGACTTTCATTTCCAAAATCAGAAAATTATGTTTCTTTCAGCAGAATAGTAACTCAGTACTTATGCAAATACAGAAAGGCTGTTGATTGCCCTCTGTTCTTTTTTTTTTTTTTTTTTTTTNNTTTTTTTTTTTTTTTTTTTTTGTTGTTGTTGTTCTTTCTGTTAGTTTCTTTTCCCTTTCAGTTGTTGTGTGGACTTGGAAACAAGTACCCTATATTCTACCAGTCATTTTTGTTTTTGTCATTCACTCCTTTTTCCTCTTTTTCTTACATGCTTGTTTTCCTTTGCTTTCTCTCTTGTTAATGACCACATAAGACTAATAGAGTAGATATACTATTTAGCAAATGTCGTATCATCAGAGGGACAATCACTTAAATTTCTACAAGTTTTTGTTTATCCTAAGATACATAGATCTATACTTTCTTTTAGCAAACAGGTGAATAGTTTTCATCCCTTAAATACTGTATATGTTAATCAGGTGTTAGAAACATTGTAGCAATTTTTATGGTGGGAACACCCAGAAAATTAGGACTGGAGTCCCACTGTTCTATCCGTGTACAAGCACATATGGAAAGAGTTCTTCCCTTACACTAGAAGACCTGGTCTTTCAGTGTTTTATGCATCTTCTTAACTTTAGATTAATCCCATGGAAGTTACCCATTTGCATAACTTTGCTTTTGACCAGGACCTAAGAAACAGTTGTGTGTCTGCAGTCTTAGGTGCTCATTGTGGGATAAAACCTTTCCGGCCCTTCCTTGGACACCAAAGCAGTCTCAAAGCCCCAGGAATCCTTGCCTGTGCCTCTTCGTGCATACAGAACCATATCCCCTTGTCTTTTTGCCCTCCCATTTCTCAAAGAAAAAAAAAAAGAAAGCATGGTGTGTCCCCTGCAGTGTAACACTTCAGTTCTGCTGAAGGCTGATAAGAGGAAATATTCTCTACTCTTTTAAGAACCTACAGTTGCAATATGACATCATGCCAGAAGTAACAGAACCCATTGTCTTTAATCTGGCTTTCAGGAAAATAGTTTATTTTAATGTTGCATACTGAGTATGTATGATCATAATGAGAGATTCTGTTTATCTCAAGATGTGTGTATATGTGTATTCAGCTTTCCTACCATATTTTTGAGTGCCTGAATATAGAAATAATGATAATTTTTCTCTTTTTATTTACTAGCTGTCAGCAGATAAAATAGCAGAGAGAGGATGTTAAGAATGCATAAATTAGAGCACATAAGCACACAAGGCAATGGATGGAAGTTACTATGGAAACTTCAACTCAAAGTATTTGTTAACGTTAATATTCCATGCTTATTCTTGCATTAACAGGTATGTAATGAAGTAATTATTTGAAATGCAAGGTAACAGAA
Organism: Himantopus leucocephalus; assembly: GCA_003993805.1. Taxonomy (NCBI): domain Eukaryota; kingdom Metazoa; phylum Chordata; class Aves; order Charadriiformes; family Recurvirostridae; genus Himantopus; species Himantopus leucocephalus. Next base: position 28,938,235 of record RSEF01000004.1, on the reverse strand, counting down.
ATGTCTTTAGAACCAGGAAGTCATTATTAAATGTCAATAATAACAGTAAGCCAACCATACGGTTTTGCTAAATAATCCATGAACATCACTGTCTTTATGTGTCATTGGCCAAAAATTAAATTGAAAGTCTGTGACCAGTCGTTTGTCATTTTGGCTACAAAGAGGGGACAACATGAGCTTAGTATAGAAAATATTAACAAAGATATCAAATATCAACAAAAGGTTGGTAGCAATTTTTTTTTCAGTGCCATTAGAAGTATAAGGATACAAAATGTCCAATGAAAGGCAGACAATATTTGTCTTAAAGAAATCAGTATGCCACCTAAAATTGAAATCCTTGGATGGCAAGACAGGTTATGCTAATGTAGCATTCCTGCTATAGTGCCAGATGGTAAAAGCACGGTGTACTGAGCTCAGTGCTGCGATTTTAACAAGCACAGAGAGACTCACAGACAATCAAGAGTCAGCAAATGGCCTGATGAGCTACCGAAAGAACACTCATAACATTGTATTGTTTCACAGTGAGTGCAAATTACAATTGTTGTGGTCTCACCCCTTCAAGAATAAATTCTTTGTCTGTCTGTGCCCATTCTTCTATCAGTGCAGCAAAACAGTAGCAGTTACTGTTTCGGAGACATTTTTGGGGACTTTGCACAGGAGTACTTGAATACTTTAGTAGAAGAAAAAGGAAAAGAGAAATGTTTGCTGGTAGCTAGAAAAGTGAACTGGAGTTCAATAAATGTGGTTCATATTCCCAGTTCTGCTTTTGTCTTCGCTATAATTTTTTCTCATTGCCTCACCTGTGACACCTGCAACGTTGTGCAGGGTAAGGAATATGTTTGCAGTGTGAAAGTCTGGTTCTGTGTGACTGTGTTTGCTTGCTGTTTGGTGAGTGCCCCCAGTATATGCAAGGGCGTTTCTTCATCTCTGGTTTGCCAGGCTATGCATTAGGTACACCGTCAGTGCTAACTGAGCTGCTGGATCAGGGAGTTAGCCAGACATCCACACTGGCTTTTGATCACCAGTCTGTAAAACAAGTCATCCAAAGAGTAGATGAAGGCAATAGTTAAAAAAATATAATTCAGATTTTGGTGTGTATATTAGAAGATGATAAATGGAAGGTGTAACAAGTTGTGGAGGAGAATTCTCTGACAGCAAATGGATGGATCCTTGCACTTAAAGGGAAATGGAGATTAGCTGTCAGGAAGGCAATAATACCAGAGTTTAAAGGAGGAATCAAAACGGAGCAGAACAAACAGTACTTTGCAAAGAATCGCTGACAGAAAAACTGATAAGAAGCTGTCAACAGAAACAAAAGAAATTGCAAATATTCTTAGCCACCAGCTAAATGGATGTACTTTTTGCCAAGCTCAGCACTGCAGGGAAAGGTGTGCTTAGCATTCAGTTGCACTTGGGAAAAACTGGATGAGTGAGTGCGCATGTTGACAAGATGGGATAAATTTTTAAGCACTCAGAAATATGAGGTACTGAAAAAAATAGTAGTGTTTTTCCCAAGGAAACATGCAAATGAAAATAGAGCATCAACGAGTATTTGATATTGTCTGATTAAATGGTTTTTTTAGAATCTCACATTTTATAATTGATGTTAAGTAAAGTCTCTTTGTAATATTGAGCAGAGTGGGAATCTTTACCCACTAAGAGTGTTTTATATCTGTCTCTTTAATTAGCTAAATTTAAACTTTATATTCCTTTAAGAAACATTAAATACGTTTGTAGATCTTAAAAACCTACTGCTTTGAGAAAACGATAAAGCCTTCTATAGGAGAAGAGCAATACAATCCCAAATCCTGGCAAGAGGCAGCCACACAAAGGGTTTATGATACCTGATATTAATTGTTCCAAAATGCGGTATGTATATAACTTGTAATACCCAAGTTACTGAGAAAAAATTTCTGAACAAGCCTGAACAGACAAATGCCATCTCCTGTGCATCTGTTGGGCTGCCGGCATTGCCTCTCCACTTTCTGTGCAGGAGAGGCAAGCGAACAGCACAACATGGATGTGAACAGGTTTCTTAAGAAAATGGAAAGAATAATTGGGTCTTCAGTAGTAGAGCTGAGTAAAGAAGCTGGAGTGGACAACCCATGGTTGTGATTATGTGGAGAGCATGCTGGAAGACGGACGAAGCTGTGATCTGAATGGGGCAACCCACAACTTTCCCAAGCCGTTGCTAAAAGATCAGTATGTTAAAAATCTCTCCTAGAAGAAATTTAAAAATGGTTGCAATTTTATGCATTTTCAAGCATGATTTCTGCATTTTATTGTAGTTTGAATGTAGATTTTTCAGGACAAAATGTCTTAGGTTGGGAAAAGCCACAATATTTAAATATTTTGGTCAGTTCTTTGGTGATATCAGTCCAGTTTTACTCTGAATAATTCCAGATATTGTATCTTTTCCTTGTTTTCCTTCCAAGTATCTGCAGGTTTGCATATATTTTCTGAAAGAACCCATGTATTCATCTTGGTTAAATGGGAGTATCACTCAGCACCTTTACATGTAGGTCACACTTATTCCAGGGAAAAAGTGAATTTCTGTTGACCTACTTTGCTCATCATACATTTAAAATCTTTTATTAGCCATTGCTGAATTTAATGGAAAAATGCTTAATGAATTTTGTTAATGTTTTCCAAATACCTCTGTGGAAAGTAATATATGATAAAATCAGTCCAGTTTTTATACACCACACTTTTATGGTATTCTCCATAGATTAAAATATCACCATGAAGCTTAGTCATGAACTTCCGGTCACCTTAATTCTTTATAACAATAACAACAAGAAAATCTCATTTTTCATTCACCATGAACCAATAATACATTTTCAAACTGGTTTAGACGGAAGGGAAAAACTGAGTATCAGTTGAGCAGAAATATTTACGGTGGCCACCTTGTCAACAGGGGTAACCATAAAAACCTGAAAAAGTAATGATTGTGCAGCTTTGCTTGTGTGTTCCAAAGAGGAATAATTGGGTCATTCTTCTACTATGCAACTCTGGGGTTTTCATGTATTTCAAAACAGCAATTACTTAGCCAAATAACTGTTTGGGATCATTTTTAAAAATCACAGTAATATTAGTGCCAAATTTGGAGAAAAAAAATTATTTTCTTCAAAAATTACCATGTATTTAAATAATCAAAATATTAAAATGATTCAAGATGGCACAACTTGTAATGTGGTGACAAATGGATAGTACTATTTTATCGTTTCTGGACTACATCTTCAATAGTTTTGCAGAAGCTGGTGAGTTTTTTTTTTTAATAATATGCTTTGATATTTAGTGTTTGTAAAATGATTATGACTGTATAATATTTGTTGCAGGGTGACAAATAATCTCTGATGGAATTGATTCTGCTGAACAGAATTGCAGGTGTTCCTTTGTATTACAATAGAATCTGTAAAGACATCCTCTCCATTATGTCCGTCCGTAACGCTACTACAATTACTATCAGCATCATTACTAGAGTTCTTTAAGTTATGTGACTAGTAGTTATGGAGGCTATTAAAAAAGCTATTGATTCTATTGATTATTTTAAAAAGATTTAAACCTGAGTGCAGCACATGTAATTGCAGTTTTGTTTTATCTAGTGTTTCCTGTTCCTCTTTTTTTCTTTTACTGAAGTGTATTTTATTTTCTTCCTCACTTTCTTCTTCAGTTGTGAGGCTGTGCAAAAAAAAAAAAAAGACTTCTAAGAGAGAAATGTATTCTTTAGGGTGCTGGAATGTTTTGTCAAACCCAGCGTGCTAATTGGATTCTCCCTTCCTCTCCCCTTCAGTTCTTGCCTCCCTTATCTGCCACTGACAGCAAAGTTGCTCATCTGGATACCATGTTCCTTTGTATTACGGCCTCCTTTGCTTTACTTTCAGTTCTACCCTTTTTCTTTCTTCTTATTTTTGTGCCCTTCTCTAGTTCTTCCCCCTCTTTACATTAGAGAGCTTCTGAAGCTTTGTTTTTCCCAGCAAAACCTGCTCTGGATCCATCTGCTTGTCTACCTGCAGTACCAGCTTTATAGCCTTCTGATGTGTAAAGGCAGAGAGGCTTGTCCTCCTTTCCATCTTGGTTAGGTCTCCAGTGACTTCTGATATAACACTATGTTGTCCCCTCAGTTTAGACTAAAATGCGAGCTTGTCTGTTTGAGGGTCAATCTCTGCAGAGCATTGATGATAACTTTTTGAGACAGGTGGTAGAGGAACCGACAAGAAGACGCATGCTGCTGGACCTTGTACTGACAGTCTGTTGTGGTTTGGGATGGACTAGTTGAGGATGTGAAGGCTGGGGATAGCCTTGGCTGCAGTGACAATGAGATAGTGGAGGCCAGTCAGCCTCACCTCCATCCCTGGAAAGGTGATGGAA
>RSEF01000004.1:28879284-28933764 GCA_003993805.1 Himantopus leucocephalus | reverse complement strand
AATTTCTTCCCTGAAAGGGTTGTCAAGCATTGGAACAGGCTGCTCAGGGAAATGGTTGAGTCCCTGTCCCTGCAGGTATTTAAAAGACATGTAGATGTAGTGCTGAGGCGTGGCTTAGTGGTGGACTTGGCAGTGCTAGGTTAACAGTTGGAGCTGATGATCTTAAAGGTCTCTTCCAACCTAAACAATTCTATGATTCTTTCAGGTTTTGTTCTTTTCCATTCAGATGGGGGAAAGCTTACTGAGATTCTTCCATCATTGCAAAGAAAACCTCTGCAAATCCTCCCCCCTCACTCCACCCCTCCCCAAAAAAATAAAAAAGGAAAAAACCCAAAGAATATTTGAACAGAGAAAGGAAAGGATTTTAGGCAGAACAGAAATTCAAGAATTTGACAATTGTATGAGTGAAAGGGTGTTGAGTGAGAGTCATAAATACTACCAGAATATAGTAGTCTGTGTGAAAAGTGGTATTTTACTTAACCAGCAGTCTTGAAATGATTGTCAGTCCTGACAGTATTTATGAATAGAGCTCACACAGTTCCATTTTTCTCAGGTTATGCCTCCATAAAACTTTCTTAATCAGTGGAAATTTCACATGTGGCACTACTGCAATAAATTTTTGAAATGGTCAGTTAAATGAAGCCATTCTCTGTAAGCATTTCTAGTATGTCTTAAAGGTTTTCAATGAGGATAAGAAGAGTTTATAAAATATCATTAAATGTTGTCTGGAATTGTTGACTGGTGCAAAAAACTAAGCAGCAGTGTTTTATTTTCTGGACAGAGTATATAAAGTTTCTAAATTATTAAAAGCATGCTCTGTAATTCCCTTTAAATCTCTCTTTGTTTTGTAAGAAATCTGCAATTACTGTAGTCCCCAGCTGTAGTTTAGTAAATATTTTTCAACTGGTAAATTGTTATGGGGTTTCCGAATGCAAGAACCATGATAGAAAAATCTTCCATTTATATTAGAAAATAAAGAAAACACACTTTTTGGAATAATGTATGTAGTATTTTTTGAATATGCTATGTGACTGGAGGTAAATTTATAGCATGTTACTCTCCAAGGATTTCACTCAGACTCATGCAGTTTTTCATGGCTGTAGATCTCACTGGGTTGCTTCTGTGGTGGCTATTTCTACCTGAAGATGCGTGTATTTTTTCGGCTTGTTTTACCAGTTTCAGCTTCTGCATCTTAAACAGGTCCAGTAGCTATGACAAAGGAAGAAATTACAACTCATCAGGATTAAGTGCTGGTGAGTTTTCTTCATAATGCAGCTGCTTTTCATTAAAAGCTAGGCTTCCTGCTACTGTGTTCTCTGCCTCTAACTATGAATATAAGGCAATGCATATAAAAAGAGCAGAAGATACTTAGGCAGCTGAAAATAGTTCCTCCTGTGCATACTTCTAATTTGGCTTTTGATTTCCTCCACAAGCAAGTTACATCTTGGCTGAAGAAAATACAGTGGAGATATTAGAAAGCAACCTAAATCTGAGAAAATCAAAAAACACGGCAAGCTTGTTTTCCACATTCATGCATTTCTGAAGTATGTTAACATGGTTCTTTTTAGTCTGCAGGAGTTAAGTCTTGCAAAATGACATTGAGCTGTGACATAGAAACACTTTGAAAGGTTATATTTTCATACAACAATACATATAGTGCTTTCTATGACATTATTTTATAAAGATAACTTACTAGCTCTTCATACCCAGTTTCTCAAAGTATCAAACTGTTACTTTATTCAGCTGATAACACTTGATGTCTTCAATTTTGTTTAGAAAAGCTTATAGAAAAATAACAGAAAATTCTGATACAAGAAAATAAAGATGAATTGCTGAATATTAGAGAAGCACATTCTTCTGCCTCTGGCAGTAGCTGCCAAGCTGGAGAGCTGTCCCATCCCCTCAATTAGATTGGATCTGTATTGATGCTTGATTACCACTAATTAAGCATTTAAAAAGTTTCACATAGGTTGGAGCTTCAGGCTACAAATGAAGGAAAACAACCGTGGTTCAGTATGCCTTAACGATCCTGTGGACAGATATTATTAACTCCTTACATTATCAATTCATATTAGACGATGTCCTGAAGAGCTGCTGGTCGGAATTTATATATGCCCTATTATATCCTTGCAAATTAAATCACAGGCACAGATAGTAAGTGCTGAGTAAATGAATAAAAGAACAACATTAGTATTTAGCAGTCTGTTTTTCAGTTACATTCCTACTTTCATGTGTGTCTTGCTCAGCTAACAAATGAGAAATCCATAGGATATTCCTTATTCTATACATCTTTTAAATATGCTAAGAAATTAATTTATTTGCAAGTGAAGTAGTCCCGCTAGCACACTACAAACATTCAACAGCAAATTATTGATTCAGCATCATCTCTATTAAAAAAATCCCAACCCTCTAATAAAAGTTCATGTCAGATTCTCTGTAACACAACTTCTGGGAAAGGAACACTCTCTGTATTGCATTGAAGCTGTTTTTTAATTGCATACCAAGTCCGTTCACGGTCTTCTCTTGCAGCCTCACATGGGTTGAACAGGAAATGCTAAAACCTTGAAATAAGCTCAGTGGGACAGTGTGTGTCTCAAAGAAGATGATCAAGAACCGAAAGCAAACCTCTGCTGTCTTTGCTAAGAAAAAGAGAAGGAGCTAGCTTAAAATGACTCCTCTCATCCCTTCCAGGAGCTATTCAAGGCCTTATAATTGACACTGCGGAAGAACAATGAGGGAGCGTAAGGCATTTGTGGAGGAGCCTGGTTTCTGCCTATAGTGCTGAGCACACCATCTCTTCTGCAGGCACCAGCAGAGCCATCCTTGCTGTGTCAGACACTTGGGAAAGGCAGCCAGAGGAGTGGTAAGGCTCCTCTACAGCTTGCGGCCCTAAGCGTAGGGCAACCTCTAAACTTTGCAGATCACCTCTCGGTCCTGTTCTGCATTGCTGTTCATCAGCTTGAATGTAAAGCTGCAACAGGAAACCATGGGAAGATTTAGATCACAGCTTGCAGTCAGGAATAGTTTGGTGAGACCAACTGTGGTGAATTCAAGTATCTCAAAAACTGGCGTGGCTTGTACCCTGTGATGATACAAATATTCTGAATGTGAATGCATGCCGTCACTGCTCTAGTGCATGTTAGATATAATATGTCATACCTTGGTACATAGTTAAAAAATTGCTTAAAGCAGACAGAAATTAAAACAGTATCTCTGACTGTACTTGTATCAGTACAAGTGAAACAATGTCTAATCTGTGAAACGTACTGAAGCAGCCCTTGTAATTGATTAGTATAATATGATTGATTTAATATTTGTAATCAGTATTGTTTTCTAGCAGCCTCTAACGTGGAGCGCAGTCTGCCTAGTATCTTTTGCCTACAAGCCTGATTCTCTTGTTTATTCTATTAATACAGAGCCTATATAGGTCAGATTTCACGTTGTTGCATTGCTATACTCTGCTGCTCAAGCAACAGTGCGTGATCAGAGACTTTTAATCTTTGATTTCTCCTGGCAAAGCAGGAGCAGTACACAGGGTATGGCGAATGCCTTCAAATACATCTCACCTGAAAGCAAGTGGCAGTCCGTTTGCAACTGATCCTAGCGCTTGCAATCGGATCGAGTTCGACACCAGTGGCACCAGTGGGGGCTGCTCTTTGCAGTGACTGTGGATCTATTCAGTATATACTCGCTGTGCTTCTCTGCTCCCCTGGATGCCCAGCTGAGCTGTTAAGAAGTAATCTCTGGGCAATTGCCAGATAGGATATAGTTTGTTTCCTGGAGATCAATATCCGAGGCTGGAGGGACTGCGCTAGTAGTTCAGCACTTCTGCATGAGCGCAATTAATTACATAGGTGAGCCCTGTGTTTAGACACTCTTTCATCCTTGATCTGCCTAACAGCCTCTCTGCTAGGGATTATCCTCCCTCCTCGCTGACTAATTTGACAACAGACTTTATCCATGTCCTTTGAGATAAAGATGAGAGACACGGAGCTGTCTATCCGTGTTCTGAGTTTTGTAGTGTTTTAAAAAAGATGCCTTTATAACGTAAACTCCATTATGAAGGATACAAAGGAAGCCCCCACTGCAAGTATTCTAATCAAAGGAGAACTCCCCTGGTGCTACTGAGAACAGAAATTGTGATGAGCTCTGTTCTGCTCTAAATTACTAATTGACTTTTTCTAAAGAACACCTACTAGGAATCTTGAAGTTTTATGGCAAATGCTAAACAGCAGCTGTTTTCTAATTGTGCTTCCCATTCTATACTCCTCACAAATATCTCTTTTGAATAATAAGCTGGAGACACTTCCAGTTAAAAGCAGTGCAGATCAGAGGAAACTATGTTAATGTAAGAGGATCGGTCTTAAGCTCAGAAAAGCCATGAAATTTATGGATGACTCTTAATAATTCTCTCTTTAAGGTTCTTTTATATGTGGGTATTTCCATGGCTTGTTTTATGGCATGAGCAGCTGACATGCTGTTGTGAGCATCCCATGATGAATATCTACTTATCAGCACACAGAGAAAGAAGTAATTACAGCATTAATATGGAGGTTTATGTCATTAAATAGCTATTTAGATCCAAGCATGATTTATATTTAAAAAATATGAATATCATTAGCGAATCATCATTGATGATCATCTTGATAATTCAAGAAAATTACCAGTAACAAGACTTTCTATTGGACAGAATCAGGCCCTTTGTGCCAAATTTTCCAGCGGACAACAGCTACTGTGTATAGGCAAGTACACATACATGCTTATTTGCCTTCATTTTTAGTATCTTTCATTTTACTTGGCCAATTCACTGGCTTGTGAATTCCGGATGGTGTTATTCTTTGGTGTTAATACCGGCTAGGTGTTTAAAAAACACAGACAGAAAAAGAGTCAAAATGCTGGCGGGTGGAATACTTAAAAACAAAAGGTTGGAAAGAAGAAAGAGGTTAAAATTTTGAAAATAAATTAAATAATTTATTTAACAGTTTAAATAGGTAGCCTGATTTTCAGCTCTGTCAAGCCGATTTAGATATCATGGTATAGGTTTAAGAATATAATTAAAAGTTTCATTAACATTTTTGTATAGCTCCAAAAAATATTTTCGGGGAAGACAAAGGTGGTTGCAGGGGCAACTACTCCTGAATATTACATTTTGATCAGTATTGGATTTTGAGCAAGATGAATCAGCCATGACATCCTGCATGAAGTTTAATCCACAAATGTGCTATACAAAAAAGCTGGTTTTAGGTTTTAAAGTGCAAAAGCGAAAGATTTAACAAAAGAAAATCTTGATGCCCTTCTTTATGCACGGACGAAACCTACATTTCCCTGAGAGGTCTGATTCCAGCAGTGACCAGTGGATCGGAGCGTTACGGAGAACAGCATTGTCTTTATGGACAGCCTGAATTCACTGTGCCCGCAAGTCTCTTCTGCACTTGCCTTGGACAACAACAGGACTGTTTGCTAAGGAGACCATTCTGTCTTGTTCTCTCAGTGGTCTGTCATGTGGTTTGGCTGCAAGGGCAGACAGGATTAAGTGGTTAAGCCAGATGTGCAAGGTGGATATATAGGCTCCGGTATGCGCAGCACTCTCTGTAGCATCAGCTACTGCATCAGCCCAGACCTAAATGGAGAGGTCCCTGCACAGGCAGCTGGCCAGCTGAGCTTTGGGGCTACTCTTACACTGCTGTTTAGTATAACTAGAAACCGTCTCCATTGAACCATGCCTGATTGGAGCTTCAGTGAATGCAGTATGATAAATTGCTGCTAGGTTAGAGGTCTGGAGTCTTTAACATTTATCCGCCTTGGTGTGAATGACTACAAAAACCACAAGGCAATGAGGGCTCTGGTTTCAAAGGGGACTGCCCGCATGAAGAAAGCATGCAGGACCTGCCTCTGTGTGAACTTTTGAGCAAGGAGGCATTTTATATTAAATTGTCTTTTCCATCATCTAATTTTCTTGCCTTGGGGATTCAGTTGTGAACTGACCCCAGTCCATCATGCTATACGTAAATTACTAACAGAACTTTGAAGTTCTTTCCACATTTAAAGAGGAGGTTCAAAAATATATCCTGAAGGGATTCTGGAGGGATAGGTGTTGAAAGTTAAAGGAAAAAGCAGGCAAGAGATTCAATATCCAAGTAAGTCTTGTATCAAGGAGGACAATATTAACAGTGATTCAGAATATCAATCATGTCAAAATGTCCTAACAGGCAAATCAGCCTCCCTGCACAGTTATACACAGGTATGTGTTTATGGATACATATGTGCATTTTTACGTGTATGCAAACAGGTATATAAACAAAACCTGGGTTACTTTTTATTATGGGAACGTTAATATTTGAACTTTTTCTAGCTTCTAAGTATATGGAACTCACTAAATAGCTGTGTTCCCTGTGTAGGTAATGGCTTTCAGTTATGCCATCCTAACAATGATCCCCCATCAGGTTTTACATAAACAAGTCATCCCACATTTTGTAACAATTTCTAAAATGTAAATTATTTACATAAAGAATGCTTATTGCTTAGGTGGGTGTCTCCAGTAGCTTATAAATACTTTAATATCAGAAATAAATAATTCATGCACATTTCTTTTAAAATCTGTTACTATGAAATCCTTTAATATTCAGAGTAAACGTATTTTAGGGATTGTTGGCATTTTTGAATGTAGACAGGATTATTCATTGCAGCGTATTTCCATAGTTTGAAAACTACTTGAGTGCAGAGAGGCACCAAACTAAACAAAAACTGTTCACAACAATTAAGGACTTGTTTCAGTGATATGCTTAAGCCATATTCTTAATTTTGAGCACATTCTGAACCCCACCCAACTCATTAACGGCTCAGCACAAGCTTAGGTACTGCTGAATTCAGTAAGAGTTAGTATGTGCTCAAGTGCTTTCCTGAACAAAAGTCTAAACTCTTGCTAGGCTTCTGTAAAAAAAAAAAATCCTCCCCAAAGGCAGGTTTTATGCTGCAGACAGAACGTACCGAAGTGCTGTTGCAGACTTTCTCACCTTCACTGGAAGCTGCTTGCAACTGATCCAGCACGCTCCTGCGTTCAGGGAGTTTAAAGGAGGAGGGAGTGTGTGGAGTCACTATCAGGTTTCCCTCTTCCCAGCTTTTCTCATGTGCAAAGCCCTGTGTTCTCATGGAGAAGGAGACCAACAGCTGTTAAGCAGGTCTGACGGAGAAGAACTTTCTGCTCTGCAGTTTTGCGCTTCTCATAATCTGTGCAGACCAGAACAAACAGGTTCTCCTTCTTGCACACTTCTGGGTGTGCTTAATCGATTAGAAAGAAGCTGAGGACACACCTTGCTTTGATGATAGTTACTATCCTTTTGCTATGTTCTTCAGGCATTTATAATAACTCATTCCAGAGGAATCCAAGCTGGTTTTGCAGCACTAAGGGGGAATTTAACTTGATTTAATAATTGGAAATTTAGCTGTTATCCTTTTGTCAGTGAATGCTAGTTTTTCACCCTGAATCCTTCCTATGTTTTCTTAATAACCATGTTCTGCATGGGGGTTTTACCCTTCTTTTGTCCTTTTTATGCTTCTTCCAGCCTTCTCCAATTTTCTTGTTTATACTTACAGTCTCTTCTAACTGCTCCATTATACCCTTGCAAATATGCCTTGCAAAATTTAAGATAGACTATAAATACATCACATATATTGAAAAGTCAATAAAAAGCACTCCCCTCAACCCAAAACAAAAAATCAAACCCCACCCTCACTAACCCCCTCCAAAACCCAACCCAAACCCACCTACTTGCGGTATGTCTATCCCCACCCTAGTTCTTTTGGGTTTTCTTTTTACTCCACTCATTTGTTTCCTGCCCCACTATCTTTAAAGTATTAAAACAGATTATTTGGCTAAATGTGATTTCTATTCTGAAACAGAAGAAAAGATATATTTCTCTTTCTTTAAAGAAGTTATTGGAATAATGCTCCTCCAAAACCAATGTTGGAAATATAAAGTCAAAGTAGTGTAGTAACAGCTGATCTGTATCCATCCCCTCAGATTGATAAACTGACAAAACAAGCAAATCATCTGTCCACGCTGATGCCCTGGGACATGTTGGCACAGAGATAATTAGGAAGCTATTTTCCAAGAGAAGGTCACTGTGTTTTACACAGCCTGCATAACCCAGAGACTAGGACTGCCAGTGATTTAGCTGAAGACATGAGACAATGATCATCTGGCTGAGACGGTTCATCATTGTTATGAATTTAACAATAAATTTGATGAGATGTTAGGACAATTAGGGTGATGATATGCTCCTTCACAAATGTGCAGAGGAATCATTATGAAAAGGGAAATTGATGAAATCATTAAAGTGAATGTAAACTTGAACTGGATTTGTAAATCAAAGAGGAATTTCCCATGCAGGATTGCTGGATGGGTCTATTACATGATATATCACTCATAAATGCTTAGTAGAATCACTTTTTGATCGTGAATACATTAATCCAACCATTCTTGCACATTGTTTAAGTATAGCTGATTATTTACTTTACTTACTTGACTTTTTACCTCAAATTACCCAATGTGCATCTGAGGAAAACATCATGAGGGTTTGAAGGCACAGTAGGCTTTCATTAGGATGAAGATGGTAGTTTCCTACCTAACCATCTTTTCTTTTAGAGGCTACATTATAAAAAAGAATGAAAGATAAACAAATGAAAGTTAGTAGAAATAATTCTGATATACTAAATAAATAAAATGTCTCCATTTTAAATTGGAATCTTCCATAGATAATTTCCTTGTGGAATGTTTAAAAAAATTTTAAGATTAATCCCTCTCTTGTTTTACAGTGCCATTAAAATATTCTAGGTTTGATTTCCATCTAAAGAAAAATCTACTTGTAATATCAGTGCAAAATATTACAGCATCTCCAAAAAAGAAGAAAAACAATTGTAATAAAACTAGAACAATAAGTTTCCTTCTTAGTTACAGAGTGAAACCAAAAAAAGGGCTATTTAGGAATAGGTCATTTGCAGTGATTTGATGTACTCATGGAAAAAGTCCTTTTGTTAGCCAGATCGTTCATGGACATTCATATTGAATGTGTTTGCTGAATGTTAAGGTTCTCTTTGAATAAAGTGAGGTACTCGAGGGGCTATACTAATCTGCTGGATACTTCAAGGTACAGTGATATCTATGGATGTTTTATGCACAGTGCTGATATATTTACTGGCTTGTCACATTATCTGTCTTGGCTTGTGAAAGGTAAACTCTGTAATATGAGGCTAATATTAATGTCCAATTACAAATTTCACCCAGGAGGTGTCAAATAACTCTTGAGATGTGGTGGTGGTCTTCTTTCAGCTGTGAGAAACAACACGTCATTGAAATTATCTGTTAGCAAGTGCTGCCTTTTTTTAGGGAAGTTTGGTAAGAAAGTTTTCTGCTCAAGGCACAACTGAAATAACAAAATGTCATGTATCTGTGGTGCAGAAAACAGTAGCCCTTCTGTAATCAGCTCAGACATTTGTCCTTGTTTCGGCTGGGATAGAGTAAATATTCTTACTAGCAGCTTATATAGTACTATGTTTTGGATTTAGGATGAGAATAATGTTGATAACACAGCAATGTATTCAGTTGTTGCTAAGCAGTCAAGGACTTTTTCAGCGTCCCATGGAAGCTGAGAGGGAGCATAGACAGGACAACTGACCCAAGCTGGCCACAGGAATATCCCATACCATAGACGTCATGCTCAGTATATAAACGGAGGTTGACGGGGGGGGCTGGAATTGACGATTGCTGCTTGGGAACGGGCTGGGCATCAGTCAGCGTGTAGTGAGCAATTGCATTGTGCATCACTTGTTTTGTATATTTTTTTATCATTATTATTGTTATTATTTTCTCTTCCTTCGCTGTCCTATTAAACTGTTTTTATCTCAACCCATGAATTTTAGTTTTCTGCCCTGATTCTCTCCCCCATCCCACTGGGGGGTGGGGAGAGTGGGAGCGGGGCTTCGTGGTGTTTGGCGGCCTGCTGGGTTAAACAATGACAACATTGCAGGAAACGTCTGCTGACTCTCATGTTTAGAGCAGGGGTAGTCTTTTTCTTTGATTTGTAGAGTGCAAAGTACTGTCCTAGCCTATGACACTAAACACTACATTAAACTACAGGACATAATAATTAGGAATTGTATGAGAAATCAAAATGTAGCCTATGCATTAGAGAGCTTATGTCAAAGATATCTGCTTTGGTCCAGATACATACCTGTTTTTGAAACTTGGTCTGTCTTTCAAATACTGCACAGACTATTGCTATTAAACTCATGAATGAAAACTGTTATTCTGGTAGATGTAGGATTGCTAACTTTTCCTTAACCTTAGGCTTTTGGAATGGTATTTATAATTTTATTTTTCAGAGCTGCCTAGTTTTCACCTCATAATACATGAAGATACATTGGTTGGTTAAGGGTTCTTTTCAAAGATAACGGCCTATAGAGATACTGAAGAAAGAAAGAAGAAAGTTAAGAAACTAACCTTAATTTACTGTAGTTTTCCTTAGGTGAGCTATGAGAGGAAATCATTCCTTCCAGTATTACAGTTCGGACTGGTTATGTCTTTATTTATCCAGTTATGACCTTGCAGACAGCAGCATATTTTTAACTATGAGGACAAATTGCTGTAGATCTTCTTTTTCTGCATTATAGCAAATGTGAAGTGCAACAGTGTCTCACCTTCTGACTCTGAACAGTTGTGACCATGATATGCTCACTCTGTTTGCTGTAATAGCTCATTATAAAGTAATTGGTTATATGCTGAATAACTGTTAGATGTTTTTTAAAGTCCACGATAAGGAGGAGAGATTATATTTGAAACACTCATTATGAAACTTCTCCTGCTTCATACTTGTGCTTTTACATGCCTGTCACAAAAGCATTCAATGAGTAAGTCAAAACTCTGCAATACACTGCAGAATGCATCCACTATTGGTGAAAGTGAAGAGACGGGTATCAGCGGAGTTATAGTAAGCTTCTGTGGATATTTGGGTTTTTTCTTTAGCTGCACTTGCTGGCAGGATTTGGCTGAAGATGGGCATCTGGGGGATCACCCAACAGCTTAGAAAAGTCACAGGTTTGGTTAGGGTGATGGGTAAGACTTGTCAACAAAGCTACCAGCACAACAGTATGAATAAAAAAAAGCTTCTTCATGGCTGACATCAGGGACAGCAGTGCTGGTAGTGGGCAGTAGCTGTAGCATGTTGCAGGTTATCTAGGCTGGGGAAGTCCTCTGGGGCAGGAACTAGACAGGCCCACATTCTCCTCTCCCCCTCAAGCAGGGAACTGGGGAGCCTAAGCAGAGTCTTTTGGGCTCTGCCCTGGCCTTTTCCCTTCTTTGTACAGTGAGCTCACCACATCCAGGATAGGGTTTTATACAGAGATGTCATTGCTTGCAGCAACATGAGATTGGATATGTACTCCTTTGTTCCTAGATTATACTTGAGTTTCGGTTAAGCTGTAAGGAGGCAGTAGTACTTGAATTTCTGTGATGAAGTCAGAGATAAAACGAGAGGCTAGAAAACATGCTAGATTTATAACAAAATAAATATGCAATTTAATGACATAAGAGGGAGTGATTAGGTTGGAAGAGTTAAATGCCATGGCTCCTTGGAAGGGGAGCAGCAGGGTGTGCTGGCATTCTCAGCGCTCAATCAAATGATGTGGCGAAGGAGGGAGGGAAGCAGTGGAAGGAAGGGTGCCAGGATAACTTTGAAACCTGGTCTAAAGGCCTGGGCTAAATCCGGCTATAATGATTATTAGGGATTGACACGGTTACCATTTAACCTATATGGTCATCCATGATTTACAGAAATTTTACATCTCTTTTTTTACTTCTTTTCTTTGAAAGGGTAACTTTAATAGTGCTTGTGTTTAAATTGCTCCAACTTTTCTGGACTCACAGTGTTATATTTAGTACATTGAGAGTATTATTTTTGATATTTTATTTGACTTATATGCAGGCCAGAATAGACCTCAGGATGCCCTTATCTTTCTGTGATGTTTTGAAACATTGTCCTTGGATTTCAATGTCTATAGATGTGATCAATTATTTCCCATTGACAGTGCTATTATTACATACATAATCCACAATTCATGTGGCTAAATTTGTTATTGATCTTTAGAGCAGCATAAACAGTATGCATTTATTTACATGTATATACATACATGAGGAGGTAATTAATTTACTTGCTATCGATTTGTTTTCCTTTTGATTCTGGCAGACTGTTCAGCATTACATTTTGTTATTTATGCAATAATGTTCTGATGAAAGTTGTAAAACCAGAACATTAGTAAGCTCATTTTTGCTGCCTCAGTAAATCTATTTGTAAGGTAGATGCACTAAACAGTAGTCTCTGCACCTATCTTTTTACAAGGGAATGTAAAATCAAACATTTTTCTGAGAGTACACAGCATAAAAGTGCTGAATCTACCTTAGCATTCCTGACATCAGTGTAAAGCCTCTGTGATAGATCAGGATCCAAAATGATGAGGTATCAAACTGCTAAGTTTAATCAGTAAGGAGTCCCAACAGTACTATTCAAATATTAAAAGTTATGCATTTACTATTGTACTGGAGTGTATGGCTGCTCTTCTTTACCGGGAGTATTCCACCAAAACAAGAAAAATTCCACCACCAAATTCAAAGCCAAACTGCTCAAATTAGCCTTTGTATATGATAACCTCCAAGTGGTTTGCGTTATGGACATTACTAAACTAGGGAGACAATCAAGATTCAGTATGTGTTTATGGTGTTTCATAGACCATACATGTGCACGGGTTTACTGTTGTACACGCATTTAGATGGTTTGCTCATTCATAAGCCAACTTCTGCATGAGCAAAAGAAACCCTCTCTGCCCTATCCCTGGTGACAGGTCAGGGGGGATAGACATGCACGCTGTGTACAGGGATTGTGTTTACAGCTTGTCATTTTATATTACGGTACCGTATAAAAGCAGGCAGAAAGGTCCATTTTGAATAATCTTGTTGGCAAGGGACTGCATCAGATGAACTTTTTTCTTCTATTTTTTTTTCTGTTATTTTTATACATATATTCCAGTGAAGATGAGCTTTGAATGAACCTCAAAAATTTGTAAGATCTTTTGCAAAATTTTCAGTGGGTGTTGACAGAAATGGCAATCTGATTCATAAACACAGAAAAAACTCAGATTAGTTTTCATACAGTTGCATGTAATGTACAAAATTAACTGCTGTTAAAATGCAATAGATTACTCATGAAATAGGAGTCTGTATTTTCAGCAGCTCGTTTAAGACATGGGGGATATATTGTGCCATGGTTTATACAGCAGCATGTGTAATGGCTGTGATTCCTCTTGCTATGATTGTCTACGTTCATTTTAAGTTTGCAAGGCCTATTTTGTGATTACCTGAACATCTGCTTTGTACCCAGTAAAATTTGAATTTTGTTAGTGGTACTCTCCTATTCTAATATAGACTTCCAAGTGTTTTGCAAAGGGAATGTTGCTTCTTTTATCTGTATGCCCTTTTTACAAATATATTTCAATTAGGAAGGGAAGTGTCTGGTTGAAGTTCTGGGTTTAAATGCTGACAATAGTACATTGGCTTCTGAATCACTTGTGCCCTTTCAAATCTTTATTCCAGTGTCCAATATTTGTTTTTACTTGAGTTAATGATTTCAAACCAGTGATTTGGGTTAGTGATTTGGGTAAATATAGGTACTTCTATGTTAGTATAAGAGGATAGATGCTTAAGAAATGTGGTATAAATTTAGTAAATGAGAAATGTATGTAATCATATTACATTTAGCAGTGATTATTTAATTTTAAAGCATTTACAGTGCAATTTGTGACAAATTATATCACATTTGCAATTAATTTTTAATTATAAAGTATTGTGAAGAAAAGTACATTAAATTAGCATTTTTGTTTCATTTTCATGTCTGTTACAAAAAAGAAAAAAGGAATCTACAGTAAGTGACATGTTATAATGAATTCTTTTTATATTCAGAAGAAGAATTTTGCTATCTTTTGATAAAGTAGTATATAATTTAATAGATATTCTTCTGTAACTTAACAGAGGGCTACCAGAGGGCAGTGCTTGACAGATCTATTCAGCCACTTGCCAGTTACGGGTAGGGATCCAGCTTTGCCCTCCTCCCTGTCAGAGCCTCAGTGTTGGTGTGAGCAACTGTTCCTCTCCCCACTGCTGATATTTTTGGGAACATGACCTGGATGCAAAAGCTAAAGCATGCATCTTCAGACTGTTTGAAACCCTGGAGTCCTAGGAGATAAAGCCAAATCCATGGCTTCCACTGAGCAAGACAGCCGGGTAGCAGGAAGGCACTCCTTTGAGGCGGGTGGAAGGGACACTTGAAGCACAGTTGCCTCCTCACTTATTCTCTCAGGACTCAAATGGTCTTCTGTGCTCTCTCTGCTCTTGCTGTGTTCTCTTTAGGTAGGGTTAGCACCTTGGGTTCAGGAGGATCCTCTTGTGTGCACTGTCAGCTTGCTTTTCACTACAAATGCCCCCCCAGTTCTGCAGGACAGCTCTACCTTACTGAAAGAGACGGTGGGGCCTGTCCCTTAAGCAAGGCAGAACTGTCTCCTTTTACCAGAAAACACGAATTCTCGGAGATGTCTTCCCAGCTCAGGTCACCCTCGTCTTCTCTTCTGCAGCTACTCAGTCTCCTCTGAAATCCTTAGGTGAACTTTCTCAGGGGCATGTTGCCTCTTACAGTTCCTGTGCTTTGGGCATGCCCTGGATCCCTGCTGACTTCAGCCCAAGCTTTAGGGAGCGTGAGAAAGCAAAAGCAGACCCTCAGGGCAAACGTGAAGCGCTCAATTGCAGATGTCTGCTCTGAACAGCCACATCAATGACATTTAGCCTCTTCAGCAAGCTCTTCTCTGAGCTTAGTTGCTTTATCATCCACACCTCTGTCAATTAGCCCTCTATTATGCAGATTTCACCTCAGGTTACTTGGAAAATCAAACCAAATAACACATTTATTGGTACTAATGAGTAACAACGTGAGATATTTCTTCCCTATTTGTGTATAATGTCTTAAATAACTTCAGCACATTTGCTAAGATATAGCTGGTATCTTTGCTTTATATGTTGGGGTTTTTTTCTTCCCTCTCTTCTCCTTTTGCCGTGAGAAGATTGAGGCTGACAAGTGAGGCATTACCAGTGCTCAGGTATGTGCTAGGTTTCAGAATGACAAATTATGCATCTTAAAAACGTGTAGGTGGGCAAAGTAACGTGTGCTTCCAGGATGAAAACCCTTCCTGAAAGGCTGATTTTCCCATTTGACACACCCAATGAACAACTCGTAACTGCTGCTGTGGGAGGCAAAAAAGTTTCTTTCTTTAATTCCTGTCATTAGGGAGTTGTCTTTCTTTCTCTTTTCCTTCAGTCCTCCTGTCTGTCTCTCCATTTGAGGTGAAGAGCACCTGCTCATTTCCTCTCTCCTTTATGATGTGGACCAAAAAGAGGGCAGGTGGGTGAAGAGCCTATGACAACTTCTCCCCACCCAGCCTTGAAAAGTGAGAGGAGATGAAGAATCTGGTGACAACTGAGAAGATAAAATTGCTATATGGAGCTAATGAGAAGGAACAGATGTGGGGACTCTACTGATACGGGAGCTGTACAGGGCAGGGAAGTGCTTAACTACGTTTAATAATAGAGGTTCTACTTTTTTTAAGCCCTCCTAAGTGCTCAGTTGTAGCTGGAGTCACTGTGGATTTGAGGAATATGATCAGGAAATAATGCTTGTCAGGACAAAATCAAAGGATTATTTTTTTTTCTTTTATTTAAAGAAAATGAAAAGACCGTACTTTGTCCTTACATCAAGTGGGATGCTGGAGTATTTTTATTGCCGATGAGACTTTTTTCTTGGATATCACTAAGTGACCCACTAACTGAGAATGTGTGTATTTATATGACTTAAGTAATTTACCTATGATTGATTGGACACTTTTAAGATTCAGCTGGACAGGGTGCCGGGCCATCTTGTCTAGACCGTGCATTTGCCAAGAAAGGTTGGACCATATGATCCTTGAGGTCTCTTCCAACCTGCTATTTTATGGTTCTATGATTCTATGGTTATATAATCTGTTTGTTTTTCTTCTGTGCCATATGTGATGACTACAGCTTTGATTCGGTTTAGATCTAAAATTATTTATATTTTAAGGGTAGATTCCAACTTTAAGTTCTGCTGAGCAGTTCTTAGATAAAGACCTTTCCTCTCTTAACAGGTGATGTTATGCCTTAAACAGACTTCTGACCTCTACACATTACATCTTCATGTTAACCCAAACATTTCAGTAAGAACCAGTGTTGATCTATAGCCTAATACTTTCTGTAGATCACCTACTGTAATGCTACAGTGCAGATATTAGAATCTCAGCCTGCTGGGTTGGCCAGAGATGCTCTCTGGAAGACATGTCTTACGGGACCCTGTAGGCATCTTATGAAAGATAGTAAGGATGAGCAAATTAAAGCAGTCTTTTGCATTGTTAATAACACAGGTAAAGAACAATTAACAAGGGCAACCATGGGAGAAGAAAATCTATTTGAATAACGTGAAGGATGTGCAAAAACCTGGGGTTGTCTGACTTCGTCCATTAGTACTAGACTCTTGTAAGAAAAAAAAATAGTAAAGGTGGAGAAAAATGGTGAGGCCTGTGATGATATACACCAATTGGGCTATTCTGACCCTGGTATTTGACTATGTCAGTGTGAAATGGTGTTGGCAATTCCAAGTATATGTGTATGGAAAACTTTTATACATTTTCTAAAACAAAATAGGGATAATCAGTTCTGTTGCTCTGATAATGTATTTTCTTTTACTACTAATCCACTCAGTGTGAATTAACCTTTTTTTCAGTGTATAATGTTTTGAGAGGGAGAGATGCATGCAAAGCATATTTATTAAGAGATCAATAATTTATTGTCTGAATTTTACCAAAAATGTATTTGTGTCACATATAAAAAAAAATTATATCTATTCATTGAGGCTGAATGTTTAAAACTGAAAAAATAGCAAATAATTTAATTAAGAATCAGAAAACATATCGTTTAACAAAATGCTTTGTAAATGCTGTAGGAAATGGAGAGTGGCCAAATTTCTGTAAATTTCTACATGGCCTGTAGTCTTTGTTTAGTCAAAATTCCTCTGATATTACTGGGAATTCTGACAAACCAGTACTGTGGGGAGAAATGCTGGCAATTTTGAACTCAATAAAAGAGGCATATTTGCTAGAATGGCATCAACTTTTAATCCCAGAATGCAAACCAGACATAGGCAAAGGATGTGCAGCTAAGCTGGTTGCTCAAATTTTATATAACTTGAGGTATATTTTAGATACATGCCTTAGAGGATGTGGGCAAAATTGTTGCCACTCTCATGAGCAGCTTCAGTTCTGACTACATGTGCGGCTTGTGAAAGTGTTTAAGTGTTAACCTTTCTGTTGAGCACTCTCACAGATGATGCTTTGAAAAAAGAGGCTAAAGACTGTAATGAACTATAGATTTATATTTCATGACTTATGCTTAGTGTCCATCCTACCATTGAAAATAAATTCCCTGCTACTGGGGGTTTCAGCTATGTTCTGATTTAGTCACAGGGTAGCAAGGTTTGGCATAGCTTGGTAAGGGCTGTGAGGACAAGGGATACATATTTCTGTGAATCTGTCACCAATTCCTTTCACGAAGGCTTGTCAACTGCGTAGTATGAGGAGAAGATTCTTTCACTGCAGTGATGTAGGTACAAGTGTAATCATAACTTGCAAAAGCTGCTTTCTTTGGAAGATGATGACCATCTGAATAAAATGAAGCCTCAGTGTAAAGCAGAGGCCATAATCTCTCTGACCATTCACTGAAAGGAAATATGTGACCTAGAGGTCACTTGCTATTCATAGAGATAAAAAAATTTTAAACAAAAATACTGACCTCTTTACATTTTGAAGATTTAAAGGATTAATGACACTTGATAGTGAATATGATGTACTCTTTGCAGTTGTAATCATTTCCTATTGATGGGGGCTCTGTGCTGTTAACTGATAAGAAATCAAAAACCAGTCATTGATTCCCAAGTAAAAAAATCCATGTGTTCCCTCATGTTAAATCAATACTGCTTTGTTGATGCTGATAAGTATGTTTTATCACTTGGGAAGCATAATAATTTTTTGGTAGCAGTTAAATAACTTACAGACCCAGAATTTTCCATGGTGGATCAGCTATTCAGAATATTCCTACTCATCCCATGTAGCACTTTGGATCTTTGATTTGGCTGAGATATGTACCAAAAAAAGAAAAAGAAAAAGAAAAAAAAAAGGCAATTAGACCCTTTCAGCAGGCAAAACACATCACACTTCCCTCAAGCTGACTGCTCAAGCCGGCTGTTCCTCACAACACATTCAGTCGCAGAATCTGTCCATACTCAGACACTGTCTCTCGCTAAAAGATGCTCTTATACCTTGCCATCTGTCATGTGCTGCCTGTTCCTACAGTAAAAATGGCTCCCCCAGTTTAGTCAGATTTGACAGTTATTTCCATTGAGAATGGTGATGGACTAAGCTTCAGAAATGTGTTCCTTTTCCCATTTCTTCCCTTGGATTGATAGCGTCTCGCTTTCATATGTAGTCCTAAGTGACTTTGGTGGGACTTCTAAAGGATGAAGACTGATGCACAGAAAAGGTTGTGCCTGAACCTTGTCATTAGGTAACAGTGTAGAAAGGCTGTGCTTTAAACTCCCTATATTCTATCAGACTTTCAGTAGAGTCACTCATCTTCAGTAGAAAACCAAACACTGGATGCTGTTTGTATAAATTTTCAGAAATATGTAGCAATGGTGATGGAGGAAGAGTGAGTGAGAAGGCAAGAAATAAAGAACTGTCTGCAAAGATAATAAATAGCAAGGGTGTACTGTATGTGGACAAAATACACGTTCGTGAGGAACAAGGAAATTACAACGTTGTCATATGCATATTTCACTCAGATTTATCAGCTATGACACATAAATACTAAGATGATAGCTCATACTTCTCTTTTCCCAATCAAATATGAACTTACAAATATTAATCCTGTATTTTTTCCAGTAGAATAGTAAAAGGAGGTACGTTAGCACAAATTAGCAACTTCAGTGACTTCTGAAATATTTTTGACATGTTCCTTTGTCACTGTGATGCTAATTTTATGTTCAGTCTTCATCTCATTTCCCAGATCATCAGAGTGTTTGCATTTGAGAGCCAGAATAGCTAAGTCCCTCAGCAAGCATCAGCAACACACAGATAATCTCCAGTTCCATGTGCACCAGCTGCAGCACATCTTCAGTGAACACATGGATAGAAGAGACTTAGATGTGCCAAAGATGATGCCAATGCATCTGTGCATTACCTGGATCTTCATGACCCCAATTCATTCCACCAGCAATATCTGCAGATGTCTCCACAACTCTTATCATCCAGATGCTTCAGGTGCCTTGGCCTTTTTTGTGGATGAGGGTTCTTCACTGTAAAAATGTTCAGAATTAATAGACAAATTAAAAGGTTGTGGTCTCAGATATTGATTCACTAACTCTGTGAATAGCAAGATAAGAAGTGTCCAAATACAACAGATGACTCTTTAGCGGCCTCAATCCTATGTAGGATATCTAAGTAAAATCATTATAGTGCATTCAAAGAAGGCCTGATAAAGCAGGAAGTGTGCTTTCTATCTGTTGTAATTATAGCATAATTATAGCATAGTACAGCGGATACACTGCATGTACCCAGACTGTCATGCATTGTAATAACTTATGCTAGCTGAGGAACTGGCTTGCTTTCGTATGAAAAATGAATTCCCTGGTGATCTGAAAATATGGGTCCAAGCCTTGCTGGCTGGAGCCTCTGTTAATGATCTGAGAAATATCTGCAAATCTAAAGCAAATTTATTAAGCCTGCAGACTTTACACAATAGTTTTGGCAGTATGTTTTCAGAAGCCTTGCTGAAGACACTTACAGACTGTGCATGTGTCTCTGTACTGTAGATGAGGTTGTCAATATTGAGCTTGACCTTACTTTGCAGTTGCTTTTAGCACATCCTAATCAAAAAAGCCATCAGGAAATCCATTTCCTAAGATGGACACTTCTGTCAGAGAATTATTTTATATGAAGTTGCTGTTATTCCTTGTGACTATACAGTTCTCCCAACTGAGAGAAATGCGTTGAATGTTCAGGGACAGGAAGGGACATTATGGTTTCACAGAAAAGCACTAGCCATTAGGAACAATAATTTTTTTCCACTTGGGGAAAATGTTCTAGGTTTTCTCATGTGTATCTGGGAATTTACATGTAGGTATCATTCTGAAGAAGCTCATCTGTGCTCTGTTAGCTCCCTGCCTGGCGTAGGAGCACAACAAGCCTTCTGTGAATTACAATTTTCAAGAGTGGATATTCTACAAAATGGAGAGAATGCTACGACATGTGTCTTTTCCATGTTAAATCAGCAGAGGTTCAGATCTTCTAATAAGCCTTCACACTTTCTTCCCCTAGCTTGCACAGTTTATCACAAACCCCCAAAATTTCTATCATGATTTGCTATCATAAATGTAACAGAAAGCAAATTGTAGCTCGTAGATGTGGTGCTTCAGCAGCTGTATTTTGATGTAACCCTGTAGGAACTCTGTGAAATCTTGCTGGTTTACAGCAACTGATGATTTTATGGTGGTAGTCACTGCAATATGTAGTTACATGATTGTATCATTTCATAGCCTTGTCAAGACGGCATTTCTAGTAGCATTACAAATTGTTCAGAGAAACCTGCCAGGCTCTCAGTGCATCTGAAAAAATACTTAGAAATAGTCATGTTCATAATTTTGTATTAATTCAGGCATGCAATGCTTGACTTGTTTGGGTGATTAACTGTTGTTAAGACTTCGTACTGTCCAGAATCAAGTGCTTAGTATACTTTTTTTGACTCAGGAAGAGGATTTCTCCTATTAGAAGGCAATGTGAATAAATAGTAGAGAAAAGATGCATCACCATAATCTGCAGTTATTAACAAATATAAAAAAGCTACAGAGAATTGGAGCATGAGTGTTTTTTTATAGCAGAGGGAGTACAATTTTCTCAATGCCTTTTTGGATCATATATAGGTTACTGTCTTTTTGTGAAAATCCTGTTGTTAATGCTTATTTTTGTCTGTATTCCATTGCTGCAAGGTGAGCTCTTTGCTATTCGGAATGACAGTCGAGCATTGCCCTGTGCTAGGGACTCCTTGAGAAGAGAAAAGAGAGACCTTCTCCTTCCAGAAGAATCCTGGGTAGTTATAGTAGGCAAACTCTGTGATGAGAGACTATGTAGCGCTGAGAAAGATTGTGCAGCTGGAACACTTAATTCCAGATTTTGTGGCCCGATGACGACTTTCTGGCAGTTGTAGGCAATGCTGTCTCACATCAATAAAGCTCCTAAAGTAGGTCCAGATCTGTGAGGGACAAAAATGTTGTGCAGTAATCTTTCTCTGTCTTTCTCTATGTCTGTGCCTTTTGGTTGGCACCTCTCTGATTTGTGTTCAGTTACTTCTGGAAAAAAATCTTCTTATGAATTAATATTTCATCTGCTTGGGAACCTTAACAAGTTACCTCAGCAGCTAGCTTTGCCAGACCTATTGCTAGTACTCATTCTGGGGTTTTAGTTAGTTTTTAAATCAAAGCCTACTTAGGGATCCATTTGGCTAACCCAAGAGAAATTGCCTTCCCTTTGAGAAATTGATAAAAAGTTATGCTAAATTCTGTTCACTGTTTCTACTGTGGAAGCCTCTGCATATCAAAGCTCCTTTCTTCACTCATTTTTATTTCAGAACCTTATCTTTTCTTTGAGATATCCAAGTTAGTAATTATATGATCTTAGTTGTTTTCCACTATTGCCGGCTACTAAGAACAATTTTACAGTTTAAGGGCTATTTGTTTGTTTTCCCTTTTCTCTGCATGGTATCATTCTTTATTATATCTTTTTATGTCCTGGAAAAGCATCTAAAGAAGTTCTATGAGGTATTTTAGTGATGTAAGTGACAGTTTTGGCCTTATGTCTCACTGTCTGAAAGACAGCATCTCCAGCAGCACAGTCGTATCTCATCCTGCCAAGGCCCAATGTAGAACATAACGTGTGAAAGAGACTCAAAATGAGGGGAATGCATCTCTTTCTTGCTTAAAATGCTATGAATTTTTTTCTTTTAGGGTGAATGACTGTATTTTACAATTCCAGTTCTAGAGATAATAAATAATTTTAAGCCACTGAAGTGACAGGACAGTACATCTGTGTGAAAAGTGAATCATTCAAGGAATAAAAATGAGCAAGATCACTTTGAATTAAGTGCATGAGCCAACAGCCTGAGTTATTGTTTCGATATTCAGATGGAAGAGTGTGAAAGCTTCCTATGGCCAGAGATGGTAGGAAAATATGATCTTTTAAACTGTTTGGACCCGGCTCTGAAGCGGAGATGGTAGAACCTGCTTTCACCTTCTGGTCTGTCAAAGGTGTCTTCCAGAGCCAGAGACCTAGAGGTTGTAGGGTCTAAGAGCCGCTCTGGGACATGAGAGACCTGGTGCAGAGAGCAGGAGGACCTCTGCCGTCAGCCCACCCGAAGATCCTGCTGGCTGTGGGATCCCCGACCCCAGCTTAGATGTGTGAGGAAGGTCTGCGCATACCTGTCATGTTAGTGCCTGGAAGTTGACCAGTAAAATTGATATTCTGTTGTTAGGGATAATGGTGATAAGAATATCTATTTGATTGAATAGATGCAGCAGCTAGAAGCTTGCAGAGGTGGTTGTTTTGTTTTGTTGGGGGTTTAGGGCTTTTAAAATATATATCAATTAGATTTGGATCTAATTTGGTAATAAAGTTTAAATTTAAACTTTTCTTTTTTAAAAGCTCTTTGGAATGTCACTTTTTACAATGACCCGAAATCTAATTAAAGAGAGCCCTGCTATGTCTTACAATGTCTGGAGAGGTCGCAAAGGGAGAGTGGCTGCAGGTTATTGATTTTAGGGCCTAAAAAACATTCTCTAACTATTATCTGTAGTTAACAGATCCACAGAACTCCTGCTGATTAATTTCCTTATCTGAAAGCCATTCCTTTTCATACTGTAAATGATGTCTAATGCTCCCTGAAGGGGTCTATAGTTTATAGATTTTATAAGTGAATGAGAAAATGAATGCATTATTTTCTTGCCTTTTTGTGATGCTGTTAAGTTATTCACAGAATGTTCCATTTTAATACAATTTATGCTTTTACCACCATTTTAACATTTCACTGTAGGAAAAAAAAATGAGCCTTTTATCATTCATATTGAAAAAAAAAGCTTAAGCCTTAATCCACTCAGAGTCAGTGACTATTATTTGATCTTAAAGGACGGCACTCATAAACTATAGAAAGGCAAAGGCTAAAACATTCTTTATGGTGTAAATGTTACAGTGCATCTCATATTTATAGAAGGGACCATTATTATGCAGAGCCATTATAGTGGATACTCGTGGCACTGTATCAAGCAGTATCTCTGAATTTTATATCAACTCCATGAGCCTCAATGAAGTACCTGTATCTTTTCATTATATTCCACTTTTCTTCCTATTTACATCAACTCCCTGTGGAAGACTGTGTTGTTGCATAAATATGTACAGCTGCAGCAAAGGAATTAGTAAAGGCCATAAGCGTGGAAATAAGACTGTGTAGGGTCTGGTTGGGTTATCATTAAACTGTACATGTTGTTTTTTCAATAATTTTCTTGTAGCATGTTGTGTAACATCCTCTGTTCATAGGTTTGGCTCATATTTTAGCATTATTCTAGTGCTATGGGTACTTTTTAGCTCCTTATTAGGAAAGTACATATTAATGTTTACTGCTTATTCAAAAAGGATTTTCCCAGTGTTGCTTTTTCTACTGGTTATTGGTGTGAAGCAGTTACAAAGCTGACCAAACAGAGCAAGTACAGATTCCTCATAAGTTTAGGAATCCCCAGTTTTTGTGATGCTGTTTATCATTCAGAAAAGCTGAATTAATAACTAAATAAATGACATTCTGATATTAACATTTTCCTGGAAGCCTTATTATCATGTAAGGGCCCAGGGAATTGAGTCAAAGTCAGGCAAATGAAGAAGGGAATATGTGCTCTTTAAGGCAGTTCTTTTACTCAACCAACCTTGCAACACTCTAAAACCTCCAGAAACCCAGCCCAGCAAGGGAAGGTCACAGGTAAGAGCTCTGCCGCCTCCACCTGAACTTGCACTGCGCACTCTGCCCAAGTGTTTAATTTCAAGGAAAACCAGGATTTCATTCTAAAATTCAGTTTATTAAACCATGCATCTTATCGAATTGCCTGATTCATTAGGAAGCCTTTCTGATATACATTTTCTTTATACAAGAAAAATAATGTTAATTAAAAGATATAACAAAGCCTAAACTATTAGATGTAAATCCACTTTTACTTAGACTGCATACCTTTACTGTGCATACAATTTTTTTTATCATATAAAGGCTTTCATATTTCAGAACAAAAAATGGTTAATAACTGAGAGAAAACTAAGTGATAAGAATGATAAATTTGTTCTCCAAATGCACTTTAATACTCTGCGCTTTGCAGTGAAATGGATTGCAAACAAGTATGTTGTAAGGCCACATAAGACCACTGAATTTATTCCTAATTATTGACATTATGTTCGGGGAGAGAGGATGACTCAGAAATCCCTTGTCCTTCTCACTCTATCCCAAATGGCCAGCTGATTTGAACTCAGAGTGTTAATAGTTCAAAAGATTAAGATTATGGCACGCAAGACCAGGAAAACTAAATATTTGCTCAAGCTTATCTTCTGCAGGAGTCAGATGAAGAATTTGTGAATGTTCATTTAGAAATGAAACATCACCAGTGTCCTAAATGGCACCCTTCAAAAATGGGCCTTTGCTCTCATCTCAAAGAATTGCTTGCTTTGGAGAAGCTAATCCAACTACTGAATGATAACTGGGAAAAAAAAGGAGTTGTTATATCACCGTGTATCTAAACTCTCAGGTTTTTTATTACCTGTTTGATGGTCCTGTTTAATTTTTCTGTTGTTATATGAATTATAAATGTAAAGAGAGAGAACTCCTTTGCTTTTGCTGCAGGCGGTGTTTTGCTATTGGAAGGCTGCTGTCTAAACCCTGATGCGAATTGCAGGCTAGATGTATTCCGACCTGTCTCTCTCTCTCTCCTCAGAGGTGTTGTCGAAGGCACAGTGAGGAACAAAGCATTTCTCTCCTGCGCCCTAGCCTGGGAACGGTCCTCAAAGCACCTGAGGCTTTCTTGCTCACTGGGCTGAAAACAGCAACCAACCTCCCACAGCCTGGGCACGTTCAGTTGTGCAATGCATTGCAGTGTGTGTACGCCCCTGTGCACACACGCGGGCAGAAGCGCCCTCGGCGTAGGGCATAGGGAGGGAAGGAAAACGGGGAATCTGCTGCTGCAGGAGGAGGTACCTGCAGCTGTCATCCACAACAAGGGGCTGAGCAGGGCTTTCAGCAGCACAGGGCTGTGGTGAGAGCCGGTTAATGAAGCGTGACAGGTAAGGGAGGAACGAAATCACAGCACTCGGCAGGCAGACCATTTAAAATGGTAATACAGTCAGCCCTCACCTCGTCTCAGCGCCGACGCTCCTCAGCCTTTGCCTGTGCCACTCATTCTGTGCAGATTGTCAGGTGGATATCAAAACAAGTGCAGCAGGCAAATAAATACGAGAATCTGAGCAAATATTCTCTCTCCTGCAGGAATCGTAGACAAGTGTGACTGACAGGAGCTCACTGCTACTGATGATCGTGTTTTTATTCTGTGACTACACTCTGTGGGTTATTTCTTGTCATGCCCTGCATTTCAGATTACTTATATAGGTCTCTGGTAAGCTCCCCAAGTCATATCAGCATTTAAGAATATAATTTTAACTCACCGTGTTACATCAGATAGCTCTCTGAATGATTTCTCTGAGGCAATTTCAGGGATAAATCTTTGCAGTTTAATGATAAAAGTGTATTGGCTAGGATTTAATGGATCAGCTATTAATAGATCAGGTAGTTTGAATTGCTGCTTTCATATTTTTTCTGCTTAAACTGACTGTATCTATGATTAGATGGAAAAACAACCACATAAAGATTTTCTTTTACATTTCAAACTTTTACGCTCAGAAATAGGCAAAGTCCATTAGGTCCTCATGTAACCTATTAATAGGAGTGATGCGTCATGACATGACTGCAATCTGTTGCATAGACACTATCTTCTCAGAAGTAAGGCCTGAGATATTTCTCTGCTGTAGGCATAGAAATTACATCCATGATAGTTAGAGAGACAATTATTTTTTTTTTGAGTCTGGAGTCACGGATGCGAGTGTCAGTATCCTACATCTCTGTTGCAGGGAAAATCGCATTGATTACCTTCATCTTTACAGGGAGCTTTAGTGATTTTGGTAGGCTTCCGATCAGGCTTATTACTATTCTAGTTCTTATTTAGAAATTGGGAATACTAGTAGTTGTCTACAAAAGAAGGTATATGAAAGAAAAATTAGTTCTTTTTAATAATGCCATTTGGAATTATTGCACTGAACAATTCAATGCTGCATCTAAAAATATTCTTGTTAGCTCTGATTTCCTCTGCTTGTATAACTCCACCTTTGCATGTGGACCTGCCCATGGTTATGTTAGCTTGCTTTATTCACAGTTTCTGTTTTCTAAAACATTCGGAGTGTATAATTTCAGCAGCTCCTTTGTACTTCTGGTCAGTTGCTGGTGCTGAAATGGAAACCTGTGATAGTTTCACCTGCCGGGTGGCATCAGTGACGCTGATCATGGGGGAGAAGGCGCAGGTTTTGGGTGCTCTAACTGTCCAGCTAACTGGGGCTTTTATCTGAGTTTTATCCCAAGCAACTGTGCAGTGAAGGCATGGCGATTGTGTCATCAAAAAGAAGTCCTGATGCAGTACAAATTTTGCTTCAGGGAATGCAGGTTTCTGACTTCCCCAGCACTTTGGGTTGCTTTATGAGTTGAGGTGAACACAGGAATTTGTATATGTGCCTGAGCTGCATGCAAGCTCTGTATTTCCAGGACTTCCTGGTGTTTCTGTAATTCGTACCGTGGCTCAGCTGGAAATGAGCAGTAGACAAAGTGTCCTTTCTACTGTTTGAAGTTTTGTTTTGGGGTTCTTTTGGTTAATGTCCCCCCCAAAAATTATTTATATGCAAAATCTTGACATTATGATTGGAAGTAGTACATTTTGCAGTACGTGTATATGCTACTCAAATGAAGCCAGTTTAAAAAACCCCCTTGCCTGACGTGGCCACAATAGAGAATGTAGCACATACATACTTGGCATTCTTGGAGGCAAGAACCTACCTACAGTTATCGACATCCAGACTTCAGTTGTTTTGCTGTTGGTATGCAGTGTGCACGTATTCTATTTTAGTATATGGATGTGTATCCTGTGGTATCTCCTTGCACTCAATAGAAGTCCAGTGCCTTTTTCAATTAATTTGGATAGTCTTTGGACATGTATCCAAATGTATTCCTTCATTAAATTAAGCTCACAAATCTCACTGCTAGGGTCATCCAGCTTGCAAGCAGATGAAATTTCTCCGATTCCATGGGTTGCATGGAATACTTTGGTTATTGTGTGGAAATGACACTTGAGAGTTAGATGGAAGTGCTAATAATTTGTGAAGGATTTTATTGTATCTATGAGCAGATCCCAGTAAAGATAATTTGCTTTACTTAACGCTATTTAAAAGAAAAAAAACACCACATTATTTTGCCACTCTCAAGCCATTTCATCACTCCCAGAGACCCTTTAACTGAAAGAAAGAAGAATGGTTTTACTTTTTCTCTGTTCACAGAAAGAAGCAGTAAGACAATCATATTATTTCAGGCTGACAGGACTAGATATGAATTAGCATTTCAGCTATTTCATACTTACGCACTTAGTTTGTACAACAGTTATTCAGCCCATATTTTTGAAGAAGAAACTAGGTAAATGATATTAAGGTAATTTCTGTTTGAAAAAGTGTCCCTCAGTTTGTGAAACAAATGTCTCTCCTTTTAGTGGAAATGGCATTTTTGTGAATGAAAACTAAATATCTTTCAAATTTGTGCCATAAGACATTCCTCTACACAGCATGCATTTACGCTGACTGCAGCAAATTAATGGCAAAGAAGAAAGGGTGTTATAACTGTTTTGTTAACTGTGATTTTGACAGGGATTTTTCAGCTTTGTTTTCTTACTCTGTACAAGCTGTTGGGATTTCTAATCTAAGGAGTATTTAATTGGTACTGGCTGTTATTTAGTATGCTTTGAATCCCTCTCAAAGAAAAGATTATTTTTTTAAAAAAAATCTTGCATTTGATTTCATAATCTATGAGCCATTTCATTGTCTCTTACAAGGTCCTAGACGCTTGCACCTTTCCTCTCCTGTGGTTTGATGTAGAAAGAAGTCTGCCAGACATTTTATGTACTGTGCAAGCTCTCTAGCCTGTTCATTGAGATAAATACAACACTTGCAGATTGACACAGCATTTGGTTATGGTATCACTTAGTTAAACCGTTAAGGGAGTTTGGGATCATGCAGATTTTGCATCTTTGAAGTTGTTACTTGGAGTTCAATTCTGTTTTCTTGTTCTTTTCAGCTCTTTTGAGTTACTTTATCAATTTGTGTATCCTTATAGACAGTTCAGCAATAGTCTGCATGTTGTACACACAGTGTAATTTTTTCTGTAACCAAAATCACTAAATCCTTGCTGCAGATCATTTGCCTTTTAAAATTTTTGCAGCCACCCTGTTCCAAACTTACACTCCTCACCCAAAGAAATCTGTAATGCTACCGCACCACCCCTCAGCTTTGGACTTCTAGAAATAGCTGGTTGTTGCAATGTTTATTTATCCACTCTTAATTTTTTTTTTTTTTGTCATAAGAGGCTTTTGAATTTATTAACCACTTAACCTAAAGGGAACACCTAAGTAAGCAACTTCCAAATACAACAGTACATTGGGGTGATGTTTTCAAGGTGAATTCATGGGTATATTTCACTTCTAGAAGCAAAGATTTCTGTACAGTTATTGTACTTATTCCTGACTGCTCTCCTGGTTCCAGATCATGACATTGTGTAAGGGGAGGCAGGGTATTTGGGCAAGGCTTGACTTGGGCTTACAGGTGCGGCTCTAGTCTATGCTAGAAATAATTTTTCATTCCTTCTGCCCGTGTCCTTCACCACTTATCACACTCTTCCTCAGCTCTGTACTTCTTTCCTCCCACCCTCCTTACCTACTCACCCCATCTCTCCCAAACATGACACAGCCCTTGTGCCCGTTTCCCATTGTCCTCTGTTCCTCAACGGCATATTCTGCTTCTCCTTCCCACTTCCAAACCTCCACCTTTCAAGGAAGTAAATGTAATTTAGGTGTCATGAGTGATGAATCTGGTGTTTTCTACTAATTGCTCATTCTCTCCCATCTTCACCCAGATGGCAGGGGCTAGGTGAGACAGCTTCGGTTTTGGAATAATAGTTTGTTTTGACAGGGGCCTGGCTTTTTAATGTATTTATTTCTTAAAGCATGTGTTCCCAGAGGCAAGGCTCTAGAATAATGTCTCTTTTGAAAGATGGAGGCTGGCAAGATTAGAGGCAGTTCTTGGTTCTTGTAGAAGTTCACTCTTTTGCCTCAGGCTGGCTCAAAATAAGTCATGCACAGGTAGGCTTTTTTCCTGCGGTTAAGACGTGCCATTGTGCTTCAGAAATGGAGCTGTCAGCCATAGCCCTTATGCTTTAGACAAACGTCAAAAAATACATTTCAGCTCCCCACTTCTTTCAAAGGAGGGGGAAATGAAATATGTCTTAAGAAGTCTGGACCCTTGAAGCCCATCATCAGCTGGGATGCTGCCAAGGGTCAAAAAGTTACTAAGATCCCAAGCTAGTTCCCATTGCCTGTCTGACTTCTGACTTCAGTATGGGTTGAATGAGTTCCTTACAAAATAAAGAAGCTTTGCAGCTGATGGATAAGCTCTATGGAGAGCAGAAAAGATTACTGTAATATTTTAAAAGAAGTGTTTTATATCTGCCCTCAAAAGTTATAATTAACCTGTGCGAGGCCAGAGCTATGTATTATGAAAGAGTGAAAAGTATCTGTGCTGTTTGTAGAAGGGGCAACTCATGTATTTTACAGGAAGTGTAGCATTTTAAAGTATAGACTTTTAAGGCTTTCATTTTAAATTACAGTGGCATGATCTGTAACTGCAATATACTGCTGTAAACCATCTTTGCCGTACTCTGTATTACCTCTGTGGCTGTTTGTTCCTCAGTGGGATCTGAAAGAATAATTCAGACAAATTTCATTTATTGTTGCTTCACACTTCCTCACCACAATAATATGCTTAGCTAACAGGTTAACAAGTATGCCCTGCTCACTTTCTTTTGATATGAAAAGATTTAACAAGTCCTAGAAAGTACCTTCCAAACCTTACAGTACTCTGCAGATCTTGCAGTAATAATAATGTTCCCTTTCTCTTTTCAGTCTTTTTTCTCTGTTGCTCTCCTACTTTATTGTCACACTCAGTCTTTTTTATAACACCTGACAGGACGCTGCCTTCAATTCACTCCCTCCAGCAATCATATTATGTGGGTTTGATTTTGTGTTATGAATATAATAATATATTAAACAAGAATCTTAGCAAGAATAAATCATTTTAACTTCACTATTGCTGAATATCTCAACCAGAATGTGTGTAAAAGTTGAAATTATTTTCTACTATCTACATATGGAAATGTTGAAATTACAGGACTCTTAGTTAAGATGGCATCTAAAGAAAATATAAAGAGAAGGTAGGTGTAACAGTAACGTAGAAAACTCAATAGGTATTTCCCCTCTGGTTTTATTAAAAATACTCTTTTGAAAATATGTTTTATATACCATTTTGAACGTGAGAAAGTTAGCAGGTATCATCCATACTTCTGTAAAGTTCTGAAGAATAATGAAGTACATGAGGTCTTCTGGTGGGGTTAAGTTATCCTGTTGATTAGATACTCGGTCTTAATAGAAATCAAGATACAATCTAATGTGCAAGAAGCACGGACTGTACTTTTTTATCTTATTATTTATCCTTCTGCTTTTGAATTTAGCTCTCTGAAATTCCAAACTATATTCATAAATTCTGCATAAATATAATGTCAAAATGTATATTCCTTCAACTCTTATGTGTCTTGGGAGCGTGAGAGTGCCACTAGAGCCAGACAGGTAACTCTGACATAAGGTGTTTTTTTTTTTTAAACTAATAAACATTCCAGAAAACAGGGTTTTCTCTGGTTTCTACTTATTCATGTTAATGTAGATGAACTATGTTTTGGTTTTGAATCACAGCAACGGCAAAAAATCCAAGAACAATCTAAATTTGTTTGACCTGTCTAGTGATTTTTTTGTCTTTTTTTTTTTTTAATTGTAAAAGATTCTGTTTTGTTTAAATGGTAGAAGATTCTGTTTACAAGTTTCAGTCATCCAGTCAGGGATAAAAATCCAGGTGGCTTAAAGGGCCGCTTGCACACCATAATTGACAGGTGTCAAATATCAAGAACGAACAGTATATGC
This sequence comes from Himantopus leucocephalus, assembly GCA_003993805.1. Classification (NCBI taxonomy): domain Eukaryota; kingdom Metazoa; phylum Chordata; class Aves; order Charadriiformes; family Recurvirostridae; genus Himantopus; species Himantopus leucocephalus. The sequence goes on along the minus strand of RSEF01000004.1, from coordinate 28,902,151 downwards.
AGGGAGCATAACTAACTTTTTGAGTAAAATAGAAAGTGAATATTTGCATATAATGAATGCATTCAGAGATATCATAAATATAAAAGAAAAAAAGGGGGCGTTGTAGTTTTTTGCGTAATCTTTTCCATAGTCTCAGTGATTACTTTGCACACCACCTCAAATTCTGTATCCACTGAAAACGAAACCTAAATTATAAGCTTGCCCTTTGAATTTTCCATGTGTACCAAATGCTTTAAAAAGAATTTCTTATACTACAGTGCAGTAACAGCTTTGTCCCTGTTCATGAATTTTCTAGACTTGATATTTTGCTCTTTAAGTAAATCTGTCTAAATGTCACTGATGTGTTATAAGTCACATAACCTTAACTCCAAAGGCCAAGAGTCTAGCTTTTGGCCCTGGTGCAAGAGTCTTCATGGTACATCCTCCCACGGTCCTGTTTTACCAAGCATCCAGTCATTCCAGCAGTTGATTCCTTTCCATGTACATAGGACTCATTACTGTGGAAAACAAAGAATGGGCGGTTGTGGTGGTGATGGTCGTGGAGGTGGGAGGTGCATGGGCTGGTCCGCTTGGGGAATCAGGAAGATGGGAAGAACTATATGGTCCTTGTCAACCCCAAATTAATGTCTCAGCATATCAGGTGTAACAACTCAGTTTGGAGAGTTGTTCTGCCTTTCTCTCTGTGCTCTGCCCCAGAGGGCTATTGACCTCCTTTTTACTCCAGCCTTTTACCCAAGCAAAGGAAGAAGGGACTGAAGTAAGTTTTTTTTTCATTGTACAGAAAAAAAATCTCAGATACCTTTTGTGACCCTAAATTCACCCAAAGATTAGAAAATTCAGCCTCCTGTATCTTATTCTTAGTGTCTCTGAGTACCTGTTTTATTACATACACAGGAAGACAATATGGGGATTGATTGATTTTAAGTAGAAAGAGAAGGATTTATTTCAAAGTATGACATTATTTTGGTTTATTTCAGAAAATGAAGAATTCATTATGAACTGATATTGGTGGATTCAGAGTTCAAAAATGTTTGTGATTCAAAAATATCTTTAATTTTTATGGAAGTAGCTGTTATCAAAGTATGAGGCATGACAAATCCCACACAATGGAAAGGCTGATGACATATTATACATTGGGCATGATCAACTGAAAGAAATGACTGAGGCCATCTCAGAACTGTCAGCCGTTATCTTTGAGGACTTTTATCTTCCAAAATAAAGTAAAACTACCGGAATACTGTGAGGAGGGAAATATAGGGGTGGAAGGGAGAGCCCAGGTAAGAAATTTTAGATCAAGCCACTCAACTTCAGTCTCTAAAAATAATAAGACTATTTGCAAGCACCTAGAGGGTTGCAAAGAAACATGGATTTGCCAAAAAACAGCTAATTTCCTCTTGACAGATTAACAGACATTGCTGTGAGTTACAAAGCCATAGAAGTCATTCATCCTGAATGTAGTAAGAGATACCTGTCCCTTTCGACATCTTCATAAATAAGCTAGGGAAATATAGTCCAGGTGAAACTATTAGAAGGTAAAAGTAAAACTCATTGATTAACTGTACTCAAAGGGATGTTATCAGTGATTTACTGTCCAAAAAAAAAATCCAATGCATTCTGGGAGGGTCATTTTTAGGACCATAGAACAGACATAAATAATGGAATAAAGAAGATTCTTGTTAAGGGTATAATCACATTAGAGGACAGGACTTGAATTTGAAATATTCTTGGAAAATAATAAGAAAAAAATTATGATACTGGATTAGCGTAATATGGATAAGTGCAATCTTATTTTTAAGCAATAGTAATCAGCTGCGCAAGTTCTTTTTGGAGAACAAGTGGTAAGTTTTGTGGGAAAGGACACAGAGTTTCTAGCTTGCCTGACTGTAAGTCAACAGTATCATGCCATTGCAATAAGAAACAGGCACAACCAAACCGATATCTCTGACACAAAAAGTTTTCTTCTCTACCCAGTTTGGTGAGATATCAGTAAGAGTGGAGCATCCAGTTTGAGGCAGCACACCACAGAGTGTGTGGGGGAGAGCAGAGAGAATACACAGTGGGCAAACTGTGTGCAGAGAGTGAAAGAGTTGGAGTAATTTAACCAAGAAAAAAAAAAGAAAGAGAATGAGGAAACACAAGGGGAGAGTTTTGAGCACACAAAATACAGTTACAAAACACAAGGAGCAACAAAATTAACTAGATGGCCTTTTCAGGGCCCCGTTAGCTCTGTGTTTCTTGGTTCTGGTCAAGCATCTCTGCAGGAGACCTTTGTTCTTTGCAGTTTTGAGTACAAGAAGAATTACATGTTTTTGTTTTTAATAGCATGTGCATACACTGGTCTGTATGCTTTCTGGCTTACTCTTAAAGTTTTGGGAGTTTAATTTTTGGATTAAGGACCAGTTTTCAAAATGTTGCTAGTTTCATCAAAGAGTAAGTGATATTTACAACTGATCTCCCATTAACCTGGTAGTGTGGAAAAGGTTCATTTTAAAGTGCTTGAAGAAGAGTGAAATATATTACTATTTATTTTCTGTTCTTAACGAAGGTCCCTTGCAGAATTATTGAATGATCTTCAGTTACAAAGTGAATAATTTATTTTATACCTTAATATTACTTGTATGTTATAGTGCTTCTGTTTTACAAAATAGCTGGCTTCAGATGATGCTTAACTTTCTCAATGTGAAAGCTTTTGATATTTTTTTTCTTTCACTGTTCATTTGGTTGGTGAAGCGTAGACAGGCTAGCTGACAGGTTGCTCATGATATGTAGCAGGGGAAACACCTCCAAAAATCTGTAATTTAAATAAATGTTACCTCTTGTGCTATGTCAACTGAATTTCTTTTTTGGTCTGAGAATAATGTGTCTCTGGAGAATTGCCCAACCTTTCAGCTAGAAGATGAGGATCTATGTTAATGATTTCATTGATGTTTGGTATCAAGTAATTTAAAAAAATTTCCATGTGTGATTAAAGCCAAACATTGATACATACTCTTATGAGCAATAACAAGCTCAATGTCAGCTCTGATACCAATATGGATGCTCCGGTTACTTGACAATTCCATTACAACAGGGAAACTAATCAATTTATGTCTACTTTTAATATAATCTTACTGCAACCCCATCTTTTACAGACATTTGGAAAGACTTTATGTCAAGTCTCTGATAAAGACCAGTAACAAGTGGTGAAAGCAGACTTTAAGTAGTATAAGAGGATCTTCTGCATATAGAATTACACTGCTTTGGATTTCAGTAATGGACAGTTTTTCTTCCATCACCTACATTGTCCACAGGACTTGTAGAAAGGACTTTTTTTCTGAGTGGTTCTCTGAGGAAGGGGACTCATGGCCGTGCCTTACTGCATGTCACTCACTGCTGCTGCTGCCACCATTGCCAATATGGTGGAGGATCTGAGTACTAGTGGCAGGAGGTTGAGTTCAAGTAAGGTGCCAGGTGAAAGAGCTGAAAAAGGTGTGGAAACTTAGTACAAAGAAGTTTTAAGTAGATTATTATGTTTCAGTAAATACCTATAACATTTTATTATTTTGCTTGGATTTTGGTCACAAAGGGTGATATAGAATATAGTTATATCTTCAAACAGTTATGATTTTCCTGCTGATCCCATTTCTAGCATGTATTAAAGCAGTCTGATGGCTGCAGTAAGTTAAGCTATTTGCATACAACCCTGATAGAGATTGATGGGGCTTAAAGGGTTAAGGGTGTGTATTAATTATATGGAAAGTACATTAACTGGAGTGATGACAGAGATGGTAATGCATAGGTGCTAATTGTTAGGATTAGGGAAGACCATGAAGGATTTCAAGAGGGACAGAGGTTGAAAAATTAACAAGTGTTAGATGGATTTTTATGTTGAAGTGGATTGTAAAAAGTGGTAGGAATTACTTAGAAACTCTGCCAGACTCAAGATTAAATGTAACAACTCAGGAAAAAAATGGTGTCAGTATGGATAAAGGATTGTAAACTTTTATCGCTTTGAGAAGGGAAGCTAAATATTGTGATGTTTAAGTAATACAATGATATTATATTAAAGCCTCATGTGAATCGTTGGTACATTCTTATCCTTCCAGTGAAATTATGTATGTGCACAAGGGCATCATAGTTTGGCAATGAAATCCTGAGGGGACTTTGAGACAGTTTTCTGTTTTGGGGTCAGGCTTGAAGGAAGGACAGAGAAAGCAGGGAACACAGCAGAGTGAATAAAATAATGTATGCCTCATAGATGTAGCGCAAGAGCTCTAATATTTCCTAATCTGAGAACAAGGGGAATGGCTGCACACTTGAAAGTGGCAAAGGAGCTTTTATGATGCATAATTTGCCTGAGGATTTTATTGCCAGCTGCAGCAGGGACATCCTGATCATGGAGACTCAGCATGCCTGATGAAACATGTCCTGAGGATCTTCTAAACACTAGTCCATAGTCTTTATTTGGCACGCATCACTTCACTGCCCATGCATGAACATCCCACTTTGGTGGATGTCTCTCCTGCTTCCTTTTTCCCTTCTGTCTTTAAATTTATTTTTGCCTTATGCCTAAAATCTCAGGTTACAATTAATTCATGCCTTTTTGTTACTGCCTTTTGTTGTTTATGCCTATTTGTTATTTATGCCTTTTTGTTATTTAAAAAAGAGTTTCATTCTCCTGCTAACCTATGATGTTAATGTAAATTGTATGATTGTCTCTGTAGACCACAACAAAGAACAGCTAACACTGCAACCCTCCTACTCACTGCTGTTCTGATTGCCTTGGAGTGCCCTTGTGCACTGCTTTTGCAATACCTATGTTTTCATAAGAATCTGGGATGCAAACATTTAGCCCCCTAGCTTATGTACAATTAGTTTCCTCCTCTATGTATCATGTCTGACTGGATATATTGTTTTCTTAGGATTTTTGCACTGACAGTCTCCATGGTTTAATAATGTAATACTGAATCATTTTCTTGAACATTTGTTGCACTGCTTTTATCACATATTCTTGGAAGTGCCTGGGTCATAGATATTTGTCAGACTCCAGAACATCAGGGCAAAAGTAGTAAAATCTAGTCTACCAAGAAAGATCTTTATGAGCCAAAACCAATGTGTGTTTCAACTCCTTTGTAAGGAATGCTTTATAATGCATCATTTTCTGTCTGGCTTGACTATAGTTTCTGTTTAGGCTGTTAAATGTAATATCTCAGTTGAAAAAAAATTAATTCTTCTTGCACAGTGGCTTAGACTCCGCAGTTTGTTCATGTATTTAAATGACAGACCTATGGCACTGCACTTAGTTCAGCAGTGCCGAGTGAGTCAGCATAGCATCATGTCACAGTGGAGATATATGACAAGGGCTGACATCAAAACGTGGCTTGTTTTCCTCCTCTGTGTTGCAATGAAATGTGAGCCACAGCTTACCGTCAGACTACGTGACACTGGTTCTTAGCTTGTGTTCACCTGCTGTAAAGACCTCTGTTGGAAAGTTGTATTTCAGGCAAATATAGTAAATAGTAGCGGATCAGACTGAAAAGGGAATGAGGGAAACTAAAACTTTGTATCTTCTTAGCCGTTAAATATTTCCTTTAACAACCTAATGTGTCTTATTATGTGATAGGTATGTAGAGCTCCTATAGGTCTAAGGTTGTGTTTTCATGTTTCTGGATGAAATTGAAAGCTGAATGCAATTTATTCTGTTACCAGTTTCAGATGGATATTTCAAACAGCAAATGCATGAATATCTAGCAACTAAAATATCGCGTTTTTAATATACTTCAATATTGTGCATCAGAGAATGAGACAAATGAAGTCAATAAATGACCAGTAGATCATTTTCTTCCTTCTGCCAAAGATCATTTAGTCCCCATAGTCCTTATAATATATGCAAAAAGTTTAGTCTGGTGCACTGATTCAGCTGTTGGATTTCTACTGCCTTCTTTTTGCAGATGCTAGTCATTTTTCTTATCTTTTTTTACAGTGGTCAATCATTGTCATAGCAGCTATTAGAAAACATTTACTTTGCAGTGCACACTTTACCTATTTTAATTCTCTGTTAGTATTTCACTAAAAAATATGATAATTTTATATACCGCTAAGTTAAACTGCTTACTAGCATGGATCCCCCCAAACCCTCTAATCTGAAGAATTTGTCATTTTCCTGAAACCTAAGAATTTTCAGTAGGTTGCATTTAAAGACTTGTAGTATAAGATGAGTACTGTGATTGTAAGCATAAAAAGTCATGTTTCCCTAAAGCAATTGAGTAAATGTTTGCATAAGTAATTGCATTTGCAGTTGTTTAGTTTGTATGTGCCTTTAGGTATCATAGGAGAGCTAACTCTGCAGGATATCTTGGCCGCCGTGATCATCTTAAGCTCTCATGAGGCAGTCTAACACAAACTTTCATAAAGTTGAGTGATAGAGTTTTAAATCATGTTATATTTTCCAGCTTGGTTTTTGATTTTTTACTGAAATATTCTCTAAGAGTTTTAAAAACAGTTTCTAACAGCAATTAAAACATAAACTTTGTAAAAAAAAAAGTGTGTGCAGGTTTGGTTTGACAGTTGGACAGAAGTTTGTGCTGGATCTTATTTTATCTGAAACATTTTGACCATCCATAAAACATAACTAAGTTTTACCCAGTTTCTTTCTTTTGAGCTACTGCTTAACACTATAATACAATACATCCCAATACATCCTCTCTATCTGTTGCCAACATGATTATATATAAAGCCTCAGCATTAAATTTTGAATTCTTTGATTTTGTTAAAGAGACTGACAGAGTTATGAACGAAAAAGTTTGTGGGAATGCAATTCCTCTTCCCTTTAGAAAAGTAATTTTAAAATAGAAGTTACATTATTTTCCACTTTTTGCTATTAGTACATCTCCTGGGTACAGTTACCTTGGAAACATCATATTCTAAAGGAATAAGAATATATGGAACATTTTCTTGCACCCATGGAAAAATGATGCTGCTGATAGCAGTGGAAAAACATTCAATTTAGCTGAAGCAGAAGCCTGACCTCTAAGATGAGGTTTGGAAAAAGGAGAGAAATCTGGGTTTGGAATGTCTGTAGTTGAGAAGGCTTGATGCTTTCAAGCCTCTGATTTATAAGACCAACTGGTGGCTTAGTGGAGAGGATTGTATTCATGTGTCATCACTTTATTGAGTGTATAAAGATTCTCTAAATTAAAGCACAATTTGAATATAATACATATATTAGAATATAATGAAATACTTAAGTTGCAAAGAAATATGATGCAATATTCCAGTCTAAACTCAGTGCCTAACTATTATTTACCGATGTTATGATATAAAAAAACAGGAATCAACACTGGAAATTCAGCCTTTCTGAATTATTAAAATCATGGAAGGATTATTGCTATTAATTACAGTCCCTTTAAATTTCTGAGAGCTGACAGTTGCACTTGCTTTGTTTTGCATGAACCCTGATGGGGACAGTAGCATCTTGGTCAAGTGAAGCTGTTGAAAGACTTCCTAGAAGTCTTCCTAAGTATCCAGGATGGGATTTTCTTAAACTCTAAAAAGGCACTTGAGTCTACATTGTACTTCAGATCTACACAGAATCCAAATCTACACAGGATCCCCTGAAAATCGTAGTCCTTGTTCAACATTTTGGCACTTTGAAATTTGTCTGTATGCTTATGTGAGCTACATATGGGTTGTTTCTGTTGAAATGGGAGTTCTCCAGATGGTACTGACCTGAAGGCAGGATTGTATGATCCACTGTGATCCTAGCAGTGATTGGAAGATACTTGGTAAGAAGCAGAATAATCCTACCACCTGTGAGGCTGTTGAGTGTTGTTTATTCATTTACCTCCATTTCAGGAGGTAATACAATGTCTATTTTTTAGTTTCATTTACTTTTTTTATGATTTTATGTTACATCACATAATGTTTGCACTTTGTTAAAAGGAGGAACAGGTAAACTTTTCACTGTCATCTGACTGTAAGGTTTATTCCTTGTGACTGACAGTCTGTTAAAGCCAGTAGCAAAAAAAACAGTGGTGCAGGAGAAGATCTAGTTTTCTATATTTGTAAATCTCAACAAACGAAACCTTCAACAGCTCTCACGTACAGATGCACACAAAGAGACGGCGTATCTAGAAATGTGGTATCTTTGGGTAAAAATCAATGGATCAATGTGGATCCTCAGGTGAAATCATCTTCAACTCATGATACTCAGTTATGATACTGGTAACTTAAGTATTATACAGCAAATTAACAAAGTAAATACATGGCAATAGCATTTTATATGAACTTAATCTATAACTGCTTCTTGTACTATTTCTTTTCAAATTTGGTTTTCTCTCAGAAAGTAACAGAAGTCTGAATGAGAAAGACATGTTCTCAGAGCTTCTGGCTGTGTATTGAGTCCTTTTTTTGTACTAACTCATTTTAGAATAGCTTTTCTTTGAAATTATAACTGATAAATTGGGGAGTATTGAAAATACCTGAGAACAGAACAGCTGCAACTCTGTTTTGTGGGAGGGAGGTGTTCAACAAGTACTCAATCAGACTTTTTCCCAGGATACAAAGGATCTCAAAAAGTGACAAAGTAACAGTGCAAGGAAAAAGAAAGCCTAGAAGAGAAAGAAACCTATTTAAAATTGTGTTAGAAGTTACAGGAAATACTGCGGAGGTTGAACTGGGAGTAATCTTAAAGAGATAATTAAGATTTTAATCTATTATTGAGAAGGGGAAGAATATTGTTAGACAGCATGGTATTGTTTGTGGGTTTTTTTTCCACTCAGGTTCTTTTTACCAATAGCTTTCTCAAGGAGAAGACACTCGCTTCTCTCAAATGCTGTGTACAAGTCAGCTAGATCTTATTTATTCCAGGGTGCTGGAGCCATGTCTTTGACCGTGTCTTGTCATGTCAAGTTAGCCAGTTCTGTTAGTTTTAAGGAGGTGACCTACCACTAGGAATTAAGGATTATGGTTGCAGCAGTGTCAGGCAGAACTTCAGTCATGTGCTTGATGGAAGAGCACAAATCAAACACATTTTTTAGTATCACACCTTCAACTGATCCCTCGGAGAATGAAGTTTATATACTTATCTCCAGTGATGCGGTGGGACCGTGTATGTGGTTAAGGTAGGTCAGTATGGTGCTATGGAAGTTAATATAGATAGGCAGTTTGATGAATGTCTGACCTAGCATATGTAGGGGTAAGTGCCTGAAGATTGCTCCTAAAACATTATCTCATGCTCAGAGAAAAGGGAGCCAGTCTGCTTCCAGTTTAAAGAGTCTTGGAAAAAACCAGAATGAAAGGCTGATGTGTCAAGTCAGCAGTGAAGAGAAATATTTGCATTGTTGTCAGTCCAGTCAGAGATTTGGAGTTATTATCAAGCTTGGTTGATAAGGAAGAGAACAAACAGAAACGAAATGAAAGATGAAATCCCATTTAAAAAATAAAAATACATTTTCCTCTATGGCTTTCCTTTGAAAATTATTCTATAATTTCCTCTGGAAGATGTTGCATTAGTCTAAACAGATCTTGTCTCTCTCTGAATTCATAGTTATACCTGGGTATCGTAGGAACTACAACTCAAGATTGAATTTTATATGTAGGCATCTTTATTCAGGCAATAAAAGCAAAACACTACATACCAGTGGCAAAAGAACATTTGGTAAGATCCAGTTCTCCTGCAGACCAGCCTCAAAGAAATGAGCCCATGGGTTCCTTGTGCCTATGCATCTTTAATCAAGTAAGTTTAACAGGCCTTTGTGTGTTGTACCATTTATTTCCTAAAGGTTGTCTTCTGCCATGAAAATTTTATGCTTTTATTGACTTATTAATTGATTTAGCCAAAAGTCAAACAGATATTCAGGCTCTCGGTGCTAGCAGCACGTTGGCATTAAGTTCACATGAGATGTCTTCAAATGCTATATAAATAATGTTTTCTGTCATGTACATCCTCATTGTACAATATCACTGGTGTCTTTATGTGGATCTTTGCTAATTCACTGCCGGATAATACACAGGTTGCTCATTAGTCTATTATCTAGCATTTTATCAATCATCCTCTTAAGCACCCGTCACTTCAGTTGCAACAGTTATGCTTTGTATTTTTCAGGCCAGCTTAGTATTGCATTAATATGCAGTTACAATCCTTTATTGTGCTCCAGCCTCTTTGCTCCAGGAAAGCTCGCTGCTGACAACAAAAGTATTCGGATATCATGACAATAAAAGGTTTGCGTACGTGTGATTGGCTGCAAAATGTGACCTGCAAAATGTAGGCACTGGAGGAGGTAAAAACTAGCTGACTCTCGGAGTGTGGGATGGGTGTGCAGGACTGGCAGCTGGAAGACAAAACCAACCCCCTTCCCACACACGCTTACTCACACGGGACATCCTTCTCATTTGTGAATAGCTTCTGTTGGAAAGCAGGAAAAGAGGTGAGTCAGATATTTATACCCTCAACAGCTTTCAAGGGCCACCCTGATCGGTGCCAGTCAGAACTTCTTTGCCATGCCGGAGATCAGCAGATTGCATTGTGTTCTTCTTAAAAGGTCTGCTGGCTGCATTCCTGCCCAGCACCGACGGCTTTAGAGAGAAGCAATGGAGAAAATTTTATAGCAGCAAAGAATTATTCTGACCTAAGGAAATGTTTGGCTCCGCTGTTCAGCATGTATGCAATTATGCTGCTAACGCCAAATCATACAAACTATATCTAGCAGGTAGATAGTGAAAAAAAATAAATCAGAGAAGCACAATAGCACAGTGCTACTTTATTGAATCACCTTTCCTAGTTAGGACTGTGGTTTAAGTACTTTAGAGACCATAAGCTAAAGCAAATTATTTTTTTTGGAAGTAAGGAGAAGGGTAGCTTTTTTAACCTGCTCTAATTTAACATTCTGGAAACTTCCTTTCCATTTCAAGTAGCTTATTCAAATTTAATCATGGGAGTGTCAGAATATGAAAACGTCGAGTTGTGATATTGTTGGGGAATTTAACTTTAACTTTAATGATACTACTTGTGCCTGTATTGAGAAGAGAAGTATCCATGGAAACAGTGCAGTAATTCATAAACTGTAGAGCTGTATAAAGTCTTTCTACCACAAATATGTTTCAGCAAGAAAATTAAGAGGACACTTTTCATGTCAATGTCGCATAGCGAAAGAGTGCCTCTCTTAAGTCAATGATTTGAGGCATACCAGGGTACAGAGGATTACTCAATATTTTGTGACTTATCAAACTGAGGAAGCCAAACCAGAACCACAAAACCCCCACCTTCCCAAGTAGATAACATATCACAAAAAACAAGCCTGAAAATTAATTTTCATGTGAACTAAGTACGAAGCTGTAGTAGAACTGCTTTCATGAGTATTTTTTTAATTATCAGATAGTAGTGAATTAAATGGAGAGAGGAATATTCTGTTGGTACCTGCCCATACTGTACTCTGTGTTCCTATTTAAGTCCAGTTGCCTAAGCTTGAGTCAGCTCGAGTAAGGTAACATAATAAAAAATGGTAATCTAAGCACTCCAGGGCTTGCTTTCTAGGACAAAGGTTTTTGTAGTTTATTACACACCTGTGGACATATCATTTTATTCAAGTTAAATGTCAAACAACTCTGCTGCTTAAATAAGCGCAAAAAATTTTAGTTCTGCTGTGTTCTAAAGTGGAAATCAAGGAACCAGTTTTCTAGACTTAGAATTTTCAAAGACTAGTTGTCCAACTTTGGTCAAGTCAACAAAGACCACATGTTCAAAAAGGTTGTTCCTCCTTTCTATTTTCACTCAAAATGAATAATTTGTGTTGCTGTGATCCTGACTGGCAGACCATTGTGCATTAAGGAGTTAGTGGTCCCCGTAACTGTGAGCCTGTGTCGGTGCAGCCCTGTGCTATGCTGTGCTGCACGCACAGCGTGGCCCCCAGGCCAGGGTTGTGCTGTGCGTATCCCTTGGCCTCAGGCTAAACTTAGTCTGCAGGCAGCTCCCACCCAGTACCAGCAATTACGCCACCTGCATGTCTTTGCTTTTATCTAAAACTGCACCAACAAGTTGCCATGTGAAATGCTTTTTGTTTGACAGTAGAAATGACAACTAGAATATTTTTCTCTTAAAAAAATCCTGTAAGAGCTCAAAAGACCAAAATGAGGTTGCCTTTCCATGGATGGGATCTGTACAGCATGCCGTGCCCTGATTGGAGGTCTGTTGACTGCTGCCCAGCTCAGGGTTTCTAGCATCTGAAGGGACAGAGGATTATCTATACTATCCTCTATTTCTTTATAGTTTTAACTCCAATAAATGGCATTTTAAGGTATACTTTGCTACAGGGCCTGAGTGCCTTTCTTATTGGGATCATAGTAAACCAGCATCCCCTGGTGCAAAACATGTATGTAATCTAGGTAATCAAATAAATCAGCTTTCTAAAATGCCAGAGGGATTAGACATAGCTCACAGTGAGAGATGAGGCATTGCTCTGCACACATTGCCTTTTAGCTTTGAACCTAGAAGTTCAAATACTGATACGCTATGTTGGTGTTTGATACTTTATTCTGACATTTCTGGTTTACTTGTAAATAACTTCTCGTACAAACTTTCCTTCTGCTGAAGAATGGCCCTGTATGCTAAACCTCAACACATTTTTCAAATAACCTTCATTTCCAGTTCCTAAGATAAGCTGCTTTTGAGATAGACCGTGTTAGAAAAGTTTTAGAGGAAATTTTGAGCAAGATGAGCAGCACCTTTTCTTGAGGCCTCTGTGTCAAAAATAGCTTTTCCAAATCACTTTAAATGTGGGTAAAATCATTTTTGCTGTCACGGTTCAAAGAGGCAATATCTGAGGTAGAAATAACCTTTTTAACGAGAGTTTTAAGAAGAAGGTACAGTTGAGCTTATAATACAATACACACTTCAGCATTAGTGTTGGAAACTACTCCTATATCGTCTTAATACAATTTTTACCAAACAGCGTTATACAGTAGTTTCTTATTTCCAGTGAAATAGCAGGTTGGACTTTTCAATCTTGCAATACCTTCAGTTTATTGGAGCACTGAAAGCTAGCATCTGAAAAATAGAAAGAAAAATTATAGCCTGACAGTTGCATCCACGTTTAACAGCGAGTCCTCAAAGGTGGGTGACCAGACAAGTCAAACACAATCAGAAAGACTTCAGACCAAATGTGAAAATGCAATTCCCTTTGATGATAATAAGACAACACTCGCGTGTGTAGGTGTACAGTACAGATTAGCAGAGTCATCTGCTCTTGGTACCTGATTCTGAAGTATGGAGCCAGCACAAGCAGTAGGTTTTGTTGCAGGCTTGTACAGACAATGAGTTATGGGCAGTTTTCATAGACTGATACACAGTTCTAGATGTGATTAAGTTATGTGATCCCTGGACAGTTGCTGACAAAGGATTTAAGAGAAAGTTCCTGATTTCCTTCCCCATTCTTCAAACCATGAAGTCCCCTTCAGCTGGAGATTCCTGTTTTCTCTCATCACTGTTCAGGATACACACCTTTCTGAGAGCCTGCTAATGACTTTGGCTGATGGCACAGTTAAGCCATAGGCATTGCTTCTGTTGTGCTCTAAAAGCAGTGCTTTCCCAGGTTGCTTTCAGATTGATCAGTAAGTGGCTATCTGTGTTGGCAGTCCTAGCTCCTCTTGTTTCAACCTGTGCTCGTGCTTTGTGCTTCCAAGGCTTCTGCTATCATTCTGCAATCATTCACTCGACACACTATCTTATTTTAGGGTCACTGGTAGTTCATTGACACAGAAATTATTTCTTAGATGTGTGTGCATACATTACTACCTTGACCACATACCTTTGATATCTGTCTAGTAATGGTAATGTTACTTACAAAGAAAGAGCCCTATGAAGGTTCTTTCATTGGTTACAGTATGGTTTTTGACACTGGAATATATTCTTTTCAGTTTACTTTTAGTATTTTTTAGTGCAATTATTTTGTTTTAATGACCAGGGAGATGTCTTAATGAAGGTGTAACCTGGCTATCTAGAGGACAATTTGTAATTTTGTAACAGATACAGGATGGTAATCTTAATAGAAATACTGTGGCTAACTTGCCTTAATATATTTTAATACCATTTTCTCTGTTGTTTACACCAGTTCATATTTAGAGCTACTGGGTCATGTTTTGTATAAAGCGTGTCTTTCCCTTATCTGTCTGGTATATTAGATACATACCTATCCTACTGAAATTCCCTCACTTGTATCTATAACGTGCCTTTCTTGTCCACATATAATTCTTTCTTACTGCAAAATTCTTCTTAATATTTTGTTTTCATAATCACTTTGGGTGCTTTTCTTCCCTTTTAATTACTTCCCCATTCTTATGCCAGCATAAAATAGAACGATATTGTATAACTGAAGTTAGATTTTCTCATCTGTTGCAAATAAAAAATAATCTTCAGAGAAAGTAATTTTACTTACAAAGTAAGTAAAAATGGATTTATATGAATTAGTTGCTTTCTTCTCTTACCAAATAGTCACCAGAAATCAAGGCTTTTTAGTATTTAAACTGCTTAACAAGCTGATATCAATAGTTTTCCGTATCCATGTGAGGGTATACTAAGAAAAGCACAGACACTGTGCTTAATCCAAAATAATTTATAGAGGAAGTGGAAGAGATTTCGTTCTATGCGGACATACAGATGTTCCTAGTAATTTTACTGTGATGTAAAATTATGACACTTCAACGTGGAGACCATCTTACAACCTGGTATCATAAGCTTTTTTTTAAAGTCTTGAGAAAATATGCCTTACATACCTTCCCATCTTCTACCAGGTAATTGTGGAACTGAAAACACTTGGTCCCAGGTAGGCTTTCTGTGTGGAATCCAACTGATATTCTCCCAAACTAGCCAAGACAAGGATTAAGTAGGTAAAAAGTGAAAGGTTGAAACTCTAGAATATAATGAGATGGGACACTTCACTATGGTTACATTTCACTTTTCTGCCCTTCTCTCAAAAATAGCTGTAGGACTTCCTCCTATCAAGACTTCAGGAATTTTTCTTAAGCTCTAAATTAGCAAAAGTCATTTGTAAAAAGATTTTGACTCTGTTTATTTCTCCCTCTTTTAATAATTCCCTGAAAAAAAAAAGTCAGTACCTGCTTTTCAGATCCTGAGTGTTGAGATGGAGTTTTGGTTTTCTTCACAATTTTGTTCTCCATCAAGAGGCATGGCATGGAATGTATGCTGTCCTTTTGCAAGTCGACTCTTAATTGTTTTTCTACAATCAAGGAATGTCTGGTTGTTTGCACTCTGAGTTACTGAAATTATTTCACCTTTGCCATGTCTCTGATCATCTCCACTTGGTATTAACTTTCTCCCTAAGCACTGAAGGACAATCTTCTACATTTTCAAATCAATTTCTAATTATGGTTATTTCTGATTAGGTTCTGAATTCCCCATAAATTCTATATTCTGTCTTTGGTTCACCTGTTTCACTCTGTTCTATAATATAACAGGATTTACAGAAACACATACACATACTGTTTCTCTTACAGGATATTAATCCTAATCGTAATTAAGTTTCCTTAGATTCTGACATTATGATAATTTTGGACATTACTTATGTGTCTTGAACTAATGAGAGGATGGCTAACCTGACTGGTGAACTTGGATGAGGTATCCAATTATGCCTGTTTATGTTGTTATGAAAATACATAGTGCTCATCACAGAGTCTTCATAGATGATGAAATTACATTAATCTAATTTTACTGTTGCTAGTTACACTATGAAAGCATTCCCTGCCTATTGTTCATTTCCATACATCTTACTTTCCTCTCTAATCACTAAAGGCCATACAGGCAACTTCTATGGCATATTTTTGAGAATTTAAATTCAGAAGAGCCCATTTTCAAGTTCTGCACAAAATATGTTTTTTATATTGTCTTACTTTTCCACTTTGAGGCCTTATGTACTGATGGGATCAGTGCTTTTCTTTTTCCTTATATCCTTTTCTAATAATTCACTAATGCCTTCCAAGACAAAGCCTGCCAATTGCATAATTTTCCCAATTTGTGTTGTGATGTTTAATGTCCACAATAGAATTATGCAGATACTTTAAACTAGAGAGACCTTTCTGTATAACTTCTTGCAAAGCTGTGGTGTACACGTAGCTCTGTTTTGAGTGACCCACCACACTACTGAGAATCCCTGGTTTAGGTGAGCTTCAAACCACAAAGGCTGTGCATACATAGTGCATAGCCATATGTCACATTAATAGTTTCCCACCCAGCATGATTTGAGAATCTCTGCCAGTTACACTTTCTTACAGGTGGTGTTATGCCTGGTTCCCATTGCTCCTTAGGTCAAACCCTGTCCTTCAACTTCCCTAGAAATGTTGTCAAATCCTCTATAAAATCAAGATTTTCAGGCTTTTCTCTTGCCAACTTTGCACAGTCTTTATTGGTTTTGTCAATGTAAACAAGAGGAGAATCTTAGTCTCCAACTTTATTCAGACTAAACGACTGACCTGAAAATGTGATCTCTCTTTCTCTTTTTAAAGGAACTCAGAAGAAAACAGCAAGCCTAGAAATGGATGAGTAATTATTTCAAATGGATCTGCAACCTACTAGATGCAGTAGATTAACTCTCGCAGCAATCTAAGAAAATGGTAATTCAAATGTTGTGAAAAACAAAGCCACACTGAACAAACAAGTATAATGAGTAATGCTCAGTCCATCAGTCTAAAAAAAAAATTAGGGTCCTTTGTAGTTATGTAGAATCCATTCGTTAAAATGAATCAGTCTGGGTTATGGACTTTATGACTAAGGAAGATATAAAGAACAAATCAGTGTAATTTATAAATGGTAAACAGCTAAATTTGTATCACTGGCAATAAAACCCCCACAAGCTTCATTTTCCTATTCTCAGATATAGCAACTTATTCAGTGATTCTTCACTCACAGTCCTTCAACAATAACTGACAAACCAGCTCATCAATATCTAGTTAACAGCTTTAATTTGGTTTACTGATTTGTTATATCTCTGTAGGCTTCTCTCTCCCTTATACCAGCTCACATTTGTCTCACATTTCTGCAGCTATAAAGATTAGTGCTGAGGCTCTTATACAACCTTTGCTACTCTAAAGGGTACCTTTCATCTTTTATTTCTTAAGGTACTGTTTAGTTTGGGTTACAGTGAGATGGAGATATTAAACCATAAACATCTGATATATGGTTAAAATATTGCAGAAGGGTCAATGGATCAGCCTATTTACTCTGTAGAGGCAATGGAAATATCATGATAGAGAAGCATATGTTTTCAGTCTAGGTTCAGGGACAGATAACACTGTTGTCTTAGAAAACTTGAGGTCCAGTGTGATTCAGCTCTGTTTCTTTGACAGAAGTGGGAAAACAGCAGAGATTTACGTTCTAGGAAAGATCATAGAAGTTCACAGGAACCACACACTTAAAGTTTCAAAAACATTTCTCTTTAATGCATTATGTTCATTACTGTTCATATCCCCTGTGCTTTCCTTTTCAGTTTATTCTCACTGAATCTGTGACTTGTCCATTGAATAATATTTGTTGGAGATGTTGCAAGGATGAGCACTAGCAACCATTTAGGAAAGCAGCGTTTGGCATCTAAAGAATCTGTGCTTACCACCTGTTTTTATTAGAAGAAAGTAAAGAATCATCTCACTCACATTCCTGCTTGCAAATATTTACTGGGATAAAAAAAAGAAAAACATGTGTCATACACTAGGGCTCTTGCAATGCCATAACTTTTTGATACTTTTTTTACAAGAGATGAAGAATCTTGCTTTTGTTATATATGACAAAAGTGCTTGGGATGGCAGAGGAAGTAAGGAGAAAGAAGCTTTTATTAAAAGATCCGTGTCTCTAAATCCCTAAGCCCTTTTGCCGCTGATGCACGGATGTGTACACTGTCTGCATCACAGTGCTATTCATCACAGCACAGACTGAGAATGACTTCCAGATACCTCAGCCAGGGATTTTCAGAGAATAGTAGGAGTGGGCGTCCAGTATTTCTCAACAGACAACTGCTAATGAGAAAAACTCAAGTTGACAGATGGTCATGATGTGATCCTAGGGTGAGGTATCGCATCTCTGATCTGTAACGTTTAAATGCTGACAATACCATATATTTAAGCATAGCTGCTTTGTTCTACTGGAAGCAATGAAGCTTATTGCTGATCAGGCCCAGTCAGATTTCATCTGGGAGATGTGTTAAGGTCACAGTCTCTCCACCCCTTCTTCCTGATGCTCAGGGGGTTTGAAGGAGCTATCAAAGCCAGGAAATAACTCCTCTCCTTTCTCTTCTGAGTCTTCAGGTTGGAGAATACTTTCATTAATGTACCTTCTAAATTTACCCAGTAGTCATTCCCAGTTCTAGGTTGGTGAACCTAAATGTGGTATTTTGTCACTAAATCTTAAAAACAAACAGAAATACCAGCAATAAGCCAACGTGAGTTACCTGCCCAGTTACAGTGTAGGTCCAAGTCAGCTTTGTAAACTATTGGATGCATCCAAGTATGATCACCTTCAGACAACAACCTTTCATATGCATTATCATGGGTTTGAAATCAGCAGCAGTAACATCTTGTGCGTAGTGTCAAACAAGTTGAATTGACATCACTGGAGGAATACAGTCAGTTGAATCCCTTGTAGTGCAAGGATAAGTGATGATCACACAATTAAGCAGGAAATAATAGCTTTTGGATGTGCACGTTAACATTACGGCTTCTGCTTGGTGCAGCATGCTGCTCACGGAGTCCTGGATGTGGGTGTGGAGGGGAGGAGAAGAGGAGGAGCTGGATTCATATTTCTTTTACAATTCCAGCGATGGTTTGCTCAAAAGGCAGAATCCACAAATAGCATTATGTGATGTGATTGTACTGGTGAGAGACATGCAAACATGGTTCATCAATATGGCTGAGAGTCTGACATGGTATGTCTATAATTTGTGTTATCCCTCTAAGCTCTTTTATGTAGCTACACTTAAGAAATAGTGGCCTTGTACTGTAGAAATCTGCATTTTCTGTGGAACTGTGTCTGTGTAGGTATCTATCCTTTTGTATATCCATTCCCCACACAAGATGTTCAATGACCCACTTCTGTTGGCCATTAGGCAAGCTAACCACAGCGGAAAGGATGGTATTCCAGACCCATCGCTTCATTAAAGTAGTTGTGTTGTACTGGGTCTACAGAGTAATTACCTCTGATTTAGAAGACCATCAGCATCATGTCTATACTGATGCTGACGGGGATTTTAAACAGCTTTTAGCACAGTCTGGTAAACTGGGTAACTTGAATCTCAAGAATAAACTTGGCACTCGCACCCCTCCCCCACCCTGAAAACACTTTAAAATTCAGTTCTCTCAATGCTCTGGTGTGTGTGTGTTTGTTTTGGCTTTCTGTTATTTGGTTTCTAGCAGAACGTTGTAAAGTTTATGTAATTTTGAGCCTAACACTTAATGTGTCCCCTGCAGGCAGACTCCGTATGAATTAGAAAGAAATTCAATTACTGAACTACTGATAACTTATCTCAACAGAATGCAAATGGATTAAGATGGCTAAATGTTCACTTGCGTATAAATGTACCATTTAACTAGAAAACATGCTCTTTAAGAAAAACAACACCACAAAAATCTATTCTGATGTTTTATACTTTTAGGTTTTTATGCATTTCATATTACACTATTTACAAAGCAAACTATGGTGATCTTTGTTAAAATAAATTAGAATGAAAACCACAAAAATGCTTTTACAAACATGCTAAACAACTTACTGTGTTTCACAAAGGGATACAGTGGAAATGTTTGCTCTTTGAAAAATATGAATGACTGATAAAAACTGGTACACATTTTTGATTTATTGATTAGTTTTTCCTGGACATTATTTACCGTAGTAATGAAAATAAGACTTTATTTCATGTAAAATATGGTCATCTCTATCTATGATCATTAGTTATTATACATGGAACAATGAGTTAATTTCTTTATCCTGTAAAAAAATCTTTCATGCAGTTTTTAGGCTGGTCTTAATTTTATATATATACAAAAATTGTTCTGTGAGTGATGCATGTTCCTCATCTTCACAACCAGGAGAGGCACTATGTTTATTAACTTACACAGCTAATGAATTAGCCCATGTTTCTCTATGGGCTTAGAGAAGTTATTATTCACAGTGCATGTAATGTATATAGCTGTAGGCTCTTCACTGGTGCTTTTCCTTGAAAAAAAAAAAAAAGGATTCTGTTATGTGTTTTGTAGTTATCATATAGGAAACTGGCCATAATGTAGTTTTGGGAAACTGGTTAGACTGGAATTGAAACATAAAGACAAAACTTACTGCTACTTTTGATCCAAAACTTTGTAAGCATTGGTCTGAAGGGCTATATATTTTTAACAAGAAAATAAAAAAAAACCCTTTTAAAAATGCTTTGTTTGTGCCTTGAAGAATCACACTATGAAGTCATCCTACCAGTACTGACAATTAAATTAAATTAGCGCTTTTTTACAGTAATAAGTGCTAGATAAAGATGCAACTTTTGTAGGCTGAAGTCAAGGAGCTACTCTATCTTCTTTTTACTGTATAGTTATAAATATACTTATTGAAATCATTGGCAAGAATCTGGGTACTTGATTCATTTCAGTGGACCTTTAGAAGCAAATTTGTTAAGAAAAATCCCTGTATAACTTCTATAAAACAGATATTTCTTCAGATCATAAACCAATTTTTTTCTATTTCACAACAGTGAAGACATTAAATGTGACTTGCAGTTGTGGGGTTAGAAGGATGAGTTTCATAAAAGTGTTTTTATGAAATAAGGTTGAATGAGAAATAATGAATGATATATATCTGGTGTCACTAGCATAGCACATTATTATTATTGAATTCTTCAGGATGTGCAAAATGTGTTTGAAAACCAATATCCTGGGATTGGGGTTTAGTCTTACAATGTATAGGGCTTTATAACCCTGTCAAAAAAGGCATTCCTATATATATTTAATCTTAATGGAAATGTATGGAAATATTTCAGCTAGGGTTGTAATCAGGACCAATCCTGCAGTCTGCCTACATCTTATAAAAGCAGCAACTGTTCAAAACACAACCAAACAGCTTTTCAGAGGAATGTGGGTGTGAATGAGAGACTTGGTGAACAGTGCTGGGTGGACTCTGCCTGGGAAGCTAGCGTGCGGCTAACGCAGACTGCACACCCAGCACCTCATGGCTGGCTCCCCGCAACTGCGTAGACACAGGCAAGAGCCTGGTTTGTTCCAGTTATAGCAGTCAGTTCAGCAAAAGCTAGCTGCCTGACAGATGCAGGCATCTAACTCTGAATCAGGAGAGTCAGGAACGAGACTTTAAAGTGACAGTTTACATGGTCACTTTATCTTTATTTCTCTGTGTTTTCTTCCTTAAACCAAAGGTCTTGACCCACTAAGGCTCTGTAACAAGCATAGTCCTGCACATTAATAGAGGTGAACTGATGTTGAAACTAGATGGTTTCCAGCACCAACCTATAGGTGGATTACGACTCTAGTATCATACACATTATAAGACCAAATTCTCAGAGCAGAAAACATTTCTGCACGCAAATAAATTCAGATATATACTATGATATTGACAACACATGATTCTTTTTATGCTTCTTTCAGAATCATTTTATGAGTCATGTAATATGGTAGTTCATCTGGAATAATAGCTAACCTACTATCCTCACGTGCTCTTCTGCCAGCTTGATGGGTCCATGAGAGAAGATATAGCTTAGTACACATAGCAAAGCTGTGTAATCAGTTTAAATACTGAGGTGTGCTGGGATTCTTCTTGCTTGAGAAGGTCCAAAATAGTAGACAGCTTTCTGTACAGAAACAAATAATAAAAAAAGGTAGCAAATAGATAGATTTCTTAAATGTTTATGGCTTTACCATTTTACTAGATTTCTGTTTGCTTCTTTTTCTCTACTTTCTCAGCTTCCCTTTCTTTGTAGACTAGTGTGGTCTAGCCTGAGAGGATTGATATACCTTCTGTTTTACTTTTTCATTTCAAGTGAGTGAAAGCTAAAAGCAGATCTGTCCTGAGGATTTTTTGAAACCATCCCAAAGAGAAGTCTGTTTCCTAGGGCTTACTGTACTGTATTTGCCACATAAAAAAAAAGGTACCTGTAGGCTACACACCATCAAGAGTGGAACATTTTTTAAACTAAGGTGGTATGTTCATATCTTCAGTCATATGTGTCTG
This sequence comes from Himantopus leucocephalus, assembly GCA_003993805.1. NCBI lineage: Eukaryota > Metazoa > Chordata > Aves > Charadriiformes > Recurvirostridae > Himantopus > Himantopus leucocephalus. Next base: position 28,879,956 of record RSEF01000004.1, on the reverse strand, counting down.
TGCTGGAAGCAATGTTATCAAAGCTCAATTCAGATGTTCTCAATAGTATTACTAGTGAAAATGCCAATTAACATAACAATTTTAGTACCTAAAGCACCTAAAAACTGTGATTCTGATGATTTAATACTGAAGTTGTTGACCAGAGGACAAGGTCTTGCCATAAAAAAGTACTGATAAAGAAACAGGGAATTATTTTTCTAGACAATGACTACACTACTGTCTTCTCTGAAATTTTCATCATTTAAAAAGTTCTCACAGAAGACACTCCAAAGTCTTAACAAACCAGTCTTATGTCCTTTGCTCACCCCAACTGTGGCTTAGTTTTATGTGACAACAAAGGAAAGAAAGTTAAAAAGGAATGAAAAAAGGTCCACCTATAGTTCCACTCAAAATCCAATCAGTGCCAAATTACTTCTGTTTTCCTCAAAGGTACCTTCAGTAGGCAATGCAACAACTTCCACTGCCAAGAATGATAAAATTGTTCTATAGCCAACAAAAGACATTCATTGATGCTGTGCCAAAACAAGATGTGCTTCTAATTATCGAAGTTTTCAACCGCTACGGTGCAGGAATTGTTTTGAATAGATATACCTGAAAGCACACGCTTCCCACAAGGTGTCTTTTACTATGTGTACTCTTCACTGGGTAAAAAACTGGCTGGATGGCCAGGCC
>RSEF01000004.1:28836981-28879184 GCA_003993805.1 Himantopus leucocephalus | reverse complement strand
AAAGGTCCCTTCCAACCTCAACAATTCTATGATTCTATGTTAAGACCATCCCAGACACATTTGTTGATCATAAAGATCTGTTTCTATTAAGGAACATCAGTTGATCCTAGAACAGCAAACAAATTTCAATCTTTTCTTAAAAAAATATACCATCTACTAAAACTTGCCACTAAAACCCCCCAAAAACTGTGATGCCTGTGGAAATTGTAGATTTCACTAAACAGACCCGCAAACAACTGTTCCAAGCTATTTCTTAGAGTAAAACGTAAGATTAAATTATTATTTTATTAACATTTTCAGAGATTTGAGTAATAAAAAGCCTTGAGGCAAGGAACGGAAAAAATCCTAATGCAGACAAACCTCTTTAAAACTGTATGAGTTGCAATGTTCACCCATCCTGCAGCATAACCTAAAACTACGGTGAAGGTGAATGTTTAAAACCAGACAATATATATCAATGTAAATAAGAATGTAAACAGCACTTTACAATATATAATTGCACAGTTTCTTTAATGTAAATTTTAAATTTTGTTCTTTTTTATTGCATCTTAAAGGGGTAATGGTCTTGCAAGACAGTAATGCACAGATGGGTCAGATTACTTGAAGGAGCCTCTAGAAAGGTGGAAAATGCCTTTTTATTAGAAGCTGCTTTCCAACAGTTTGAAAGGATCATTAGAATACTTATACTGCCTCATGGGTCTTTACAACAAACACTTACTGCACTGCTGTGCTTTTTTTTTTTCTCTAAAAAGCCAAGTGGTATAAGCGTCTGAAGGATGCAATATTGTGCTTTAGTACTGGGTATCTGATGTATCCTTATAAGCTGGGATGAAAGTTTCTTAATTTTCTCTTTATCCAAAAACATCTCTTAGAAACAGCTCAGGGTTCACAAGGAATGGAGAACGAGGAATAAGGACAATAAAATGTATTCATTATTTAGGGAATTGTTGTGCAGGATATTTAAGGAATAAATATTAAGGGAGATCAGAAAGCAGCTCAGGAATGCAGGGTAATTATCAAAAGAACCAATATATAAAAAATATCAACACTATCAAACAGTTTACAAAGATAAACTGTTTTAGTGTAGATAAAGAAGGAAGTGTTTGTCTAGTAATTCTCAGTATAGTCCCTTTTCCTGGTGGGTATTAACGCACAATGATCTGGGGTAGTAGCAGAAGGCAGTGTGGTCTAAGGACAGATTTGAAGCTTTTGCTCATCTTCTTAAGGAACTCATCTTTCTGTTAAGCTGAAATCATTATCTAAATATGGCATATGATATCTTCAGCTGGATCAGTAATTTATATATATAAACATTAAAACCATTAAATACACAATAGTATATAACTAAGGGGTGAAGATAAAGAGGTAGTCTATGGAAATAGGGAATGTATAGATTACAGCTATTAAGAAATGTGAAAGGCAAGAAAGAAGTCTGTACAAGTATAAGGGGAATACTCCATTAGTTAATAAAGAATGAGAATGAAAAGTGAAATGCAGAAGAAAGGCTGTGGTATTTAAAGATTTTTTTTGCACCTGTCTGCATACATTAAAAAAAAGCTAATTGTGACCTGCATGATTATTTCAATAAGGAGGAAACATAGGCTCCAACAGGGAAAGAACATTTAGATAATATGACTTCAATTTAGCAAAGCTGATGAAATTCACTCTGGAGTACTTCAGGAACTTGACAAAACGTCTAGTGGTTATTTTGGGGAGCCAGTGGAGAATACATAAGATCCTAGAAAACTAAAGCAGCTCTAGTGTAGAACTTCTCTCTGAATTTGGGGATCAGACGGAGGGAATGTTAGAGGTCTCTGGAAATTATGAACCAATCTTCATTGTTTTGTTGACTTAAAAGATACTTGAACAAATCATTAAGCAACCTACAAATATCTGGAAAATAAGTAAAAACCAGAATTGATTTGTTCTTGAAAAATCCATCTGATTTTCTTCTTTGACATAATAATTGGTCTAGTGAAAGAGAGAAAAATAATAGATGTTATAGATCTTGACATCTTCATAAGCAAAGTATATTAATACAGTCTACAGTAAAATTACCATTTTGCGGAGTGATGGGTCTATAAGCCCCGTATAGCAGGGAAGAAATTAACTCCAGCAGCAATTGGGAATGTAAAGCTGTAAAGGGACCCACCTGGAGAATACAGTACCGGCAGAAGACTAGGGAGGGAAGAAAGCTGTCTGTGAGTATATTGGGTTCCTAAGGAGGTCATATGCAGACTCACTGAGGGAAAAAAAGACAACCTGTCTCAAAGCTGTTAATTGCAAAGGCGGCCTCTTAAACTGAATAAGACCAGTATGTGTCGGTAACGGCAGGCAATAGCAGTGCCTGTGGGCAAATTTCTGGTCTGGGACAGGATGGCCCTGACTAGAAAAGGTCATCCCTTTACATTGCTACATTAGTCCAAAGTGTGGTAACTCACCACTTCTGTGCTGAAGGTTATGGAAGGTCTGCACAGCTTTCTCAAGCACAGCCATCCCATTGTCTGAGAATTACAACAGGAATACTAATATATGACTATGGCCCAACTGCAATGTCGTGGTGTTGGTCACCTAGTAGCAGTGAAAACTGTTGATACAGGCACTGACTGAAGTTGAGGACAGTAATACTGAAGGCCTGGGCTGACTGAAATGGTGTTGAGCAGTGGCCCTGACATGTTTGAGGGCTTTGCCTTATGTAGGCTACTTAGCTACATACTGGGCATTACATGGGGCCACCTCCTTCATGCTTTTTCCAAATGCCAATGGTCAGATCATTATAAACTCTCAAATATTCAGTTTGGGAATGAATGGTAATAATGTGTCTGTTTTAGCTGCTAGTCTTGATATTATACACTTTGCTTGGAAGAAGCTAAACTCAAGAACTAAATCAGTGCTGAGATGACCAGCCTAGCTGTTTTAGAGGGGTTCCCCTGGAACACTTGGCTGTAGGAAGGCAGCTGTTCAGTTCCATTGATACTGTTCTGAAAATCTGAGTGATGGAGTATTGTCTTGCTATGAGATTACACTGTCACCACTTAAAAGAGAGCTGTGATGATATGTCATGCTTCTAGCCTGAGGGTACCATGGGATAAAAGAAGAACCAGCTCGCAGTAGTCTCCAGGATGATGATGGAGTTAGCAGCAAACTCCTGATCCTGATGTAATTGTTCTGCCAATAAGTGGGAGGCAAAGGAATTTACAAATGCAAGGAGGTAGATTGGGCTGTGATCAGAGATCCCCTTTGTTCATCCGTATCAAACCACATCTGGAGTTAAGTCAAAGGTTAAAATACTAGGCATATAAGAACAAATACAGGGTATTTAGGAGTAGATTCACATTTTAAATGTGGACATGAGTAAGAGCTCACATTTAACAAGGAAATTCTATGAGTATCCCCAAGAGACATCATGTCTCAGACATAATAACTCTGAGTTGTAACTTTTTCTCTGAATCTTGTAATCTTATATATGCCTCTGCACATTCTACCACTAAGAATACAATGGTTTAACCATTACTCTGGCTCTTTCTCAGCCTCTTGTGCTCTTCCTTATTCCCGTTAGCTGACTGTGAATAGGTAGATACTTTTTTGCCACATTGCCTACTAATTTTCCTGTAAATGTCAGGAAGCTGAATCATTCTGGTTGTCTGACCTGTTCAGTCTGTACTGACTGATACGGCTGCACTAACATAAACCCAGGAACCAGCCTATATGAATTTGACAACGATTGCAAGCCAAATGCTGCTCAAGACTCTTCTACCAGTCGTGCCAGCCTTATGCAGTGAGAAACAGCAGAGGAAAGGGAAATAATAGCTAAGAAATTGAATGAAACATCTCCAGCACAAGAAGCAAGAAGTACCCAGATGGGAGTGTATTTCAGAAGAGAGAAAACAGATGGTTATACCTAAATTATCACATCCTGAGTCTGCAAAAAAACCTCGATGCTGGTCAATAGGTAATGAGCCTTAGTAAAAGAATTACTGTGAACATGTTATGGACATGAATAGGTTGTATTATAAATTGTTATGAATCCAGAACTAGAGGGATATCAGCACTCAGAGTCACTGCTGTTCACCTGCTGGGCTCTGTGCCATGTAACATCTATTAAACATCTGTTAACCCTTTGCAGCTAAGTGGAAGTTTTACAGAAAAGTGTAATCCTGTGGCACATAAAATAGCACAGATAGTATGATATCTATGAAACATAGCTTTTGGAAGACAGTGTTTGTACCTAAGAAAGAGCAGAGAGGTTAGGAGTTTGAAGATCAGCAACACACAGATCCAGATCACTGAACCCCAGCTGTTAACACAATTATATTATAAATCTATGATTCAGTTCCATCATACAATGATACTTAACAAATTTAAATAGTCTTCTCTTGTTCTCATCTTTGTAAAGAATTTTGGATTTATATTCCTCTCTGAACAGAGAACCAAAAGCCAATTACAGTTTTACAAACCCAAGCAGAGTTTCATCTCTAACTTTGTCTCATGCTCTGCAGTCATTCACTGTGCAGTAGAAATATATCAAAATTGTGTTCTGTAAATGAATGCAGATTTTAATCCTATATTGGAACTCATCAAAAGTCATTCAAGATTATGTGAAGAATGGGACAACAACATGAGAGGAACAAACAACAAAGCATGAGAGATGTTTTCAGTAAGAAAATGTGTTGATTAATGCCCTGAAATGCCAAGAAAGTAGCAGCAATCTGGGCAAAAAGGTTGAGATGCAAGTATATATGTAATCATTATAATTTGTTGGAACTTTTGGGCTATTTAGAAATACTGTACAACTTCAGCAAAAGTAATTAAAAACTATACTATTTTTTAGAGTTGAATATTTTTAAAAGGATTTTAAATATTATAGAAGAACATTAGTAGATCTCTCTGTTCTTGTTGGTGTTGAGAAACTTTTTCATTAGCTCAGACATTTGTGTGGGACACAAAAATGATTTTTTCGCCCTGGTGTATTAATTAGCACAATTGTGAGCATAGACTGGATAAACAAACTTACAAATGCATAAAATTAAAATTTCACTTTTACAAACGGCATTCAGTGTTCTAGAATAAAGCCTTTCAAACTTGATGAAACATGGTATGTAGCAGAATGCATTCAGGAGGTAATTGGTACTGAGGTTTCATTTAATCATTATACTGTCTTATACACCTCTCAGACCACAATGAATTCAGTTTGATGTTGTTAATCTTTTAAAGGAACACACTTCTAAATATGCTAGAAAAAGAAAAACAAATTGAGAAAAATGTGCCTTTGGTTTACAAAAATTATGTTTATTATACTTTATTATGCTGTCAAATGACATTGTTTAAGTGTAAATGTACATATGGTAGATTTTTGAGACTGAGGTTGTATTTAATCTCACATTTTTTTGTGTGTAACCTATGCAGTATTTTGCAGACAGCTGTGTTTTCAATTTTATCTGAATTGAAGGTGGCCATGTCTCAGAAGATGTGTAGTGCTATGCCTCAGATGATATACCCTGTCCTTCATCAAAGTCTTTTGACTTCACAGACTCACAGAACAAATGAGGTTAGAAGGGACCTCTGGAGGTCATCTGGTCCACTTCCTCTGCTCCAGCAGGGCTATTGTATGAGGATGTTATGGGACACACCATCAAAAAAGCCTGAAGTCTAGGAAGATGTTATCCACTGCTTTCCCCTCATCTACCAAGCCAATCATTTCATCATAGAAGTTTACCTGGTTGGTCAAGCATGACTACCCCTTGGTGAATCCATGCTGACTGCTCCTGATGATTTCATTGTCCTTCATGTGACTAGAAATGGTTTCCAGGACTAGTTGCTCCATCACCTTCCTAGGGATCAAGGTGAGGCTGACCAGCCTGTAGTTGCCTGGGTTCTCTTTCTTGCTGTTTTTGAAGACAGAAGTCCTCCAGTCCTCAAGCATGTCTCCAATTGCTTTGATCATTCAAAGAGATCGAGAGTGGCTTTGCAATGTCATCAACTCCCTCAGCACTCACGGGAGCATCCCATCATGGCCCATGAATTTCCATGTCCATTTTGCTAAAGTATTCTCTAACCAGTGCCTCATTAATGACCAGCTTGGATCATTCTTGTCTGCTTGCAAAATATCATGGAGTTGTATCATAGGTTATCTCCTTTCCAAGATATCCACAGAGTTTAAAGTCTCCTGGACTTCATCACTCATGGCTTTTCTTCAGTCTTGGCAAATGAGTTTTTGCAGCAGCAATATTCGTGAAGAATTCTGCTACAGACCTGGACTCCAACCTTCAGCTAGATTGTGTTTGCTCTCCTCCAAACCTCTGACCTCTCTCCCAATGTCTCCCTTGTCTGGTTCTTTGTCACCTCAAACACAAGTTGATTATTTTAAGTTCTGCAGCTTTTAGTGTCCTAGTTCTATTTGTTTTCTCTTGTTGTAAGTAGGACAAGTTTCCTTTTTATCGCTCATCAATCATCCACTTGCCAAGTTTTCAAAAAAGCACTGTTGCAGTTTTTCTGCGCTGCTTTCCCACTTTGGATGAGCTCCCTGAAGATTTCGCATAAACATCTGCATGTGTCCCCCCACCTCCCTCAATCTCTCCACTACATGCTAGGCTGAGCCCAGTACAAGCCTGCTGTTTCCAGTTCTGTCTTTCTCTGTGTACTGTCTTACACACAGATTCCATGTTTGTTCAGTGCCCAGTATGGTCAGATTTTAGGATAATTAACACGACCATACAAAGGGCGCTAATACGGTGAGAGCATGGATTCATACCCATCAACAGATTACATATCACTTTAAATGCAAGCAACACTAGGAAATTTGTAGTGTCGTGTCATGGGTGAAAGTGATTAAAACACTGCATCTTCACTGCCCCATGAAGTGTCCTAATTTTTTATTGCTATTCATGAGTAGAAATAACTGTTCCAGGTGATATTTCTTGAGAGATTTATTCTGAAAGATTCCCAGGCGAACATAATTTTCAGTCATTGCTGATTTATTCAGGAATATCAGTTGTTTAAACATGAGTTCATTTTATTCAATGCTTTGTTAATGGAATACTTTTATTCTAGATCAACAGCAGTGTTGTGACGTGGGACCTCCCTTTGTGGCTGTTTATAAAACTGTTCTTCATTTTGCCAGAAAATACTTGATTATACTAACCTTAATTGTGCTGTATGATAGTTTGTCACAAAAAACATAAAAAATCCCCTACTCAGGGCAGTGAGATTGTGAGAGTTCTATGTAAAAACAAGAAAATGACTACATGTTAAAGACAAGACTAAGATGCAGGAAGCACTACCTGTATCTCTGAATTCACTCCAAATTTTCACTGTGTTCTTTACTAAATCACTAAGTACAAAAAAAAAAAGATATTTAGGTACCCAGATCTGAAAAGAAGAACTGAAGAGGCCTTAAGTAGGAATTCTTTAGGCTTCAGATACCTGGGTCCAAAACTGAATTCCAGAAACTTCTGCACATTGGGCTGCCTAATCAGAGTGCAGAAAAACTTACCAGAAAGAGCAAGCAAAAGGAAATGTATATCTGTACCCTGTCTGCCTAAAGAAGGAGGGTTTGGATTATGATTTATGTTGCTATAAATAAATGAGCAATCCCAGGGCCCCCCTCTCCCTCAAATCGTGTAACAGCTAGTGTGCAGAGTCATGCGCTGGTCATAAAGCAAGGTCTTTTAGTCACCAGTGTGCTGCCTAACAGGTAGGCATCACCATGCTCTGGGTTAGGAAAAAAAAATTACTCTTACTTGTTTGTACAGAAGTGTGAGTTGTAATCATAAGTGGATGAATGCCCTGGCCCGCATATCAAAGTCAGACATCTAAGACTTGAAGTGAAGCAAAGTTTTAATCAAATTCTTGTTGACTAAATTTTCTATTTTTTAATTTACAGAGAACCTATTCTGAACACAGCTTAGCTTATACCACTTTTTGAGGTCCTCCATCTTAAACACAGAGGGGGTTTTTTTTGCATCAGGTACCAAAAAATTTATGGATTCCACTAAATCCCTTATTGGTATTATTCTTAAAAGTGTAAAAGTGTAAAAGTGCATAGCAAAAATGCAAATCTGAAAGAGACATTTATTTGGCTTACTGTGTCTCAGGTTACATTTAAATGCTGAAGAGCAGAATGAAGGTCCTGTGAGCACAGATATATTCACCTGGCATGATCCTCAGGTACTGCAGCAATGAGGGTCTTAATATAACTGTGGCCTTCTCATGTCCTCAGCCAATCCACCTCTGTTCACATAAGTATGTAAGAAGAAAGAGTGCCAGAAGCTGGCTTGCTCTGTGGTGGAAAACAGTCTGTGGGGATCCTAGGAAAGCGAACATGAGCTTTGCTAAAATAAGATGCAGTTACACCAGCAACTGAGTCAATATAATTCTTATTATACACAAAATACAAATAAAAGACTACTTACCAAACACTTTATTGGTACAAAACTAAACTGTGTTGTGAATGCTGTCATTATGCATTAGTATATTTTCCTTTCCTTGGTGATATTTTTTGCATGTAAGGCACTAAATCTTCACATTTATAAATAAAAAACATTCAGGAGTCTATCATAACTATAAAAATGTGTAGGGCCTTTGTAATTATATAAAAACTTTGATAAGCCATTTGAGTTTGCTATGAACATAAGTACGATAATGCACATGGTTTAATCAATACACCTTTCAAAGGAGCCTCATTTGGGAAAATGCAAAAGCTATATCTTGCAGTCAGTAATAAATATTTCATTAATTTATTTCTAATTTAACTTCCACTCCCATTGGCAAACCTCTAGTGGTGCATACTTTTTTTCCCTCTTGATTTTATTGCCTGGTAACATGCAATCATCTCACAGCCCTTTGCTTTCTGATCTATGGTATATTGCCTCACCTTAGATTAATCTCATAGTCATTATCTCATTTAAGTAGTAATATTTGACCACCTAATCAGCTTAAAGCAACTTGAGTAGAATAATACAGGCTTATATTTGGCATTCAGAAACATTGCTGAAATAATGAGAAAGTGATTTGACAAAAATATATGGTCTAAATTATTCTCTTTATGCATGAAAATACACACTGCTTTTACAGACATAATTAAATTGCCTATGTATCTGACTTTTTAATAATGAAAAAGCAAACCCTAGAGTGTTTAGATGATTTCCTGTGTTCATTTAAAGCAAGGAATGCAGGCATTTACTCTTCTTGTGGAATGTAGACTGAATGAAATCAATGCCATAGCCTTTTAGGGTGGCAGATTTTACAGACATTTGTTATTTTTCTGTTTGCAGTGTTCCTTTTCAGTGCTTGCATTTGTATACACTAATTGTGGTGAAAAGGAAAATTTTGGTTTATCTTGTTATCCAGCTATAGGAAGATGTGGTATGTTCAGATTTCAAACTTGTCAAGTTGTAGTTTTTGATAGATAAACAACAAATTTTTTCAAGGGTCTCATATGTTTTCTGGGCAGATAGTAAAGGCTTCTAGGTACTCTTGGAAATCAAATTTAGACCTTGCAAATTAGTAACTACTGATCCTGAGGCAAGGTTTTTGATGGGCAGGTAAGAATTGCTGCTTTCTTGGTGGCTATTACAGCAATTGCACCTTGTGATAATGGGGATGCTGCCCATCTAGAAAAGTTCTTCAGAAACCTAATGGAAATGAATGCAGAACTGTAAGGAAAATGAATATAGAGTCAAATAGGGTCTCATAAGACTTATCTACAAATGGGACATGGGACACTAACAATTTAAGTCCAAATTAATTTTTAAAGCAAACTAGCAGTATGAAAAGAATTCCCAAAGTGAATGTTGCCTCTGCAAGCTGGTTCTCCTCTCTGTGTGTCATAGTGAAGCAATGCTATGGGTTAGATGTGTCGTCAGTGATCTAAATTGAATTGACACTGATGTTTACCTGTAAAGGCTTTGCTACTTACTTTTGTTTGTAAAAATACCCTCGCCTTGCTTAGTCTGAAGGTTAGATACCATGCATTTGTTAAGACATCTGCTCAGTTCTTTATATGTAATCTGTTCTCTCTGAAGCTTCATTTCTCATTCCCTGCACATTATCCAGCCTCAACGTCTTTGGATGCTTGCCTCATTCACTAGATACTACCCTTCTTCTCCAAAAATATGTCAGTAGCTTTCCACGCTGCATCCTATTGCTTTCTTGAATTCTTAGTTTATTTTAAAATTAACAAAAATACATGAATTTCAAACATTTATATACCGAGTATTTATTGTGACATAATCAAAGTTTTGACAGGCATGCAAATTTGGTCCTATCTGCCTAAAGTCAGGCTGAAAGAACTAATCCTACAAAAACTGTCCTTCTTCAGCTGCAATTTCCAGCACTTTCATAAGGCCCTCAGCTAATGTGCATAGGTAGCAGTGCAGTAAACCATGAATCGCTGTCACAGTCCTCTAGCTCGCTAAGGAAAAGTATGACTCACATTTTCAGTAGTGTAATATGGCCAATTGTCAGGGTTTCTTTTGCTTTTAACAGTCTGGGTATTCTAGCAAAGGGGTTAGAAAGATCTATATTGCTTTTTATGACAGTTTCAGATACTCGACATTGTGAAATAAGGGACTGCAGAATGACAAGAACGATATGTTTTGAAGTATGTACAGAAGTACCCAGCAGTCAAGACATGCTGAACTGAAAATACTCAAGAGTTTCCAAGTTACACCAACTTCACTTGCCATATGGTCTTGTCGTCCCTCCCCCCCGTAAATATTTGGTGTTTCAAGCTTATAACAGAAGCTTTCTGAATCTGGAAATGCAGTGCAGTACTTCTCAACACTACTCCTTAAAAAACACTTCTGAGTTTAGTGAATTTGCAGTAGGTCCTATACTGAGACTTACCTGCCTCTTGGGGAGATAATTTATCTACTGCTATCACACAGTAATTTTAGAAGGACTTGTGCTGATACTGCTGTAACATCCATTTGTCATTTAGCTTGTTGATTAGTCATTTGTCTTCTCGAGAGAAGAATACTAGATGTTTTCCTTTGGAAAAGGGGCAAACAAAAATTCTATGCACTAAACCCCTAAAATATCCCATGGATTCAATTTGGATACTACAAATTTTAGAATGTCGCATCAAATGTCGCATCAGGAAATACACTACATTTTATGTATCTATGCTTCTGTAACATGATTTCAAAGCCTAGTAGTTGTTAGAAAGTTATAATTACTGTTATTACTCACTCAGCTACCCAAATTAAGTTGCATGTGCAATCCAAAGATAAAAAAAGTCAGAGCCTCCTAAGCAAAGCAAAATTGTAACCCTAGTGGATGAATGTTTGATTATCTGGTTTTACAGTTGTTTGTGTCTGTGGTAAAGAACATGATTTAAATATGAAAAAAAAAAAGTTTTTTATCTTCAAAGACATACAATCAGTATTAATTGGCAGGAAAAAAACCCACAGATGTAGCCTAGTGGCTTGTCTGCAAAGTACATTGAAAGAAGAAACTGCAAAAAGGCCTCTGGGCTATAAAGTAGAGTAAATAAAGCAATATACATTTAGAAAACAATAATGCAATCCACAGGAAAGAATGCGTGAAGAAGAATATGAAACCTTCTCTCATAGCTAAATATAATAAAAGGAGAGAATTTAGAGAATAAAGCTGCCTTCATAATGGCAAATTGCTAATTGTTTTGAGACTAATTGCATTATTTATGCTGCCACAGTGCACTGCCATTAAAATTCTGGACCTGTGTTATCTATGTGGTATGCTCAAACCCATAGTTTTTCAATTTATGTGTTGAGTTTCACCACTCGCATGCAAGTTGTTTTTTTTTTTAAAAAAAAAGCTCTGAAATGCAATAGCTCCCAAAAGTGTCTGGTGACAGTGAAGTGGAGATACTGTTTGTTCCTCCAGATGAAATGCATATATTCAGTGTCGTTTTATTTTTCAGACACTGTAGGGAAGAGGGATCATGGGTTTTTTGATTTCTCCACTCCCACATGGCAGCATTCATCCTCTGGTGTTGTCAGGAAAGAGCAGTGTTTATACTTCTCTTTGCACTGGAAACTGAAATAAAAGATGTCAGAACATAAGAGGCTGCTAGAGGCATTTTTCACATTCATCCGTTCCTGAAGGGAAGACATTTTGCCAGCAGAGGGGCATTTAAAAGACTACTATCCCTTCATGCCCAGTCTGTGTGTTTTCAAGCTTATCTTTCTGTGCTTGTTCCTTGACCGTTGTTTTTTTATTATTATTTTTGATCTATCTGACGTAGTTTAGTACAAATTCTATGTTGCCACAATGTAGAAGGTGCCCTCAGTCACCCCTTTTCTTGGAGCCAGCCCTGTTCCTCCTAAACATCCTTTGAGCAGTCTAGTTATGGTTCACATGCCCAGAGCAAAAAGTCTGGAACAAGATGTGTAGACTTTGGAATAGGGACTCTTCAATACGGGCTACTTACAGGAGAGATCTGGATGAAAACATAAAGTAGTTAAATTACTTGCCTGTGAAGGAAATGAAGAGATATCAGTATGATATTATGATTTATAATTCTAATCTGCTTAAGTTTAGCTGTCGGGTATCCCAAACTCTCTCTGTTCTCTTCCCAAATAGCTTGCTTACTTCTTTTGTTCAAGGACATCCTGGCTTGGGACTCTGATCTTGAGGGTTTGGTAAGCCTCAGATACTTATGTCGGTCACCTTCCATAAAGCTGGAAGCCAAGTTCTGCTTGGAGCTGAAACACTCAGGACATAGACTTCTGGTGCTATACCAGACATCCGGGAATCCAAGGGCAGACTGCATAGAAAGTCTTTAAGGTACTGGTAGTCTTGGGATCCCAAATGCTATTTGCTTCCCTTCATCTGCCCCTCTTTGGAAGGAGGAGACTTGAAAGCCTGTAAATTCTCAAGAATGGATTAGTCTGCCTCCTGAAGTTATTTTAAAATAACAGACCAAATCTGGGAAGCTGGATAGTACATGGCAGGATGATAAAAACTTTACATAGTCTCTGATGGAAGCCTGCTTGTGACTTAGCAAAAATGTGCCAAAACTTTGTGTTCCCATCAAAAGGTCATTGCTGATATATCTTAATTGTATTGAAATAAAATCTTTTACTGGAAAGTTCTCAAACATCTTGATTAAAGATACTTAACCCGTATTAACTACTCTTTGGGGTTTCAGTCCAAATTGAGTTAAAAAGACATGAAAAGCCAGACTATTGCCATAAACATATTGGAGCTGAGAAGTAAATACAGATGTTCAGAGTTCATGAGTTCAAAATGGAATGAAAAATCTTACACATGCTCAAAATTGTCATTTTTTTTTGATAGCATGGATTTGCTTAATGGAGCATAATGAGGAAGATAAATTAATGCCTCCTGATTTCTAACCTCTTGTTCCATTCATAATCCTTCTTTGATTTCCACTAAATATAACGATGCCCCTACTTCCAGATGTTTCTTCATTAAATTCCTTCCAGGAGAGAGAAAAAATACAAGTCATCCCAAATGCTGAAAGTTCTCAACTCATTATCACATTTTACATATCATACAGACATACTGACAGTGTTAATTAGTGAGAAAGGCTTGATTGTTCTTTAATTACTCTGCCAAGAGCCAGTACAAAATACAAAGCCACAAATTATATGACATATTATAAGTGGATTGGTTTTAATGATATCTTCATGTACCAACATGCATATTTCATTACTAAGCTTTAGTTATTAGCATTTTAACGTGGCCATTAATAATAAAAACACTGGGTTATGTACATGAGTAAGAAAATTATTACTGCAGAATTTTAAAAGATGCCTGATGTGATCGTGCAGTTTTATGCGCTATGAAGTTCCCAATACCAACATCAGGACAGGCTGTGTGGGTTGTAAAGCTCTTCCTAACTGTCACCCAAAGTATCATGTCATTAAGTATTTTACAAAATGACTCCTTTTTGAAAAATATGCAGTCTGTGGAACAGAGTATACTCCTCCCAACATGCCCTGTTGGGTAGAGGGTCAAATCTGTCTTATTTTCTGTGGCCTTGAAGATCTGGCTTTCTGAAAACTAGTGTTTGGCTTTCGGGAAGGTTCCTCTTGCAGTTATATTTCTCCTGCATCTGTAGGCGTAAGGCTGAGATGAGAGTCAGATGCAAGTCCCTGACTTTCTGCATGCTCTGATAGCAGTTTATTACGCATAAAATGAAAACAGTATGCTCCCCAAGCTGTCTTTACAAGACAAGATTGAGCACCCATTGACTGAAACAAGTCTCATCCCCTTTTACATTGAATACATTTTTAGAGGAGTGCTCCACTACCTTGACTAAAATGACTATTGTTACCGACTGATAATAAGACAATTCTAGTTTAATTTGTTATATTTGTTTGTTTATTACAGTCATATTATGAAGATGACATTTAGGTATCAGCTTTGATTTGAGCAAATAACTTTGACATTCAGCAATGAAAGGTCAATATCTCAATTTTGCTTTGAAGTTTAAAGTTCTATTATTCAAATGTGAATAAACTTTCTTCTCTTTACTTGCACCCTGTTTTATGCTACAGGATAGGGATAAACATATGAAATGAAAAATTGATTGCATGTATCTGGTGGTGGGACAATCATATATTTTCTATCATTTGTCCATTGTCCTTTAAAACCAAAAAAGGGAGATGAGACATTTCCATCAGATTTAATAAAGAGGAGAAGCCATCAATACCAATTGTGTAAACATGAAAACAACTGGGCTTGCCATTTTTTTTTCCAGTTTTATAATACTGTAATTTCACAGAAGAGTTCTCAGCTGGAATACCTCTTTCTCTATACCTATGTTCAAGAGCGCTGTGTCCTGAATAATTAAACAGTCTATTGTAATTGCCTTTTCATGATATCTAATGCACTGCAAAAATGTCACATTTCACTTTGCTAAGTACAATTAAAAAATCTAGGAGAAGCAGATGGTTTGGCATTTTGAAGAAGGTAGACTGCAGAAGGATGTTGCGTTCATTCACAGGGTTGCCTTGTTCAATTCAAAAAGATGCCTTGTTCATCCCGGTGAGGAGCTGGGAATACTATAGGACTGATGATCTCTGCAGGAGTGATGGTCTCACTCTTCTCAATTAATTATGCATGCATAATCACTTTGAGAATCTTCCAGAAGCTGAGATGTTACATTCTTGAAGGAAAGCCAAGGACTCCTGTGCATGGTGCAAGAGAATGGATTTTGAACACAGATATTAGGACAACAGGTGAGAATCAACAAACACTCTTTGGACCAGAATGCCTTTTTAATTTTCCGAAGGGAAAATCCTGATCCACTACTGAAAAATCCTGATTTAGAAAATCTGGAATACCGTCTTCTAAAATAAAGGAGAATAACTGAAAGCTTTGAGACAGGGAAATGACTGGCTATATGGTTGTATTTTGAGCATATTCCTAGGTATTCCTAGAAACTTTAAAGCTGAGCTAACTTTTGTTTTTTGCTCACTTGTATACAGTTCTAGAGAAAAAAATGCAGTGCTTTAGAGGAATGGATACTGTGCAAAGAAGACTCTGTGTAAGCTTTTATGTATATTTAATTAATTGAGGGGTTTATTTTTTGCAATCAGAGTGTAGGGATAGAAAGCTGTCATTCATCTTTGATTCTGAGTGAGTTTTTCATTCCCAGTATGACTCACCTTTTCTTTGCAATGGTAAAGACAGCTCATGGTCCATAGTGCCAAGTGAGAATGAATGCATTAAAAAAAATTCTGAAGGTGGCTGTAAGTGTTAATGATTTCCCTTTGTTTCTCTCTGGTGGCTGAAGCTATTTATTGTCTGCCAGTTTTGCTTGCCCACTTGCAGCTATTGCCAGCCTTCATTGAAATGATGTGGAAAATGTTTCCATTACGAACAGGAAACAAATGCTCTATGCTAACATAATTTAGTCTTTAATTATTTGCTTATATATTATTTTTCCAAAGCCTCAAGGCTTACGAGAACACAAATACGTGGCATTCATTTAATGATCAGCTTCTCATCTCATAGTTCTGTGAATGACCCTTTCCTGATTTATTAGACATTGTTCAAACCATGCTTCAGACACAAGTGGGAATTTCTTACTTTTTCTGTCACTGATCTGTCCTTTCAAAAAAACTGCGTTTATTTATACAACATTTGTGAGGTAAAGGATATGGTATTTTCCCATTTTACATATGTGAAACTATTCAGTCAAAAGGATACATTAAAATTGTGGCTGAACAGTATAACAAACGTAGGGCTTGTCTTCCCTTGTTTTGTAGTAAATGTTTTGGGGAAGGCCAAAGTCCAGCTCCTGTATCTTCAGGTGGAGCTGTGCAGGTGAAATATTGAAGCAGAAACACAGACAATTTCACTTTCAAGACAATTTTAGCCTGAATGCTGGTTTGGTAAAACTGAACCTACTAGTAACAAATGGAAAAAGCACTGCTACGAAAGGAAGGCACACAACATTCAGCCGTTATATGTTGTTTGGTGGTAGCCAGCTGGCTAATAACACAAATGTGCTGGCAACTCAATTAGCAGATTTATAGCCCTCAGCTGCTGAGGATTCTTCCTGCTGATTATTCCTCATTGAAGTGACACAAGGAGGCAGATAGAAGGAGAAAGGAAGCTAAAGGTAAGAAATAAAGGATCAAAGGGTACAAAATTATATGAAACTAGGCTTTAGTAGAGTCACTATGCTCAGAACAACTTGTCCAGCTGTGATACAGGGCTGAAATGATCAGAAGACCCTTAGTCTTGGTTTGGATTGAGATGCAGTCAGACTGTGGAGGTGTTGAGGGCAGGATGCCAATGTCAGATACTTTACCTAAATGCTTTCTGTCTTCTTTGCCCCATCAGTCTCTTACTTAAGCAATTCTCTGACTTGAAGTTTTGTTATCAGATTTTTCAGTGGCCTCACATATGCTATGTGCTATATAAGAACATGGTAACTTGAACTGTTCTGTATTATAAGTGTGCTGTACTTAGTGATAATGATAAAGTGAGAAAGTATGTGCATCCCGTACTTCCAGTTCTTTATGTAGTGACCAGGTTGACTTACACATTTACATAACTTCATATTGTGAAGTTTCTCCTTTCAGTAAGGAGGAACAAAGCTATTTTTACGTTCACTGAAATCCTATACTTATCCAAGGACAGAAAGATTTGGATAGTGTGCTATAGGGATTTCATCTCAGGCCAGCATCATGGGAAATGTATGAGATGCTTAAAGTGCTATATCTCAAGGTGACCTGGAAAATGCCTCTGTTTGATTTGGAAGCATCACTTGTCTGTTTAATACCTTTAATTTGTGTGCTTATTAACCCCGTGACATACGCAGGTTCTTGGCAGCAAAACCTGAAATGTGGTGCATATTAATACATGTGTATTTTTTGAGAGCACCACAATGGCATGATCAGTTGTGGTTATACAAGCTGAAGGTAGTAAAAAACAAATCCAAAAAACATCACAGCCCCAGGAGAGATAGGTGAGATTTGTCCATTTGAGACTGTGCAGTCATAAATTTGTAATATGTAGCCATTGTGGCTGGGGGGATAAATATTCAGTACCTGTTACTACCTGATAAAGTTATACATATGTATGGATCCACTTTATGTGATAATTAGAGAATCTAGTTTTAGCATCTGCTTTTACCTGATAAACCAACTTTATTATTTTAAATAAAGGAAAAGCAATAATTCACAAGCTACAGACGCCATGAAGATGTGAAACAAAGCTATCAAAGAGGAGGGAGGAAAGGACGACAATGTTTCAGCTCCACATCCTCTGTGAACAGGAGGCTGCGTGAACAAGAACTGTGCGTGCTTGCTTTCGATATGGTTTATTAGAAATACTCCTGCCTGCTTTCAGAGTACATTTATAAACAATTGAACTAAGTTTCATTTTAAATGAAATGGAATTATGGACAAATCTGGACTTACCGAATATGTCTATTTTGGGGATCAATTCTAAATATGAGTGCTTACCAGATAGTTGATTTTTGTAGCCCACCTCTGACAGAGGATTTGACCAATGTGGTTTGATAATCTGTTGTCACAATGGTCAGGTAACAGCTGAAAAATAAATAATAAGAAAAGAGAAGTTAAGAATTGCTATTTTACATTACAGTCTTAGTCTTGGGCATAACATATGCATGCTATTTCACTAGGTGCAAAATATTTGGAGTTCTTAGTTTTCCTCCCCTGCAGAGGTGGTGGGAGGAACTGATCTGAGCTTCAGATTGTTTCCTTGCCTGCTGATGAGGTGAGAAGCAGTTTTAGAAGGTACTGCCTTTTTCAGAGCTTTTAAACTCCCACTGCAGTTTGTCAGCATAAATTATTTTCTGTTGTTTCTAAGTGCCACTTCCTTAAAAAATTCCTCTTTGATGAGGAATATATCTTATCAAGGCGGCCTCATGAAGCTCAGAATTATTTTTGTGAGAAAATTGAGAGTGATATATAGAATAAATTAATATCTTCTATATGTTGGAAAAGTACAGAAAGGAACTCAATGATCCCAGAAGTTTTTGGTGGGATGTGAGTCTATGTTGTGTCTTACTCTTCTTAAGAAAGATGCCTGATTTCTTGTGATGTAGAAAAGCATTCTGGTACCACTGGCATTCATGCCATCCCTTCCTTTGAACTTTATTTTGGCTGCCACTGTTTCACCCTGCTGCTGCTGCCATTCTCACAGACCTTTTTACTGAGCAGCAGTTCGTACACATTTCCTTCTGCCTGGCGCCCCTTTCAGTTGTCCTCGTCATACGGCTGACAGCCCTTTGTTCCTACCGACAGAGCCTGGCAGATGGGCTGTGTGGCATAAAAGCCTTTGATTCTGAGTGGGAAGGCATGCGGGTTAAGTCTTACGGGAGGGATGGAGTACTTAACATGGCTCATGAGACATATACCCTCCACCTGATATTCATAGGTTAAGGTTGAACCTGTAAATATCTGTAGAATTAATTTGAACATGACACTACTACCTTTATTTTTCAAAGGGCTTGGAGTCGCTGGTAGAAATCTGGTATTTCATAAGGTGTGAAAGCAAATTAGCCAATCTTTCGGTCTTTGAAAGAATAAATGTGTTTGCTTATCTGAATAAATTAGCTATTCCTTTAAAGCTCCTTCATAATGCAAACGTGAAGTAATGATGATAACTTCTTTGCCTTACTGAGTTTTATTCCACAGCAAAGACATTTTTCACAACATCTGTTCCTCAGCTATGTGGGTCCTTGTGTCATTCTTTCTCCCTACCTACTTTTACATGGGCAGCCTGAGGAAAAAAGGCCAAAGGAGAGGTTTGCCATTCCTCCTCAGTGGCAAATCCCTTGGAGTCCATCGCCAGCTGAAATATAATGGTTCTGTCTTGAGGCAACTCAGGATTTTCTCACATTGAGATGGTTATAATTAACTCCCTGATGATCCTGTCAGCCCTCCTTCTCTGTCACACCAGGTTGGTCTTATATGAGACCCCTCAAGGCTGTTCCAGCAGCCTGCTGGATGGAGCCGGGCAGACCGATCAAGCTGCAGCACCCTTCTAATGAGCGATCACTCAGCCTAAAAGATGTTGCAATTGAAGTACAAGATGTAACATGTTCTCCTTTCTCGGGAACATTTAAATTATGGTCCTGACAGAATTAGTACTCTTATTGATGCTATGCATGATTTGCATTAATAATCAAAAAATGAATTATAAAGTGATTACTAGTAAAACTCATGAAAGACACAAAAATGACAGAAACAATAATTAAAAGAAGCAGTTAGTTAATGTGCATTTGTGACTGGGTATTTTACTGGAACCAAATACAGGCTGTATATTTAAGGACGAGGAATTCAGCCTGTATCTACAAGTTTAGAGACCCTGTCCAAGAAAGCACCTAGGTTTCCTAGAGCGCCTGTGTTGATACCTTAGCTCAGACGAGGAGTGAGGTTTTGAAACCAGTTTCCCAACCTTCCCATTATCCTTTGGTTTGTTTTGTGGAGCATCCAGTTTGAGAGACCAGGCTGGATATAGTTCAAAGTAATGTTTGCTGGAAAAGTGTGTAGTGTGGGCATGCAGCTGCATGAGAGTTCCCTGTCGGATGTGACAGCAAAAAGGGCTGATGGGCTCCTCGATGTGTAAACGCAGTCTGTAAGACAAGAGATTGTTGGGCAAATAGTTATGGATTTATTTATGGTTAGGTGACCAAGATATCTCATACAGATCTAGTATCCACAGTTTCAAAGGATTATAATTATGCAATCATAAATTAAGAAGCTGATACAAAAAGATATCTTGGAGCAAGAGACATAGCCATCTGGATCTGTAAAGTGGTGGTGGGGGTTGTTTGTTTGGTTAGTTGGTTTTTAAAGTTTGATTATTGTAAATAAGTATCTTCAAAAAGATTATTATGGACTAAGAAGCTTTTTAACAAACTTGGCAAAAGGTATCATGTAAACCCATTGCTGGAAGATAGCTTGACAAATTTAAATTGGTGATATGCATCACTTTTTTTAGTGCTCAGGATTATTAATCTTTGGTGCAAGCTTTCTTGGGAAGAGAGGAATTTTCCATCTCTTGAGGTCCTCAGTTCAAGACAGAATGCCTTCCTGGAAGTTGTACTCTAGCACAGCACAAATTATAAGTCCCAATGCAGGGAGAACTGTCATACACAGGAGGTTGAACTAAGTAATGTCAGACAAATAGATCTTTCTGGCCCTAAAATCTATGAATCTGTGTTATCAAATTTATATATGCCATCCTCTTACACAACTGAAACCTCATTTTGAGCCACTTCATAACCGCAAGTTACCTGACACCTATGCTATCAAGTTTCTAGCATGGTTTTATTTGTGGAATTATTATCTCTCTGTCCGGCACACTCTCAAGGCTCTTCTTCCAGCCAGTGCATTTATGAAGATAAGGTGTTCTCCAAACAAAAGAACACAATGCTCTTTTGACAGGTGGTGCTGTGATGTAACCTTAATTAATCAAACATACTGCTTGGGATTTTTTCTGAAGAGTCTGGCAAGGGCACTCACTAGATGAGGGGGGAAAAACATGGTTAAAAGGAGAGGTGATATTCTTTCCCACAATTGAATTTGTCATTTCATTTTATCTAGGAATATTTTCAGCACCTAATTGAGATTAGGCCCAGTAGCTATATTTCTAATAACTATATTTTTTTTCCTTTCAGAAGCTTCAGTGCTCCATGTGTCAGCAGGAGAGGGAGTTGACATTTGAAAGGAAGAGTAATGACTGTGTTGGGCGGGTAGGGGTTTCATAACACTGTTTAGAAAGAGGTACCTTTCTCCTGTCGTCATAAAAAATATCTGATTCTGGCCCCAAAACATTGAAAAGTCTTGGAGACTGGACTGTTGGTGAAGGGAATGGGTCAAGGCACTTTCCATTCTTAGATTTAGTTTTGAGTGATTTAGAGTAGGTGTTATGAATACAACTTATCTATAAATAAGGTTTATTAATATAGGCCCACAAATCTGTAGTTCTCTGTAGATTACTAGACATTAGATGGAAAATAGGGGAGTGCAAATGAACCCAAACAGACCGGATTCTCACAATAAACAAGAAATAATTTTACTTGAAAAATTAAACAGCCTATAACATGAGTAATTGAAGAAAAGCAATTCAGATATGACACAGAAAATCCATATGATGCATCAATATATAATATATACAGTTGGTGAACATATCAACAATAATGAAAAAATAAATAAGAATAATTTTTTAAATACAATAGTTAAGATTATTTTGAAGACTATTAGTAAGTAGTTAACTTATTAGGGCAGAAAATCTGTATTTAATCTGCGTTAAAGGAACTTTTGGAGATGGCAGATAGAAACCCCTGCATGAACGCATACTCAGCATTTGGGGACAGCATACTGGTGCTGAAGCCTGATTGTACCATTATAAAAGACAGTAAAATGATCTTAATCTATATGAGGTAATCATATAGATTACCATTTTATTTTAATCCAAATAATCTTAGACTTGCAAGTATAGGCTACTTTGTGAGCAATCCCTTTTGTCTAATTTTTGCCTGTGGAAAGGTGTCTGTCTGTCCCACAGACCCACCTGTCTCTAAGATATCTGATTTTCCCCTGTTGTGTAACTTCCTAGTCATCTAAGTAAAACTAAGCTGATTTAAGCTGCTTGTGTAGCAACTTGTGCAGACTTGTATATCCTAAATTGCTATCTTTCTTATTCTATCTCTGAGTAGTTATCAAATATTATTTACAAAATTACCTATACTTAAGTAAGTGCACTTACTACCAACTAAGAGAGTGGTGAGTAAATGATAGCTTTATATCTCTCTTGCAAACTACAAATATTCATACAACGGATGTAAACCCAACAGTAAATAAAGTCTTTCAGGCATATCAGTTACAAGTCAATAATATTCACAGAGGGTTTTGATTCACTTTACTCCATAGTGATATGTAAATTAAGATACGATATCTTTTCCCAAAAAGTTACTTAGAATACAGCTTTTTTTTTTTTTTTTGGTTGTGTTGATGGAAGCTTGAAAAATAAAATTCAGTGCTGAAGTGCTTTATTAACATTCTCCCTGCTCAGTGACATGGTCTGGTGTTTGTGTCCTGCAAATTAATAGCATCAAGGCCAGTTGCCTGGAGACAGCATAAGTATTTCTGTGTTTAGAAATGAAAGGAGCTCTGGGAATTATATGAAAAATATGTTTAATTAAGTAGGGACAAGTAAGGAATTAAATGCATTTAATTTAAGGACACTTTAGAAGGCGCCTCGCTTTATATGTTTGTAGCTGGTGCAGAAGCTGTACCATTAAGTTGAACCTGCTGTCCAAATCCATTCTTATTTTCTCAACTAAATACATTTTCAGCTCAAAACCAGTACAAGTGGGAGTAACAAGTTGGCCAAGAGGTTGAGGCTTATGTTAGTTTTTATTCCATTTGCCTCTATCCAGATTTACTATATAAGCAAATATGTCTCTCTCCTGACTCGGAGTTACCGCAACTCGGAGAGAAATGCCTTGAGTTGTATAAACTGTGTTGCTATTCACCCAACCCCATGGCAAGTACCTCTATTATAGTCGCTCTCCTTTCTTCTCCAATGGGTTGCCAGGGAAAAATTCATGCAAAGCAGTGCTCTGAGTTGAAAAATAATAGTTTCGTTACAAACATTCTTCTGCATTAAGATATATATTTGAGTCTATTATACATAGTGATGCAGCCTATTTCTGGTGAAAGATGCTCTGCGCCTACAAAGGTCCTCCTCCTAGGCTGGCCTGTGGCCAACTGAGAGCAGGTCCTCAGGAGCAATGAAGCAAGGGATTTGTGCTCTTCTGAGAGTGAGTGCCATCAGTTGCCGCTGCAGGCATGTGCTTCTCCTTCCCATTGCACCCTGTTGAAATACCGTAGTCAAGCGACATGACAGACAGCTTTTGGAAAGTTTCATTGCAGTGATTTGTTAATCAAAATTTTAAAAAGGAGTGAAGTTCAAGGTTATGAAGACATGTCTTAACATAACAAGTGTTATGATTGTTATGCTTATAGAAATGTGTAATAAGTACTGTTAACAGTTAAGCTTTTATTTGTTACTTGAAGTATGCTGAGCTGCCTAAAACTTTCCTGCTGTTCTACGCCTGATGATTTTTAGTACGTACCACTGAACAAATGCAGCCCTTACTTCCCACTTCAGACCAAGAAAAACCCCCTTCTCTTTACAGCATCAAGATTATGGATTTCCTCTTTTCACTTTACAAGGACCTAATGACCATTAGAAACAGAGCAGGGAAGTTCAAAGCCCTTGACTCCTTTTTGACTTTCATTTCCAGCTTCAGAAGCAGCAAGCTCAGAAAAGAGGTGGTCTGCCCAAAAAGTCTGGAAAGGTAGCTGAGAGCTGACTGGTCAGTATTGGTTTAACTGCTGGATCATTTGTGAAGGCTGATCTCTTGAAAGATCTGCACGATGGTAATAAGAATGTAAATTTATAAAATGGCTCAATGTTTCGACTTAAGCATCACATCAGCGTTTGAGTATGTCAGATATGGACCTTGACCAGATATGGATAAAGGAGGTGTATGCCTACACCAGTGAAAATATAGTGAACATTTCCTCCAGAAAATTTGGATAGGACAGAAAGAACATATACTTTGCAAATAAACATCACATGCCGTTGATATTATACAGTTATATGATGAAGAACTTGTCTCTGAGCGCATTCTTTAAGTTTTGAGATTGTATATTTAACCACAACTCACTTTGCCCTTTTGTCTGGGTAACTCCTTTCCATGTAATCCTAAAGTGGCTGAACGATTTAGCTTTTAATTTGGGTCTTTACTCATGTGAGCTTGCACGCGGTGTCCAGGAGACTGAGATTCTGCAGCTCATTTTGACACAATTCAGAACTTCAGTAAAGCCTCAAACACTCTTCTTGTTGAGCTTCTAAACTGTGTGCCACAGAATGGAAGCAACTTCTGGAGATTGTCTAGTCCAACCCCCTTGCTCAGAGCAGGGTTACGGAGAGCAGGTTGCTCAGGACCGTACCTAGTCATGTTTTGAATATCTGCAAGGATGGAGACTCCACAACCTCTCTGGGCAACCTGTTCCAGTGTTTGATCATCCACGAAGTATAGAGTTTTTTCTTATGTTTAAGTGGAACAGACCTCAGGGCCTTTTCTGCCTAGGTGATTTCCAGCTGGTCAAGTCTCAGCATGTACTGGTGCATGTGGTTATCCCTCAGGTGCAGGAGTTTGCGTTTCTCTTTGTTGAAACGCATGAGGTTCCTGTCAGCCCGTTACTCCAGCCTGTCCAAGCCTCTCTGACTGGCAACACAACCAGCTGGAGTATCCTGCCAATTTTGTATCATCTGGAAACGGACTGAAAAAAACAGCATTTGAGATTTGGAAGTCATGTGTTTTACCAGCACAGCGTCTGAAACACTGCAGCAAGAGCTGAAATGTGAGGTCGACAGAGTTACCAGCTCTCTTACTGTATCTGCCCTGTCTTATAGCACTTGCAAGAATCACTGGCACAGTCTTTTCAAATTCAGCATTTCCTGGCAGTTTTTAGAACTCAATCTTTAAAATGGTGTAAAACCTGTGAAAAAAAAAAAAAAAGCTGTAACAAGAAATTCAAATAAGCCCCTTTTGTCAAGTTTACATATAAAGTAAGCAAATTTCATTAAACCTATGATCTTCCCAGTACATGTTCCCCCAAAATAACTGTAATCTCTTAATTAAAAAGATATGTCTGAGTTAATCACTTTAAATATTTAATTATATCATTAAAGAGAAGGAAAGGTACAGTAGTTGAAATATTAACTGAGGGGACTTAAACTGAGTTCTTAACTTGACTAGGTTTCTAACTTTACTGGGTTTTTGTGTGACTTGACATGGGCCTGCTAGCAGACAATGGGCAGAGAAAGCCTGAATCATTCAGTCAGGCTTCCCACAATGAGAAGAACCATATGGTAGACAACTCATGTAGTAGGGTCCCTACAGTGCTCTTTTTATGTGCCCCAACTCGCTGCAAACTCATCCCGAAACTGATAGAAAACTCTGGATCTACAGTAAAAGGTAAAGGAGCCCTGGTTATGTTGGTGGTTGTCTCTCCAACTCTATACTTGCTAGATGCTATTTAGTATGACCTGTATTTGACAAGGCTAGATACAAAGGTCTCTGCAGAAGTGTCGTTGAAGTCTTGGTAGACTTGGCAAGATCAGATTTGTAGGAGAAGTTTGTTTTTTTTTTTTTATTAGACCAACCAGCATACCTAGAAAAAAGAAACATCAAAAAGCTTCTGTGCACTTGTTCTTTTCTTCCAGTATGAAAAAGATGCAGCAGACTTCAAAGCTATACACAGACTGAGATAGATACAAATCATTAGATACCTATCAATTAGCCTGACTGAGAGAAGAGGTATAGTATCTATGGGATAGATGGAACATTACGAGGGAGAAATGTATTTTCATTGCAAGGTAGGTAGTTTCATTTACAGACTGTGAAACATCAAGAGGTTAATGCAGAGAGAGATTACGATCTGTCACAAAACCAGCACCTGTATTGGATCCCTGATATTTGGTATCCAAGGGAGTTATAAATTGCATTGCAAAGAGTTACCTTTTGAAGGTGTTTTGTATGTCTCCCTTGAGGTTTAGGACTGAGAGATCAAAGGTAAAGTGACTGTTTTGTGTGTTTCCCTTCTGGAAGTCACACACATGTTGAGCTGGACTACTGTAGCTTTGATTCCAGCTGGGGTCTAGAAAGTGGACCATCTGAAACGTAATTTCCCTGGAAGGCTCCATGCAATAGCGTTCATGTCATGTCTAGGAGGAGAGACCTGCAATGGCAGCATTGAGGCAATGACATTCTTTCATTCCCAGTCTGCCTCCAGTTTTATATAGAATATTCTCCTTGTTGGTGTCTTATCTCAGAACTGCAGTTTCCTCTCTTTCCTCAGCTGTTTTTAGGTGGGAGGACACAACAAAAGAAGCTGTCTTTCACCAGATAGTGTAAGCTTGCTATTTTTGAATGACAAGAATGGGGCTGGGCATACTAGAGGACCTACCTGTGAGGGTGAATGTCCTCAACGTTTTCTCATGGTTAATTAGCTGAAAATGTAATATGATGTCTTGCCGTTTTGTGTATCCCACTTTGAAAGCCTGTGTTTTCCCATACACAGTGGAGGATACCTGGGTGCTTGTAAAGTTTTAGCCCATAATCTGCAACTTCACATTTATAAAATAATTGTAAAGCTTCTTTATCTCACAGGGGGCTGCTTGGCTGGATATACTAAATCACTATGAGATTCTCGGAGGCAAAGGTCTGTAAACCATGCTGTGAGGAATAAATAGAGAACAGCTTGAAATTTTCAAATGCCGGAGAAGTAGAAACATAAGACATTAGTGTTATTACTGTTCTCTGACCTACAAAAAGAGAAACGACGCGCTTGCCATATAAAGAGTTCTTACTTTGCATTTTAGGAAATAACAAAAAGAGAAAGGAAAAAAAGTAAAATGTGGATGCAAGAGCACAGTGTAACTCCTCTGTAAGATGTGTGTCGTGCTGTGCATTCCAGCCAGTCATGCATGAAATCAAGGAGGTACTTTGCAAGCAGAAGTGAAGCAGTGCTTCCTTCTTTTCCTTCTTCAGGGAACTCATAGGTTCAGGGAGGTGAAAAATCTGAAACGGGCTCTAAAGGACAAATTGCTAAGGCTATGGGGCATCACCTGACAGCAGGTTAAACAGAATTATATTAACACAATGTAAAACACAGGAAATACATTCTTTTCTCAATTATGCCTCAAACTTATTCACAGTCCACTAGTTGGTGGCAGGAGTGGATTGCAGAGAGAGGAAGGCAACTTTTTCCTGATGATACAAAAAAGGAAAAAGCTGATTGAAAAAAATTGGCCTGACACAGCAGAAGAAGGGATTTTAGGGCAAGGTAATGAATCATCAGTAAATCGCTGATGGCTGAAGCTCTTACACAGGTATTTAAACTTGGCAGCTTGCCCAAATGCCGCTAGGTTTCATGCCTCATAGGTGTGTTTGTGGACTGGATGCAAGCACCTCCTGTAACCATGCTCAGCTGTTTGCTTACCAGTCTGCTGAGACAGAGTCAGGGCAAAAAACCCCATTCCCAGATTGGCTTAGGCTGCAGCAAGGAAAAATCCTTCTTAAGAATTAAATTTAAGATTTTTAGATTAAATTTTAAAACGAATGACATTATGTTAGATCTTTGCATTGAGAATTTATAAGAAAACTAGAAAAACAATCATCCTCAGGTTTTTTATTCATCGTACCAGAACTTCTAAAATGAAAATTGTCTGACCCGTGTTGCCAGTATGGGAGAATATAATCGATTCTGCGCTGTTCATTGTCTGCTGCTATAGATAATCAGTTTTATACACACACGTTAAGGTATTCTTATTCCATTTTCTTACTTGTAATAAGGTGATGTTTTTTTAACACTAAAGACTGAACCTGCTGTGAGAACTGTTATCTCAAAGGAACCATCCTCATGTAAAATGCTTCATCAACTGTCTTCCAGATTAACAGTACTCTGTTGGCCATTTGATATAATAACAAAGCATGAAGCTTTTTCTGTCTTCTTTTACATCCTATTTTTATTTCAGGGCTTACATGGGCTGCAGAAATAATCCAAGCCCAGGAGCAGCTAGCCACTCTCGCAGCACAGAGAATAAACCCTCTGGAATGCCTTCCTTTGAATATAAAATTTACTTCATTTGCCATGAATCTTTAAAATCCTAAATAAACTTGACATCACCAAGACAGCATATCACACCCCCAAAAAAGAATAAGAAAAAAACAGAAGTAAAGATATCAGACACCTCCTTTAAGTTCTATAGAGTCTATAAGACAATAATAGTCCAAACTATGGACAAGCATATGTACCACGTTATTTCTAAATGATAATTTTTGCCTAGTTGTATAGACCTTGCATTCAGATGGAAATGTATATTTTCCTCTATTAATTTTTCATTCATTTAGGTTATGACACTGTATCATATTGCAGCTGCTCTCATCCCATGGCATCCTTATCAAGTAAATGCTGGAATTACAGCACAATCATAAATTTTAAAGGAGACAGAACATTTTGGGATGTGAAGCATTTATGTATATGTTTCTGTTCTGTCTTGTTGTAACTTTACAGTCATTACTTAATAGATAGTGAATCTAAAAAAAATATATGATTTTATGTTCTGGTCCTCTAGGTGGCAAACAGCTCTTAGTTAGCACAGGGGATAACATGGAAGTATGCAAAAAGGATATGAGACTCATTTTGGAAAGGAGAAAAATGACGCAGAGGTCTTCCAGAGAGCTCTCTGCAATGTCAGTTTCTCCAGCAGCGTCTCCTTTTCCAGGCAGCTTCACCCTCTCTTCTTTCCACTCTTCCACTTCGTTGAAGCTGCCTGCGCTGATGAGGCAGCGATAAACGTGTGTGGCCACGATGTCAGAGCAGCAGCTCCCCAAACCTTAGGTCGCCTTGTGCTTCACATCATGGCTGGCCACAGCGCCCGCAGGGTTATTCAGGCTGAGAGTTTGGATGGGGCAGCAGTGGGTTTTGGATCTCATACTGTCCTACTGCCATTTGCTGCGCTGAGCTGTGTGTTGATAAGAAGGTAGTGATTAAATTAAATGACTGGTGTCATTTAATTTTGGTTCATTGTATTTGTTTACAGTTATCAACTTCTGCAACAATATTTTTTCTTTCCAAACTTAGCTTCTGATTAGCTTCATCATTATTCATTAGCTATGTGATTAGCAGAGAGTTTCTTTCACAGTTGTCAAGGAAATGCTTATCAGATTTAGTTTTTTGTTTTGCTGTTTTGTAGTGACATTCTCAAAGCAAAGATTTAGAGTGCACATTCAGGTATTAAACTACAGTTTATCTGTACTACTATAGTGCTGCCTTTTTGTCATGACTTCAGTTTGTGTACCTTATTACTGAGTAACTTCAAGACAGGGATTCATTAAATGAACATCTCTCTGAGTCATATCATGTGAACTAGTTACCTGAAACCATGCTTATATTTTCTATTGTCTTCATAGTTTTCTAGATCTCATTTTTCTTGTCTTTCCATTTTTAAAGAGAAGAGGCTTAGTTTCATTGGCCTTTCTGTACAACTGTATTCCCCAGATTTATGCATCATTCAGTGTTCCTTTTACTTTCCTTTCTCCATCCCTGTAATATCAATTTTATATCAAGGTGACCTTAATTGAGCTTGGTATTATAATGTACTATTGTAGGACCACCAGCTATCACATTTGTTATCCACTAGCAATTTTTCTCAGAAAATTCCGCTTGCCACCAGGAAAAGAATGATGGAACTATCTAAGATGGATACTCATTCACATACTGATGCTGGTCTCAAGGCATTTATTATTTTTTTTAATCCATGCCTCTAGATTATGCAGTTTGTAACTCATCATCATCGAAGTGTAAGAAGTTAGGTGAAATTTAATTGCACGAAATTTCAAAGATGCAAATTGGTCAGGGAAGGGGAGACCATATTAAATCTATTAAGTTTTGAAAAACATCTGATACTGACACTAAAAAGGCTCCAGAGGGAACAGCATTCAGTGCATGATGAAGTTCCTCAGAATCAATTTTGCACAGTCTCCTCATAAACTGACAAAAGCATCTATATATCTGTATTTGCAAGTGGGGCAAAGGCACTCAGTGTGGTAATGACATTAAGCCTCTTATTCCCATACTACTTTCTCAAGCAACGTGTGAAACATTGTGTTTATCTGCAGCTTTAATTTAAAGGCAGAAGAAAGTTTAAGCCACTGAATAAATGTGCCAGCAATGCTGTGTTTTCTCTCTGGTAGCTAGTGGGTAACTGTGAAAGCCTCTCACTTCAGGTTTGTCCGCATCTTAAATGGCAACAGAGCAAAGCAGTGATTTTGCCACTGCTGTGGGGGTTTTTTTGGTTTTGGTTTGTTGGTTTTTTTTGTCAGAAAAGGTTGACTTGGAGGAGTATATCAGTCTCAATAAAACCTTAATCAAGCTGAGGAGAGAGGGAGTGCCCCGCACCAGACTGACGGGACAGTTCTCTAGCAATGGGATGTGAGAAAGTCTCATATTTGGTCCCAGCTACTTGGCCTAATTTGAGGGGGAAGAGAAGGAAGGAAAGGGTGCTGCTGTTCTCTGAGATAAAATGTGAATGCTCGAAGGAAGGAGGATTGCTCAAAATCTCTGAAAGTACTTTCTCTTAGCTGCAGATGATACTGTAGTAACCTCAGCAGTAGTGACTGTGAGCTGCAAGGAGTGGCATTAGGAAGTAATCGGCTCTCCAGATGGTTAATAAAGAATAAATAGCCAGGCAAATTAGTCTGGGAAAACACCCCTTTAAAGCTATCACATAGTCTTAGGTCAAAGTTTGATGTGTGGTGTGTAATAAGTTAATAAATGAAAGTGGAAAGCCTTGCGTGAACAGAAATTGCTCTCATCTGTGCTGTGCATGCTCATTTAATAATGTATTGTAAAGTGTCTTTAAGATTATTTTTTAAGAGGATAATTAAAAAATTGCAGACCTAGAGATACTCTGCTCCTCCTTTAAAGGCTCTGCACTTATCTGACTTGTCATATAGATTTCAATAAAAGCTTTTTGTAATTAGGTGCTGCAGGAATATGTTGCGTTATCATAAGCTCACCCCCTTTGTACAAAATCAAATCCATCAAAGCAGTTCAGTACACAGCTAAATTCAAGCTCACGTTTTGCTGTAAACATGTGAGTTGTGATTAGTTTCATTGACTCTAGGGCAGCTCGTATGCCTGAGTTTTGTTCAACATCTGCAGAAACAAAGAAAGATTTGCTTGTTAAACACAGAAATAACAAAGGTAAGGACAGAGGAAGGTAGTCTTGATTCATTCCAAATAACTTCTTAGTTCTCAAATGTAAAAGTAATTTTTTCCCAGCCTCAAAGCCCATTTAGTGGGCAATTTTACTTTAGGAATATTCTCTGAATTTTTTATCTAAAGGCTTAATATTGTCTTCTCTTTCTTCCCATAATGCTTTATGTACCTCACAGTCATTTTAATCTGATTGAGAACAATGATCACCCACTTTATGCCCAGATTTCTTCTTAAAAGTGTCTCCATCCACTTTTCCTACTACTTCACTGGTATGAGTGCTCTTATGCAAACAGTAAGTGAAGAGACAAACTGCTTTACTCAAACTTGCTTTCTTTTATTATCTTGGGTTATTTGCTGCTCTCATCATTGTAAATTGGCATGACAGACCACAATCTCTTCTCTATTTTTTTGTATAGCACAAGGCTAAATTTTGAAGTTTAGCAGATGAATAATCGAGATCAAAAATAGTTACATTTACAGCAGTCCCAATGTTTGTGGTAGCGAAACAAGTACTGGTGTGAGCTGGTGGGTCATAACTCCTTTCACTGACTTCAGTGAGATTGTGGTGACTGTGATGCTTTTCCCTTCCCAGGTTTTTTTAGCTAGATTTGGGGATAAAAATGTCTGTCTAGAGAAACAGAGATGACAGCTATGAGATATTTCTACTCCTTTTTATTCTTTTTTTCTTTCACTCAGTCTTATATCTCCTCTTTGATCTGCTGCCAGATTGGGTTAGAGATCTCACAGAATATAGTTTGTAGAGATGACAAGCCTAGTTACCAGACTTCCTAGGCATATCAATGATCACAGGATTCAATCCACTTCAGTTTGTACTTCAGCCTGTGTCATAATGATTTACAGTAATTAACCAGCTTTCCCTAATGTTCAAGTACGGCAACTCAGAATATGTTTTTCATATTAATCCAAGCATTCTGCCAAAGAATCTTGAATCTTATTCCATTGCTGATTTCAATTAGGCAGTTTTGTCACAGTGATTACTTAAAATTAAGAAAAGTCATAGAACAATTAATTATGAATTAATTATAAATTATTAATCATGAATACATCACAGGAAAGATGTGTCAGTTGTCAGAGTAGAATGAAATTGGACAGGACCTATCCAACACACGTTATGTTGGTTTGCTCATGGGTAGTTGTAATGGAAAAAGCCACAGTTTTACTTCAGCAGGAACTCAGACATGAGGAAGCATTCCTTTCACCTGAAAATCGGAGGATGAGATGCTGCCATAGTCAGTGCTGCCCTTCATACTGGGATGTCCAAATCTACACAGGACACTCATTTACATTTATGCCAGTTCTGCATGAGCAGCGTCATTAATACCAAAGTGTTAACATAGTTGTACTAGCATTCGTTCTCTTTAAAGGTTTGGTGTCAAAACAGCTTGACTTTGTATCATTGTTTTCCATTCTAACTCACAAATGGGGGAACCCGTAACCTTTCTAGGTGATGAAATATCTTCTGGTTACCTTCTGGCAGCTCCCCAGAGTGCTAGCGTCCCATCACGTCCCCCTTGCGTGGTGTGTGGGGGCCATCCCTGATGTGTGCGAGCTCTGTGGACCCCTATCTGTGTGCATGTCCCCCACTGCCCCTCCAGAGCACTGGGCTGCCCCACTTGCCCCTCCGCCTGCGGGACCACAGCAGCCTGTGCTTAATTTGCACGTGGCTGTGCTGGGTGCTGTGGGAACCCCTCCTTACTGCCTTGCCAGGATGCTTTTCCAATCCCACCGACATTGGTCTGAAGGGGCTCCAAGTGTTACTTGATATCATGGCAATAGCCCATCTGGTTTTTTGGCTTCTTTGATTTGAGCTGTAATTAGCGTCACAGAAGCACCGCATCATCTGTTTTAAGTCTTGATTTTTAAATGGAAAATTAGACCTTGGCTTCCTCTTTGCTCCTTCTCCTTGAACATGCTCCATGTGGGCAGTGTTTGCCTCTCCTCCTCCCCTGACACGCTGGTAGCATGGCCAGCGACGCAGGGTGTGTGCAACTCCCCTCTCACATGAGCCCGTTCCTCCTCCCTCTGTCAGCATCATGGCAGGTGCTCCCTGGTGGGTCCAGCTTACCTGCTCATTCGCCCCTTGGGCTGCAGTTTCTGTGCTGTCCTGTCCTCTCTTTTGTCACCTTCAGGTCTGGCCGCCCAGAGACTCAGGGCCACAAAGCAGGGGGAGTTCCCGAGCTGCACTGCATGTAACCAACATGCAAGGCTGTACCTCTAAACACTCTCTTTAAAGTCCCTTCAGGAAGGATAATAATAGAAATACCTATTAAACAAAATATTTATTAAGGAAAAAATCATTGTAGCTCATGCCCTTCTCCTTTATTCCATCTAGCTGAGTGCCTTGATATCTAGGCAACTCTACGCATAATATATGTATAGTAAAAATAGCAATACAACTTACTTATAATTCAAGTCACTTTACAAAATTTTTTTTCAGTCCCCCCCGCGTGTACTTCTGCAGAGCTAATTATGCTTCACTGTAGGATCAATGCTTTACTAATTTAAATATGTTGTAACAATATTGTCACCAATGAATTTTACTGCTTCAAAAGGCAAATTGCTCTATGCCAACAATTAGAAAAAAATGGCTTTGTTTTTCCTTTATGTAAATTCTTTGACATTAGCATTCACCTTTTCAAGCAGGCATTTGATAGAGAACAAGTAGCAGTATTACATAAAAAGGTGGAAAGCAGAAAAATAATCACATCTCTCAAAAGAAAAAATTATTATAATCTCTGTGATAAACAGAGAATCCTTAGAAATCAAATAGTGAAGTTACATCTGCTCTTGAGAAACCTGATCAGCACATATCATACACAGCAGGTAGGGCATGTTCTCACACCACTTACTGGAATTACAGTAACAATCCTTAGGCCTGTAAAACACATGGTATGCCTGATTTATTTTTAAAACTTATGATTTCCTTTTCTTCAAATTTTTAGGCACTGTGTGCCTCTGTAGTGGCACATTGCCTTTCTGCCAACAAACCATTTTGGGGGCAAGTACTACTTGCCTTACATGACCTATCATGCTGACAGTCCCTAACGATTGTTCATTTAAGGAAAGTAGATTTACTGCCTCTCCTTGTCTGTTTTTTTAACTTCATAATCACTTAACTGTAAAAGGAAAGGAGAAAGAAGAGCAATGTCTTTTCCACGGAAATGCTTGTGTGTGTTTGTTTGCTAGACAAACAATGGGTATAACCAGCAATTAAAGATTGTAAACTGGCAGATTAATATCTCCCTTTCTGGCTTTGATTTTTAGTCTCTTGTCCTTTCTTTCACTGCTTGGGATTATGAAGGAGTCACCAATACAGGACAGAGACATCCATTTTAAGGCACTAGAAGCGTTTGTCAATTCATCTTGAGTGCAGTAACCATTCTTACGCTGAGGCTTAGAGCTGGCTGAGTGTATGTGCGGTAGTTGAGGCTTGCTGTTTTATTCAGTTGACACTAGGATTTTCAAAATGTATTTTATGATTAGGCTGGGGAATGACTGGGAACTGTCTTTTCTTTCTTTTTTTTTTTTTTTTGATAGTGTCTCATGCAAATATTATCTTCACCTTTCTCACTTAGGAGTCAGAAAGTTTTATGTGCCCATTCAAAATATGACATGGAATAGCTGGAGGATTTTGAGTTTATAAAACTGTTGTGTTTTCGAGTAATATAACCAATATGCCTATTTAACTACAGTGTACAGAGCACACAAGTAGGTGAAGTCCTTATGCTGAGCACACTGACACTTAAATTTATGCAAGAAAGGTGCTTGGGTAATTTGCATGCCCAGACTGCTCTGTGCAGACTGGGAGTCACTGGTTTGCCCACACAGCAGCGATGTGTCCCTGGGCAGCTCCGTGCCAGGCTCGCCTTGCGGCCGGGAGCCAGGGTGGAGCAGCATGGTGTGTGCTGGCTGGGTGACGCCAGCAAGAGGCTTTGCCCCAGCTGTGTCCCTGCCCTTGCTGGGCTGTGCGGGTGACACAGCAGTCCCGGCACGAGCTCTTTGCCATGACTCGGAAGTGGGTCTCCTTGATTGGGGTAAGCAAAGCAGAGTGGTATACCTGAGCTGTAGTGAGGTGCAAACCAACTTCACCCAAATCAGAGTGCCCAGCTGGTCTTAGTGAGTAGTACTTGACGTTGTGTAGTATCAGAATTGGCTAATATTCTGTGCTACTTCTAAAACAACAGGTAACCATTTACTATATACTGTGTATGTCTGAAAATGCCCATTAATCAGTGGCCACTTTGCCTTCCTGTTATGAACAAGTAGGATTTCACAGCCTGGTTTGGGAGCACGTGCCCTTGTTCCCCGCAGAGCACAGCCCTTTCCCCTCCAGCTCTGCTTATATTTTTTCCTCAAAGCTTAGCTGGGCTGCGGTTTGGAGTTCTCCGCAGGCTGATGTAAGATCACTTTAGGGTCTGCAGAGCTGGTGCTTAAATAACATTCAAATGAACTCTCTTCAGCCTCTAAGCTACTAGTGTTCCAGGTCTGCTTCACAAAGCAGTGCCGGCTTTCATGTCTTTCTCTGGAGGAATAAATCTGAGGCTTCATTCACATGAAAAATCTCAGTATGATTTATTTACAGGTTAAGGGCCCAAGCACATCCCTATAAATAATGCTTTAGCCTTATTTTTCCTTTGTGAACTTTTTTTTGTTCTTGCGTTTTTTGTGGTATTATCACAGTGAATGCTGCTGTGTTTTATTTACCGTGTTAGAAAAGACAAGTTGTTTTCCTCCAACCTGAAGAACTGACACCTAAATCTACTCTGCGTAGTGCTGATGCTTGATATCCTTTCTTCTGTTAATTTCTATCGTGATTTTATTTCTTTCCAAAGTAGACACCTAACAACTACTTTGATATGTATTTCAAGATGTTGCAAGTAGTCCAAATTTAATAAAAACTGTTAGGTTTCTTTCAAATATCATCATAGGTGTGTAACAAAATAAGTGAAAAAAAACCCCACATAACAGAATATAGGAAAAAAACCCAGTATTTCTTTTATTTTCATAACTTTCTTCAAAGACTGTAGTCCTTTTTAATTTTAAAATTACAACTATTAATATGGTTTGCTAGAAGTCTAGCTTTGACATGTTGTACTGTCTGCTAGAAAATATTATTAGTCATCACAAATAGATTATGCATTAAAGTCTTCATTAACTACTAAATATAACTAAAGTAAATTAATTATTTTAACTTAAGTAAGAGCTATGAGCATGAACACCAGAACATTAAAAAACTGCTAGTTTACAAAACTGGAGTCATGTAAAACTATGCAATTTCTTTGAAGATGGGTATCCATAAAGAGATTGTCCTTTGGCATTGATTTTATTGTTGCAATCAATATAAATGTGTCTTTGAAAGCCTTCTTCTGATATTTTAATATCTGACACTTTTAGCCTTGTGTGTGGGAATAAAATACAATTACACTTTTCTCACTGGGCTGCCAGATGATCTGTTGGTGGAATGACCCCGAGGTCAAAGATATAACGAGCTACTTGCTGCTTTTTATGGTATTTTTACTGGGACTATTTTTATTAGAGTTATAGTGGATGCTGTTATGCCTCTAGTGAGTCAGGGCCTTGGGACGTTTATGCCACCTGTCATCCCTTCTTAACAGCTTTGATCTTGCATGCACTGGTTGGAAAAATTATTGTGCCATTTTTCAGTTTCAGCCTGCAGTGGTTTAACACAGCTACTGACACTTTTTCACAATATGAGTTGATACAGACAAGCATTTTTGAAGAGAGCCCTAAGGCTAACAATAATATTTATATCTTCTGCCATTCATGGAAAAGCAGAGCCAATAAAGCAGGCAAAGGATCTGGTATGTGTTCCTTTTTGCTCATTAATGTTTCAGCTGATTCTGTGGGTATTCTGTGGAAGAGTGGTTGCTTTCATTTTCTCATGAAAGGAAAATACTATATTTCTCATTCCAATCTATTGCCTATGAGATTCTGCTTTAAGCTTTTTCTTGAAGGATGTTGTTCATCTCTTTTACACAGAGATGCGTAACACGGAAATATATGTCTGTTGAACAATGCTGGATTGGCCTTGAAAAAACAGATGCACTGCAGGAACAGTATCTGACAAATCTGAGAGCCTGGTTCAATAGGAAGTGCCTACAACCTTCCAGGCTGCGCATCTGGTTGAAGGAGGAGAGGACTGGTTCTCAGAAAGGCAAACCTCTCCTTTTTGTGGTTGCACATAAATGCTACCGTGCTGTATTTCTCACCCTGAAGGCTCCACCAGTCAGTACCTGACTCCCTTGATATCAAGAGTATCCAGCTCCCACTGCTCTTCTCCCTGGCTGTCTTGCAACACACACTTCTGTTCTTTCCCAGGGTCACTTTGTGAGGTGCTGTGCATCTGTCTTGTACCCCTATACATTTTAAGAGTGCATTTCCTCCCTGAGCTCCTGCTCAGGTGCTTAAGCCTTGCATCACCTTCCATTCCTTAATAGCCTACTCAATCTCAGAAAGCTTAAAAAGCATTTATGGTCCTAAAGTAGAATGTAGAACAGAAATAGAATGCGGGTTGCAATATCTCTCATTGAACCTGTTGGTACCTGTTTGGTTGGTTTAACAAAATGAACCATTTTCTGCCTATTTTATTCTTTACCACAGTCCGAGTGTCCCCTTTACAACCTCATGATCGCAATGTGGCAGCAGAGTGTTGTGACTTACAGACAGGGCTGATGCTTCACTCCAGGATCTGCTAGAGAAACAGAAACTCTGGTGATCCTGAGATAAAACGATCCTTTCTACCACTGAAGAGCTGAGAGCACCAGTCAGAGACGTCTGTGCAGGTGACCAGATCTACAGAACTTTTTTCTCAAGCACATTTGGATTTGTGTTGGTTATAAAGCCCTAAATTGACTGATGTAGGTGGTTTTTTTTTTTAAGCTAATTCACTTAGAAAGGGCCAAAAAGCCCATTCTACTTCCCCACTCACATTTGTTTATACAAACATCACACATGCATTTGGACCCAAAGCAACCTGACAAGATTTTTAATAAAAAACGTCATGGACAGAAGAAGTGATAAATGAAGTCAGGTCCAAAATTATCCTTTTAAGAGAGAAAATATGCTATTGTAGATAAAATGGGACTGATTAAGACTGAGTTAGAGAATATTAATCCAAACCAAGAGAGAAGAGTCCTAATCTGTGACTAGGATGGGATTTGTATGTAAAGTGCCTTGATAACAAATGCTAGTGTTTGTATTGTGTATACACAATACACATATGGGATTGATACGTATTGTTTGATGTAGTGTCACACACACACACAAATACATGGTACCTTACTGTTTTATTAAAAGGACCAAATCCACTAGAAAGATATCTATAGAAGAATCCATAGGAGAAATTCCAAAGTGGCAATAAGTATATCAAAATTGTTTTTTCATTTTGTGTTTTAAAATGCCACTGTGTGGAGCAAAGTTTGGATGAAGTTGATTTGTATTCTTTAGAATCTAGTCATGAAAGTTCAGGATAATTCCATTTAAGTGTGGGCATCTGGCTGTCATAATTAAATTAGGAGTCTAAATTAGAAAGAGAAAGTCATGTTCTATCGACATTTCAAATCTTCAGCGGGCTGAATCATGCTTGGAAGTTACTTCCTTTGAAAATCACGATAGAATAAGAAGTAATAATAAATTTCATTTAAATGCTGAAAGTGAGGTGATGTGGATTTGGAGCTCATCTACAGCAGTGGCATTCCAGCTATTTCTACTTGCGCCTAAGTTTACAGTGGTCACTGAAATCAGTGTTTCTCACCAACTTCATATATTACATCCACCTGTTCTTTCCACTGTTTCCCAGTAGTCCATATCATCCTAAACAATATGAAGTAATAAAGTGCTACTGAAATGGCATGGGCCAGATATAAAAATCTGGTAATCAGTCAAAGTTGAGATACACTGAGAATTCACAGGACCATGAGAATAATGCATAGAACATCAGGGTGACCTTAAAACAGCATTAATAGAAACGGAATGAAATGTTCTAGTACAAGGTCAGGTACTTAAGAACTACTAATAAGAAGTCTACTGTAAATTGAAAATGAGTGATAAAGACAGAGACACAGTTAATCATAGAATAATTATGCGACGCAGCTCTGAAAAAGACAAAAGCCTTCCTAGAACATGTAAGTTCAGAGACAGGGAAAGCATTTGTGCTATTGTGAAAGGTCTTGATGAAATGGCTGATCATATTCCAAAAATACTAGCACACTTTCATGCATATAACTTGAGAATTAGCTGGTTAAAGAAAAGCACAAAACCCAACAAGAATAAACCTCCTCCTCATAATTCACAAGCATGGCAGATTATATGTTTGCTCTCATAAGAGGACATTAAATCACAGCCTGCTGACTTCAGAGCCTTCTGTCTTTACTGCAGCTGCCTCTCTCCCCCCTAACCTTTTTACAGCCCGAGCCCTTTACAGCTACAGACTACTACTCCTGATCCTGTCCCATCTCTGATTTTATGTCATTTGCTATTTTAAATATGTTTGTACTTGAAAATAAGTACAGGTTGTAGATTTAAAAAAGTGAACATTTAAAGTGAAACAGTTTTCCAAAAAGGCATATGGGATGATTGGGACAACAGGGGACATATCTTATGGTAGGACACTGAAAGGAGTCTGATTAGCTTAGAAAGCTCAAGTCCACAGGAGAGTAGGATTGCTTTCTCTAGAGGTCCTGTTGATGTCTTCAATACAGTAAGTAGCTTGACAAAGAAAGTTACTACTTAAGATAAAAGGTAAAGCA
The DNA here is from genome assembly GCA_003993805.1 of Himantopus leucocephalus. NCBI lineage: Eukaryota > Metazoa > Chordata > Aves > Charadriiformes > Recurvirostridae > Himantopus > Himantopus leucocephalus. The sequence continues at coordinate 28,839,091 of RSEF01000004.1, read as the reverse complement.
AATTTAAAAAAAAAAAAAAGATAGTAATAGGCCTGAGTAAACTTAGGTGGCAATTCTAAGAAAAAAAATTTATAAATACTGTAGAAATTATATTCTGGAACAGCCCTGAAATGGGAGCAGTGGAGAAGTAAGCCCCCAAAATTAAGTGCTCTTCTTTGATTCATTTACAAAAGGAATTTATCTACATCATTTGTGGTAGCAGGAGGCTGGGCTTGATGACCCTCATTTTAGTTTTTCTGATAACAAAATCCATGATCAGCAAGGTGCCTTTTCCATCTTTGCCAGACATCAGCTTTTTTACTTTTTTACCTTTCCCAAATTTTGGTTTCCACAAGCAATATTCCTCAAGTCTTAAAACTCACACAGACTTCCTTCTGAGTTTTTAAAGTACTGCTTAGTTGTATTACAGCAGAAGACTTGTCACATTGGTTAAATTGGGGGTTATGTGCTATTTGTGTATCAATCCCAGGGCAAATTAATCCCAAGCACTTAGAGCATTATATAGTCTTTTCTGTTCAAAAACTGCTAAGTATTTCACCAGTAGTAATTAAACTCGCAACAATTCAGTGAATTATTGAACTCATGCAAAGATAGCGACCAAATCAATGACAGAACTGCAAAAAGAGTCCTTTTCTAATTCTGCAAGTTAAGAATTCTGTTTCCACTCACTAGAAGGTAACAACATAGGCATGTTTTTTGTATCTTGGACTGTATTTAATGCTATCATATATAGTAAGGTTTTGTGATGAAAACAGGACATTTCTCCAAAATATTGGAGAAATACTATCTCATTATAGAAGAATGGGAGGTTTCCACAGGCTTAATTTGTAATGAGTTCACTCTTGATATCTTTATCTCAGTTTTAGAGTTATTTATGATCCCTAGAGAAATCTACGTGGCTGAAAAAATTAGGAAATTAAAATAGAGACTTTTTAATAGAGAATGGTAGTAATGGAAGAGTGATGTTGCATCTGTTGTCTCCTTGCATCATTGGGTGAGCCATGTTAATTTGCCCTAGGCTCACATTTCCAGAATCAAACACTTGCTTAATTTTCATTTTACATCCCAGAAATATTGGTGGTAAAAACATCTCATATCCCAATATCTAGATAAATAAGTATAAAAAATGGTAAAAGTAAGAACTGCAGAAATAAGCGATTTATTCAACAGTGGAGAATTGCCTTGAGAAGTATCTGGTGTCTGCTTTCATTGTAAATCCTTCGAAGAGCTAAGTGTTAAATAATTTGTATGAGAAGTACGTTAACCTGAGTGGTACTGAAACTCTGGAGATTTTTGAATGATAAATAAAAGATTTTTTGTCTGGTTTAGCAGCATGTGTCCTTACTACTTACTGTCATACTGAGCAGCTGAAAATGAGATAGTGGGAACATGATGTCATACTGGTATAAGTTTGGATTTTTTAAAAAAGGCAGATTTGAGATCAAAGACAAGACTTGTGGGAGTAGATCTTTTCTTCTAGTGTGCAAGTAAGTTTCATGCTAGTTTTATAGCTTCATTTGAAATGAACGTAACGTAAGCAAGGCTGAAGGCTTCCATTATAGACTTATGCTAAAAATGTGTGACCCATGTAGACATCTGCCACCTGCAACCACACATCTGGATAGTTCCAAGTAATCAGATTTCCAGTGGGTTAACTCGGAGGTAGGCACCATTTTTGGTATCATGTGCAAAACCAACAATATTTCTTCCAAACGTTAATGCAAATATAACCTCGCTTCTGATTGCGCTTCAGGTTGAGTCATGTGCAGCGTGAAATATTGCAAGCCAGGGGAATGTGACAAAAAAATATGTGAAAGAGGTGAATTCTTTTTATTGGGAGGTTAGACAAGACTGCTCTCTTGGGTGATTAAACCATGTGGTCTCTGCCTTCCCTGCCCCCCTCTCCCTGCAGCTTCATTCCATAAGGGACGTTATAACAAAATTTCTGGCAGATAGGTTTTGATACACTCAGAGGTGATGTCTTTCAATCAAGACAACTGGAAAAATTCAGATGCTTATGCTGTTAATTTATGTCCCGTGTATGTCTTAAAGTTCAGTGCCTAAAAGAGGACTGGAGAGCCTAGCAGTATGCACAAAAAAAAAAAAAAAA
>RSEF01000004.1:28821907-28836973 GCA_003993805.1 Himantopus leucocephalus | reverse complement strand
AAAAAAAAAAAAAAAACACAAACCCAATTCTCACTCCTGGTTATTGCTATCTATTTCTCATACATCTCCAAAAGTTGGCCAGTACTTTCGTAGAACAAAAGAGCTTGATTATTGTCAATCACTTGAAACCTCTTAGCTCAGGTACAGGAAGCAATCTAGCTGCTAAGTACAATGCAAGCTGCAAAATTCATCTGGGAAGCAGGGTAATTTTGTTTTTACTGTGCTCCATGCTGGAGCTCTGTGGCTGGATGCTGCTCCTTCTAAGTTTGGACTACTTTGACATGACATCTTTAAATTCTCTGTTTCACTCAGGAAAAGGTCATGACTGCTATGTTGATATAGTCTTTGTTTTAGGAAGTTTGTCATCTAATTTCAGACATGGTTAAGGAATCAGAGCAAGTAATGATAGGTGTGTACATCTATTGGTGCAAAATGAAAGACTGAAGACGACTGTCATTCCATTATGGGCTGCATACATCTTGATGGTTATCTTTGAGAAAATTGAAGAATATAATAGCAATTTGCCATGAAAGTTGCATCTATTAGAAAGTAGCAGATTATTTATTGCTAGTAAGTGATACTACAATAAAATGCATATAGCAGCCTTTTCCGCCAGTATGATATTTGTTCAAGTGCCTGAAGCTGTGGGTTCTTTCAAACTCAGCCTGGCTGCCCTGTAGCTACCTATAATGTTTGCAGTGAACATTGAGTTTCAACTTGTATTTCAAGTAGCATTTAAATTCTCGTGCACCTGTATATTAAACTCTGTTGCCTTGTTTTTGTGTGTGTGTCTTACCAAGAAAATCGTGGCTCAGTTTTTAATTGTCTGCCTTCCCAAAATGCTGTCGGGCTGAGGCATATTATCTTATATATCATCCATGAACAGCTCAAGATTAATTAGTCTTTCACCCATTTTAAAGGCATCATCTATATCCTGAAGGCAGAGTATGGTGTTTGGCAGCCTCTTCAATCACTTCAAATTCTTCTCTGTGTACTGTATAAATAATCGGTGGAAAAATTACACTGTTCTGTGAATAGCTACAGATACAAATGACATATTCTGTACAATTCCACAGTCTTCACTCTATACAGATTACCCCATTTGAGCATTATAGGAAGCATAATAAATATTTTTCACATGTCCTATAATCTTACAACAAAACTGACATATTATTTATTAAAATTCATTCTGTGATTTTAGGGCTTCATGCATTTTTTATTTTGTCTAGTTCACAGAATGATAGTTGTTGATAAGGGATGTGGAAGGGTTGTTTACACTGCTGGAAGTAAATGTTATTAAGTGTACTTAGAAAAAATGGGAGAGCAAATTATAAGCGGTTGCAGTGATGCTGTTTGGATGCATTACCTATATAAGGATTATTAGCTACTGTCGTAAGCAGATTTAATAACCCACTTGTTTACTTCCTTAGGTTCCCCTAATTAGTTCTATTTCTTATGAATTAAAATATCTGCCCAATATCCACAAGTACGAAAATACGCTGTCTGCCATAATGGTTGTGTACGCCGGTTGAAAGTACACAGAATACTTTAGCTAATGACTTCAGTTTTGTGTACGTTTTGTTCATGATGTAGAGATTTTACCTCCCTAAGAGCCACTAGTGAACAGGGAGCAGGGCATGCGTAATGAAGGCAGGCTCTTTTCCTGTGTAATGCACTGTGAACTGGCATCTTATTATCTCACTGTACACCAGGGTAAGTTCTATTAGTGGGCTTGGCTGTTTGTGTTAAAGATTGGTAACCACTGCCTGAGGGTAAAATCCTCAGTAAAAGCCTTAGAGATTAGAAAAACTTAGAGCAAGATGCTATGTTTACTCTTCTCCATCCTCGTAATGCCGAAAGGAAGAAAATTGCGAGTGTTGTATGGATGTGTTTTAAGCGCAGCGATTCTGGAAGAAGGTTTTACCAAAAAGGTGCATTTTACAGCCTGATCTGACACTGTAAGGGTTGGATTCAACTTGATTTCTATCCTGGCCATAGGTTGTGCAGGCAGGATTTTCTGCCAGGACACGCTCTGGCCCCAGTGTCTGAGAGTCAGCTGGTTGTCTCTGCCTGACAGTACTGCAGCTGATAGAATCTAATATGTCACTTATAAATAAATAAACAGACTTCCTGCATTGCAAAACCAGTATTCATAACATGCGCTGTTGTACTGCTTTCTCGATAAACTGCCTTTGCAGAAAATCCTCGTCCGCCAAACAATAGAATAATGAAAGTATGAGCTTTATTACCTTATGCTTCAATACTGCTTTTACTTCAGAGCTATTTGAACAAGTTATAGTATTAACCATGAAAACTGTGATTTTTTCCAAGTGATTTGCAGGTAAGTCAAAATACCTTGGCCTGGTAAGGAGATGGAACACATGACCTGGTGCATATTTTGCATTTTTAATGTCTATGAACTACTTTTGTTGGAATCACTAGGAAGAACAGAAATTACTGCTTTGTCATTCCCCTTCCCTTTTTCTGGATAAAGCATACCTAGCTTCTTCTATAAGGTCATCATAACAGCAACCAAACTCCAATATACTTCTGTCATTCTCTTAGAGAATTTACTTTACTTAATTTCCCCTATATTTGGACATGTCTTCTGTTGTACAGTGATTCAATTAATATTATTTTTCCTAAAGTGAGATCAGAAGGCAGTATCTGAATATTTTTTACATGTAAATGGTAGTTTTGAGCCCCCCTCCCCACCTTTTTTTAATATCCGTTTTAAAGATGAGATTGTGCAGTATCCTGGAGTTTTATATAATGACTTTGATATATTCAAAGCAATGGTTTTCTTTGCATTGATGGAACCATTCTAAAGCTGATTTAAAGTTATGGATGAGAAAAATGGTTGAGGCCTTTTGAGAATGTACCAAGCCACAGAGGAGATATTTATATTAATAAGTCCCAGGCATACAAGTATACATAAAGATGACCCAATCCAGGATGAAAGTTAAAATTCGTGGTGAGGGGAAAACTCATGAAATTTACCTACATCCACTTTGGAGATTGCAGCTTATGACCTGGGGGGTCCACACATTTCAATTGTGTCTCTTAAGCTGCTGGGAAGCTGAGATAACAGATACCCCTGATAGAATTGCTCAGCCTAAAGTCTGTAGGTCTCAGTTCATAAGTCATGGAATCTATGGTAAAAACAAACCACCTGTTTACACAGCTCCCATGCAGCCAACAGGTACGTGCAAGTGTATAGGCACGGCCACTGGCTATTGCATAAACCATAGGCATGGTATATAGAATCATAGAATTATAGAATGGTTTAGGTTGGAAGGGACCTTAAAGACGGTCAAGTTCCAACCACCCTGCCATGGGCAGGGACACCTCCCACTAGACCAGGTTGCTCAAAACCCCATCCAGCATGGCCTTGAACACCTCCAGGGATGGGGCATCCACAACTTCCCTGGGCAACCTCTTCCAGTGCCTCACCACTCTCAGAGTGAAAAAGTGTGGGAACCACTTCCAGCAGCTGGCAGGAGAAGATGTAGGCGCTATGTTGACCTTCTTCTCCCTCCGCCCTGTTCCAGTTGCAGACAATCACAGAATCATAGAATTGCCTACGTTGGAAGGGACCTTTAAGATAGGAAGCAGGAGAGTTTTCTGAAGAGTTACATAGGGAGGGTTGGTGTTTTGTTTGTTTCTTTCTTTGGTTGTCTTTTGTTTGTTTTGTGGTTTTTTTTGTTTGTTTTTAAGGATTGCTTGGTCCTTTTAATAAACAGTTGGAAGAAAAGCTGTTTTATGGGCTTTGGCTGGTCTCTTAGCCATACCAAAGAACCGCAGCAACAGGCAGCTTCTCTGCTTTCCTCCGAGCATGAAACATTTGCCCCAACATATGTATAGCATTTAGGAGTTCCTAAGTAGGTGCTGTATAACAGCTGGCTCTTTTTATTATTTAATGGGTTCAGTAACTTATAATTCTGTAAAGATAATGCTGAAATCCTCAAATCTCTATATCATTTCAATATGTGAAGAATGGCAAGCCAGGGAACTGGTCCACACCTACTTTATATGAACGCCCAGTGTTTGCTATAACCTTTGCTGTTACATTTATTATGCTGGTGATATTTTCCTGATTATTTCTGCTGTACATATGAGAATGTCAAATTGTGAGTGTATTGAGGGGATAGCTACAGAAGAAGGTCGTCTTACCACAAAGTGCACCTTTAATTTCGGGAGAATATGAAATTCAGACACTGTGTGGATTTTGGACATTTTCCACAAAACTGTCAGAAGAAAGCCGTGGCCTTTAATGATCACCAGCATCTATGTTCAATTGAGTGTGACTAGATGAAGCGAAAATTCAAACCGAGTCTCCTCGGTGAATTGTCTTCTGATTGAGATGTAGCTCAGTAAGAGCAAAATGGTCCCATGAGAATGAATTTCTATTGAAAAAGCAAGTGGAAAGACCTGCTCTGAGGCTAGGAAGTGTTTTCTGGGTGGGTTGTGATGAAGAATTTTGATAAAAAAGGGAAGGGATAGTGATAACAAGATGCTTGGGTATTTTTTTCTTTAGAAATAAAAATGTGCGTCACTCATTACCAAAAAAAGAAAATAATCTTAATGTCTTACCCTTTCTGTGGAAATATATTCTGTTTGATCTGCACACAGAACTCATGGAAATTCTCATGAATCAGATGTTGCCTAGAGTTTTGGTATTTCTGTGAGATATTTCAGATTAACAACTCTCACCTTGTGTTGAATTAAGGAGCAGTTTACCAGTCACATGCTTAGCTGTGCTAACTTTTCTCGGCACCTTATTGGATTTAGAATTGGTGGGGTTTCCCTCCATCTCTACCTTTCTGCTATTCTTATCCTGTATTGGATAGTAAAATATGAGAAAACATAGCAGAGAAAAAAAGAAAAAGAGAAATACAAGGAGAGTTTATTATAAAGCTCAGGAAAATTTGCCTAAGATGCAATCTCTTTTGATGTCGAGACAGAATAAAATACTGTCTGCCTAAAACAGCATAATGCATTCAAACCTTTTCAAGCCACTCTGCCTCCTCAGAGTCCAGGAATGTGCCTCAGAAAAGGGTGACCTTTTGGGGCAAATGACAACCTACTCTGAAGTTCCTTCCACCCAGGGATAATATATAGGGTGTCTCAGGAAATGAATAAACGTCCCTACAAGCCCTACAGTTTAGATGTTGTCTTATTAATCCAGGTTCCTTTTCTCATTCAAGTCATCGTCTGCTGGAGCTACTGAAACCTTGAGGCAGGAGAGCTCACATCAGCCTTTCGGAAACACGGCTGGTGAAGATCTCCGTACCAGACCACCAGCTTGCTTTAGCAGCAGCTTTCCACATGGATTGCTGTTCTTGATCCGCTTTTGAAGCACTGTTTTTCATGTGACGTACCTGCTTGACTGAGGCTCTCTGCTGGCCATGGTGGCTCGTAGGTGCTGGGCTCCTCCAGAGAGAGACAGGCAAGTGCCTGCAGTTTCTGACTGCATGTGTTTACTCCAGCTGGGGAAGCCCTAGCTGCCAGCAATAACGGGCAGTGAATTCCCTGGCTTTAAATACATTTGCTTCTAGAAATTAATAAAATAATTGGGGATTGTGACAAAATATAACAAGATGTTAGGTTGTGCTAAATTTATATTTTCAGGTGAGAAAATTCTTAGACCTGGTCATTTCACTCAGCATCCCCCCAAATCAGAGGTAGTTAGGAGAGAGCCTGTTTGCCCTGAGTGATGTCTGCAGTGATATTCTTCCAAGCAAAATATTATCAAAAACTTTGTAAATGATCTTATGATAACTTTTATAAGAAATCTGACCCTTCAAACTCTTATATGAATATGGATAAATCTGTGCTAATATTTATTGGACTTTTACCTATCTTTCTTGGTTTGTAATGAGCATATTCTAAGTGTATAACTGTCTGCCCTGAAGTCTGCAATAGATAAAATGTAGACAGAGCATAGGTAATGAGAACTGTTTGTCACAACCTTATAGTCTTCAGGGACCTAATATAAATCAAGGTCTTACTCTTCCCAGAGGTCTAGTAATTTTTAAAGTATAGGTTTATTTTCCATTTGTATTCTGATAACGAGTCATATTTATTATGGTCTTCCTAATGGCAGGTCTTCACTCAAGTATTAAAGAAGATATAATTCACAGGTGACTAGAATTGAAAATAAAAAGGCCCTGAAGAATATAATTCCTACATCATTACTCAAGCCATTTTTAATGAAAAAAAAAATGTGCATTTAGATGAGACAATTTAAAAGGATGCAAATTAAGAAAAGGAAATTGAAAATTCACAGTACACGAAGAGTATTTGCATGGGGGCTACTGACTTAGAGGTGATTAAAATGTTTTCACAAATTAAACTATAGTAGGAAAATTGCTTGGTTATTCATATAGTTAATTACCTGGCTATACAGTAAGTGCTTTTCTTATCATATTGCATCATTTAAAGGCTGGCTGCCGCAGAAGTGGTGTGTAATAGTTTTGGATTGAATCCAGTTTTAAATCATGGTTGTACTGAACAGTGGACTCCAGTTGAAACTCTATCAAGCGCTTTAATTTGGGAAGTGTACTTTTGAAAAACTAAATAGCTAAATTGGAAATAGCAAATCAATTGATTGTCTGGGCCATCACCAAGGCTTCAGAGGAAAGCATTAGGGCTTGGTACACAAAGCTAGTTATCCTTCCATGTTGGGTTTATAATAGTGTAAGCCCTGAAGCATGAGATTCAGTACTGGTCTACAAAGTTTAGCATTAATTTTGATAATAATGTTCTGTGAAAATTACTGTGAAGCCATTAAGTTACAATACTTGGATGGTGGAAGGCCAGATTCTCCTTCCAGTTGTACTCGGCTCCACTTGCTTATGTACACTCTGGGGCAGAATCAGGTTCAAATCTCAGACACAAACCTGCTAACTTAATAACGTTCATTAATTAAAACTATATTATTTATCATGTTTACAGTTGCCTGCAGGCCATCACTCTAGCTTCTGAAAATGACAGTCCCATTTCTTCAGTTCACAGGGCTGAGATACTGAGATGTTTCACCCTAAACTCGTTTTAGTAGACAACTGGGTGAAAGAAAATGGGACTTCAATGTTTTTACTATTATTTACATAATATGTTTCAAAGCCTTCCTAGGAATGTCTGTCTTAATCTGTAACCTTCTACTTGTATTGCCACTTTATTTTTTTTGTAATAGAGTAGGTTATTGCTATGGTATGAAACTTTTAAATACAAATTCCTGTTAAAACAGAAGGTGCAATACTAGACAAGAAGCATTTCTAATATCTCTGTAAACTCCTATTGACTTTCTATAAGGAGCGCTGAATAAGTTCCTCTTCCTCCATGCCAGCAGATTGAAGTGTTCTTCTAAAAAAAAATGATTTTCAGGTTAAAAAAATATATTTTGCTGGGACTTATGCATGTTTATATACACAACATAATTTCTCTAATGGATTGTTATTAATTGCATTATTAACTTGTTTAATATACGTTTGAAAAATCTCGAGTTTCTTCTGTGATGCAAATATTTCTTTTAACCATGGTGAGAGTTTACATAAAAGCAAAAAATTTGTAGTTAGTAAATCTGTTCGATTCTAAAAATTTAGAGAAGACTTTCTAATTCACAACTGGCAAAATAAAGTGTATTACAATGCCCTGAATCTTCAGTATGCGTAACTGGAATATATTTAGATGCACAATATCTTTATCTTAATTATATTTAGTTAAATAAAAAAAAATATAAGATTAAATATGTAAATAGATTCAATAAAATACATTTTTTGTTAGTGTTCACAACTCTTGTTTGTTCTTGGAGGCAGAGTTAAGTTGCCTTTGATATAGGTACCACAAACACAATGTCTTAAATCTCAAATGGACCAAACGCATAGGTATAATTCCCAGAAGCATAAAGTGTTCAGTTGTAACATACAATCCCTGTTAACATCTGCTTTAAAGGATTAGTAAGACCTGACATAATTACATCTTGGAAATATTTGTTCACATTTGTCAATATATTCTTAACCACCATGCTCATACCCTTTTCTTGCCCGCTTTGACTGAGTATTTGTTCATTTGGATCTCCCAAATTTACAGGACAACACACTCTGTGAATCAAACTTCATCTGGCACTGCTCCCAGCAAACATTAGACCTTAGCATGAGCGTTGTATTAGGCCAAAACCTGAGCAGCAGTTGAGTGAACAGCTACAAGATTCATGTAGATATGTTCATTTACATGAATTTACATTAATCTGTCCTCATTCCTAAAATTCTGTTGTTTATTCCTGCAATTTTCTTTTTCTCTTGCTCATTCAAATTTTTCCCTTAAAATTTCCTTTCCTTTTTAGTACTAATGTTTATAAAATGTTGCTATTTTTTACTAAATAATGGAGTTTATGAGTTTATGCCAAATAGAATGTGACACAAATGAGAAAAGGAATGCCAAAAGTGTTTTTTACCTGTGTTAAACCAAGAGTCACCTGCACCCAAAAAAAGAAGAGTGCTTCGCTATCCATGACTTGCCTTAGTTATTTATGATAATTAAGGAGGATTCGTGTATTGATTTTTATGCTAATTGATTCGTGATTTATTTCTGCTAGAGAAGAGTGTTTCTATCAAGTGATTGTCATGCTTTTAGTGAAGGTACAATATCTACTGGAAACATTTCACAGGAAGGTCACAGTGGAAGAATTTATAACTAAATTACTAGCGTTAGAGATAAGCTTCTGCTTTTCAGTTTTAGTCGTCTTGCATATCTAAATCACACTCTCTCCTAATTAAATGTCTCAACCTCGTTAGCCCAAGGTTTACTGTTACTGAGCATGAACTGTTCATGCTTTAAGCCTGTAAATCACTTATGGTGACAGAACAGAGTGCCACCCTCTAGGAGTATCTCAAGTGCAAGATACCAAAATGTCACTGCTGAGCATCAGAAGACTGACACAAGATTTCAGTGTCTCTTCAGCTGCTTTTAATCCTGTCGGCTTTGTGTTTTATTTAACAGAGGTAGCTCAGGAGAAGTAGTACATCTTCATGGGGAACCTGTCTTTGCCCCACAGCAAACTGCTTTTGCCTACTCTGCCAGGAGGGAGCCATTACTGTCTTGCCTGAGCGTTGCTGGAAAGAGCTTTACACTGAAAAAGTCAAAATGTGTGATGAAGCATGTTAACAATTAAACAGTATGGACCATCATATGCTCCAGCACTGTGTACTTTAGTAGTTATCAATATAGCCATTTTTAAAGCTGTACTTTGCCACTGACTTTGGAGGCAAGTATGTGATGGATGATTACTTACGTCAGTGGTAGCAGCTCTGTGCTGCCTGCAGAAATTCAGCTGGAGTTAAGACCTGTCACAGGGCAGCAGGACAAGTGGTCATTCATCTATCCATCCCCACATCAGCTTTTGCATGCAAGGGCTCTTGCTTGGACTATGGGTCAGACAGCTGTATGCAGGTAAGTATCGGGCTAAAATCTATAGATTCTTAGAGTCAGTTTGCCCCTGTATGAGGAGCTGAAACATATCATCTGCAACTCAGTGTACTTCGTATTTCACTTGATGTTGTGCCTCACAGGTGGGAAAATCTTGTCTTCTGGCCAGTAAAAATTTCTAAATGACAAGCTGAGGTGAATATCAGAAGCAGAGTTCACTGCCTGGCCTGCCTTTATGGGTTATAATTTTAGTAAGTTGAGAGTACATTAATGAACCAGTTTATCTGTCAAGAAGCTACTGACCACCTAACAGTTCAGTCCTGTGAGGTACCGTTCTCCCCACCAATATTTCACATGAATACTGGAGAAAGTACAAAATCCCTTCCAAATGGAATGTGTTTTGGTTGCTTTCCCCCCCTGGCTCTTACCCCTTGGAAAGTAGCATCTCCTTATGTACACCCTGTTGACCTTAATAATGGTGAACAAAACTCAGAGGACAATTTCAACAGAAAGTGACAGTGAATCCTGTTTTTAATTAAGTATGGTGTTGGAAAAAATCTGACTGTGGATGTTCTTGCACAGAACACAGTGGGCAGAAATGGGAAAAGGTCTAGTGAATCGAGAGATCTCTGTTCTTCTAGTGCAGGTGTGTTCTCTATTATACATTTGTTAAAGATCTTCCTTGTTCTGTCTATAGTCAGGAGTTTCAAGTGACAGAACTCAAAGACAGCTTTTGAAAAGCTATTTGACAACTTGATTTTTATAGATGTCAGGAAGATATTTCTAACATAGTTTCTAAATATCTCTTGTCTTAATAGCATTCGGTTATAGTCCCTTCATCATACTAGATTTTTTCCCCCGCTGTATTATACATGCCCTTGATACACATCTGCCTCTACATACTCGCAGGCTCTTTCCTACTTATCATCAGCTATTGCCAGAGATGCACAGCTGGAGTTTCTCTTTGCCATAGTAGGGACTCAGTACTCTGTCTTCCTTAACCTCATTTGGAAAAGATCATTTTTAAAGGTGAGTGAGCAGGTCAAGTTTCTTTATCCTTTCATTTTTGCTTTCATTAATAAAGGTGAAATTCAGTTGCCCTAAACATTGGCATCTGGTGGCAGTTTAGACATATTAAAGCATCCTGCCTGCCCTCCAGCCACCACTGCAGAACAGGGTGGGTCTCCTCTGCCTTATTCACCAACTCCATGTCGGTGATTGTCCCCCGAGGATGTACTGGAGAAGATTGGGCAACTTAATCTTAATCAAAATGTCAACACTGGATGTGGACAAGTGAATTTAGACCATCAAGCAACATGATTAAAAATTGACTCCTGAAGCATTGCTAAGGATAATGACTCAAAAGTATTCATTTAGCACAATAGCTGATAATAACTAGGAAAGAGTCTACGAATATGCTAATATAGAGATGTAAAATTCACTAGAGAAAAGGAAAAAGCATTAAAATGTGGGAGTGTGGGCTGACTAGTGGCTACACATACACACAAAATCCTACAGGCCAAATTTAAGTCTCCTTTCAAGACCATAAAAGACCTTTTAGAGATTTCTGTTATCCATCTGTGGATCCACCCACTTCCTAATTACTATTAATAATAATACTTAGCATTCATTTGGGCAAGTTCAGGTAAAGACAGACTATTTTGAGCAGTGTAGTGACTATTGATAATAGTATTGAAAACTAAATAAATTAAAAATACATGTGAAATAATTCTGTAATCTTGTAGGAAATCTTGAAAGACAACTGGGAATGAGGAAAACAGTATTCTGTAGCTCAATATTGAATTAAAAGCATGAGTTTTTCAAGTACAAGTATCCATGCTAAGTTACAGTATTGTATCGATTTTACCCCCTGCAGTAATTCTTTTGTTGTTTTACAAATCATACCAAAAGACTAATTTGATATAAATAGTGCTGACATGGAAAAAAATAAGAAAGGAAGACCCAGCACTAGCGAATATGACAGGATCAACACTTTTTCTGTTTTTGCTGTGAATTTGACAGCTGTGTCTTTGTAAAAGCCAAACTAATAAGGTCAAAGGAAAACGTCCGTAAAAAGAAAACTGCTGGTCTAGCAATGTTTCATGGTGCTGACACAAACTATGAGGTAGTTCTTCAGCTTGCTTAGTGCATAGAGCATTTTATATTGATACAGATATTATTTTATTACTTTTTATTGGATATAGTTTTCCTCACATTTTAGCTGGGTTTTATTCTGATGGTACTCAACAATATGCTATATATATGTAGGGTAATTTCTGATTATTTTTTTTTTTTAAATCATTGTCTGACTAAACTTTCCACTGCAGCAACTACTTCCTACTAGGTCTTTTTTCTAAAACAGTTGATATAGTAAGACCTATTTAGCCACTGAGAATCCTCAACAACAATCTACTAATAGGAATAATAAAAATATTCTTTATTATTTTGTTTCAGGAATTCTTAGTGTGTCCCTCCAAACACGAAAGGTAAGAAATTCACTATATTGAACAAGTTCACAGTAATGGTATGCAACTGATTTCTGGCAATAGCAACTTTACAATACAATGGAATTGTAACTTAGGAATGTGTGAATTAAAATAACAATGGACATAGTCTTGTACAATACCTTTATTGTTAAAAAAAAAAATCATTAAGTTAAAAAGCTTCTTATGCCTTCCTGAGGACTTGATCTTTGTTCTGATTCTTTTTTCCATAAAACATACAATAAAGCATCCTCTTGAATTTCCCTGATGATACATTGGGAAGCTTATGCAAAACCTATTAAAAATGTTGTTCATAATGTTGTTGAATAGCTAAATAGCCCTGATCTTGACATAGGTGCACGCATTACAAAATAGAAATAAAGGTTTGCTTCCAGTGTTTTAGTTTGAGGAAATGGGAAATATGTAGCAGAATGTCTATAAATGACCGCCAAAGATCATGCGGTAATTCTATGCAGTTCCTTGAAAAACAAACTCAATGCCAGTTAAAAAAAATCAGTAGAAATCACTAGTTGCCATTGAAGCTGCTAGTCTCAAGGACATCACTTTTCAGACACCTTTGGACAGCTTCATTAGAAAACGAACAAGCAGTCGATGATGGTGTCCGGTATCCAAAGAGCGGTGCCTGTTAACATTGACAGCTTAAATGGATACAGGGGTAATTGCTAACTGTGTTTCTTTTTTCATCTGGGGGTATTAACTGGTAACGCTGGCAGAGCAAAAGCAGAGCTGTGGTTAAAGCAAAGCTGCTTAGCATCCAGGTTTTACTTACAGATCACATTCATCTCACTGGGATGTGTGGGTAACTTTGAGCAAGGGTTATGGAGCTGTTTTCTGAAAGCACATTGAGCTATTGGGCTTTGTAAAGCTTGTCAATACTTCTCTCTTTCATGGTCATACAGAAAAGATTAAGGGGAGTACTGAAACTATTGCGAAAATTGGTTGGTAAAAAAGAAAAGTTGCATGGGTTTTTTATTTTGTCAGACCTTTTTTTTTTTTGTCTGAAAGACAAGATCAATCTATTTTAATGGAATCACTGGGGAATAGTAATAATACAATTCTCTTAAACTACAGGGAAAAGGATCATGAAAAGTGGCTTAGCTGGATAGCCAAGGAAGTATTTCAAAAGGTGATCTTTTCTAATTAGTTATATGTTCTATTTTTATATTTACTTGAATAGAGGTCTTTTATGAGTCCAGTCTGTAGATCTGCTGAAGCTTAAACTCTGCTAGAATAAGTTTCAGCCTGAAAAATTTTGGAGGACTTGTGCACATAATAAATGCCTAGATAAACAGATACAGAGATGTGTCACTCCGCGACATTCCATAGGAACCTGCTTCTGAGTTATTAAAACATGCAAGTCGCCTACAGGCCTTCTGGGTTAATATATGAGATCTTTATTGAGCACATAAGAATTAGAATCCAAAAACTGAGAACTCTTTCTTTCATTAAAATCCTCCAAATAAATACAATATAACTTCACTCCAAATATTTTTTTTAATATAAATATATATTTTAATTAAATAAAATAAAATTCAGGTTTTTTCACTGTGCATTGTCTGTGCACTTCCCCAGGGAAACATCTTCTTTATAACAAAGGAATACAACAGTTAGGCTTAAACATGGCTGTCATTCTACTTTTCCAAGGCCTTGGATTATGATCTCTAAGCCCACAATCACCTCAGTTTTTCTGGTTACCATCATGTCTCAGCTCAGTAAAAATCTGGGACCATGTTACATGAAAGCTTTCTCTTAGGACCAGACTATTGCCTGTGCAGGTGAGAAATTCTACTCGTCTTCAAAATGGGCTAAGAATCTGCTTAGGGTTTAGCTGAACACTGGTACAATCAATTTCTGAAAACAAAGGTCAAATTTCCTCCTGATGACTTTTGGACTGAGAAGGGGCAAAAAAAAATGAGAAGGCTTGACTGTAAGAACCTCGTGGTCCTAACATTCATTCTCCATAAGATGCACCCTTGAAAGGCTGGCTATGCTTTGGGATCAACTCTACTTATATAATGTGAATGCCTGGAGTTTGTGAGCTGGACTCAGAAGGGAAGAGGGAGATCTCTGAATCTGGTGCTGCAATACGTAGTCTGGTCTTTCCTCTCCAACACCTGCCTTTGTAAATCTTTGTAACTTATTTATGAACCTCAAAATATGCAAATACACTTTGCTTCTGCCTTAGACTCCTGTGCATCAACAATGTTTCAAGGTAGCAGAGTAAGATAACCTCCCGTCTTTAAAGCACTTCACCTCACTGTTTGTTGGAACTTTTGAAGTCTGTGTTTTGGAAGGCTTCCTGCACTTGACTCAAGACTCTCAGCTTGCATCCCTGACTTGTTGCACAGGCCGCTTTGTGTGGAGTCGACAAAGCAAGGATCTCGCAGTGACTGCTGGAAACCAAGCAGACTCGTTGCCGGCAACAAGGAGTAAGGGTTTACTGAGATGCGGCTTCAGTGAATGCAGATACTCTATGTACCTTATTTTAGCATGTGTGCACTATTTACCATACTTGTCTTTTGAATACAGTGGTTGTATAGAAAAATATATATTATACATTGAAAGTAAATCTGTATAGTATTTTCAAAAAGCTTTTTAGAGGTAGGTTCCTTTTCCGCAGTATTAATTTTTTCCTCATGCAATTTTCTGGTCTCTTTCTGATGATTGTTTTCTGTTCAGCTGGTACAACATCGCCCATGTTCCAGAAACATAACAAAGACTTAATATTGATAGTCACATTTTTATTGTTAGTACATGAGTTTATAGCCTTTGGCCAAATTACCCCCTTGCTTACACTGTAGACAAACTTTGGTCTTTAAATTTGTATGAACTAGATATGAAAACCCATATATGACTGTTAGTGATTTTTTTCCTAATAACAGAGTAATAGTTCATTTTTTTCCTGACATGTTTGTGGGAGTTATTGTGGCCAGTAGCATGGATCAGAAGAGCATACAGTGATATTCAATAAAACAATGCAGAAGATGTATTTCCAAATTTGTCTTCCAGAGTCCTGAGATGGCTGCGCCCCAGCTACTCTCATTGTAGAATTTAGTGAAACAACATGGCACTGTTGTCTGGATGTTGTCTACTTTGACTTCAGCAAGGCTTTCGACACTATCTCCCACATCATCCT
>RSEF01000004.1:28783080-28821807 GCA_003993805.1 Himantopus leucocephalus | reverse complement strand
CAGAGGTCCCTTCCAACCCTGACCATTCTGTGATTCTGTGTAGTAGATGGCTTGAGAAGTATTCTGAATAAGGAGGTATTTGCAACTGGACTCAAACAATTTTTAAGCAATTTCTCAAGACCACAACATATTGTGGCTTATTTAAATGATAATGTGCAAAAATAGCAGTAAGTGGACATAACTGAACAGCTTTAGCGCAATCCCTCTGATGCACCTGCTCAAAGCAGAACTGGAATTGTATCCTGGTTTAGCTGCACACCAGTGAAAAGAGCCATTTTGAGGTTTAATTATAGAGAGTTGGACATTGCATTCTAAAATATACTTTTCAACCACTTTAAATTTGATCTGATAATTTTCTTTGATTTGAGGTGTTCTATCATTAGGCTCATCTTGTATATCAAATCATAACTTTTGAAAAAGCACTATTCATGATGAATTAAATGTATCATTAAGTCAATGTATTTTTCACTACATTTTCAGCTTTTCAGTATTCTTTTCAGCTCTAAGATTATTCTCTTTGCACTTGTATGTACGTAATTCAGATTGGTACAAGGTTTTTTGCCATAAGCAAAACACTTGGCTGAAAGATGATATTCTTAAAAAAGAGAGAGATGTAAAATTCACATCCACTGTGTAATAATTTCTTTAAACTCAGTGATGGCACAAGGAAATAAATGCAGAAAAATATAGTATGCAAACAGTAAATGTTTGTATTGTTATTAGAACTGGAAAAGCTTACTCATGTCAGGAGGGAGATTATGGCCTCTCTGAAGTGCCTGGAGTTTCTGCCACCAGCTTCAAGGAGTCAGGAATTCATGTCAGAAGTAAGGAGCTAATGGATTAAAAGCATCACATGTTCTTAATGGAGTCGCTTCCAAAGATGCTTTTGAAAATCCTGCTCCTCTTCATGATGACAGTTGCATAACAGCTATGCACTCCAACACATTTTTCATAAAACAATAACCATTCTGAACTCCTTAATTTGCTATGTGTTCATTAAAAAGAATAAACCATTTATAGTATTGTACAAGATCATCCTTGAATGAAAAAAATTATGGGTTCCAAAGTAAGCTGTAACTGTCTGGGACCTCAGCCAAAGGACACAATTGTCATCAGCTAATTCACACTTACCATGGGTGAAGTTTGGGTTCTCTGACTGCAGCAGACAGGACATGTGAGCCCAAAGCAAACCTGTGCATGACGCAGGGTACAAGCCTGAGGTAGATGTCAAGTGTGTTACTGCTGCCTGACAAAGTCCCATCTGTCAGATGAGCTACGGGAACAGGTATCATATATCTTCGTAGGCTATCCCAGCTGCAGAGTGAAGCAACCTATTTGAAATTCAAGCTAAGGAAGTCTCAGCTAACGGATTTTACTTCCCAGTTCGGAGGCTAGAGAAGCAGCTCAGAGGACATAGACCAATATTCCCACTCAGCTTGGGGACACTCACCATTCCTCATGCCAGTGGACTAGTCAAAGAGTATTTTTTTGTATCAACTCTATTCCCTCAGATTTGCCTTCTGTAAGAGAATCCCAGTCCTCCTAGTCAAATAACTAAAGTAGTGGATCACAGAAATATGCCTGTTACACTTAGAAAGCCATTTAAACATAGTGGTAATGAATTGATTTCTTGCTAAACTGTTAGAGGTTTTATATAGCATCATGGTTGTATTATCATGCAATTATCTCATGCAGGTCTGCCAGGGAACAAAAAGGGAATTCAGAAGACATATTTGCTTTTAATTTCCTGCCATTTCTCCTACTGAAGACTCACTTTTAAAATTACAAGACTACACCTTTGTGCATAATATATTGTCATTCTATTATGACAGCTGATGAGTTTAGTGTTCTTTGGTGACAGTTATTAAAAATGATTTTATATAACACATGCAAACAATACCACTGTGTTTCTGAACACTTACTCAGTGGCTTATTTGCTGGCACTGCCCTTTAGTACTACATGAACTATAGCGACAGATTTTTCTCTTGGAAATCATCCATCGTTGCCTTGAACGTGTCAAGATGGGCAAGGCTGTGCCATGCTCTTCTATAATGGCATTCATATCTTTAAAGCCAAAGCTTTCATAAAGATATTAGGTCTCCTGCAGGTAGATAAATTTGATCAGGTTCTTTGAAATAGTTAAAATAATTTCTTAATTAAGTATCTAAACTCTAGAAACATGATTGCTATAATTTCTAAAAGCCTAAAGAAAATGAAGTTGAATATTTTACCTGTTACTTTCTTTTGTTCACTGTGAAAAGACAATAGGTAAAATATGCCTTTTTAGCTGCTCTTAGTCTTTGAAATTTGTACCATATTCATTTTCACATATATGTTAAGTCTAAAGATTTAATGCAGCAAATCACAATTCTCAGAAAAAGAAAGAAAAGGTAGTATCATAGATGATAAAATATACTAAAAATAATGTAATTCATTGAGGATGTTTGGGTACGGAGCCGGCATATAAGGGGTGTGGCCCTTATAACAGCATTGGCCATGCAGCCCCCGGTCTCACGACTGTGTGATCAACACAGCAGCTGATGCTGCTGGGGGGAGACCAGAGTCCCCTTCACCCTAACCCCTTTCCCATGCCAAATCTGCCCGCCTGCTGGATATGCATGCTCTGGGTAGCTTTGCCTCGCTCGTGTGAGAACTTGGTTCAGGCTCCTAGACCGAAGTTTCGGTTGCGTCGCGTGCAGTACCCACCTAGACTCCCAACCAAACAGAGCAGGCAGCGGAGTATGTGGCTGACTCGGATTTCCAGTGCGTATCAGCACTCACGAGCAGCATGCATCCTGCTCTTTATATAACCTGTATATTAAGAGGGAATCTAGGCTGGAAAGCAGATAACCTTATTCGGTAAAGATGTACAGCCAAGAACTCGAAACGATTGCTCTTGGGCTTGAGAACCATAAATAGCTTTGCGGGAGCCACAGCAGCTGGCCGTGCCTGGGGTCCTGCCAGGCAGGAAGAGACATTCCTGGGGAAGGCACAAGTTCCTCAGGAGAAGCTACCAGCAGATCAATCTCCACCCTAGACCAGGCCTTCTTTTCTGTCTGTACCAGAAAAAAAATGAGCCCAGATTACTGTGAGCACACTAGATATGGCTCTCTAATTATAATTTTAATTGCATCTAATTGCCGTGTTGCATTCCATTGCATAAAAGTCTGTCTGTTTCTCTGACAGATGCGAATTCACTCAGCCTGAAAACCTTTCAGAGTTTGAGGTATGTAAGTTCATGGCAGGCATCACTCTTGCTCCAGATGGCTGCAGCTTTAGGTTTGTAGCATTTTTTTAGGAGTACTTTTTTGGGTTCTTCGGTCGCGCTTCCACATTTTTGAGAAGACATGCTAATAAGGAGCAATGATATCAGCTGGTGAGCAGAGCCTCCCTGTCCCCCCCAACCCCAGAACACCTCATCTTCTGTTATTTATTTAAAAATAAAAGAATGGAATGGGAGAACCTGGCAGGATGAAGATGAATTTGAAAGAATGCAAATAGGATGAATGGAACGTAAAAATAAAGCATATGAGCAGCCAGAAGAGAAATGAGAGTGCTACAGGAGAGGCAGAATTTTAGTTTATTTTCTTGTAGTTTTCACTACAGGTGACATTTTTTCTATGGGAATAAAGTAAACAAATTACAAATACCACCATGATTTTCTGAAAGTGAAATTCAAAGATAATTTTATAATTATTTCCATTACTGTGGTTATAAATACAGATGATAGAAATGATTATCATATTGACAGTTGATTATCATATTGTAGTTGCAACATTCCTGTCAAGCTTGAAAATGTGATTTTGCCCATGTAACAAATAAGAAACTGAGGCAGAGAAAGAGGGAGCCCTACAGAAGGACAAAAATGTTGTGAATTACAGGTGCAACACTGAAGTTGGTAGAGAATTGATTAAGTAGACTCTTACAAGGGCAAGAATATAAGGTAAAGGAAGGGGGTTTTATAGTGTCTGGAGGCAACAGGTCTTATATATTTTGAATGCAAGATTTTGAGAAAGAAACTGCTTTGTTAGACTGCTTAAAAGATACATTCTGACTTAAGGGAATTTATCCCACTTATCAGCTGTACTTTCCTGTTTTTTTTTGTCTCTCCCCTTTTGAGCTACAGTAGCAAAAGCCCCAATTCTGACCTTGCATTTACTGGCTTCAGGGAGTTTTGGTGCTCCATCTAATGTTTTTTTTGCCATTTAGAGGGATGGAATTTGGCTAATTTTGTTACATTACCCTTTTCCTCTTTACCTGTATGAACTGTGTTAACTCTTCTGTAAATATCCACAAAAGAAGCTTTGAATTTTTTTAGGTAAGGCAGAAGATCTTTAGCTACTCTGAATTATTGTCATTCAGCTGATTCCGTCTCCCTGCTCCATCTCATGTACCTGCCTGGGAAGTGTTTCATTTTTGTCTGTTGAATTTTGCCTAGAGATACATGTTTTACTTAAGCTTTTCAGATAAAAAAAAACAACAACAAAACAAAACAATAAAAACATATGCCATTAATAGTTATTTAAACGTTTATTATTAATAAGTTTCAATTAGTTGAAATCATATAAACATATTAGATAATTACATAAATAAAAACTGAAGTAGAGAGAGAATAAGCAACATTTCTGCAATCACAAGGGAGATGGGTAGTAAATTTCATATCTGAACCCCATTTTCTTTATATGTTTGAAACAAAAGATTTGTATCTTAGTAAGCAGGAATGGCTTCTGTAATGACAGAATTAGTCAGAGATTTCTTGACTCTAATTTTTCATAGAAATGCAGAATCATTTAGGTTGGAAGGGGCCTCTTGAGATCATGTAGTCCAATGTCCCTGCTCGGGCAGGGTCAGCCAGAGCAGGTTGTCCAGGATTGTGTCCAGTTGGGTTTTGAATATCTCTATGGGTGGAGACTCCACAACCTCTCTGGGAAACCTGTGCCAGTGTTTGACAAACCTCACAGTTAAAAGTGTTTTCTTATTTTCAGATGGCATTTCATGTGTTTTAATTTGTACCCATTGCCTCGTGTCTTGTCACTGGGCATTACTGAGAAGAGTCTGGCTCCCTCTTCATTTTCTCTCATCAGGTACTTACACACATTGATGAGATCCCCCACGAGCCTTCTCTTTTCCAGGCTGAACAGTCCCAGCTCTCTCAGCCCATATGTGATGCTCCAGTCTCTTAACCATCTTTGCAGCCCTGTGTTGGACTCACCCAAATAACTCCATATTTTGCTTGTACTGAGAAGTCCAGAACTGGACCCAGCAGTCTAGTTGTGGCCTCATCAGTGTTGAGCAGAGAGGAAGGATCACCTGCCTCTACCTGCTCGTAACCATCTTCCTTATGCAGCTGGGGATGCTGTTGGCCTGTTTTTGCTTCAAGGGTGCATTTCTGGCTCATGGTCAGCTTTTTGACCCCGGGATCCTAAGGCCTTTCTCAGCAAAGCTACCTTCCAGCTGGTCAGCACCCAGTATGTATGGGTGCTTGGGGTTATTCCTCCCCAGGTGCAGGACTTTGCACTTCCCCTTGTTGAACTGCATAAGGTTCTTGTCAGCCATTCTCCAGCTTGTCCAGATGTCTCTGAAAGACTGCACAACTATCATCTAGTGTATCAGCTCCTCCTCCCTTTTTCGTATCATCGTGAACTTGCTGAGGATGCACTCTGTCCCATTTTCCTGGTCATTAATGATGATGTTGAACAATCTTGGGCCCAGTAGTGAGCCCTGGGATACAGCACTCATGACTCATGAGCCTCCAACTGGACCTTGTGCTACTGATCACATAGGAGACACTGTCAGAGTTGAGGTAAACAACATCCACGGCTCTCCCCTCATCCACCAAGGTAGCCTCCTCATTGTAGAAGACTATCAGGTTGGTCAAGCATGATTTCCCCTTCCTGAATCCATGCTGACTAGTCCCAGTCACTTTCTTGTCCTTCATGTGTTTGGAAATACTTTCCAGGAAGATTTTTAGCAATAAAAGGGGAGTTAACAAGGGAGATTTTAACTGTGCTATTCTCTTCTGCATATTTCACATATAAAGTCACAAGGTCAGAAATTGTTTCTAGCACATGGTGAGTTTTCCCTTCTCAAAACTTGTCAGAAAATAATAGTTATTTTTTCCAGTGTTCTGTAGTTTGTTGAAGATAGTACCAGACAATGACTACAACAACATGGGCAACCAGAAGAAGGAACAGAAAAATACAGATACTTTTCAACTGGTGTTTCAGTATTCATTTAAAAATGCCATTACTGGTATTAATTATCTCAAATAGCTGCGCTCTGTAGAGCCATTACTTTGGACATTTTTTAGTTTGGGGGCAATCTGTCAGGTATGACCACTGCTACCTCAGCAAACATATATTGTTATAGTTCATAACAACTTGAAAAGTGAAGAGGATAATTGATGTGGCCGATTGTCACAGAGTTCATGTTAAGCACTTGACTGGGA
Source organism: Himantopus leucocephalus (assembly GCA_003993805.1). NCBI lineage: Eukaryota > Metazoa > Chordata > Aves > Charadriiformes > Recurvirostridae > Himantopus > Himantopus leucocephalus. The sequence continues at coordinate 28,815,358 of RSEF01000004.1, read as the reverse complement.
TGCCTAAATTAGGAGTTGCTCTAGCCTCTGTGTCTAGAGAGAAAAGAGAATAAAATAAGCACCTTCAGGGAGTACTTTTGATCCTAGGTGAACTGTGTCGCTTCCTTTGCAGTCTTTCTCTAGGTGGATGATAGAAGTCATGAACAGTCTCCAAAATAAGTTGAAGTTGTCAAGACCCTAGAAGTGGGAAGGAGAAATTAAAGCCTCTGTTATAATGAGAGGCATTAATGTTAAAAGTTGTTTGTGGCTTCAGCCACACCATTGCCACACACTGTTGCCTCACGTTCAAACGTTCACATGTTAAGTAACGTATTATTGCTGCCTGTTGGGAGACCTGCATGAAACTTGATTGACTTCAGAGCATCTCCACATAAGCCTGCAGCAGAGCTAATTGTGGAGTGAAAGGGGGACGGGACTCAAACTTTACAGGTGGAAAGCAGCATTACTTAGGGCCCTTCAGAATAATGTGCTTCTCTTACGACTGCTGAATTGAGAAAGAGCATGTATCAGGGCATTCAATAATGGTGTGGAAAATTGAACAACTTTTTAGAAATAGAGCACATGGTACAGTCTGTAAAAGAAGCCTTATTTTCTATCTATCAATCTGACCATTGGGTATCCATTTGAAATGGAAAAATTAACATTCAGTCTATTCTATTTTGTCACAGTCTAAGAGGGACCATTTCCTGTCTCTGCAATAGAATTTGCTAATTAGCAGCTCCAAGATTTTAACAGTATATACTATGTGGAATCAAAAAACCCTCAAGCCGCCAAACATCACACTTCTTTGAATATGCAGAATGCTTTAATTTCTTTGTTAATGAGCCGTGAATTGATTCCATCCTCAAATTTAGGCAAGGACATTTTATAGGTTTCACATTTCTTGATAAACTCTGAGGCAGATGTAGATTGCGGTGGTGTCCTTTCCCGTTCACATGAAGAAGGGATATTCATTTTTGAAATGTCTGAGTTTTATAATATACTGTACATGACTGGTAGGTGCATTATAAAAATAAGTCAACAAAAGATTTATGTCATACGCATATGTATTAGGTCATCCACTAGTTTTCACTAGATGTCTGAATAAATGAATTTTCTCAGAGGGAAATCCACTTACACCATCAAATTCCCCAGGCAGGGATGTAACTCAGCCTGCTACGTAGGCACATTTCTGGATAATAGAGTAAGAGGAGTGGTGGTGTTGGCCCAGCCAATCCAATAATGCTTTGTCTTTCTCTATGCCTACTGATTCTATAGCTCAGTTTCATCCCTACAAACTTTACATATCTAATGGATACATTTAAATTGAGAGAACTTGTCCTCTTCTCCCTTTGTACACTGTGGTGGTAGAGAGAGAGACACCAGTGTTGTTTGTGTGCCTTTGACAACAGAGGGAGTCTAAGTGGCTATACTCAGGTGAGAGTTAGTGAGATGTGGGTTGGAAATTATTAGCTAAACACTAATTGGTTAATAGGTATGACTAATTTAAATTTACAGGCCTTAAAGTCTTCCCTGTGCTGTATCACAGCTTCAGTAGGAGGAGAGCCCCTGGTTTGAGGTGAGGCTGACAGCAGCAGGCTTCAGTCCTTCTGGCTGAGTTCAGTTTTCTTGCTTTTTCTGTGAATTCTTTAACTGCTCAACACAAAATGGTAAGGTAGGTGAATAGAGCTGGGGGTTTTTTTAATGTTTTGTCATTTTTTGCTTTATTTTCTTTTTTTCTGAAGAAGGAATACTGTTAGATAACTTAATCAAAAAATGTGTGCTGATAAGTCTAATCTCATAGAGCAACCCTCTCTACAGCTTATACAACAATGTCTAAGCCTGGGAAAGAGTAATATTTCAGGTACGTTCCTCTTCCTAGTGTCTCTTACTGGCCACTTTAGACAGCTTCCTACTAAAAAACTGTAGGATATAGGAAACTAACTGTATATTCAATTTTGAGTTAAAAAAAACCCAACTAACCAACAAAAAAAAAAAAAGCACACCTTACATGGTGCTCATGCACAAGGCTGTAGACTCCCCTCTGGAAATGTGGCAATGATGGGAGACCAGTTCTGAGCTGCTTGTTCTCTTACCTCTCAGCCTCTTTGAGCAGCTGTGGACATTGGTAAAAGGACAAATATAGCAGGTCAGTTTCTGTGTCTTTCAAGAACATGGTCTTGGTTTCAAAACAATGAAATTATGCTGAAGTCCATAACCTGTTCCTACAGGACTTGTGTAGCCAAAGTAAAAGGCTTGGTCATGCCAAATACATTATCTGACACCAAATCAAAGAGAAAACCCAATGCAAAGAGTTTGAGGGCATAGTAGTGCCCAATGCAGAATTGTTTTTAAAGTAAAAGAAAAAACCNTTAAAAAAAAAAAAAAAACCCCCCCCCCCCCCCCCCCCCCCCCAAAAAAAAAAACCAACCACCAAACAAAAAACCACAACAAAACCCAAAAGGGCTTAGTCATCCCCAAATCCTGATGCTGCTGTTCAAATCACTGCCTCTGCTATTTTTTTATGATTACCTAGGTTTATGTTGGGTAAAGTTTCTGGAAACAAAATAACTGTAATCTGTGGCTTCTTTTAATCAAATTTTGCAGCTGTTAGAGTACCTAAAGCTGCTAAGGGCAACCTCTCCTCTCTTCACTCCCCCCCCTTTCACAACTGTTTAGCCACGAATGTGGGTCGGGGAGAGGCCTGTTTAAGCCTGTCTTGCCAATCCACTGCTTTGAATTTTTAATGATGACAGCTAAATAATAAACGCTCCCAAAAGGTAACAAAATCACAGTAACATTCTGATGGCTTCTCTGTAGTCTGCTATGGAAACAAACATCTGTGAAACATGATTTCCTTTAATGCTGCCTGATGAAGATGACCTTTAGAGTTATCATGAAAGCAAAGCTTTAACCACCTGCTGTGGAATAAAAGGTAGATATTTGCACAGTAAATGGTTTAACTACTGCAGGGAAAATAATAGAAAAATGCTTTAAGTAAGTCTTTAAACGATATGACAGTTGGAAATTGCACACTAGGAACTTCTTCGATGTTAACTTGTTACATTTTGTATTCATATTCAGTAGGTAATAACACAAAGGGATACCTCAAAAAAGGCCAAACATACAGGGTTTTGAACAGGCACACACAGTGTTTCATCTTCAAATTGAGAAAAGAACAACATTAAAGAAAAAGTAAGCAGTGCAAAGTAATGACTGCAGTATAGACAAAAGGAATCTGTGCTAGAGTAGCCTGAGGGCAGCAGCTGGAAGTACACTAGGTGATGGTGATTTGGGCTGATGCAAACTAGCAAATGTCTTCTGAAAAATTTTCTAGGTTAAGTCGGAATGGGAAGCCATGTTTACACAAGTCTTCCATAAAATACTGTACAGAATACAGTTTGGCATTCCTCATATTCAGAACAGTTGATTACTAAGCTTTCAGTCTATATCCGTATCATTTTTCAAGGGCAAAAATTAAAATATTTCATTTTAAGGATCCAGTTATAGTTAGACATAGGTAATATTATGCAGACATATCAATATAATTCCACATAAAATAGAGTATAAAACTGTCATAATGGGATCATTCATTTTATTGTGAAAATTAATTCTATTTTTCTACTGAATTACACTTTTAATTGCTTTTTATCTTTGACTTCTTAAATACTGGACTTCTTCCTAGAAATACAGTGCTCAAACCAGCTGCAGTCAGAACTTACGTTTTTTTGTTCAGTGAAAAAATTTGTACCTCCAGAAATGCATTTCTCCCAACACTACCTGGGGATATCAGTTAACTTCTCCTTGAAAACATGATGAGCCATAAGTAAAGTTTCAAAAGATACCACATGCTGAACTACCAGCATTTTCGGATGACCTCTCCTTCAATGACCTTGCTTATGTTGTCAGAAGTTATGGGGCCACAGCACACGGCTCAATGGGTATCTTTGTTTCTTGTTATTTTTTTCCTCCTCTTTATGAGTGGGACTGATTCCCTAGTGAAGAGTGCTTTTTTTTTTTTCCCCCTATTGGCATAAAGAATTGGCCTTCACAAAGTAATCTCTAATACTTAGGAACTGGACTGTCAGCAACACAGTATGTGGGGAGGATGCCCATAATTGTCAAGAATAAAAATAAATAATAAAGCTAAAGGCATAAAAATGTATCTTTATTATTCCCAGACATTGATTTAGTGACTGGAAAAAAAAAATTGATTTTTTTTTTCAGAGAAAAGCAATTATAAAAGTTGGTTAACTGTTAACCACAGTATTTAATAAACCTTAAACGATCCAGACAGAAGATAAAGTATTAAAGTCAGCCTTTAATTATAGATGCTGGGCATTTCTGGTAGGAGTTCATGCACAGTATCATCTCTGTACAAACGGTGTGGATTAATTTCTTTTAATATTTCAGTTATGTTGTAAGATTGTGAGAATGGTTTGCTTAGAATAATTTAGATAGATTAATTTCAGTGGGTTTTTTGTAGGCTTTTTCTGGTGGGCTTTTTCCTATCTCATTACACAAGCTGAGTTTGAAATGATCTTTACAGTTTTCCTGGCATGATTTTCTGCCAGTTTACAATTCCTTGAGAACTGTTCTTCCAGCAGACTTCATGGATACAATTTTTCTGATGTGCATTCAGCCCATTTAGAGCTTGGCTCTACAGTGGATACATGTTACAAGATCACCCATCTTCTCACATAAGGTGTTCTGAGCTAAGTTTTGAGAAAATATTTCTGGATTTGCATGGACCCATTCTCAGAATAACAAATAATTTCCCTTTTTTCCAAAGTTTTGAGAAGTGACTACTTGTACGATGTCTTGAATTTCAGCTTGAGATACCCTGGAAGTTGTCCGGGTGGGTAAACAAGAGAAAATAAGTTCCCTTTCAAAAGCCTAAAATGGAATAATTTAAGATCAGTGGTATCTGTAGATACTAGTCAGTCCTGGGCCAATGCTACTCTTTGCTTAAGGGAAGCTTGCGTTTGTGAGAGGAATTAATCTGATGCTAAGATGAAACATACTACTTTGAGTTAGCAGAAACCAAGAGTTGCAGCTAATGTCACAGAAATTTCAGAAAGAAAGCAAAAATGCCATGTGCATCACACTATGTGTCAAATAGTCAAGCACACTCTCAGCATCTACCTTACTTACATAACTGATAAAATTCAATTATCGGTTCTTGGCAGCAAGAATGTGTGAAGTATCTTCTTTAGGGATCAATCTAAATTTTGATGAAGGATTACAATTGGGATTTACAAAACAGCATAAAGCTCTCTCTGTTGGTCTACGGTGAGAAAAATCATGAGTACTGAAATATTGATGAATCAAGGATTTGAGGGTTTAAACAGACTGTGTATGGTGAGATTGTTTTATAAGACCTTCATTAAAATTTTGTTTGAGCAGCTAAGGAGAGAAATAGCATTGCTTAAACCCATTTTCTTGTAGTTGGACTATTAAATTATGATCCACTTAGATTCTAATTGAAGCTTTTAACCTGTTTCAATCTGGGACATAGGCCCATATCCACAAAGCCATTTGAGAACCTAATTCTTATTTGAACACTTAATTGTCACTGATTTTGAGAGAATGTACTCACCAGAATGGGAGTTAAGTGCCTAAATACCTTTGAATAGCTGAGCCATAGTGCTTTTCTTTGGAGCTGTAGTTTATACAGGTACTTATGTTCAAATTTTTTGGGAGACACAGCAACACCATTCTAACCTTTCCTATTCAATTAATATATATCTGCAAATTACACTCTGCCAAGGCTAAACAGAAAAGCTTTTGTCATTTATTATTTTTGTCTACATTGCTGCAGAAATGCAAAAGCTAGAAATTCATGCAGGTAAAGGTAACACTTTACCAGTCCATTTCTGCAATACACTTTGACTTTGTAGTCATTGATGCTCTCTTCATGAAATGTTGATGCCAACATTAACAGCCAAATTAAGCTCTTCTGAATAAGCAGGGAATTTTCCTTAACTGGAAGTGCAATATTCAGCCAGCAGAACCACCTGATTACTCCATATTTTTATGTTTATGTAGCTATATTCACTTCCATGTAATCGGGCTGCTACTATTAGCAGAAACTATTCAGACTTTATTAAACGTATTTGTAAAACTCATTTTCATTAAATGTGTGACATCTGCATTTCTGTCTGCGGAGTTCTGCCTTCCTAGCTGAAACAATCAGAACTAGACATGTTCTATATCTGCCATCTTTCATAATCTAAACGTCAGGTAGGAACAATACATTTATATGAAAAGAAAGCCTCTGAATGCCAAGTAGTAGACACAAAAGATTATCTTCCTGTTTGCCAGGCTTGGATTGTCAGACATTAAATTTTTTAACAGCCACTTCTGATGAATTATTGATGTTCTCACTATTTAGAAAATGGATCACATCACTAGAGTAGTTAGCACCCTGCCACTTCTGCCTATCATATTTAATGTGTCATGAGAGAAGGCTGTGTTGAACTATTTTCTTTTTAAATGAATGACTAGTTTTGTTTCTCATCCATTGCCCTCTTGCATATTATCGTCTAGTGCACACAGATGGCATTCCGTAGAGTTAGGATCCAACATGCATATGTGGATTCTTTTTAGTATATGTATACGTGTTTCTTGTAGGAATTTAATGATGTAGATTTTTCCTCTGAGGATTACTGTGTCAAGCAAAGGTTTGAACTGGTATTTCTTGCACACCAACAGAATCTATTGACTGCAGTGAAACACTTTCTCCAGAAATTTGCAGTTTTATCAGGTTGAAAGAGAATCCTTACGTCTGTCATGTGACAATTCATATCAAGCTTGTAGTAGGAAATATTTCCTAAGTAACTGACTTGTGATGTAATTTAATATTGCTAGCTCAATATTTGTTTGAGGTTATCATGATCCATGGTTTTATTTTGTTTAAATTATTAGGAAGCCATAAAGCTGCTGAGGAATTTCGTAGAGTTTAGCCATGTATTGTCCATGTATTTTGGCTTGGCTGATGTAGCATTTAATTTTTACATGTAAAACATACTGAATGGATGCCTTCTGAAACTGTTAAGCTGCAGTAAAGGTAGTAAGTGAAGTGTATTCAGATTCATATCACCAGTGTTATCCCCTATATGTAAGATATCTCACTTCAGGAGGTCTAAGTATTTAGGAATAATGTCAGTTAGCAGATTTTTATACCTTCAAATGAATAAAATAGAGTTATTTTTTGAAGTTTGTATCCAACAAATATCACTTCTTGAAATAAGAAGTGTCTACAGATTCAGATGAAAGCATTTTTTTTTAAAAAAAAAAAAACAACAAGCCTTCAACATAAACACAGGCCATGGAAATCTCATCAGCATAAAAGTTACTTGCCGTAATTTGCTGTCTTTTTACAAAATTAAGCTGCAACAGTGGTAGTTTTGCTTTATTCTTGATCTATGCATTTTGGAATTTGCCATGCCTTAGTCATCCATTTCTTCCTAAGAGACTGCTAGAAATGACTGAAAACAGAGGTAAATGTATACTAGCAATGCAATTTTTATCAGACCAGTAATTTATAAACATAATGCATGTTACTTAGAAATAAAAATTTTAAAAGATATCTGGAACTGCATATTTGCCTGGATTATTGTGCACTTAACTGAGCACTCAATTATTCTCTGTGTTTAAATGGTGTCAATACCAGATACTTGGGAAAGCAGAAATGTTAATAGAGGTACTTAAGAAAATAGGAAAGTGGAAAGAAATATCACATGCAGTTCATGGTCATGAAGGTTGTTTTTTAAAAAAAAAAGGCTGCAGGAACAGAAACTGACCTCACTCTGGACACATGTATTTAAATGGACAAGGGCATTGATAAACACAATTAGATGCTTAAATGGACATGCTAGTCTTTGAACTTGAATGTGTGATTATGAGAGATTGATGTATTGAAAGGCAACCTGCTTTGTTTTTTTTCTGGTTTCAGGGTCTTTAAATTATCCAAGAATATAGATTATGTAACAAGGACAATAGTGGCAAAAAATCAAAACCAGATGCAAACAAAAATCTATTCAACAGAGTAAATAAAACAAAAGCTTAAAAAAGGGTGACATGGAACAAAAATAAGCAATTATAAAGAGAATAAACCTAATGGCCTCCCAGCACTTTTTAAGATAATTTATTCTCAGTGTTAGAAATGCATTTAAATTGTGTCCTGCAATTGGAAAGTGAAATTGCTTCCTTATTTCCAAGCTAGAGTGGACTTTGCTCAAAGAAGTGGAGGAAGCTGAAGAAATGGAAGCTCCCCTCCTTGACATCTAGTATGTTTGGGGTGGAAGAGCTGCCCGGCAATTTCTGTGATTGCCTGGCAGCTGCGGTAGGTGCTGGAGCACCTGTAGAGCCTCTAAATTGAGTGCATTAAGCCTTAGGATACATTTGATGCATTAGTGGAGGATGTACTGCTCTTCGTCTCTCAGCTTGACTTGTCTATTATGCTGTCAAGCTGCCTCCGCGCTGCTCGGGAAACCAGGGCTGTGTAGCAAGCGGAGCGCACAGAAAGCTGGCAGAGGTGGTTGTCTCTGCACTACCTGCTGTTGCAGTGGAATAGTGATAGCTTTGTTTCTGCAGGTCAGCACTGGGATCCACTTAAATATGTGAAGGGTCTGTCAAATCTTTCTGTGCGTCCAAGCCATCTTGATTTCCTAGCTAGACCTATATCTCTGCAGAGCGCTTTACAAATGTTGTGTTGTCTCCTTTTTGGTGCTGCTGAAATACATTGTACATGATTGCCTCTACCTGAAAGTATATTAATTTGTGATTACTTCTTATTTTGATTGGTAATAGGGGCAGAGAACATGTGTGTTGATGACTAAGGCAGCGCTGATCACGCTTCAAATGTGAGCGCACAACTCATCCATTCATTTTTGCTGTTGTTAGGCTGAGCCTTCTGCTGTGCCTTGGAGAGCTGAATACAGTGCTCTTAGAAAGGAGACGTGTGTCCCTGCCAGACTGCTCAGCTTACCTTAATGTTGATATAGGAGGCTTTGTCAGGTCGGGTTTCAGGACGTGAGAACAAGGTAGCAGGTGCGCTGGGCTGGTGTGCCTGATGAGCCTATGCACATCAGCTCATGTATTTGGTTGAAGGCTGCTCCTGGTGAAAAGTACCTCCAAGGAAGCTGTTTCTGAAGGGGTGTCCCCCTGTAAATTAGGGTGGTGGCATCACCCAGAAGGGGCTGTATTCTGAGGCAATTGAGCTTACAGTTGGTGAAGTACTTGTAGTGGAAAAGGAGATATCTGTTTTCTATGCAGAATGGAAAATAAGTGGTAAACTGTACCATGCACTGGCTGGGTTCATTCAGAGAGATAGATTGAGATTTGAATTGGGCAAGTCACCTGGCCGGATGTCTTTCTCCCTTTCCTGTTATCCCTGCTCATACCCTCTTTTGTATCTAGTAAGTTTTCCTAAGCAGACCTCCCTCTGTTTCTGCACCACGTTAAAAAACCTGACTGTGCTGGGTCCTTTGCTTTCCTGATTCTGCAGCTGAACCTCTTGCTTGGTGACTCCCAAAGTCTGTCGAAGATTGCAGAGGAAAGTTTGCCTTCTGCTGTAGAATCAGTTTCAAGGAATTCTTTTGTTCCAAAAGTTGTACCATTGGCCATAAAACTAGAAAATGTTTGATACTTATCATAATGTGTGTTTTACCTTTTCCCTCTACTTTAGAGTTAACAATCCAATGCAGCAGCTTTTCTCCAGTAGTAAACTGGAGTAACAAAGGGGGGGAAAAAAAAAGTTAAGGTTAATGGTCTGCACTCTTGCAGTTAGCAGTACCAGGGCTATAGCACTTAAGTGGCCAGTGGAAGAGATCAGACAGAGCAGGAGTCCCTCTGTGCACTGGCAGTTGCTAGGTGCACATCTTGGTTTGCATTCCAAAGTGTGTACTACCAACACTTACCATTTAAGATAAAGTCTGTAGGAGAAAATGGACTACGATTATGTCCTCAGAATATGAATAAGAAAGTTTCTATAAAGAAAAAAGTAGCATGTGTGTTAAAAATAATTTGAATTATGTTATTTTTATATTGTTGCTTGTGTAATTAACTTGGATGTACTTCAAAGAACAATTGTGGTTTACAAATCCTTTTTTCCTATGTACAGCCAAATAATAATGAACAAAAGATGTGTAGCAAAAAATAATTAAAAAAAACACTTCTGTTGCTTTCAAAAAGTAATTATATACACGGAGAAAAAGAAAGAGACATTGCAGGCTAATCACTGAATTTAATATTCTCATTTAGCTTAGATAGCTGCAATGGTCCAGGAGCATACTTAACTCCTCTTTCTACTAGAATTATAAAACTTCTGTAATGTTGGATTTTTACTCACATAATGTCAATACGAAAGTCTTGAATCTCTCTGCTAAAGAAATCTCTCTGGTATTTGACATAAATAATTACATCACACTGACTAATGGAAAAACAATAAAGAAAATAGTACTTTGGTGACTCAGGACTTCCTTCTCATTGACTTTCAATAATACACAGGCGTCCAAAAGTCTTATCAAGTCATACAGAAGGACATTGAACATTAAAATGGAATTTAAACAGACTTCAAGCCCATGCTTCTGTTCAAAAAGCACCATTCAGCAGTCACCTTCCCCTAAAACTGCCTAAACTGACCAGTACCTCCTCCTAACCTGATCTGACATTTCCATAGTTTCTTGCTTGATGTAGCCACACAGCTGCCCCAATCTGACCAGCTGACTCTTAAGCTTTGCAAAGAACTATAAATTAGGTCAAGTGATGCTGAAGTCCTTCAGAGGACCTTTCTGGCACTTCTGCTCTAGGGATGCCCCTCAAAATGTTGACCATGGTGGCCCTCCTCCCTTCTCCACACATGACAGGATGCAGATGAAAAGACAGCGGTGTTGCTTTCTCTTTACATCATACTCATAGTCAGAGCAGTTGCCCAAATAACAGGATACTCCTATGGGGTTCTGGATGAATACCTCCATCAGGATACTGGGTCTAATGACGGTTCACATAGAAGTTGATCATTGCTAGAATCCTGTATTGAATCTTTCACATCTTGAAAAGATTGTTTGAAAAATTTAACCAGATGGACCAATGACAAACTCTCTTTTATTTTTTAAAAATCTGTAGTACAGCTTTTGATTTTTCTAGCAAGTATATTAATAATATGTTTTCCCCAAAGTCTATTGAATTGTGGAGCCCACATGCTTCCCTACAAACAATATCTGTGCTCTTGGAGAAGCTCTCATAAGCCATGCCTCCCCTTTCATGCACTCAAACACTGGCTATGCATAACAGCCTTGCATTTTCTTTTTTTTTTTTTATTCTTGAGTACAGTAACAATTTTATGTAGGAGGTAAGACAGATTTTTTTTCCGCTGTCAGACAGCTGAGCTGCCTTTGGGAGTGAGCACCTCGGGGTGCAAGCTTCAGATGCCTTCTCTGTCTTGTAATGGTGAAAGAACAAAGGGAGGGTGCTACAACAGTGGGTCACAACCTGCCATCTATGGGCTCTTCAGGTCTTCCTGACCTCTTTCTAAAGGGTCCAAAAAGGAAATGGAGTAAATTAAACTTATTATTTGGTGTCAGTTCACAATTATAGAATGAATTCCTTCATCAAAAAAGGCTGAAAAATCATTCATTTACATTAATTTATATACATTCATTTCATTAATTTATACCAGCGAAGGACTTTGTCCTCAACTTTGTTTTTTAGGTGTTTTTAAATGTCTCGTCTCTTTAACATTGCAGTGAGATAGAAAGTGTTTGGGGAAAAACATAGGTTCATTAACAGCAGGTCTAAGTCCTACATTTGAGGACTCAAACCAGTATGTTAGAGTGCTGAAAAACTGCTTATTTGCTAAGGCATCGTTTTGAGACTGTCAACAGCTTGCAACATTAAAAGACTGCTTCCCTATGTATCTGGAATTGTGCCTAGGAGCCTAACTTGCAGCTTTGTCTGTGTTCTCACAAAGCATATACACAAATGTACAAGGATTTCATATCCTGAAATAAAGTTCAGCAGATAATATAGACACTTCCCCTGCAAAAAAATGAAAATAATGCTTATGTTTTTCTCGTTCTATGAAACAAACTTCCTATGAAATAATGAGGAGAAAATGTATGTTTTCTGTGATATGTTGCCAGGAGGGTAATTAAAAGATCTGGGTATATAAAGCTGCTCAATTATTTCTGAATCTTGTACACTTTCGTTCTGCTCCCATATGCTTATAATTTTACACGGCTTGTGTTTAAATGAAAACTATGTATATATGTGCTAATATGCTCTACCTGGGGAATTCCAGTACAGAAACTAATTATTTCTTCAAACTGATCTGACACCATGCAGAACTGATACTGATGGGTGATGAGATTATAATTTCCTTGTGACTAAACTGATTGTAAAAGCAGTGTCATCTGTTAGTGAGTAAGGGTAGCCTGACATTATAATTGAGTGATGGTCGTAAACTCATCAGATTGTCACGGTATAATTGCATTATTATCTGTTCATAATAAGAATCTATTGGACTGAAAGTTTGATAGAAATTTATTTGTCTTTTTAACGTGCTCCCAAGCATATACGAGTAGTGGTTGTACTGACATGACTGCTTTTTCAAGCAGTTGTGGTAAAACCACCTCAGGGCTAGTCCATGTGGAAGCTGGATCTGACATAACATCAGAGTGTCTTTCTTCGTGGCTTTGACTAGAAGGGGGAGCCTGTAGCAGCGGTGTGAGGGGCAGGGAGCAGAGTACTCATGATGCGTTCTGTTATCACCATGATCAGCCTTAGATTTAATATTTATTTTTGCATTGGGGTTGGATGGAGACAAGGAAAGAAGAGACCCTGAAATAAGATCTTCTGTGCATCTAATCCTGATACAGGCTTCATTTTCCTTTCCTTTCAGCTGTAGATCTGCCACTGCATTGGCTTGTGATCTTTTTTTTTTTTTTTTAAGCCTTCCTTAGTCTGGAAGATGATAGTGTTGCATTTGGGTTATTTACATGTTTTGGACTTGAAGGGAAATCTCTGCCCTGTGGGAAAATGCAAGGGTAGAGGATGAGGAAAAGAGCATCATAAAAATGTATAAGGAAGACGACTGGTTTCTCTGCATTAGTCAAGGCCTATCTTGGAGCACTCCTAAATAATTAAACATTATTAGTAGGATTGCAAAGTCAAATACTCAAAAGTGGTTAATGCCAGGATCATTTCAACATTGCCATTTTGAGCATATGAATTGCAACAATCTTAACATGGTCACATACTGCTCTTATCCCCGCCACACCCCTGGCTTATTCAATGTGCAGAATATACAATGCTCACATCTGTTACTTACTACTTTTTAATGTTATTGCTCAGTATATGGTGCTTAACTTTATCTGCTATTCATTGTTCTAACCCTACGACAAATATAAAATTATTTCTCCCATAGGTTTTTCTGTAAATTGTCATTATCCTGTCCAAATGTTTAAATTAATTTTCCTGAGATTGAGAAAAGGGGTAGTTTTCCATTAATTCCATTTCCCAGATAGAAGACCTGGGACACCAAATAGCATCAATACTGGAATAGATTCTGGCTTTCTTCTTTGCAATACCTAGCATTGCAAACTTCATGCTTTGAAAGCACAGTTCTAGTTAACTTCAGTCACAGTTGTGGCTCTTCTGTGACTTAAACTCCACAGTCTCAAGATGAGTGTTTATAAGTAGAATATATATTGGTAACCAACTATGGAGTTAAATATCAATGACTAGTCTAACATCACATCAGAGATGTATCACATTTCACATTGGTGCATAGCTGTACGGTTATATCTCTGCTTGCTTAAATACCAAGACCAGCAGATCCGCATTAGCGTTTCATTCCCACTTTGGCTAGTAAGAAACCGTTTTGTTTAGCCTCAGCGGAGCTAGATGTGATCCAGCTTAAGTATCTGCACAGTACCACATTGTGCTACGCAGCTGTGTCCTGTGTCAGATGCAGCAGCAGAATCCAGCTGTGCACGATGCCATTTAAATCCTTTGTTCAGAGTAGTAGCTTCTGTCTTTGTGAAAGCCCTTGTCTTTATTCACTACACGCATTCTAACCCCTGAAACAATGTAAGGTCTGATAGACAACAGGGTCACCTGTGTACTTAACATCACATGGGGAAAACTAGCGTGAAGTAAGGTGTTGGAGGATTTTCCTTTCATGCATTTGCGCAAGGTTCTGCACTTGAAAAGCTTGGGGGTGGTTTCAGCGGGGTTTATAGAGGAAAATGGGCTCCCAGGAAATTCTCATACCACTAGCCTGGTTTATGCCTTATTCTAATCCTTCTTTTTACCAAAATCTACTTACTCTGTTTCTGACTGTGGCAATGCCATCTTGCTCACATCATATTCTTTCTGTATGCTGCTTATGTGATCCTGTCTCTTGCCCAGCAGTTGCACCTCCACTCCCTAACAAGCTAAAACAAATCCAAGAATGTTTCTCTAAAAGGATGCAAAATGTTAGACCTTTCCAACACATTTTGACATACAAGTTTCTCTACTTTGAAAATAATTTTAATTAAAGTACTGTACTTTTAAAAGAATTATAGCACGAACATGAAGCTGTGTTTTGGCTTTGTGGTTTGTAGTTTTTGGGTTTTTTCCACCCCTCCAAGAAATTCATTTGATCCTATAAGCCCGTCTTTGGCAAGTCTGGTGCAGCTTTGTTCAGAACTCTGACAACTCATCGAGCCCTGGGAGGACAGCGCGCAGCCCCAGCACTCAGCAGGGATCACACTGGGACTCTGAATTACAACTCCGTTATGGCTTAGCATCAGAGGGGAAGTAAATGCTATCATTCTTATTCACAGGGTATCTTGCATCTCTCTTCTTAATTCGTGTCAGCTCATCCTTCACCTCCCTGTCCGGGAGCAAAAGTGATACTCTGTCTGTTGCAGAAGCCCTTTACTTCACATACAGAGAATCTGGCATTCTCTTGCTCGGAGGAGTTCAGGAGATCAGCAGAACACCTCCTTTGCTTCCTCATGAGGACTTGTGGCTTGGCCTGCAACCCCGTCACTGGCTTCTGTTTGCTTCAGCTCTGCTCTTACTCCACGTGTGTATAATTGTGCTGGCCTTATTTGTTGCGCTTGCTTCTTGCCTTAATTTTTGTTTGGTGATCTTCAGGGTAGTCTCTTATCAGTTACTACTGAAAACCAAAGTATACAGTATTTCTGCATGCCTGCCACAATGGTAAGATCTTAACAGATCTCCAGCAAGCTAGTTATGACCTTTATTTCTTAAATCCATATTGGGTTCCTGACCCCTGCTCACCCCTGAAATGTTTGTCTTATATCCTCTGTGCTGAAAGCTGATATTAAATTAACTTGTCCATAACTCTGTGCATCCTTCTTCAGTAGTGCTCAGCTATTTATAAATACACTGAACCTGTTTGGGTACGGCAAAAATAACGTCATCATTCGAAGTACACTTATTAAAACTGTATCTTCTGCCATTTATGGGGGAGAGGCATTATTTTTTGTACAAAGAGACTCTTAGCATACATGATGTGAGCGTGTACTATTAAATGCCCCAAACCTCCATTTACTTCACAAAGTAATAGTATGGAGAAATCAATACTGAAGGTACAAGGCAAAAAAAAATTCTAGCTACAGAGCTTTCCTTGTTCTGTTTTTGCTTTAAGCCAAACTATGGTTTGACTGTGTCTGCTCTGCACTCATAGGACTTTCAGAAGCAAGAAGTTTTGTAGCTGTAGGCTACAGATCAGTGAATGCACCAAAACCTGCCTGCGTAGCAGGGTAAGTTAGCCTATGCCATGATGGCACAGGAGGCTTCTGATTTTTGCACTCCTCTATCAGGCATATTGCAAATGCAAATACTTATTCTCCAAAAAGTTTTTTTTTCTTTTCTTTATCCTGGCTGTGATTTGAGAGGTTGTCATGATAGTTTTGTGGCAGACTGGATAAAGTGACTGGAGTCTTTTCTATGGCTATTTTCTGAATGGTTGTAATGTTCTAATATTTTTCAATCTTTTGACTAGTGTGACAAAAAAACTTTCTTCATTTCCATCTTCATTTCCTTTCAGTCTCTTAGCGATGTATCGCCAGACGTAGTACTTTGTCTATTTTAATATATGACTAATCTTTTCAGACTCATTTCCATTGCTATCTGTGCACTACAATTGCTAACTGTTTTATACCATGGAATATGGTATGCAGCAGTCTATCAATCCTCTTTCTTCATCTAAAGGCAGAAAATATATAGTAATTGCTTAATAAATCTGCCATTCCTTTATCTCAGTCTCCAATTCCCCATTTGCATGTATAGTAGTTTTATCTTTAGGGCTGACTGGTCATCTAACCAAGACAGGACGATAGCTAACTTTTATAGGACAGAAAGCAATAGGATTCTATGCTGAATTAATGTTTTTTTAAATTAATGGGTACTAAATCTTGATGGAACTGTTTATGTCATGCATCAGCTCCAACCCCTGCAGAACTTGTCTTGGGCATCTGGGATGGATAGTGTCCTTTCCGTGTGCCTCAGGGATGTAACCCCAGGAAGTTTCCTGCATTTCAACACAAAGAATTTAACAACAAATTCAAGGCTGAATTCCAGCAAGATCAGCTTTTACTACATTCTTCAGCAACTCTTCTTTTTCAAAAGGATTAACATATTTTTAATGATGCATTAGAGGCATATTATTGGTACAGGGGTTTCTTTTTGATTTCCTGCTAAGCAATGACAGGTTCACCAGGTGTGCTTTTACTTTTCTGCTATAGTTGTAGAGATATAATGTTAGCAGAGCATCTGAAAGCAGCTAAAACTATTAGCGATTCCAGTTATTTATGTATTGACATGAACTGTTTGCCTTGAAGAAATCTGAAAGTTCTAGTTAAGAAAAACAAAGGAAAACCAGAAAGGCTTTCAGCTTCTTTATTAATCACACTTTTGTTTTATACCTTATTCTGTGCTGCATCAAAGAAGCTTAAGAATACTCAGTTACCTAACAAGTTTAATTTTCTATGCATTGTTTGCCTTCTGAACTGCTGTCTGAGTTGTGTGATAGGGAAAATTTGCAAGAAAGCATTTATTGCTATTCTTGCTTATCTGCACTTCTTGCCATTTTTGAAATGGAGTTTCCGTTGAGCAGATCTTCAGAACTGATAATGAAAATTTTCAGCATTTAGGAAGCATGAACTGATGCAGAATCCTAAAGCATATCTCATCAGCAAACCAGGCTTTTGTGAACACATTTGACCCATCCTACTCCCCAGGCTTAGGTGAGAATGTCAAAGCAAGTTCAAGCTCCCTGTCTTCATCTTGAGGTAACTCCATAACATGAGTCCTCAGATATCTAAAAGATCTTAAGAAATTGCACTATAAAGCCTGTTTTGGAAAAACGGCATGATGCATTTTCCTATGTAGGATTAAAACTCATTTCTGGTGACAGTAAAACTCTTAAGGCTGTGTTTGAGACCATGGACTAAACTGGGACTTTGGACAATCACAAATCTTGCAAGCTTCTCCTCTCCTTAGAGTATGTCCTTGCTAGAATAAACACATATCAACAGAAAAAAAACTTTAAAAAGCAAACTAGAAGACCCACCGAATCAAAACACTGATTGCTTGTGCTTCTGCGGGACTGTTAATAAATGAAAACCCATGGCTGATATTTAGTTATTTTGCTTAAATAAATACCCAGAAAGTATTAAAAGAAACCTGTGGAGGACTTCTATAGAACTGTCAAAATGTACTGCTACTACAGTCTACATCAAAATCCAAGAGTGATATAAAATCCCTCATTAATTTTGAATTGAGTGCCAAAGCAAGAGAAATAAGCAATTTTGAGAAAGTAAGCACAATGATGTGACACAGCTCCAAACTTATGCCTCAGGGAACCTAGGAGAAGGTTTTATTCCTAGGGAAGTAGAGGTACATAAGGGAATATACAGTGGAAGAATTACTGCTTTATCTTTTACATTTTCAAAATAATGAGGAAAAATAAAAAAAGGTTTCCTAGTTAAGCGGAACAAATATTCCTTCATGGGATCTCATAGCATAATCTTTTTCAGACAAAAAATGGATCAAACAGCAACTATGTGACATGAATCAGGCTTCCTGTGGTGTGAGGTCCAACGCAGGCTGGATGCAAGTGGAGAGGCTACCTTGGATCTTAAAATAAAATATTTTAATGTTGACAAATAAGCATAGCAAGAGACAGAAATGTATTTTGTACAGAGCAAAGAGCCTAAGACTGTAGATCTTTAAAAGTAGTTGCAAGAACACTTAATCCAGACTCATGACAGAATTGCTGCTTGGAAGGTGGGATAGCCACATCCTGTTAATCTACCGTCCTTTAGAGAACTAGATATGCAAACTATATCAAAGATCTTAGTGTAGTGAGATTGCTGTGTGTGTATATCTCCCTTTTCTCTCCTATAACAGAGGAACAGCCTCCTTACTCTTCAGTTTGATTCTGATTCACCTAGGGACCACATATTCCTTTTTCAGACTATTCGATTTTTTTAAAATATTCTCATTGCTTCTATTGTTCTTGATTATTCAGTCTTACTCGATAAAATTGGTCTCTGCTGCCCTATTTCCTTTTAGCTTCATCCTGGATGAATTTCAGCTATCTCCTATTCCTTTTGTGCTCTCCGTTCCTAGATTTCTTTTACACTGTTGAATTTTGATCATGTTTCCTTAGAGTATTTTACATTATTTCAAAGCTACTTTAATATATTAAAAGAAAATATCTTTGTTTCCTGTGATAGTACTTACACTCCTGGGTGTTTACATTGAATGACGGTGCTTTAGCTAAGTGTTCTCTAATATCAAGTTTACCTACTTTACTTTTTCTCCTTTGGCGCACAAGTTCAAGGATGGCCTTTTTCCACATGCCTCGCCAGCAAACCAAAAGGATCAACCCAGCTGTCTTTTAAAGCCAATGGTAGAAATCCTTCTAATTTACCTAGGAGGAGGATTGAGGCTTCTTGCAGATGTCCCTAGAAATATCTTCATGTTCCATAGTTGCAGTTCTTCTCCCAAACAATATCTCCACATTTTTCACAGGTGTCATGAAACCTTTCCTGCTGTTCTACAGATGTACAGCAGCATACGTGATTCATCCAACAGGCAAAATGAACACCTAGGTAACTTCCCAGGATTTCTTACCATCTGTCATTCTTTACCATTACCATTGACCCTCTTCCTGCACTGCTTTTTGCTATCCCTTGGATAAAACATGCATTTTGATATTTTTAGTTCCATATGATGTTTGTCCTTCAGTCAATATTTGATATATTTGAGGGGGTAGGATATGCAGAGAAGTGTATGTGTGATGTTTTAATTTTTTTTTAAGTAATCAGTGTTTTCTAAATGTCTTCATGGAGGTAAAAAGGCAAGCCAGTCTTTGTTATCTGTGTAACAGTTGCATATTAAGGCTTATATCTGTAGATAAAGCACAAATGAGCTCACTAAATAAAATCTGAGGTCTGTTTTCAATGGCTATGCTCCTGCTATGATGGCTGCAGTTAAAAGCCTGAAACTGCCATGAATAAAACAAATATAAAATTGAACCATTTTATTTTCTGTCCTGTAACAAAAAGCCATTTCTGGGAAGAAGAAACTTAAATTGTTTTGTGTCAGCAATGTATATGAAGTTGGCTTCTGTGTTCAGGAGGGGAAACAAACTAGAGGCATACTCAAAGGAATCAAGTAGTATTTTGAATTCTTTTTCTTTTCTGCATGACATGGCTATGAACCATTTAATTCTGTATCAGTGTGGGTTTTAAAAAAAAAAAAAACCCACCACATAGCAGAAACAAACCAGTGAACCAACTTGAGATTTGAATCATAAATTAATTCGGGGATTTTTATGGAAATTACCATTGTATGTACTTGAGAACACGGTTGTGCAGAATGTGTTTTCCTCTAGCTTGCTTTGACTGACCAGCAACACAAATGCAAAATGTGTCAAGTAGAGGCTCAAAAGGGACAGAAAAGTTGTGACTGTAGTAAAGTGCTAAACTTTCACTGACTTCCCAGAGCCAGGGTTTCACCTGAGGAGCCAGGAACCATTCAGAATTGTCTTGAGTGCATGTCTGAAGCTGAGAATGGGGAAATTTATATAAACTGTACAAAGATACTGTAACTAATGACACAGTGATCACAATAATATTCAAGAAATTGGCTTACTCTGTAGGAAGGGAATGCAGCAGTGAATGGCTATTACATATATGCTTAGACAAACTGCCTTTTGTAGAGACCATAGGGATGCTATAGTAGTAAATAAACTCAAATTCTGCTTTTAAAAAGAACTCACTTCCATAGTGGCCTCAGAGAAATTTCATTCCTCATTACTAATTTTATTGCTGGAACAGTAAGCTCATTTCTCATTAGCTCAGGAAAGCTAGACATTTGGTATGGA
Organism: Himantopus leucocephalus; assembly: GCA_003993805.1. Classification (NCBI taxonomy): domain Eukaryota; kingdom Metazoa; phylum Chordata; class Aves; order Charadriiformes; family Recurvirostridae; genus Himantopus; species Himantopus leucocephalus. Next base: position 28,794,963 of record RSEF01000004.1, on the reverse strand, counting down.
GGTCCTCTGAAAGTCCAGGAACAGTAGTTGTCCAAGGGGTCAGGATCCATTTGCTAACTAACTGCTCAGTGTCATCCCTGCAACATTTTTGCTTCTTGACAAGCAGCAACAGCAGCAGAAGGATTCATATCAGAAATCAGGCTGCATCCTTAGGTCATGAGTGATTTAAAAAGGCTGACTCATATATGGTGTGGCCACATAAACAAAATGTGTATTCGCTGCCCATGATAGAAGGGATGTGAGCATAGAGCACGCTGCCTCTTGCAGCTATGTATGCACAGAAGGAAGAAACACTACAGAATGGTGTCATTGTGTGCTCCAGACAATGTGTAGTATGGACACAGTTAATGTGACTTGAACAATATGGATGTGGGTTAGTCCTGATCATTTGACCATGATCAAAGATGGGACCACACAAGACAATGTAGATATGTTACTGTGTTCAAATGTGTTAAGTCAAATACACCGTAGGCCAGGCAAGGAATAGAATAGGACAACCAGAAATCATACATTGGTTTTGAGCATCTCGTAAAACTAACATTAACACAAAATATTGTATCCTATAATAATACAGAATGCGTATAGATATAATGTTAATTATGGAGCAAAAATGTCCACCTCAGCATCTCTCTTTTGTTTAGTCTGAGTGTTTCCAGTTCAGACATATGGGAGTCTGGAAATCACTTTATCCTTGCCAGTGTATATAGTATCTGTTTCTGGGTTTTATTGCATTTCCTTTGCCGTTGTGATTTGTGGCCATTTGCATTTTTGCTGACAGGTACTAAGAGTAAGTCAATATTTATAAAGTACTTCTTCTATGCTTTCCTTTTACTGGAGACTTCACCAATCATAATGAGATGCTTCTTCAGAAAATGAAATACAATTTGGGTGCACATGCCAACAATAATTGTACTTGTCAAAAGAAACAGATAATATTATAACTACCCAAATTGTAATCACAAGAAATGTGATAATTCATACGGGAAATCATGTTTTACAATTTCTTTCATTTCACTGGGTTCAGAGTAGATCAGGAAAAAAAAATTACGCTGTTTAGGCAAAGCATGCAAAATAGTATAGAAAGGCAATTACATGCAAAGCTTTTAAAATGTCTCAGTGTTTCCTGCTGATGGAAATGTACCTGAGACTTCAACAATAAAAAACACCATATGAGAAGTTGGGGGAAAAAATTATTATATTAACTCTTGCATAATATACTTAATTTGATTTAGTTAGAAACTATTCTAAGATTTTTCAGGCAAAGCTGCTGGGACCAAGTATAATGTAGCATATAAAAGAACCTTTCACCTGTGGAAGGTGAGTTTCAGTTCTGTCATTAGTGTAATTCTGGGCTAATTCATTAAATCAGAGCTGTTCCATATTGATAGCCGTATAAGTAAAGTCTGAATCTGGGTCAGATATTGTATAATAAAATCCTCCACAAGTTTAAATTCTGATTTACGATAACAACAATCAAATTATTTTTAACAGTATCAGCTCGTTGCTCTAAGAGCAAACGAAAAAACCACCCCAAATCTCAAACCCAACAAAACCAATCAACCAGCAAAAACCAGCTAAGCAATGAAAAAGTTATTAACACAAGATTCTTTCATTTTCACATTTTTAATTGGCATTTTCATACCAACCAAAATGTGTTCTTGTTACATTGCTTGGAGAAACTGATAAATTGTATGAAGCCAGACCTTTAGAGACAGACTTCAGTTGTGTGAGCCTGGCTGGAGGGAAGCACAGAGAGGTCCTGTGCTTGGTTACTGTACAGAAGACCTAGCGAGAGTCCAGGCTACTGCTGGGCATGGCAGCTCTAGCTCTGAGCCTTAACTTGCATGCCAGCTCCTCCCAGTGAACATCTTTGTGTTCCATCCTCCTCTGGTGGCATCTTGATACCTTGTGGTATCCCTGTTTACTGGATGAGGGCTTGCAACCTGCTTTTTGGCATTTCTTTTTGTTTGGTTTGATTTTTCTCAATGTTCTGCAATGCAATACTCTCACTGTGCAATCCAAATTACACATAGGAGAAGAGACAAGTTGTTTGTCATAATGTTCCTCTCGGAAATACAAAGAAAATTAATACGTTGTTTTGCCCTGGAGTGATCTCCTCGAATTTGGTCAATGCATAATAGGGGTAGTGTATGTGGCCTGGAACTGAGAAGAGACTCTGCCCATTTTTCTTTATACATACTGATTTCGGGACTTTGCCCTGCAAAAGGGGAAGCTTAGTGATTCAACATTCTCTTGAGGTTTTTATAACTGCGATGTTCCCTGCCTAGAAATGGAGTTCTGCAGCAGAGTGAGGAAATGAGCAGCAACAGGAGGCTTCAAAGAAAACAAGCCATGGCAAAGAAGAACAGGAAGTTTAAAATGAAGATGATGATAAATGCAGGTCAGAATAATGACTGCCTACTTTTCATCAAGCCTGATAGAGATTTCTTTGCTCAGCAAGGAAACTCATCAACAGTGCGATGTAACAATCATGGCAGGAGATTCTTTGTACTCAACACCTTTAGATACGTCTAAAGGAAAAAAATGGCTTGTGGGTTAAGTCTTACCACATTCTGCTATAAGCTCTTGGTTTTATTCAACATTATAAAAACACAGAACATGCAGAATGGGATCTTTTTTTATACTTTCATTTTCATTGTCTGATACAAACTGTGAGTGGTTATACATGAAATCTGTTTTGCTGACTGGTGTATTTAAATGTTAGTATGACCATAGTAACCCACCCTGTTTTATGTTTCAAGGGTACTTTTCTAAGAACAGAGTAACTTCCTTCAGGGAGGTCTCAAGCAGTATACAGAGACTTAAGGCTGATATGATAATATACCCCTAAAGAGTCCAGCAAATAATATTTAAGAAACCAGCTATTTATACTGAAATTTCATGTAGCAAGACCTCTAGAGATGTAATCCAAGAGTTTAGTAATCATCAGAAGAGCTTGACAGCTCTGTAATTTTGCTCTCTGTGGGTTCCTGTGGCGTATTAGTAAGGTGATTCATAAAACAAGTCAGCTACAGATTTAGGATTAGAAATATCTGGACTAAAAGAAAATATGTTTGAATATTTTTTTTTAATATTTATATGGAGCCAGATTTGCTATTGTATTTGACAAGCATATACCTACAGAACAGTATCCCCTGTATGCTATAGGCAAGGTGATTTATCACTGATACATTTCACGATGTTACAGAATTTATATTAGAATGTAGTTTTAAGTGAAGGCAAAGAGAAATCTCCTTTGGTCCTGCAAAAGTGCATAGGAAGAGGGTAGAAAGATTAAACTTCTGCCATTTTATTACTCTTTGGGTTCTTTAGAACTCATTTTTGCTTTATCTTTAAGATCCAGTTTCGCAAAGTAGTGTTGTCCATATTACTCTGATCTTTTTTCATCATTATATTCAGCATTTGAGGTACCAGTTAACTTTTGCTTTAAGTTTGATAGGTAACATGATAATTATTTTTCCTTCATCATTTTACTAGTATTAGTGACTCATGAAATAGCTGCAAGTGATGGATCTGATGCTGCCACGCTGTTGGCAGTGTTCATCTGCCACCACGTTGGGTGTAGATACCAAGGGCGTAATAACAGTTTCTGAGAGAAAAGAAGTTGAGAAGGGTAGGTATCTGATTTTTTGAATGCATCATTTGTTCCCTGAGCCATGCCCTATGCTTTTTAAATTCTGGCACTTAGTTCTAGCTAGATGCTACAGGAAATAAAGAAGAAATCCACAAATAAAAGCATTTTGATAAGAAATTTCTCCTTCCCTACCCAGACAGGAGAAAGGTTGCTGTCCTACCTGTTTCCCAGATGGTTTGAGAGAGCAAATAAGAACTCATCAAACACTGCTAGAGCTTAGAGAGATATCAAAATTTATTTTTAAGCTATCTCGACAGTTTGGAAATACATTCAGCTGGATCACCAGGAGACTAAATGAATTTGGGACATCATCAGTAACTCCATTAAAATTTCCCCATCTATTACCTAAAGCAACAGGGAGCAAGAGCAGCTCATTTAGAACCACGTCTTCCAAATCCAGCAATAAAAAGTGAAAGACCATCTTTTTCCATTCCTAGTGCCTGCAGGAAGTAGATAAGGGAGAGCTTCGTGTCTTCTCCATCCATTTATATTCCTCCCTCCTATGACCTTTTAGTTGCTTTAGTACTTCAGGATATTGCGTTGCATTAAACAGTAGGTCTTTCCACTGTATAACCTTCACAAGGGTTATACAGTGTTTTCCAGCCCCTTTAGGAGGTGGACTGGATTAAATGAGAAGGGGTTTTCCTCTGGAGATTAACATATTGCTAAATGGGAGTGAATGATGTATGAACTGCTCCCCAAGGAACTGAAGCAGGTAACAGGAGTGTAGCTTATGTAGCTTGACATAAATGAGTAGCATATGGAAGCTGATAAAGTGAGGACGCATGAAGCTAGTTGTTTTTGTGTATGAGGGTCAATGGAGTTTCTTTATTTGACAAGTAAAAATAGATATTTTTATCCCACTCCATGGAATAAAGATATTTAGCTCCTTATTCAGAGAAAGTGGGGGGGAAGAAAGCAAGATGAGCATTTTAAGCAGGTAAGAAATGTGTAAGTAAGGTCAATAGTTGGGGGTGGGCTGGGGTGGTGTATACATGAAGATGAGGGAGACAGGGGTATGCGCTCATTTTTCCTCCAGAATTTGGGATATGGTAGATACTAGTTAATGAAACTTGGTAGCCTGCATATCTAATAGATAACCTTTCATGTCTTTAAATTACAAGTGTTTAGAATAAAACCAGAGGTCCAAATATCCTTATACGATTTAAAAATTCAGAACTGAATCTAATCCAATGTAATACGATCTAGTATTAAGACTTTTAAATGTCCTTGAACGCCTGATCATCACTGATAAAAGAGAAGAATCTCTTAATCTATGTAGTTAATTCATGTAGTAAACACCAAATCACACTCTAACAATGTAAAAATAAATCAAAGAAGTAAAAATAATTTGGGTAGAATAACCACTTACCAGGTAAATGACTAAAGAATTTGAAAATAAAATTTAAAGTAAGTGGAGAATTAAATAACAAACAAAACCCCTGAGGAAATGAGGGAAAACTTGTATTTCAAGATTATGGTTCAGAACCTTTCCTTTTAGTGATGGAAAACTGCAAGCAAGATAAAGCAAATTTTATGGCAATTTCTGGCATATATTCTTTGCAGATAATATAAACCCAGATGAGGGAGAACTATTTGCAAGTTTAATTAAACAAATGCATGAGTGCCTCCTAAGTATTAAAAAGCAGAACAAGCCACCTACCTCAGCAGAGTGACAGAAGCAGTGTGCAACATCACTACACTATCAAGGTATGATGATAAGTGGCCAGCAGTATCAGGTACCGACTCTGAACAGGACCTTTTGAGTAGAGCTGTGAGAAGCTTTGGTATCGGAACCATGTGAAACGTTAATTAGTTTTGAATAGAAAAGTAGAACTCTTAGGTTTGCACTGACCCAGGACAAGCAGGGGCGATGGCCTGGTGACAAATATATTGAGCTTTCCCATTCCCATAGGCCATTTGCTAACGGGATATAATCTGATGACATACTCACCTCTTCAGGATACAGGGCAACATGATCACTGTCTACCCATTCAGCTATTTTGAGGGAAATAACTGGTTAACAAACTTTATGTTATGTTTTGACCCTAACTTTTAATTCACCTTTGCAACTTTGGCTCATCTTTCTTCCCAAAGGCTGTTACATATTACTCACAGTGACTCTATTTCAACTGTTTTTCCTTTTGATGTAGAAGGAGGTTGTGAAAGGCTATCTGAATATTTCAAAGACCTATTTTCCTTATCTATAGTAACCATTACATCTTCAAAGAACTCGAACAGGAATGTGTTACCTGTCCATTCTGAACTCATCCTTAAACATGATAGTTTTTTCAGTTTCCGTTCCTTACCACAGGCCATTTCTAAGAAATTCTCTAAAATTGATGGAAAACTCATAGGTTTATGGATTTATTTCATTTGTTTCTAAACAGTCCAAAACCAGTGCAATTGTGTGGCATTGTCTCCCTCAGCTGCAATCTCTTTGCTCTCTTTATATTTTGCTAAAGCAAATATAAAAGATGAAACGACTCAAATATTGTGAACGACTTCCACTTGGAAGATACCTTTCAGATCACTTGTTGGTCTGGATTTAGTATATCTGAAACTTCTCAAACCATTCTAATACAGTACACTCTACTCTGGAAAGCATGTTTCCGTGCTCAGACTGTGCTGTTTTGAAACTTTTGTTGTGGGTGCGTAAACATTTTTTTTCAGCATTACTCTCCCACAGCATGATGACTGTCTGCGAAAGGCATAAGTTAAAATTTAGAATTACGTTTTCAGAATGGAAAATGTTCATCTTTTTTTTTTCCTCGAAGGACTTGTCTTTTCAGCAGTTGATTAGTATTTATTGGGAATCAGATAGGTCTCTAAAATGGCACCACCAGACTTCTGCCTCTGGCATTGAGTACATACATATACATCACCACCCTTCCCCCAGCCTGATATTTGGATGGGAATACATAAAGCCTTTTCTCTTAGAAACTACCAGTTGTTATTGGCTGCACACAAATTTCTTAGATGTTTTCCTTTCCAACAAAGGGAATCAGAACAGTCAGGACTATCATTTTGATGTTATTCCTACAGCAATCAGTGCTAAGGGCCAGTGCCCCAGGGGACAGCATCATTGTAACATCTGTGAGCTAGCAGGTATTTTGTGTACATCCATATGCATCCTTCTTGTTCTTTTCAGTTTCTTCTAGATTCACAGAAGAAAGGAAAAGCCTTCCTTCCATGTTGTTAGTGAAGCTAGTTAAGCCACAGGCTTCAGGTTTCAAATCAGGTATTTTTCCTAATTGTGGCATAGTCTAATGGGTAAAGCACTCATTTTTTCCCTTTAAAATATCTTTTAATTAAATATATGGCATTTACTCAGGAATCATTCAGTTATATATGATGACTTTAAACCTCTTGCTCTTTTCTCTGATTCCCTTGCCACCTCCAGAAATGTCTAACAACAGTAAAAACTTCTGTATCTTGTCTCCAAATCATCCTTGAGTTCCTTATCTCCTTCTAACATGCACAATAGCAACAAATGATCTGACTCACTTGGAGCAGAAGACTAAATAGGATTGTCGATGCCTTATGCACACGCTCTTCTGCGCAAAGGCTCAGTTAACACCAGTTAGTCGCAGAAGCCAGCAGAGAAGAAAAAAAGCCAGTTTTGCCATGGAGAGAGGAGGAAAAAACCAAACAATGAAAGAATCGGATCGGACACCAGAAAAGGGCAATATCAGCACATCACAGGAATAGTTCCTGGTGCTCAAAAGACCTTTGCTGCTTTTGCTGATATGTCAGCTCTGCCTGTGGTTCCTATAGTCATGCTTGCTTCCAGAGATGCTTGTCAGTAAAAAAAAAAAAAAAAAACCCAACCAAAAAAACCCCAGTGTTTCAATTGTTAAATAAATGAGGAATATGAATTCTCTTTTCAAACAGGGAAAGACCATAAAAAATGACAGAATGACAAAAAATTACACTACACGCCAAATCTGCAAAACTAATGTCCCAGTCAAAAGGGCAGGACAAACTGCATAAGCCTAATGAGTATTATAACTTTTTCACTTTGAATTTTGGATTTTCACTTTCAGTCCTGATTCACTGGTATGTATGTAATATAACATTCACGACAACTTCATTTGTATACAGCTATCTTTTAAAGTTAATGAATGGCTGTTAGAGACTTCAGATAAAATCTATTTGAATTTAATTTTAGAAATATCAGCATCTTAAGCACTTTTAAAAATACAGAATACATTAGCTTTCACAAGCCAGGTCACTGCTATAGCATTTTTATAGATAATTGCTATGTCAGGGAGGAACATTAAATGTTCAGCTGTATCTAATTGGCTATTCTTGAGCTTATGAATAGTCATTTAGAAGTTTAATTTTGCTATATTAAATGTAGATTTTTTTTTTTTTTGCTTCCTGGAAGTAACCTCCCCCCCCAAGTCAGTGTAGCCTTCCATTGAAGATTTGTAAGAAAGAGATGTTTTACTGGTTGAAAACATGGATATTAACTGTGTATGGGTAAATTATGACTGTAGACCTTCATCATCAGTGCTGTGTGTTAGATGCTGTTAGATCATGGTCTAAGAGAGGGATTTGCTAATTTCAGGCACTTAAAATGGAAATCTAGGGCCAGAATGAAATAGAACAGTAGATGTGATTTATCTTTCAAATAGCTCAGTCTAAAGCATGCGTAGGTTCACTGATTCAGTTGGAGTCACTTCTGCTTAGATTTACAGTAGTGTATGGAAATTAGAATCGTGAGTCAAATGTTGCCTTTTACTCTCTTGGGAGAGTCTCTTATTTTTTAACTGGAGGGAATGAAAAGAAGTCACAAGTAGAGCAAGACAAAGTAAAAACAGAAGTAGTAAATTAAAGACAAAATCATATTAAACACTCTATGCGCTATTATCTTCTTATTGCTCTGTTGTAAGAAAAGAACTAAAGCAAAGAAAAATAAGCTGTAAAAAAGGAGAAAGCAAATAAAGTCAGACTATCATAGCTCATAAAGAGATGGTACACATAGCCAGGTAACTGTCAGTATTGGAAAGTGCTACACAATATCTCTTTCCAGTACTCTATTTCCAAACATTGTGATAAACATTGCTGTATAGAACATCATCCCACAACTATTTATTAAACAAAACCTTTAGGATCAAATTGTTAGCTTATATTCTATTATGAATGGAGAAAGATGGGACTATTTACTCTGCAAATCATAGTTCTTTCCCTAACTGCCTTCTAGTTCCCGGAAGGAAAGTAAATTGCTTTGCGTCTAGCCTGCCTCCGTGTCTTGAGTGGACCAATTCAGAGTGATTTACTGATCTAACTGCTAGTTTGTTCTCTTTGGCTAAACTTAATGTTTGTTTGCCTTGGTGAAAAATTCCATATGCTTTCTCCTTCAGACTTTCAGGGACTATAACCTACTCACCAGATATTCCAAGAACTATCTCAAAATGAGTTTTCCAGTTGGGTATCAGATAACAGCATTCGTTGTTTGCCATACACAGCCTCTGGTCTGAAAAATCCATTTTGAGTTGAGCTAATGGCCATTCAGCTGCAAAAAGAAATATAGCATAGAGCAATGCTAGAATTGATCGGACCGTGGGATACCATCCCAACCTGCATAACAATAAAATGAAATGTTCAACTAGCAAGAATGAAAATCTGACCTATATCCCCCACAACTTGGGGGAAAAATCTGAGAACGTACGCTCTCACTATGCGACAATATGCTGAAGCTTTTTTTAAACTTTCTCAGAATATTCTGATTCTCTCCAAGGTGGTGCTGTTTCTTTAGGCAGCTGTCCCATTTTTCATCTTAAGAGTTCATTTACACAGAAATATTTTCACTTCTTTCTCCAATTTGGTTTTGTTGTAGGGAAAGCTACCTCCTTTGACCTTGTGCACATTCTGAATGTTTCATTAGGCACTTTAAATACTCCACGTGCAATAAAATTTTTTAAAGACCCTATTGCAGAGGAAAACATATTGATTAAAATTCTATTTATTTCTTTTTGAATTCTGAATAATGCATTTCCTGCTTGCTTTGGTGATTCTGTTGCACTAGTATTTTAGAGATTCACTTTTGCTAACAAATCGTATGTTAAGACTGACAAAGTACTTTCTCATTGTAGTTCTTGTGATTGCTTGGGGTCCTGTCAGTTGGTCTTGTGGTGGTGGTTGGGTTTTTGTCATTCTAACTGGGTTTCTGTCATTTTAATGACTGAAACACATTTTAACTCTGGATTATGTCCTGCTTTTCTCCTTCATCATCTCTTCCGAGTTGAAATAGGATCCTAGGATAATTCACATTTTGGCTTTCACAAACTTTCATAAGTCCCTTTTGTTATGTATACATTTTGAATATATATATACACAGAGCATCAGAAGACATATCTTATGAAAAAGTACAAATGAAATTAATTCTAAATAAATGTTTCACTTTGGAACTGACCATTAGTTTTACAAAGATCTTTTATAGGAATGCAAGGTCATAGCCAGAGATGATTGAAGTTGGTGGAAAAGACTGTCATTAAAAATTAATTTTTTTAACATTAAACTGTTTTTACCAAAAAATAGTCTAAAAGACATACTGAAAATTAAAACTGTTTTGCTTTTCACAAGTGTACTTTTAAAAATTATAGTATTTACAAAGTATATTAAGTGCAGGAAGTTGATTGACAACTTGAACCTATTGTAAGATTACTGAAAAATTGCAAGACTTAAATAGCAGAATACAAAATAAATGTATTGAGCATAATTTAAAGAATCAGCTGAACAAACTGACTGGAATGAATATCCTTTAACTGGCAGTTAAACAGTTTCTAAATGATGTCCACTAAAATCACAATGAAAAGTCGTAACTTGAATAGGAGAGATGTGTGCACAGCGGATAGAGAAATGAAATTCATGACTTAGTTTCACTTGGTCTACCTGTCCAGGAAGGGACATTGTGTTGCCCAATTCCAGCTCCTGCCTGCGTAAAACTTCAAATAAAAGGATAGAGAAGGAAGTGAAATACTGTGGCTAATAAGAAAATATGGTACAAAAGAAAAAATAATGGAATGTCCTATTAAAAACAGGAGCCTTGCACCAGGGTTAATGCACATGTGGAGATTCATACAGATTTTAGAAGTAGTTTATAAGGGATTTTTAATTTTAAAACCTAGATTCTAAAGAAACTAAAGACAGGAACAAATAAAATATACTATTCTGATAGTTTGTGCATGAATTATCCATCAATATATGCCCACTAAGTGGAGAAATATTAGATTAATTTTTCCAGTACTAAATAGGGTAATGAACTAGTCTTTCCAGAAGAAATAATAATCACAAAAAGACAATTGCCATGAAAACATCCTTTAGTACTAATTATCTTATTCAGTCAGAAATTAAATAGCCTTAGTAATAGGATTTCGATTTAAATTACTGCTACTCTTGCCTACCAATTGTCTTTCAAAATACCATCATATATTAATTCTATACCACTGTAATATCACCCTATATTAATTCTAATAAAACAATGTTACGTGCTTTCATACGTCCATCTTAATTACAAGTACGTGGAAAATTTCCAAAGGGGAAAATAGATACATGTGACTTTTCAAACTAACTTATATTTCCAGTGAAAAGGTGGTTGTTACCATGGAAATGAACTCTCAGTTTCTCAGCCGCTGTACTTATAAAAGTAACTGTTCACATAAACCTCCCACTAGAAGTGGAACAACAAAAAAAGCCCCTGAAGAATGTAACTGACCTAGCTGTGTTCATGAAGTGCCCTTTAATCATACAACAGGTTGGATGAATGGCCAAACCATATAATTACATTTTCCAGCTTTTACTATACATTGTCCTTACCAGTGTGTGAATAAGAAAACATATACCTGGTTCTTGACTGTAAGTTAGACCTTTTTTTTTTTTTTTTNTTTTTTTTTTTTTTAGTGCTACCTGATGTGATAAAATTCTTTGTGAGACAGATGTGCAAATACTAGATTAAAAAGTGTTATAGTGTTATGAAAAATGTTAATTCGTATATTGAGAGATCCCACTGATTTTACACTCAAAACTATTTTTTTAAAGTCTATTTTGACAGGGAAAAGCATGCAGCATGGACTTTAGTAGCACTGTTATCTGGAAAAACTGAGCATCTTTTTAATAATATGCATATTTTGTATGTACATTATTGACTTCATAGTGAGTTACAAATTTGAAACATCTAAATCATAGAATCATGGAATCATAGAATTGTTAAGGTTGGAAGG
>RSEF01000004.1:28763214-28782980 GCA_003993805.1 Himantopus leucocephalus | reverse complement strand
CGCCCCAAGCCTGTAGCGCTGCATGGGGTTGTTGTGACCCAATCCATACTTTGGCTATGGGATAAATTTATATATTGTTAATATAGATGTCACAACATGTTTTGAAATATAAAATGCTGACATTGAAGGAGGAAATTTAACCAAACTATGGTATCAAACTGGTTAACCATGTTTATACTAGCTTTAAGCCATTTCCAAACACCACACAGAAAAACACGGATAATTAAAATTGTCAGTAGATTAAAATAGTCATTGTAGTGTAATGTTGTTTCATTCTCTCTCACCATTTGACTAATGAAATTTTTCCAGTTACAGTAAGAAATAGAAAGAATCAGGTGTCTTATTTCTGCTGAAAACTTTCAGACTTCCCTTCTTCCAGCTCTGCCCGCTGTCTCTTAAAGAAGAGAACTCACACTGTCCTTGCCTTACAAATGACTCCATTATCTCAAGCCATGACATGTATGGGACTGTCTATGAAAGGAAAGATCACTCCTCCTTAGTTGGATGGTAAAATTGGAATTTCTTTATCTTAAAATGAGAGTTGCTCAGAGGAAGGAAAAAGTAAGCAAGCCAATAGCAAAGAGAGAATGATGAAAGATGAAATGATGAGTAATCATTAAAAATAAAATAGTGTAACCTTTCTCTAAGCTGACATCATTTTGCAAGGTATCTTTTTTTCCCCTTTTTTACAATGTTGATGTGCCACGCTGCATTTGACAATCAGTGGCAAGAAACTACCAAAAAAGCAAGTCTGGGTGCTGAAATTGCTTACAGGAAAGCTAATGGAAAGAAGGCTAAATGCTCTTGCAGTGGATGAGTACTTCTAGACATTTGCTGCTTTTCAGTTCTGCTAGGTCAAATTTGGGACCACCAGTTAAACTGTAAGTCTTGATTAATGGAAAGTTTTGAAGATCTGGTACTTTAGCACAAACACTTTTTAATAATATTTCTGCAAAAGTCCTTAATTCACCTACTTTCACTTCAAGAAAGCTGACTGAGGTAAGATCTTATTGCTCACCAACGATTGTGCCCTGCATAGTTTTGTTGATGTTCATTTGCAAGGAATGTTCATAAAGTTCAGTCAACGAAGGCTGCATTAGGTGGGACACTGAAGGGATTAGGGGAACAGAGAGGAGTACGTATAGCACAGCTTCTCTGGGAGACAAAAAGCACCTCAGTACTGCTGATGTATCTTTTTCACTCCCCAGAAGTTGCTTGAGACCAATAGCTGCAAAGTTCAACAAGAAGCTAACGCTTTGCTGTGCCTCAGTGGAGAAACCTAGGTCCGCTTAATCTGTTTGCATTATAGTGGTATTCTATGAGATAAGCTCAGTCTGTGAAGGACTGTTTCCTGTAGCTGTATTGTGTTCTGGGGGGATGGGGCTTGTTATTTATGTTCTTAATAATGCATCCAGAATATGCAGAAGCTAAATTTAGCATTGCCCATTGGGTTTGGGTTGTTTGGTGTTTTTTACTGACAAGAAAGAAAACCATGTAGGGTTAAAAATACATACTTCAAAAATAGTATTGTGTTTGTAGAATCAGAGTCTATTTTATAAACAAGTTGGGGGGCTTCTTGAAAATGTTATATATGTCTCCAAAGGCAAAATTTAGAACGCTTTACGTAGCAAAAATAGGTTGTACACTTGTAGTAAATATTTTGCAATTTGTGATTGCTTTGAAGGAAGAGTTGTTTCTCAAGGACCATTCAAAGTTTTTGAATGTTTTACTACAATGTTAGAGACTCCGTGAAGCATGCTACTCTTGAGGCAAAGAATGGGGTGGGAGGGAAGGACGTTGCCTCTTTTTGCACTGTACTACTGTCCAATGGTGCTTGGGAAAAGTGTGCCCTGATAACAAGGTCGCTGGGTAGTTGGGAGAGGTATGACTTTATCTAGTGTAATGAGAAGTGCAACAGGATAGTATGTCCTTTTCAGGCAGCAAACACAAATGCTGCAAAAATACCCATAAAAACTCCACATCTGTGGAAATGTTTATACTGAGCTGCCTGGGAAGTATATTTCAAAGCAGCAAAGCCATCCACCCAAGCCAGGCCAACAGTCCTATCACTATCTCTGCCATGTAGAAAACGGCACTAAAGTTCAGATATAGTAACAGGTTAAGCAGAAAGCTCACACTCAACTTTTTTAAAATATGAAATTTAATTATGACTACTTTTTATAAGCTTTGAACATTAGTGTGTTTGGTTTTTGTTAAAATGTTCTAATGTAGATCTAATAATAGACTGCATCAGAGCCCTAATTTAAAATGGGCTTTTGCAGATCATTTACTATGTGTACTTGAGCCAAGTACAGCGAACAATTACAATAATTACTGATTTTTGACTCTGCTAGAGCTGCATTGCAATATAGGATGGGATGCCTGGCACTCTAAGGCATTCTTTTAAATCTCCGTCAGCCAAGCACACCAAATGAAAGGCTTTTGTAACTACTTCTGTCTAGCTGTTGAAGGAGCAGCTTGCTTTCAGCTTTTGCTTTCCTGCTTTGTATTTAGTCTTTCCACTTAACACTTTCAATATTTTCAAACGGTGTCAACTGGGAGCAGCAGACATATTCCATAAAAACAGTATTACTTTCAGTGATTCACTAGTACTCCCAAAGATACTTTGTACACACAAAACAGCATTAGGGAATGACATGTTGAGGCTATCCGTCAACACAGTTCTGTTACCTTGGGATGTGTTATCTCTTGTTTTCTGCGTTGTTTAGAATCACCTTTCTGTTAGATTTAGTGTCCCCATCTGCATAACTATCATCCCTGTTGTAAACCACTTGCGCACTGACACGTATCAGCAGGGAGCTGCATGTTTCCTTTATACTTTCAAAGAAGCTCTCATATTTTAGTGTTTCCATGCTGAGAGCCTCAGATGAGGCAAGCTCACTACCTGGGAGTTTTGCGCATACACAGTTAATTATGTTGTACCTATATATCATAATGCAGCCAAGCTGTTTTTCAGAAATTTAGAAGCACCACCTCACAGGGTGCAGAACTGGGTGGCAAGCGTCTGACAGATCCTGAAACAATCGTGTGTTTTCATTACCTTCAAGTTTCTCATTTTCATGGTGACACATAGTGTTTTAGTAGCTGAAATGCTATAGAAACCACACATGTTGTTTCCAAAACAGAGATTGGGAATACTGTTAGCTGCATAGCATCTACCTTTGAGAGAAGAGTGAGATCAAAGAGTAGCCTTGGAGGACTGAGAGATTGTGGGGCAAGGCTTAGATGATATGGAATAAGACCATAACAAGAAAAGGAACTATGAGTCCTTGGATTTGAGAGCCCTGAATTCTCCAAGTGAAGTGTTGCTACTCTACAATGAGCTAGGTGAAGGTATGGAAGGCACAGGAATATCCACACATCTGCTGACAGAGTTTCTCTTGAGAAGAACATTTTTAACAAGGAGAGAAATCAAGTACAGCATCTAGAACAGTGCACGCTGCTGTTACCTGTTTACTGGCAGAATTCCCCAGTGTAGACATGGCTGTAAAAAGAGAATTTGTAGAACCTGGCGGATTTTTCCAGATTCCTGTGTGGTTTTCCCTGGCTGAAGGACATAGGTTTTGACAGAGATAATAGCAAGCTTGGATGTACTATGTTCTGTTGTGCTGCAAATATGTTTTATTTAAAAAAAAAACCACCTATGGACTATCAGAAGAAGCAGTTAGTGTAACATAGATGTCCTTCAGGCTGCCAGAAGACTATGAGACTTTTAAAAGTGTAACTCTGGGCTGGGCTGTTTTCTCCAGGAAGCATTTCTTTTGATCTTGCCTCCTTTGCTATGTCAGAATTATGACCTGTACATGAATTTTCCTTTTGTTTTCCTGAAAGTAGATTTATGATGAACAATGAATATGGTTTTGCTTAAATCTTTTGCACAAAATATTGTCTGTAGGAAATAGTAGTAAAAAATGCTCAGCCATTTTGCATGAAATTGCCAACAACATCAGTTTTCTCCATTAATTAGAGGCAGCCTTCCCCTTGCCAAATAATCTAGTTTACTGTGCACACGTACATAGATCTATTAATTTGTGACAGGCATACACTTTGAAAAATTGTCAGATTACTTTGGTATCCATGGAACAATTGCAGATGCTTTTCAAGCACCCTACGAAGAAGATAAGCTGCTCGTGTCACAGCGCTCTAATTCCAGCTTCTGTTGTCTTCTAAGGAAGCCCCTATTTGCAAGGAAGTCTATGGGACTTGCATGTCTACCATAGTGGTAGTGCAATGCGATAGCACTACTTGCCTTCTCGCTGCAGTGCTGTAAGCGGGGAAATGACATGCTGAGAGGAAATACAAATGATTCTAAAGGCAGATGTACACAAATAACTTCTATGGGCATTAAAATGCTAGTCACGATAAGAACCGTAAGGGTGCATGGCTCTTACTGACATTCTTGCATTAGCTTCTCAAGAACAGCCGTCCTAAAACACATGTGCAATCACACCAGGATGCCAGAGAAGCTTAGGATAACTGTAAAGGCATGAGTTCTAGTATCTGCAAGCAAAGTTTTCAGGGTCAAGAATTTTTACAAGTATAACTAGTTATAGGGTAAGGGACAAACAGAAACACTCCCATTCTCAAGTAATATCCATTTTCTATAAATAAATAATTTTAAAAGAAAATAAAATATTATAATTTAAAATATTTTAATTTAAAACATTTTAATTTAAAAATAAAATATAGAATAGAAAAATTATTGCTAGGGCGATGTGCAAGTACAAGAATTATAATAACTAAGCTTGTATCTCTAAAACATCTTGACTGATGTTCAAAAACATAAATGTGATTTACAGTTATCACTAGGGGGCACTCCTATCCTAAATACTTTAAGAAAAAGGCACAACGAGTACATTCCTGTAAACAGGTTTTCTCGGGGAGATGTTAAGAACATGCAAGTGGGTCTGTTTAAAGAGTTTTCTATGTTTCTAGAAGTAAATGCTAAAAGGTAAGAATATGTTGGTAATTAACCTTTTGTCACATTCCTTGAATTTGTAAATCTTTGACTAAATTCAATTTAAATATGAGTTTTAAAACACTGGTTTCTATTTTAAAAAATGACTGTGTCTTGAGGAACTGGGATGTTTAATGTATTCTCCTTGATTTGTGTCAGTTCATGAAGACTATTATTAAATATCTTATTCCTGCTTAGATCTCAAAGATACTCTCATATGACTGTCATGTTCTTAATCTTCATTGTCAGTTTGTAATCATTAACTTAACATTAGTTAATACTTCCCTATTCATTATCCATATACTTTTGAAGATATTTACAATTTAATACTCTCTGACTTAAACGAAGAAAAGATAAAAGCTTTCCAAATGTTCAGTGTATGTAAATTGTTAACTGTTAGCATTCTTCAGACCTTTAATCCAAGTGTGTATTTCATTCCCTGCGAGTACATTGGCACTGGATATAGGACAAAACAACTTCATTTCCAGCTGCATAAAGCAGTTTGTAAGTGTGTAGATCAGAACAGGATCAGAGAAACAGAGAAATGAAAAAGAAGGGAAAGATCTGCCATTCATTCAAAAAAAGGGGGGCAGGAATACTGGCACTATAAAACATGAAACAATATTATAAATCAGACTTCACAGGTTTCAGTATTTACTTTTCAGTTTAGTTTGCTATAACCTCTTAAAAAACCTCACTCCAAAATATAATAAAGGATTAGAACTAAGGACACTTTAATCAATACATACACATGCTTTTTCAGGTTGGGAAAAACACAGTGAACATGTTATGAAAAGGACAGTTATATTTTAAATACCAAGTTTATTATTAAGAGAAAAGCATTAACTGCATACTTTATACATGCCTGTCTTTTTGTATTCTCTGTGTATGTGGCCTAGGATCAGGGATAATCAGATTCAAACATAATTTCAAGTCTTTAGTGATTAGAGCAGACTTCTGGCACACAAAACATGACCTGGTATATATCGATCAATGCAGTCTATTAATTTAATGTTCTATGTGGAAGATATAATTTGCTTCTGTCATTCTAATTCTATGAACCATTTTCAGAACAACTTCTGAGCAGAGGCATCAAGATGAAAATTTCTTATGCACAGATTCTATGACACAGTCTAAAAATATCTGCCATGTCTGTCAAAATATTACCGATCACCATAGCTTCCATTTTGGTCTGAGAACTAATGTCTATTCAAAAATCGTGGAGCTAATTTTCACACTACCGAGATAGTTACAGGTTGATGTCAAAAATCAGAAAGCTCCATGTCATTCACTCACTGCTGGTGTTCAAGCTCCTCTTGGTGCATGATTCCCTCCCTCCCTCTTCCAGGAGTACCTTATGTGAAAATGTAATTGTTTATTGTGAATCTCTCTCAAAAAGAAAGGATTAAGCCACCCCAGCATTATGACTCTGATATGTGGTCAGCAATATAAAACGTTATAGAGTGATGAAGAATGGGGGTGTTCTTCATCCTTGATTAAAAGCAAGTCTGCTATCATGGGACTAAAACTGTTCCTATTCTCTAACTGAATCTCTGAGAGAGACCCTGTTATTAGGAATGGGTGACTCTTTGATAGGGTTCTGATAAACGTGAGGCTGGATGCTATGCAGTATTTTTGAAAAACTGGGACACTGATTTCTTCAAATTTGTCTGGATTTATATACTTTAATGAATGCACTGTAATCCCTCCTTCAAAGGTGTTGATAGTTTGGGATTTGGATTCTCAAAGATGCTGGCAATTATCAAGTCCTATGTTCTTGACCCTCCCTTTTGCTATTGAGTGTATGAATCAGAATGGCATGTGAAAATTAAATTCCTGTATAGAGCCCAGAGCTGCACTTGTACAAACACGTAAAAAATCCTGGAAGGACCAGCCATCTTTTTCTCTCGTATTTCAGTGATAACT
Organism: Himantopus leucocephalus; assembly: GCA_003993805.1. Taxonomy (NCBI): domain Eukaryota; kingdom Metazoa; phylum Chordata; class Aves; order Charadriiformes; family Recurvirostridae; genus Himantopus; species Himantopus leucocephalus. The sequence goes on along the minus strand of RSEF01000004.1, from coordinate 28,776,076 downwards.
TACTTTTGTTATTTGGAGAGACTATGCTGAGTATACGAGGTTTCTCTGAAACACAAGCAGCCTCCTTGAGATCCATGCTGGAGCTTGGAAGAAGCACTCTAGGTTATTGATTTTAATCTATGATATAGGGAAATTGTGTGGCTTGCACAGTGTTTGAAGATAAAGGGAAGTCTCAGATCCTTGGTGTTTATCTTGATGACCTGAAGTAGAGGGGAAAAAAAACCCCAAGCCCCAAAANGAAAAAAAACCCCAAGCCCCAAAAAAAAAAAAAAAAAAACCCAAACACATAGTAGTGAGAGATCAGAATTACTTGCTGTTGTGCTTTCATGGGTTGCTATAGTTAAGATGGCTATAATGTATATTAATATAATAAAAGGATAAATCATAATAATTGATTTTGGTGACATAGACATAGAAAAATCATGATCTTTAAAATCTTTAAAAAAATTGGGATGTACTAAGTTGTGTATTAACATACTATTAATTAATAAATTGGGAAAGTATTAGGCACCTAGCATTTTAAGCTAGTAAAATATCCAAACAAGGACTCTTTGAAGAGCTATTAATTGAAGGTCAACTTACGGTCTAGTATACAGCCTATCCGCATATGAAGAGACAGAAAGGGATGAAAGAAGTTTCATCAACTGGGTCAAAAAAATTCTGCATTTCTGTTGAGCTCTATAGGAATCTCTGGAGGAACTGAAGTCTACTGGTGGGGGTCCATCTGCTGAATCTAGAGTGTAGCTCAGTGGGTTACCATCAACCTGATGCTAGTATTTTCACTGCTGTTTGCAGGGGCAACACAGAATACCAAAATATGCTGTAGAAAAACGTGATCCCCATTCAAGACCAAAAAACATCAGTAGAAATGTTAAACCTGTGACCTGACTAATCTAGTCAAACCTAGCTGGATTAAAGTCTGGATAAATTACAGACTTTTAAAGATCTATGCTCATCAGCATGTGTGGAGGGGCAAACAACAGGTTGAGCAATGTCTTCTCCCCCTTCTCCCCTTCCTCTGTATGCACAGCTATTTGGTATAGTATGGGTCTATGTTAGGAAGAAATTGTTTGCTAAGAATGTGGAAAAACTGCCATCTCAGTGGGATTTAGATTTGAGATTGGATTTATGGTAATTCTCCCAGTGGTATCTTGTGCCCTTTGAGCCAGATCATCCTAAGGAAAATCATCATTATGTGAAGGGCATGCAAGCTTCCAATAGATTTATAAACTGCTTTCCAGGCACCTCACTGTGTAAAAAATTTAATTCCTTTCACATTCTCTTCCATGTCAAATCTAGAGGAAAAGTCAGTGTCCTAAAACCTTCTGTAGAATCCGAACTTTAAAAATTGATTTTTCTTTTAATTTCAGTGTTTTAATTGCCTTTAATTTAATTTAATCTGACTATTGAGAATTTGAGTCTGTCAAATTGCATCAACTGTTATCTCTAAATTACTTCTTTATTGTCTAAACACTTTTTGTTCCTGTTCTCTCCTTTGGTCTACCTAAGAGGCCAGATGGTTAGAAATTTCCAAGTCTCTGACCAGGCTCTGTGGCAAAACTATATCTAGTACAATTCATCATAGTCTCCTTTGAGGTTTAGAAAGACATCTGGTCCACAGAGACTGGAACTCAGAGGAACTTAGTCTTTGAAATACAGCAACTACAAATTGCAGCCAATTAATTCTGACCAACCTGGAAACTTACTGTTCAGTTACTTTTTGACAAAAAAGTAACTGAACTTCAACCAAAGTCTTTCACTTTGGTTGAATAAAGTGATTAATTTTGCTATGTGAAAATTCCCACTGTATAAGCAGAATTAGCATCCCACAGGAAAAAATTATTTTGCAGAAACACATTTTAACTTTTTAACTGGATTCTCTGTTAACTGGAGTACCATAGAACTGGAACTGGAGTTCCTTTACTCAGTTTAAGTGTATTTTCTGTCTTTTTTTTTTTTTTACATCAGAACCTTGTTTCTGATTTTTGATGTATCAAAGGTGCTGAAAAAATCAAAATAGTAACAAGAATGATCATATCGCAAAATATTAATTTAGTTCCTAGATGTTCTGATTAAGACAAGCTGCCAACTGTGAAACGCTGCTGCCAATTCAAAATGACCTGCTCAATATAGAGAGATTTGGCTGGACATTGCAATAATTTATAAATTTGTACCAATCTATTCCCAATAGCTTCATCAACCTCAGTAATCTGGAAGGCCAACTGTACTATACAGCAGTGTTGGTTTTGTTGTGTTCTTCTTGTTGCACACCAATTTTCCACTTCTGAAATAAACCACATATGTGATTATTCATTAAGTTAAAAATACAGCCAAAGCAGTTAACTGAAGACAGTGACACCATAAGGGAGAGAACAAAAAGATGGAAAGGAATAAGTAAAAGAGAAACTAGGTATTAGTATTCTGAAAATCATAGAAAATGAAATTAATTGGAAGGAAGTGATTTTGAAAGACAGAAAGTGACAGAAAGATGAGAAAGGTATAGGTGGTTTTAATAAATGAAATTTCTGTAAACCGGATCTGTGAAGCAATGTGTCATTGAAAGGTTTTGTCCTACAGCAAATTCCATATTTTCATATTTCAAAATTGGATAGAAATGTGCAAAGCCTCTTCTGAGTTATAGCCTAAAAATCCTACCTTATTTTTTGCAAGATTTATGATGAATTTAATTTACTTTTAAATTATACAGAAAGTTTAATGATTACAGCACAAGTTTATAAAAAAAAAAAGGAGACAGTTTCAAAGACCTAGACTGCATATCAAGGTTATTTGTAGAGAAATTGTATGTAATTGTGTATCCTCCTTGTGCCTCTAAATGATTTCGTAACAAGGTAAGACATATACAACATGTGTAATAGTGCCTACAGGCCCAAAACAAATTAATGTAATGGGCACAAATGTATACTCTTGTCAAATTATGTATTTGATTAACAATGGACTTGGCTCCAACAGAAGATGTGGGTTTGAAGAAAAAAAAAATATGCCAGTAAAATAAAACCATGTAATTCTGAAATCTTACATAGGTATAGAAACAGAGCCAAAGAATAGATGTAGTTTGTGATTTAACTAAAAGTGAGTAAGATTCCTCTTCTCCTGTTGCAATACAGATTCCTTTAATGTTTACACTTTACTCCAAAGTATAACACGATAACTAAACAAAGTCATCATTTGCTTTTTAATCACGGTTGTATCAATAAATCTTCATACTAAGAGTTCCCAAATCCCAGTGACTTTCATAGAAGAACTCTCTTGAATATACGTAGTCCCCCAGATTTACATCAAGGTAAAGAATTATTTTTGGTGGACGATGCATGGTGGGTTCAACTGAACTCTAAAAATTGCATCACTGTGCCTAGCTAATTTATAGGTTAATTCATCATCCTACAGTTAGTCAATAAAGTATTGCAGGTCAACCTGTCATCACTATAAGATACAGGATACTTGTGGAAGAAGGACTTTGTCCGACTGCTGACAGAAGAAAGAGCCAAGATGGTTCTCATGTTTGATCAGCTTAGCTTTTGCTTTTGTGAAGATTTTGGTTCCCTTAAATAGTTATGCTATCTGAATTTGGAAAGATTTCCATCTTTCAGAAACATGAGATTAGGCCAAATTAGCAACTAGTAGTACTTTGTAGCTACCCATCTTTGCTCTCCAAAAACATATGCTTAGTTTCTCTTATTTCTCACACAAAATATTTGATAAATAATAACTTTTCTCAAAAAAGACATTTTATTATGAACATTTTTAGACATTATTAAAATGCTTTAGATTTTGTTAAAACCTCTGTAACAGTTTCAATAACATGTCAATGAATACATTAGAAGTGTGTCATAATATGTGTTATACTCAGAAGAAACAGCTTGATGGATAGCAGTGTCCAACATACAACACATTTGGTTATTATATCCAGTGCTTTGGATATAATGCATAAAACATTCTACAGGAAAGCATTCATTTCTCAATAAATGATATTTCAAAAAAGCCTAAAATATGAACTGATATAAAGCAGAGTATTTCTGTATTTGATAAATTTTATTTAAAATTGGTTTAATTATTTAAGCAAACTTTGGCATTTTGATTAGTATTTTGGTAAAATAGAAAAAACTAAATTTGGTTTTGCACAAAAAAAAATTAAAAGAAAGCATAGCCATGTTGAAAAAAATGAAAAGTTTCTTAACGTTAGAATTTTATGTGTCATTAAATAACTTTCTTGCTTGCCACTTTATGTATAGGTTAGACCTATTGTTAAGAGAGACATTCAAGAATTTTAAGAACCCTGTCTCTTAAAATAAGATGTAAAAGCACACAATGGCTTGTGGTCAGGGAGAGTAAATATTAGAAAGGAGATTAATTAGCATGCCAAAGGAACTTTACTAGGATGAGGAGGCTACAATGGGGCTGAAAATCTCCAGCTGTGCAGAACTATCAAGAAGGAGGAAAAAGTGGTAAATAAAGACTCAGAAAGGACCCCTACCTGTTTAATCAACCGTAATGATTAGAATAATTCATGGATTTTTCAAACTTCATGATGAAGAGACATTTCTTAAGAGATGCTGGTGATCTCCATAGTACGGAAAAATAGGAGAGCTTGTTTCAGAGAGAAAATGAAAAAACCCCAGTTTTCCGCAGATATGTAACGTGCATTTTTTTCATGTTATTTTCGGTTTTATTCAAAAGAATGAAGACCTAACCTGCATAGTAACTATCTGGGTTGGGATTTGTAAAAAAACAATTACATTACATACTTCATCCTCTAGCTTTGTCTGCGCTAGAAACACTTGCTCAGGTAAGTTATACAAGTGGGTTTGCAAAATGATTCTTATAACTTATTTCAGACCTGAAAATCCGTAACAAAATAAGGTCACCCACCAACAACATACTTTTCACATCATAGTATTACCCACAGTACCTTTTGCTGAGCATAACTTGAATTGTACCTCTGTATTTCTGACCAATAAATTTGGGCTAACAGGAAACTTTCAGTGGGTAAAAGTAGCAGAAGTAGCTAATTCTCTTCGCCTATCCTTATTTCTCATCTTTGCCTGAGGATGAAAAACCTGTGGAAGACCTTCTCCAGTCCTATACTTTGGGAAACAGAAAATATAGGGGGTATGAATTAAAGAACTGCTGACCTACTCCTTAAACTTCAAGGATACTTAATTATAGAAAACTGTGAAGTAAAGTGTTTTTCTCCTCTTGAGACCTAAAGGAACAAAATCACACAACTGGACAAAAATATCATATAGCTCATAATATGTACACTCCTAATGACAAAGTTCACAAAAGCCAAAAATATGAATTTCCACAGTATGTTTTGAATAATAAGTTACAGAATAGAATCAGGGGAATACTGTGACATTAGAGTCCACTCTGCTGATAAGGGAACCTGAACTCGTTCTTATTAATAAGAAAGAAATTTAGAGAAATCAAAGCTCACAAAGGCTACTTATGTCCTACACAACTTCTAAATTGCTTCTATTGAGATTTTGTGGTGTAAGATGGTTGAAACAGGTGACCATCCAACACACAAACCTCTACTGGGTGCCCAGCACTTTTTGGTGCTTAAATGGAGTCAAGTCTGAAATCCAACCTCAGCTATGGAAGCTGAGTACTTCTGGACATTTAAAATAGCTAGAGATGCCTAAACTAGGAAGGTGTTTTTTCAAGGATATTGTGAATAACACAGGAAGGTTTTAACACGCATTGCTTTTACAAGACTTCAGTTAAAGGGTCCATCCATCTTGCGATGTTATGACTGTTTTGTTCACGGGACTGCATAAAATGGTTGTTTTGAAAGGGTGTGTCTGGGACTAGGGCACAGGGAGAGGTTTGCCTTTTTCTGGAAGCTATGATGTGTGCCAGACGAAACTCCTGGGTGGGAAATGATTCTGTTTTTTTACGGAACTGCTGACAACAGTCAGATGAGAAGACTTTTCAGTTTATAATGAATAAACTGCATCTAAAAAGATCTGACATTCAGACAGAGAAGATCGCCCTTGGCGTCAAGACACTGCATATTATTGTGATCCAAATTTTAACATAGAGTTTAAATTGTTCACTAGATATGAAGAGAGTTTTGAATTTTTGAACATCAGGAAACATAAAATTTCTTAGCGTGCTTTCCTAGAGATATAACCTTAACTTTGACAATGAAAACAACTGAAAATATTCAGTAGTCAAAGTGAAAAATGAAGATTTCATATCTAAACAAGGTATTTTGTCTTGAATAGGCTAGGTCAAACATGAGCTGCTGAGGCTGGTGTGGAAGTTAAAGTTCTGCAGCTTGGATTATATGAAAAGCCACATCCTTTTGCATTTAAAAAGCTTTGGATGAAGATGAACTCAAACCCCATGAAATTCTTTTAAGAGTTGAGTTTCAGGATTTGCCTGTGTGAACTGTTGCATCTGCTGTGGTTGTTGGGGCTGTACAGAATGGCAGAAAAATTAGATGAGATGTCGGGCAGAGATGTCACACCAGGAAGATGATGTTCTCTTTTTCAGTTCTAAGCTTGTGAGGACTTTGCTCAGACCTGTCTTGAGATGGTCTTCTGTCCTTGATCTTGGACAAGGCCATTCATCAATGCCTTATTCTGAAGGGTATATAAGCTGTCAAAAAGCACAGATGGATGTGTGGTTAATGCTGATCCCCTCAGCTCCCGTGCTCTCTGCATCTTTCTTTGTGGTTTCTGGCTTTTTGACAATAGTTGTGTCAGCAGAGATCCACAGATGTTTAGCAATCTAATCATACTTGTGGAGAATGAGAACTATGAGCACCTTGGAGCATTTGCCCCACAGGAAAAATATTAAGGAATAAATTGCAACAATCACAGAAGAATAGGGAAAGTCATACAAGACCAAATATATTAAATCTTGAAGTCTGCAGCAGCCTGCAGTAGAAGATGAAAGTCAAGGAAAATTATGAGAGATGAGTATTTCGAAGCAGTTCAAGACACAAGTACCAAAAGCCAAGGGGAAGCTGAGATGCAACTAGCAAAACACATCAAGGTTGATGAGAATCATTATGAACATAATACCTGTTAGTACAAAGTGTGTGAAAGAAAGGGAAGTGCCCCATTGTGGAGGAAGAATGTAGTAAGCAGAGAAATGGAAGAAAAAAACATTTAAAACCTATGTACCAAATGTAAATGGCATGTAGGTGGTCAGCTCTGCTATCACAGCAATGACAAGAAAAAAAGGGCTTAGATAAGACTTTGTCTGTAACAACTCCATTTTGTAAGTTTTGTGAAAATGTGATTGTTTGAATCATCTTATGAACTCTGCCCCTGAATATTTACAAAATTGTTTGAAAGGATTTCAGATTTTTTGTTTGAAAGGATTGTTAGCAGTTGCTATTGAGAAACTGTAGAGAACAACTGGGGTAGCAGATGACTGTAAAAAGCAAATTAAAAGTTTTTTTTTTTTTTTTTTAAAGGGGACCTTCAAAAGAGTGGGTTGAGAAAGGGTCAGAAAATGAAACACCTGTTGTCCTACTCTCAATTTCTAGAAAATACAGGGACAGGTATTTCGGTACATTATTTCTAAGTGTCTGGAAGATACCAAAAAGGTGCAAAGCAGTCAGCATGTATTTGACACAACAAATCATATCAAGCCAAAATAATTTCTGTTTATGATGTAATCCTTCTGTTCAACAGGGGGAAGCTATAAACAGGGTATTCTAGTGTTCTAGGCACTGATGATGGAAAAAACAGGTAGCTCGATTTGAAAGATTCAACAGGATAAGAGAGAAAGTGATCAGAGGTTTCAAAACCATGGTGTAAGATTAAAAGAATGGGGTAAAAATATGCTAATAAACATATGACAGGGAGGAAATATGGAATGGGGTTACAACAGTTTACAATATAGAAGAGTTGAACAGAGGAAGATAGTAACTTGTTCTTAACGTTTTTGGCGAATAGGATTCACCATAAGAAGTTATAAGCTTAAATTGCAACAAGAAAAAACTTGTTTCAGGTATTGGAAACCTCTTGTGAAGTCAGACTAGTAAAAGTCACTGACATAGATTAGTGTGGAGTTTCAATCACTGACAGAGACTCCACTGATGGTGACCCTGTGGTCTAAAAATAGGTTTAGATCAACATCTGCCAGGAGTGACAAGGCATATCTGGTTTTCCCTGTGGGCAACGGGATAGCTAGATGTTCCCTTGGGATTTCCTTCAGTGTAACTTTTAAAAACTATTTTAACTGCAAGGGCTGTGTATTTAAATAAACTTAACTCCATGCTTTAGTGCCTTGAATGAACACATTCTTCATTTGCAGGAAGCAAGTAAAGCACTTTAGAGACACAGCATTCACAGCACAAATTTATTTGTATTTCCTAATAATTTCTCAGCATGTCCCTTCTGTTTCATCATGAACCTATACATTCAAACTTTTATTCTGACACATTTCTTGGCACATCTATTACATAATTCCAACACCCTTTCATGTAACATACAGATGTGCGTACAAAATAGATATTTACATGTATGCTCCCTCTTTTTTCCTCTCTCCATCCTTTTCTTTATGCAACATCCATATTGTTTATGACAATCTTGTAACCTTCTACAGGTATATTACCAGCTACACCATCTTCTTTGCTGTCTCCCTGTAGGCTCCATCAGCTAGTCAGACGTAAAGCAACCTAAATAGTTACAATTTTAAACTAGCAAGTCTTAATATTTGAGAGATCTATCTTACTGAAAACTTGGAAAACATATCATATTTTGAAACTGGGAAGAAAGCCACTTTTTTATTAATAACAGCAATGTTTCTTAACTTGACGATGATGAAAAGAGCTATTAGTCAGTTTCTAAACTCTCAGTTTTAAATGATGTACCTGTTACCATTAGTATTACTCTCTTATCACTATGGCAGTACTGGATTCCCTGTCACATCTTAAAGATGCTATTGTTAGGCACATCAGGATGTAACAATACAGATATATTTTCTGTGAGAAATGTATGTACATTTAAAATAAAGGAAAGAATAATTCTCAAGATACATAAATTTAATCTTTGAAGAGAAGTGAAATTATTGAGGGAAAAAAGAAAACTTCTTAGTTTTGTGTCTTCAAAATGCCATTTCAATCAAGTATCATTTTTTGTGTGCTTGAATAAATGGAATTACCAACTTGTGTAAAGTCCTTGATCAGAATGAGGCTCTTAAACCAATTATGTGGAGATCAGAGTGCTTCAAATTATAAGGAATACATTTAGAATTATTAAAGGATTCAAATAGCTTGGTTCAGGTAAAATTACATATAATTGATCATTTAGTATGTGTTGTCAGTAGAAACTGCAGTCATAGGTGTGGAAGATCACTTTTTAGAGAAACTGCAGTGAAACTTTTGTAAAACCCAAACCACACCACAACTCCATTTTCTAAGGATTTTTACTGAACGTAAATCCCAGCCACTTCTGTTCTTCTTCTCTAAGTACGGAAAGATGCACCACAAGTTAGAAGTACTGAAAAGTATTATCTGGATGAAAATGTGAAACACAGATGAAGCACAACCAAAATAGATTACCTGGATTGCTAGGTAAGTGAAACCACAAATTTGGTGATTGGGATGCTTTTAGAAAAGTTTAAATAAGTGGTTCTTCAAAAAAAAAAAAAATCATTAGCTTTATAGAGAAATTTCTTCTTTGCCAAAGGGCAAAGTGATTTGTAGAAAATTAACATTAAGACTGACAAATACAAACTGGATTGTCAGAGAATGATTGTATAAGGGACTGACTCTCTAACCCGCCCTGAGAATAACATGACTGTTTTATTGATTCTTGTTTAGCCTCTGTGCAGTCCCGCTATCCCTTTGCTTCAAATGTTATGATTCATTTATTACAGAATGTAATATCATTCTGGATAGGTAGCATTTTCAGAGTCAGGCACATAAATCCTAATCTGGCAATCATCCTCTATATCTGTCAGACTAGTGACAAGATTCTCATTGATTTTAGTGATGCAGGTTTAGGAACAAAATGGCACGTATTATGTAGTGTAAGGTGCAGGTTAGCGGCTTTAATTCGTACTTCACTAGCTGTCTATAGTTACACTGTATGACCAACTCCACACTTGCTAAAGTCAGTCACAATGTCATCTTCACTTCTTTTGCATGAAGTGGCGTTTTTCTGCTTATCTGAGAATCTCTTGGTGGACTTGGCCCTTAGTTTCAAGTCTGAAACTAACTCTCAATTTTTACCGTGGAATATACTTTCAGATGCTACACTACGGGTGTTGGGTTCTCCTAACACGCTTGGCAACCTTGTGGTGGGTTAGCCTTTGGCTAACAGCCAAACTTCCACCCAGCTGCTCGCAGCCCCCCCACCAGTAGGACAGGAGGAGAAACTAGGAAGAGCAGGAATGAGAAAGCTCACAGGTTAAGATAAAAGCAGGGATGTTGCTCACTAATTACTGTTGCAAACAAAACAGACTTGACTTGGAGAAGATTAACTTATTGCCAATTATAATAAAAATGTAATTGCTGATTTGGGTAGTGGGAAACAAGAAGACACACGTTAAACCACACCTTTTCTGTCCCCTTTCCCAGGCTCAACTTCATTCCAGACTTCTCTCCCTGACCATCACAGGGGGACTGAGGGCGGGTACAGTCTGCAAGTAACGGTTTCTCTTCCCCGCTCCTTCCTTCTCACACTTTTCCTCTGCTCTGGCATGGCTTCTCCATGGGCTGCGGTCCTTTGGGAAAATGTGCTCTGGTGTGGACTCACCACGGTTCCTTTGGGTATATCCATTTCCTCCGGTGTGGGTCTTCCAGGGTCTGCAGTGCTGTGCCATGGAGCGCCATGGAGCATCTCCTCCTCCTCTGTCTCTGACCTTGATGTTCCTTCTTGTTTCTTACTTTTTGTTCTCACCTTTGCTCGCCACACAGCGTTTTCTGCCTTTTCTTAGCTCATGCTTTCACAGAGGCACCGCCAGCTTTGCTGCTGGGCTCAGCTGTGGCCCCCAGTGCCTCCACTGTGGAGCTGGCAGGAACCAGCTGTCCCCAACATGGGGCAGCCCCACACCTCTCCCCGCAGAGGCCACCCCTGCAGCCCCTGTCCCGCTCCCGCAACCGTGCCACATGCAGCCAACACTAACCTGAAACGCAGAGTGCTACTCGAGTCTGGGGAATACAGCTAACATTACCAAGTTAGATGAATTAGGTCAACGGGATGGCAGATGGAATTCGAAATTAAATATGGAGTCAGCTATGCTGGAAAGGTAATTGAACTATTTATGCGCCTTGCTCATTTCTAAATTAAATTTAACTAATTTGGGACAGAAACCGGATGTCACTGAAGGCTTCACGTTAACATACAGCTGCAGTTTAAACGACAAAAAAGCCAGAAAGAGGGGGAAGAGCGCACGATCCCTACAAAAGGCAACAGCACAGGTGGCATTAGGACGCCAGCGCGTACCCAAACCAGCATTCCCAGGCGACGTGACACCTCGCGCGCCTCCCCTCCCGTAAGGCGCTGGAAGTTTTACCGTGAAATTACTGCGAGTTTTTTAGAGATTGTGCCCGCCCGCGGATTTTCGCAGAGGTAACGCGGGGTTACCAGGTGCCGCCACCGCTGTAGGAAAGTTCCAGCGGCCTCCACCCCCACCTGGAGGTGCGGGCGGCACAGCGCGGCTCCTGCGGGGCCGTGAGGGGCGCCGCCGAGGTGGCCCGACCGCTCCCCCGCGCGCAGACCGTTAGCCCCGGCGCGGCGTCGCCGGCGGCGGCGCGCGGAGGGGCGGGGCGGGGCGGGGCGAGGGGGCGGGCGGAGCGGCGCGGCGCGGCGGAGGGGCGCGCGGGGCGGCCGGCTGCAGACGGCGGCGCGTGCGGGGAGGGAGCGGGCCGCCTTTCCGGCCGCGGCGGAGGAGCGCGGTTGCGGGGCTCGCAGCAAGGTGACGGACCGGGCAGCCTCCCCTTCCTCCATACCCCCCAAACCCACCCGCCCCCCCCTCGCTTCCCGCTTCCGCACCCCTCGTCCCTTTCGGGATTGGGCGAGGGGTCCCGCTGCGGGCGGTTGTCCCGGTCCTCCGCCGGTAGCCCCCGGCCGGGGTTCGGCTCTGGTGTGGGTAACGCCACCCCCNNNGCCCCCCCCCCCCCCCCCCCCCCCCCCCCGTGTCTCCTCTCGCCCAGATGCTCAAGGTGGCAGCCTTCGTGTGCGTGTGTGCAGCAGCCTGGTGCAGCCCGGCGCTGGCGGCGGCGGCCGGGGGCAGACCGGACAGCGGCAATTTTCTGGACGATAAACAATGGCTCACCACCATCTCCCAGTACGACAAGGAGGTCGGGCAGTGGAACAAATTCCGAGACGTAAGTTCAGCCCTCCCACCCTGCCAGCCGGCAGCCGCGCCCGGCCCGCCGCTTCCCCCGGGCAGCCGCGCTGCTGGCGGGCTGCTTGCGTTCGCTGGGGGCGTCCCTCGGGCAGCCGGGGCTGGGGGGCAGCCGCAACTTGCCCCCCCCCCCGCCCCGGGTTTTAATTATTATTTTAATTCCCGGCGGCGCCTCGGCAGGAGGAGGGGAGGTCCCACTGGGCAGTTCCCGGTGCGCTGCCGCCGCTGAGCGGCGAGGACCGCCCGGTGTACCCCGGGCCGCGCTGGGCGCCCGGCCCGCACCTCCGGGGCCCGGCGGGCCGGGCCGCGGGAGCAGGTTCCCGCCCTGCGGGTCGCCAGACGTTAAAAGGTGGCGGCGGTGATGGCGTGGGGAAGGGGGAGGTTGGCGTTTGTCCTTCCTCCTCCCCGTTTCCCGCCCCGCTGCGGGAAGGGCTGCGGTGGGGGCGCGCGCTGCCGCCCGTTGGGCCCCGCTCCCCGCCGAAGCGGGGCGAGGCCGGGCCCGGGGTCGGGGGTGGGATGGGGGGGG
>RSEF01000004.1:28749417-28763114 GCA_003993805.1 Himantopus leucocephalus | reverse complement strand
GGGGGGGGGGCGGGGGGGGGGGGGGGGGGGGGGGGGGGGGGCGAGTGTCGCCTGGGGCAGAGCTCTCCCCGCCACCTGGCAGCGGGCGGGACTGCCGAGTCTCACCTTGCCGCTGTCAGAAGTGCCGGGAGGGCGGGCGGGGGGAGAAGGGGCTGCCCGCAGAGCCGGGGGTGGGGGGTGGGGGTTGGCGGGCGTCGGGGGTGTTGGAGCGCGGATGGTGGCAGGGAAGTCCGCTCCGTAAAGCGGTAAGTTGTATAAATGCGGCTTGCAACGGCATACGTGAGCACCAGACCCAGTCTGACCCGAATCTCGCCAGTTAGCAAAGCTGCTGCTGTAAGGTGGCTCTCGTCCTCCAGGGTGCTTCCCTTTTGCGCTTTGCTTTTGCGCTTGGTGCTTTCTCTGTTTGTTGCAAGTTAAGTAAAACCCAATCAATTTTCCCAAGTCATTCACGTTTCTTTCCATGAAAAACATTTTCCTTGGTCTTCCAATATGCTGCGTTCATTGGCGTTGCTTTTAAAAATCTGAATTCCAAACATGCGAAATGATTCTCTAATGTAAATTTCTAGTTGCTTACTGGTTTTCTTTGATTTGGTGTAAAGCGTTGATGTGATTTGCAACTTCAGAGTCAACAGGTTTCTTGTGCTACAGCTTGCTGGTGACTGTGGTTTGCTATAGGGAACGGAAGTAAATGTCTTCAAGAAGTCTCTTTTATTTTTCTGAGAGCTGTAGCGTACTGGTGATGCATTTATTTTCTAGCTTTATATATATGTTGCGTGTGGGATGCAAACTTGGCTATTTATGTTAAGTAACTAGGAAAGAAGAGTTTCTGTTAGAGTTGTGGGAGAGCTTAATTCCCCAATAGTTTCTGTTAAACAGCATAACATTAGTGTTTGAGAACACTCAAATTAGTATTCAGATGTTTTTGTTTGCTTTGAATATCTTAAATACTTATGTTCATGTAAAAAAAAAAGCGTACTATACTTTGGGACCTGTGATTTTGGGGAAAAAAATATGTACTGCTATATAAATGTTTTAGGATTAAAGGCTGCTGCTGGAAAACTCCAAAATAAGTACATCAGTTATGTTTTATAATTGGGCAAAGTCATTTATGTAAGGACTACCCTGCAAGGCTGAAGAAGCTAAGTGCTCTCTAATGCCTGTCTCCTGGGTGCCCACTGACATAGACTGTAATATTGGATATTAGCCAGATAATTTATTCTGTGACAAGCAGGTGTCCCCAAGGGTTTTAAGAGTGACTGCTTTGAGGAAATACTGCATGCTGATTCTTCTGAGGCAATTTACAAATATGCTGGTTTATTTATTTTTACACTGTTTAGTTTTATAAGGCTGATACTTCAAGGAGGAATATGCTTCTATTTCTTGTGCAGAATGCTTATATCCTATTGATTGGTACTCGATCTAGAATATTTATGGATGGTCCTAATACTTCAGAAGGCTCTCCCTTTAAAGCATGGGTGGTTTTCAGTAATTCATAAGATATAATTGTAAAAGATGTAAACCTTATGAGTTAATCTACCTGCACAAGAATGCATTAGAAAAATGTCTTTCTTGTAAGAAGCACTGATCAATTATCATCCTTAAATATAGCATGGTGGAGAAGTTTTATTGACATCCTGCAGTTTTATATAATTGGTAAATTTACTTGTATGACTGTAATTTGTTGGTTTTTAAATTGTGATTAGCAATTTAATTAGTGATTCGAATGTTGCCTCCTATTAAAGAACAGCACAACTGCATTTTAAACATATGAAGGGGTAACTGTCTAGTGGAGTTAAAATCAAAATAAAAGTATGCAAGGCCTCTGTTTGTAGCTTAATTCTCTGGTCAGAGAGTAGCATATTTTTTGCAGGCTTTAAATACCCTACAGATGTAAGGGTGAGATGGAATTCTGGTGTGAAAAGAAGTATTTAAAGGCTTAACTTAAGACTTAACTGACAGGACTGATTAATGTGGAAGATAATGACCCTGACTTCTGGCTCATTGGCTTGGTTTCTTAGAGTTTTAGATGACAGTGAGAAAGAACAGTCATTCAGAAAGAGAACCCTTTCAAAACCTAATAAACCAGGATATGACATTTTATTTAAAAAAAACCCCAAAACAAACCCAAAACCCACAAACCTAGCTCTCTTAACATCCTCTAAAGTGTCAGATTTGTTAGTAAAGGTTATTATTAACATGATAATATTAGCTAAGATCTTTTCAGTACTTTGCACAGGCAAAACCGTAACTGACTTCAATTATCTTGAAAGATCTTGATTATTCTGACAAATCTGTTAAAAATAATGCAATAGGTCTGGGCAAGAACTGTGCCTTAATGTGGAATAGTGGGAAACTAGGTGCATGTTAGAGGCTATCTTCTCATGTCTTTTTCTTGTGCAGAAATTGAGAATGGGCTCTTTCTTAGATAGGAGACTTTCCACCTTAAAGATGGGGTGAGGGAGAAGTGTATTCTTCGTATGTCAACTATCAACTCCCTCAACTTGTATGTGTGAGTCAAGCATTTTGGGTTATATACAAGGATATGTTTACTTTTTGCCTGTAGTAGCTGGGGAGGAAGAGTTTTTAACCCAGTCTTAGTGCTGCTGCCATCCAGTTGCTGAGTAGCTGCAGCTCTTATGTCTGTCACTAAAATAAGTCTGAGGGTTGATGTGTTTATTAAGGTTTGTCAAGCCGCCTGGTTAGGCTGTTTCAGCAGCCAATGGTGTCACGATGCTGGGATGTCCTAGCCCATGTGTACATATCCTTTATTTATTTCATGCTTGAGAATTAATGTTCTTAAGTAGATGCTAAGTTAGGGGAATATTCTTCATTCATATTTTGTTATATTTATAGTGCTTTGTGCTACTGGTCTTGTCTATGATGGCTGCACCAGACATTTGATAAAACTGTATATATAAACCGCAGTTTTTCTAAAATGAAGATTATTCCTTTTTAAAATGGAATCGAGTAATGGCATTACATTATACTCTCCTACTTAGAACATCCTAAATCTTATCTATCAAACCTTCATTACTCATAATGCTGTAAATCTGTGGAGAAAAACAAAATATAGGAATAGTTCTTTATTCTCTTTATGACTTGATTCCAACAACAGTACTATTTTTCATCCTAGTATAAAACATAATGGCTTTATCATTTATAATCGCTTTGTCTTTTTATGTGGTCTTTACAGCCAGTTGGACAAAATTTCACACAACCGTAATTGTCTGTTGTATTGCTATCTGAAAACCTTTCAGAAACTTTAATTTTAAAATGTTCTTTAGAGTAACTAATTTTAGTCATTGATATTTGCAAACAGTGTCCTGTCCATTTGTGTTCATTAAAAGGACTGTATAATAAACATTTTATATGGTAAATTTTACTTGCTGCTTGGAGTTATTTATGATCTAACTTATTAGTAATTTTCACTTTTTCTTTTCAAAGAGATCATAATTTAAGCA
This sequence comes from Himantopus leucocephalus, assembly GCA_003993805.1. Classification (NCBI taxonomy): domain Eukaryota; kingdom Metazoa; phylum Chordata; class Aves; order Charadriiformes; family Recurvirostridae; genus Himantopus; species Himantopus leucocephalus. The sequence goes on along the minus strand of RSEF01000004.1, from coordinate 28,759,653 downwards.
ATTCCTGTATTTGCAAATTTAAGATGCATCAGGAACTTTGTGGTGAAAGATACTTGTAGTATATAAACTCCGCACAACTCAACTACGGCATAGTATTGTTATGAAATAATATGATCAGTTGATCAATGTTTGCAGTTGCATCATGCCACAGTGTTCCTATCATCCTATCATATTAATACAGTTATCAAAATAAAGAAGGTAGAACAAAATTCAAGTAACAGACCATAAAACCTGTCAGCTATGAAGGGGAGGTTTGTACTGGTAATACTACCTTTTACGCTGCTTCACTATGGAGTCTCACATTGACTGTCAAATATATTGCCTTCTAAAACATTTGGCGAGTTTGGGCAGCTCATGTTGACCTACCAAATGAATCTTTTAAAGAAAGTTAGAGTGGGTTTTTTTTGACATTAGTGAAATCTAAACCTCTGTGTTCGGAAAGGATATGAATTAAATACTAGGTCTCCATACCAATTCAGTAATTACCAGCATTCTTTATTCTTTGTCTGTTTGGAGGTTCAAGGCTTCTCAAAAACAAGCACCCTCCCGCTGCCCAACTAAGCTCCCCACCAACTATACACCTGGTGACTCTTTACTGTTGTGAGCAGAACGTCTCTGCCCAACTGTACATCCACACAACTGCATCGCTGTACAACTAAGAAAGCCAAAGGCTGTTTTCAAAAGGATGCATCACAAGTTTTTTGCACTTCATTGTGTGATCACCATGTAAATATTTGGAAGATTTTCATGTTTCCAGAGTGGAGTACTGATAAACTTGTTTGAAGAGGAGAAGGACTTCCGTTCAAGTTTTTTTGCATTGGTCTAGAATCCCTCCTAGTTTATGGAGGGTGGTGAATGCACTTCAGAGGAAGTCAGTATTTAGGATTGGATAGTACAGCACTCATCAGTGTTTCCTCACTAATGCTTACTAATTAGCTGTGAAAATAGGCCCAGTAGTCTTATTTATCCTGTACTTTTTTTGGTTCAGGGTAAATAAAGCATACCTCTTTCCTTGTTAATGGGTAGGGCAGCTCCTTTACTACATACATATGTTTTGATAGAAAGTTATGATTATGACATCAAGAAAAAATGGAATTGCAGAACAGGAAAGATGAACAACTTCATTATTATGGCCTAGGCCTAAGTTAAAGCAAGAACTTGCTAATGAGTTGAAGTTACTTTTTCAATTAGGGCATTGAATTTGTTTTCCACATGCCAGTTTGTCACTTGAAACTTATCGGCTGTTCTAAAGTGGTATGTCTTTCTCTTTTTTTTCATGACTTACTTTGTATGATCTTAGTTTTAATATTATAGTGAAGGAGGAAAAACTTTGAAACCTAGGAGATCTGACAAAGAATGAATATTTTGTACCTACACCTATAATTACTACCTTTGAAATGAAACTAACGAAGTAAGATCTTACTACTGTCTTAAACTAAAATACAGGAAAATGTTAGGAATTTGCATTAATTTAAATTAAGGAAATTTAGGAAGCTATTTAATTGTTCAGCACTTCTAAGGTGAACATGGCAAATTATAATAGGAAGGAGTAATGGAAATATTAAATTTTCATTTCTTCTGTGTTGTAGAAAAAAGCTTCTGATTGTTGTATGTACTTCTAATTTGTTCTCAAGTATGAATTCCTTTTTTCTTTCACCTGATTGCTTTTTCTCTGGTCTTTTTTTGCTGCTTGTTTCTAGTGACAAGTGTTGGTTTTTTTTATGCAAAGGCAGAGTCTACTAATCTCAAACTATTGTTAACATTGAACTCAACTATCTCTTGGAAGGCATTAGCTTGGAAGCTCTTTATATAGCTAACATTTAGGAGTTAAGTAAACTAATGTGCTTTTCCTTAGATTGCCCTTATAATCTAAAGTAAAGCTGATAACATTGTTTCATCTTATCTTTATCTCCTTTCTCCAAAGAATAATCTTTATTTTCTTCGCTGTAGGTTGTTAGTGGATATGGATACCCAGTCTTCTCTTGTCTTATCATTAAATCTTATTGGGATTGACTCTAACCATCTGTGCTTATTATAGTGTAGTATAAATAGCTTTGTAATACACTAATAGATGGTAGAAGAAACAGAAACTGCATAGGCTGTCCTGGTTTTACAATCAGAAAGGAACGATGTCTGGAACAAGAGATATAAGGGGAAGCTGAACGTAGAAAACAATAGAATATGAGCGCAATTAGAATATATATGTTTTTAGACTAATGCCATCAGTTCTTTTTTCTGTCTCCATCTCTATTACTCATAGTCATTGAAGCATTTGAAGTGACTGGCTGCAGAAAGGAGAAATAATAGCTTGGCTTAGTATGTTTACAAGTCTTGGCCAGTTTTGAAGTGTAACTCTTTCCTTTAAATAGGCACTTAAGTTTAAATAGTTGTGTGCTGTGTCTGTGTTGTCCTGTGTCGTGTTGTCCTGCTCCCCCCCCCTCCAAGATACGCTGAATGAAAAAAGGAAGTCTTTGAACAGGTGGTTATTTTTTTTTTTTTTTTTTNTTTTTTTTTTTTTTTTTTTTACCTAGCTTTAGAGCAACTCGTAAGTTTTCAAGCATAAGGAAACTTTTATTCTAACCACGGGATTTCTCACTTTTTCCTATCAGTACATGAAAAGTACTTGTTAGTAAAATAGCTTCAGTTTTGCTTTATGGATATTTTTCTAATGTAGGCCTTTTTAAAAGCTGTGACACTGCTTTTGCAGTGGTGTTTCTCCTGTTGTGTATTTGTCTTAATCTGACATATTTGAATGTATTAGTAACCACAGATGAACAGCTTCTTTTTCTGCATGTGTTATTAAGTCTCACTTTGTCTATGCTCAGTGCTAAGAACCTGCCTTGTTTGCCTTAGACACAAATATTATGGAGGCAATGGTGGTAAATGCTAACATACTATATTGTATTAAAAGTTCTTGTAATTTTCATATTTCTTGAAGTTTAATTTCTGAAATAGAGAAGATTGTGGCTAGTAATAACAGTGTTCAAAGCTAACCTGGGCATTCTTACTGAATGTGAATGATCTTTAGTTATTTGTTAGTTTGTTTTTTCTTAATGATTTTTCACTTTTGCTTTCCCATCTCACCTCATTTCATACTGATTAGATTACAGTAGTGAAAATTACTGTAGGAATTAATGGTTTACCAAAGAAAGGTAGTGTAGTGTAAGATAGCAGCCTCGGACAGGAGAGCTGGTATGAAATTCTAACCCATGACAAAGCTTTCATGTTATAATGAGGCTGTGATTTCACTGCCCTGTTGTTATCCTTACAAGTGACTGCTTTAAGACAACACAACAAGAGAATGGGTTTAAAACATGTAAATCATCTAAACATTTTTGGCATTTTGCCACTTCCAGAGAATATTATCTTAATAGGTTGTTATTAAAGACTACGCAGTGCTTGACATTTTTCTGCAGAAAATTCTTATGAACTAGTTTTTTACTTTCTCAAGTGATGTATAATCATTGGCTCAAAGGAGACTGTCAGTTTGCAGCTTGTTCAGCATCTCTCTAAAAAGAGTCTGCAAGTCATCAAATAATTTTATGTAGTTCACTTACACTGGGCCCTGCACACAGCTGAGAACAAACTCCTTTGACACTTTTGAGCTTGCATCGATGATGAAATTTATTCCTGTTGTTAAATCTGTGTAGCATAGCAATGTGAAGTACAGGACTTACTCCTCGGTATATGGTTCTGCGTATGGAAAAAGACTTGTATTTTAACAGCTATTTATTAAAATAGAGGGAAGTTATTAACATGAAGACTCAGGGATATATATATTTAATGATGCATGTATCTTTAAGGATTTGGTGGTGGTTGTGTTAGTGACTGAAACATCACTTTAGCAGAAAACCTGAACAATGATTCTTATAAGCAGAATCAATTGGCTGGTATGTAAAGCACAAATGCCAGGAATCCATTGTATAAAGTGCCCGTCCAGCCTTTTGCAGAAGAATAAGTTAACCAGTGTGGTCAGATTTAGAAAGCCCAGGTGAAACTGTGAGAACTCTGTAGACATAGAATTTAGTGCCAAATAGACCACTGGATTTGATAATATGCTTGCCTGTATGTAGTGGCTCATTAATTTTTATCCTGACAGATTATGTTAAATCCAAAAAAGTCTAGTTGGACAAAAGCGGTTCAGGAGACTCTACTGTGTGCTACTAGCACAGATTAAGCTAAAGATTTGATCTCTAAGGCCTGCAATATGAGGGAATTAATTAGCTGCAATATTCCCAGATGATTTAGGCAGCAAATTTACAATGTTTTGCAGCAGAATAAGGGAGAATACCATGTAGGTTCATAGTAATCTGGTCTGGGAGTGTTTCCTTCTTTGGCCCAAATATGATAATGACTAGGACTGGTGCTTGGTTAATCTTTTTTATACTAATTTGCCATTTAAAAGGAATTCTATTCTGCCACCTTCATAGGATTTTCTTGTGTGTATTGTCAGTGATTGTGGCCAGTTACTTTTCTGCGAAAAATCACAAATGGTGTTGGAATGTAAGCCAATTCAAATCCTAAGGAAGACAGAGAAATGGCTTCTGAATTTCCATTAAGACGCTCACCAAGATATAAATCCATTGTCTTAATCTGGGGTGCAAGTGTTTACACATACTATGGATTAGGTACACAGTCTTGTTTCCAGCACGCAGGAACAAAAAGCATGAACATGAAGAGCTCAGTAGGTTCATACGTTCTAAAGCCAGCAAAAGGCTATCCGGTTGCTCAGTGTACTGCAAATAGCGTGCAATATTTCTTACATGAACTGGATTAAAGCACACTGAGTGCATATTTAATTTTGTAAATCTTAATAAATCTAACATTTCCCTCCTAAACTGCTAAGCTGTTTAATTTTTCATCCATGTGCTTATTTTATTTTAAAGTTGAATATATCTGACTTTACTCAGGAATTCTTAGTAGGCAGCTACAAGGTCCTGTTTTGGTGAACTCTGGTACTTGGGGCATGACTGGACAGAATTTATTTACACTAGTAAGAAAAAGACTTAGTTATGTTAGGAAAACAGGCAGTTGGTTCCAACTGTGATGTGATATTCATGGGCTTCTCAAAAGAAGATATCTCTCAAAGAATTCAGGGATGTGTGGTCAAAACTTCATTGTAGTTACTGCTAAGTAACACCTTAACAGTTAAGTGTAATGTGATGATGAATCATGGGATTTTGCTCTGAGATCTGCAGGTGTAGTTTCATAAAGACGGAGAAGGAGGGTTATGCAGAAATAGACTTTATGTAGTTTTGTACTGCAGATTAAACTAATAGAGACATATAAAACCTCAAAACATTTCAATGCTCTTCACTAGCACTGGATGTGTATTTATAAACTGGATTCTACATAGCCTTAATCTTCAGGGACCTCTGTGCCTGATTTGGACAAAAGCTACCATACCTTTCTGTCTTTGATTACTTTTCACACACACTGAATGTTTACAATTCCTCTTTTTTTTCCTTTACTGCATAAAAATGATACTTTCTTAGGACATATGAAACTCTCACTTTTTTTCCTGAAAGTTTTCTACATTTGGATTGTGGCATAGCTTCTCTAAGTTGAAGGCATGAGTAACATTTTTCCCCAGAAGGTTTTAAAGTACTAATGTTATAGACTATTTGTTGTTCAGCAAATTGAAAAGTTGAGCTCTTGTGGCTTTTATAATAAATGTGAATGCATGCTACCTGTATATGTGAGTTCATGCACACACCCATGCACAGGCTAAGTGGCATCTCAGATCAATAACAATTTTAAGAGATTTTACTCTGCCCATTCCTCATGCTGGGCAGCAAAATACCTCACAGAATATTAGAAGTCTTTCATAGGTCCAACCTCATCATGTCTGCATATCTTATCTTACCGTCAGATTTGAATATCACATTGATTGCAGATCATTTTTGGGTATATGCTGAGAGTGACACGGATTTAACAATGTGGTGTGCAGAATAAAATAATAATTTGGAATTCATATCTCAAATATGCGAGGCAGTTGTCTACAATAGTTTCAGTTCATTGGCTGGAAGAAATAACTTTTATGTGCCTTTGAGTATCACATAAGAACAAGACAAGTATGACTACAAATGGCTAGAGATTTTCCAGAAAATGTTTGTGTCAAACTCCCGTTTCCCCAAGAAAGGTAGGAGAAGGTATCGAAAATATTTTAATAAAATTTGTGAAATTATTCTGTGAAGTAAAACTGAAGTTAGAATTTAACAGTGCTTATCTGGTTGTAAAATGTGATAGTATCTTACATAGTTTATGTTTTAAAAAAAAGTCTTTCTTGTCAAACTGATATTCCTTTAGTTCAAAAGTAAGGGAATCTTTAGAATTTTTTTTAGAGTTGGACTGTCACTTTCCAGCCCAGTTTGAGTGTAGTTGGACTATTCAACAGCATGAATGTTAGGAAACTTTTTTTCTTAAAATGTTGCAAGTTATTGTCAAAGATTAATAACAATAAAAAGTTCAGCTTATTAATAATATCTGTATAATGCTGTTTTTTCCAGAGATATTTCTGCTTTTTAGTCTCTATTGTAATGCAGATAAAGGTTAGTAACTTGCACATGCTTAATTCCTGCATACATAGATCGTACTCTTGCTTGGTTCTATCAGAAAGAAAATTTTTTACTAAATAAATGTATTAGTTGAAGCTAGAACTTCTATAGCTGTAAAATTATACACATTATTTATACAACTGATTTAAAATATATCAGTGTTCATCATGTCCTTATACTGTGATAAAACAAAATTAAGCTTGAAAATCAAGTAGATATATTTTCAGGTTTGACAACTGAATTTTTCATTTGCTTAACTTAGGTAGCTTTAGCGAAACAGCTTGCTCATTAGACCAAAAAACCTGCCAAGAGTAATCAAGCATAGGGATGAAACAAAAGACATTGTGATTTATCATTTTATGCTTGGCGTTTATCAAGAGAAGTGGTTGATTGAGGGGGAAAAAGAAGGAAAAAAGAAAAGGGAAAAAAAAAATCTTCATAATGCTGAATTAATTATATCATAAAATTTGAAAAACCTCAGTGATGTGTAACCAACTAGTCCTGTAATGCCTGAATTGTTACAGGAATTCTTTCAAATAGTGTATTTTTTAAGAAGTTTTGCTGGAAGTGAACCTTTTCTGCTGAAATTTTTTTGTTTTTTTGTTTTTCCATCTTTATCAAACCTTCATCGTGGATTTCACTGGGATAATGTTGTATTAGACTTGATCTGAATCCAGTTTGTGTGGAATCTTTCCTGGTCTGGTCGACGTCACTGAGACTGTGTTCACTGATGTTTGTGAGAGGTGAAATAAATCTTTAATTATGCCAGTCCAGTTATTTAAAATCATTATTTAAACATTAAATCTACAAAGCAGACTTCTGAATATATTTTGCATCTTTGAAAAATTGAAAAAAAGCGAACTTGAACTGGAGAACAAACTGAGTCATCCCTGTAGTGGTTACTTCTTTTCATTAGAAAATCCTATCTAGTGGTCTAAAGTAGAATATGTATCAAGATTGTTGTGTGGTGGGTTTTTTTTCCTTTTTTTTTTTCCTCTTTGCTTTATTATCGATAAAGGAATTCTTAATTTGTTGCTACTTCCTGGAACACAATGAAAACATTGTTGCTTTATTTCCTCAAGCTACTGGATTTGGTTGGGGATTTTATTTCTCCTTTTAAATGAATTATTTTCCTGAATAAGTTGTTACTTGTTTTTTATTCTGTCTTCCCCACCCCGCTCCCAACTCATTTGTGAGGTGAGGGTAGCAAACAATCTTTCAGTTTCACTGACCTGAATCAAAATATTTCATTTTGGCTAATTCATCTGAGACAGTTGCTGTTTGTGTATTTATAGTCTGTGCCTGATTCATTTGCTGCATTGCTTCATGGAGTTGTAGGAAGGTGCCTCTGTGCTGCTTCACATGCCAGGCTTCTACAGTGAATTGCATATTGTATGATGTACGCTGCTTTCCCCTCTAGCTGAATCCCATGTTGCACTGTGCAAAACAGTGCAGAGATTCAGTTAAATGGGAGGGTGGCAATTATTAAGTAGAAAAAAGGAAAATCAGGCAAGCATAAAAAAGCTGTGCAGTGCATAGCAAGCCAGTATTACTGAGGCAAGGTTTTTATCCTGTATCTGAAAGGCCATTTATATAGATAATAATACTATTAAGAACTAAGGCTGAATAACCTATTTTGTGAGAGGTAGTAAAGCACCTGCTGCATGGCTTAATTCTGTGGGAAATTATAAGAGTTTATGGCAAAGCTAAGCACTGGGATGGATTTACCTGGTATTTGTTTCTTTTATCTGAAACTGGATTTTATTTTATTTTTTTAGCCCCTGGGAGCTGACGCTGGACTAGATGGATCACCTAGTATTAGTAATTCCTAGATGTCCAAAGTAAGGTGCAAACCTGTAGGCAGTGCTTTATCTTGATTTGACAAGTATATGGTGTTTCTTTTTGTCAGAAATCTCACATGAGCAAACTGCAATGTACCAAGAAACCAGGGATCTACAGCAAATCAAAACCTGGTTTAAGTAAGATATACCATAGTATCATTCAGGCTAACTTTTTTGAAGTCTGTAGTTTATTCTCTGTTCTTATTAAGGTATATCCTGCTTACTTCACTTGTCTTAAGAGTTCTGAAGTTCTGTTACACCTGTCTCACCTTTATTTTCTTACAAGGTTACTGGGTCACTTGGTGTTTCCAACACTTGTATTTTTCCACATCTTTATTCAGAAATCTATTAAACTATTTTTTACTTCCCTCTTCTGCCTAGACAACACAGAGATTGTGTGTTGTATATGTTTAAATATTTTCTCTAAAACCAAAACATTTTACATCACTTTGCTCTTATGAGGTTCACCAGAAAATTAGAAATGAGGAGACAATGAAATGAAAATCAAAATTGTATTGCCATTATGTCAACTGTAGGGATTCGCAGCATGTACATTCTTCATATGGAGATTTCTTTGGTAATGGTCTTGCTGATAGATGTCCCTGTCTACCCAGCCTTTACACCAGGTTCAAATCACATTTATGTGATTCTTTTCTCTGTATCAGTTTCCTAGTTTATTTCTAGGAGCCCGTCTCTTACTATACTAGAAAAAAGAACTTGCTTATTTCCTTAAAATCTCTTAGTAATGTGATGACAATAAGAGTGAATGCCAAGTCTTAGTTTTCACAATGGTCATTAATGTTTGAACACACAAGTTCAGTGCATCCTTAACTGTGAAGGATGAGATGGTCTAGTAGACTGCTCTGTTATTACAACATACAAACATAAAAATTCATATTTAGTCCAGTGCTACTGTTCAATATGATTGACATGAATCTTAGACGAGTTCTGACGCTGAGTTTCTAAGATGAACCAGACTGACAGTGTAGTTTTCCTTAGTCGCTACTGGGATTGTAGATATTTCCACTCAATGAATTTGAATTTCTCATGTCCTGAGTGCTCTGTGCTCTATCCAGCAAAGAGTTTAGGCCTATGGTTAATGTAAGCCTTATGAGTAGGCTTCCTTTAAAATCACTTGCTATGTATTAATTAAGTGAGACTCTTAGTTTGTGTTAATATCATTCCTATCTGGCCAGTTTCTTTTTCTGCCGTTCATTCCAATAGGGTTTTTTTTAGATATAATTGCTGAGTTTGTTTGCTTTTGGTATAGATATAGATTGGTGGGCTTGAAATTTATTTCTCATTAAATATTTTTCCCATAAAGCATTTTATAAAATGAACTTGGCTTAAAATAGATTATATTTAATGAAAAAAACCCGCTATGGACACTTCCTTCAAGTGGAAAAGTTGTGTGAGAATTTCTGTGAGTTGTTGTATATCCTATTGGAGATAGACATGCTACAGCGTTATTAGGGACTTTGTTCTTTTGCTAAACATTATCTATAAGATCCCGATTGCAAAACCTGAAATTGGAAGCAGGAATGAAGGTAATATTGCATAGGCTACCGGAGACAAAACTTTGAATTTTCCTGTTGGTAATTTTAAGTTTTTGTTGTTTTTCCTTGAGTTTGGAAGGTATTTTGTCTTTACAGCCAAAGGTTCTTTCATTATGTATTTTACTAACTACCCAAAATGCTTTTTGGTGCCACTAACATTTAAAGTAAGGTGTGTGAAGTTTTGAAAGTTTGTTTTTCCATGGTGACTAAAATCCTGGTTTTTAAAAACTTAGATTAAAAATAATGGAGCGACTCATTCTGGATGTCATCTCCAAACATGTT